>QJPP01001479.1:0-615867 GCA_003996215.1 Jaltomata sinuosa | reverse complement strand
GTGCCCTCACCACAAAGAAATCCCTCACACAAGATTTGGGACTAGGTAAGCGCTCACACTCACAAACAATTTCAAACAATGCACATGCGATACCATAGGCTTGCCCTTACTATTCTATTTCGGTTCTTCAGAAAGCCGCTCAGGATCACTATAGGACTTGTTTAGGCTTGTAATGAGGCTTCAGGTGCTGGTAGGATGTATTTAGGGGTTAGTGACTAAGCCCTCCTTGGAACCACCGACGTCTTATTACCACATAACTTTTTGTCCATCCTTATTCACCTTTTTATTTCCTTCTCTCTAGCTGCAGGTGCGACCTCTTTATTTTGACCATTCTTTTTATTACTTTTTCGATCTTTTTCATCTCTTTTTATTTTTCTTTTCTTTTCTTAGGCACACACCCGAATTTTCATTCTATTCCCAACCAATCTTCTTCATCCTCTTTTTCTTGTCATTCACCTCTGTAGTAGCCACCCTCAACTTAGGCTGATTGCCTGCGTTGAGGTGCACAATGTCCAAGGGAGGACCAGGGCCAAAACAGGGTTTACCTCTATAGTAGCCACCCTCAACTTAGGCTGATTGCCTGAGTTGAGGTGCACGATGTCCAAGGATGGACCAGGTCCAAAATAGGGTTTCAAAGTTAAGCCGGAACGGTGACAGGTTATTGAAAGAATAGGATCAATTATGGCTCCAACAGGGATCAAAGGGATTATTTGTATTTGGACGGTCTTTTAGGTTAAGTGGACTACACACAAAAAGGGCCTGTGATCCTTTCCTAAGCAACCAAACTTCGAACTTAACAAAATAGACCGGGCAAATTCTAGATGCATGCACAGAGTAAGAATTTATAACAATAATCTCACACACTCTTGGCACCAAGAAACTATATCGCTACCAACTATCAAACAACCGCTCGGCTTAAGCATACTCATTCTAATCATACTCACACAATGACATTCAAGGATCCAGACAGTCAATCGTTTCAACATAAGTACAAAACCAGAAAATTTTTAAAGGGGCTCCTTTTAGTCAAAGAAAAACGCCATGCTCATCACTATAGACACTAAAAAAAACAAAAATTTAAAGATAACAACCTAAACATGCCGGTTCTACTAGATAGCACACCGGAGGGAAAAGAAACACGGCAACAAAAACCCTCGGTGGCGACTCACAAGTTTCCCCACACCCTCAACTTAGACTCATGCATTGTCCCCAATGCATACATATGAAAGCTAAAAACTGTGAGAGAAAGGAATACCTGTGAAGTCGATAGGACTCAGATTCTGGGATGATGTTGGAGACCGCCAGGGTCTCCAAAACAGGAGAAATCGATGGAGTGTGTGCACGCGACAACCTCATGTTGCGTTTTAGCTTCTCCTTTCATTGGCTCCGCAGCTAGTCACGACAACTTCTTTGCTCTTTCTTTGCGGATTCTCTTGCGGTGTTTTCGTTTCTTTGATCTATTTTCACCGCCTTCCTCTACATGTTTCCCTTCTCGCACCATCCTTCTCACAACAGCTAGAGTCTCGACCAAACCCTTCTCCTCAAGATGCACATCCGTAGGAGCTTCCTCAATAACATTGACGACCGCGACCACCCTCATGTCACTTGGTTGCTTCATCAATTTAGATACATCAAACTTGACAGCTTTATTATTTAGCTTGAAGGTCAGTTCGTTTCTTTCCATGTCAACCAACACCCTAGCCGTGGCTAACAAAGGTCATCCCAAGATTATGGGAACTTCAAAATCCACTTCGCAATCCAAGATCACAAAGTCAGCTGGGAAGATAAGCTTACCGATCTTTACTAGCACATCAGACAATATTCCCACGGGCCTCTTTACCGAATGGTCAGCCATCAACACTCTCATGGACGTTGGTTTAGGAGCTCTCAAACCCAATTGTTTATAGACCGCTAGCGGCATCTGGTTGATGCTAGCACCAAGATCACACAAGGCTATTCCGAAGCCGAGTTTCCCTATAGTACAAGGAACAGTAAACGCACCTGGATCTTTCTTTTTGTCTACTAACGACCTTGAGGAAATAGCACTGCAGTGGTGGAGGTTTTCTTCTGGTTCAAAACTTACCGACCTTTTCTTTGTAATCAAGTCCTTCATGAACTTGGCATAACCGGGCATTTGTTCAAGCGCTTCCACCAATGAGATGTTTATTGATATTTGCTTGAGCATGGTCAGGAAATTCAGGAACTTCCCATCTTCCGCTTTCTTCTTCAGGCGTTGTGGGAAAGGAGGTGGTGGTCGAGGCATCATCGTTGGAAGCTTTTCAGCTTCCCTGCTTCTCTCCACGGGCTCTAGAGTAGCCTCCTCGACTTCCTTGTTGTCCACGATCTCACCCTCTTGAGTCTGGGTTACCGGATGTGATTTCGGTAACGTTCTACCGCTTCTGGTAGTGATCGCCATACAACTCGCATCCTTCTTTGGATTTTGGACGGTATCGCTCGGCAGGGTACCCATCCTTCTTGGATTTAAGGATGCCGAGATCTGCCCCACTTGTTTTTCCAATTGCTTTATCGAGGTGGAATGAGAATCCACCACTTGACTCAATGTTGATAACTCAGTCCTCATCTCCTTTACCCCAGAGTCAGTCGATTCCACCTTCAGCAGTATCTTTCCCATCATGTTTTCTAGCTTGGACATCCCTACCTCGTTGCTAGCTTTGTCCCGATTACCAGGTGGTATATACAACCCACCTCTATCAGTGTTGTTCCTCCAGTTTCCTTGGTCGCGATCTCTGTAGCCAGCCTTTTCATAGAAGTTGTCCTTCTGATAGGTCCGACCTTGGTTTCCTTCGCCATTGGCCTGGAAACCCCCCAAGTAATTCGCCTCCTCATCAGTTTCCACTTCTGCTGCTCTACCTTGGGAACCCACAGCTTTTACCTTCTCTATACCTCCTGAAAACAAGTGCTTTGTCAGAAGGTCCAACTGCATTTTCAGATGCGCCATGTCTTGGTCGCGCTCCTCCTCTTTTCTGCGCTGCTCAGCTGGCATACCAACTGCATAAGTGCTAGCTGCTACCTCTGTATCTCGTGTATGCCAGGCCCTGTTGGTTTTGGTGAGCCTGTCCAAAGTAGTTATGGCCTCAGCAAAAGTGAGACCCATGAATGCACCACCTACTGTGTTGTCTAACGTCGGCTTGGTAGCCGAATTCAGTGCTCGGTAGAACGTCTGCATCAAAAAGTTATCGATCAACTGATGGTTCGGGCATTGTGTTATCTTCTTTTTGAATCGCAACCAGGTCTCGTGCAATGCTTTGTGAGGTTGCTGCCTGAAGTTGCTAATCTCGTCCCTTAATTGTATCATCCGAGAAGGAGGAAAGAACCTCTCTAGGAAAGCTCCTCTCAACTCTCCCCAAGTTGCGATAGAGTCGGGGGTCAGCTCTGTCAACCACAACGCTGCCTCATCAGACAGGGACAACGGAAACAACCTGAGCCTGATCGCTGTCTGACTCACGCCCGGCAGTTCGAACGACTTGCAGATGCCCACGAAATTCATTAGATGCTGGTTTGGATCATCCCCAGCGGCACCTCGGAACACCCCTCTCAAGTTCAACAGCTGGATCATCGTGCTAGTGATGTTGAACTTGGCTCCGGGCGCTAGCGGTGGAAGAGCAATGGCGCCCGTAGCGCCAACTCCATCCAAGTCGATTTCCTCATCATTCAGCATAACATCGTCCTGCAGACCACCAGCATTCAGATTTTGTTGGGCCTGCAGTTCCGCAGCGAGTCTTGCTGCCTCTTGTTGTGTGGCCATATTTTGCCTTAACGTTCTAGCAAGCTCGGGGTCATAAGGTAATGTTGATTCACCCGAGCGCCGGGTACTTGGCATGCACAACTCTGTACCCTGTCAAAACAAAAACAACAAATAAACGTAAAAGCAGGAAAGTATGACTAAGAGTTAAATAAACACACCGGACTTAACAAACAACCGTATTCCCCGGCAACGGCGCCAAAATTTGATAACGCTCAAAGTACCACTCCAATTAAGAAGCGTAAGCGATCGTTGTCAAATATAGAACCCGACAAAGGTTGGGGTCGATCCCATAGAGAATATGGTGAGAGTTAAGTCATTAGCGACTTAGTTGACTAATGGTCAATAGTTTCCGGTAAATAAAGGGGGGTTTTGTGTGAACAATGTGTAAACAAAACGAACAATAATTTATTATAATAATCAGTAGGAGAATGAACTAGGGAAGTGTTTACCATGGCATTGGTAACGATGTCGATCCTAAGCTTAACCGGGTTCTTCCTATATGCGCGTCACGATGTGATTGAATTAATGGTATCGTCTAAACGTTTCTCAACCAAATAGACGAATTTACTTTTCAATTCTCTCGAACTTGAAAAGGTGTGCTTTTAGATTTCAATCCTAAACATCAAGTAGATTAATCTAGTTACAGCATTAATCATAAGATGAGAGTTGGTAGTCTCGAATCCTCGTCGTCAATCATGTTTCCCGGTTTTAATCTCTTTACTCAAGCAAACTAAACCTAGGCATGTTCTAATGTTTGCAACCACTAGAAAATGTTAAATAATGAATGATTAACAACGTGACAACATATATATTGAACCCGTCGCTACCCGAAATCTATATCGCTACTTTAGCCATGGCTCCCACAACCCTAGTTGTGGGAGGTTTAGTTAATCATGCTTGTAGAAGAATAGAAGAAAGTCATATTCATCATAAAGAAAAGAGATCCTTACAATGTAGCGAGAACAATCTTTAATTATTCCAAGAACAAGAAAAACAAGATCCCAAGAACAAATCAAGAACAAGATTGAGGAGGAAGAAAACGTGTATTGCGTGTTTTCCTCTCTCAAAACTCGACTTTTAAACTCCTAAAATTATTGGGTAATGTATGTAAAAAGCTTGGTAAATAAAATAAACCTAACATAGGGTATTTATAGGAGTCTAGGAAACAAATCCCAAAAACGCTCGGATTCCGCGTAACCAACTGCCTGAGTGTGACGGCCTGGCTGACGGACCGTCACTGGCTTGACGGACCGTCGCCTGGACCGTCACCCTTGGGCAGTCCACTGCCTTCACTTGACGGTCACTGTGACGGACCGTCACATGTGTGACGGGCCGTCACTCAGGCCGTCACTCTTATCCAGAATGCTCTTTTTCTCGTATTTCCTTCCGTTTCCATGTTTGTCTTCATTTCCTGTAAATACACCATGAACACATCAAAAACGACGACGGTTGCTTGAAAACGTACGATTGTTCTTAGTTAAAAGGAGTCGAAAGTGCCGTAGAATGGCGGCACATCAATTGGCTCTTATACCGACGACACCGGTGAACCTAAAGCTCTGATACCAAGTTGTCACAATCCGATTTCTCGGTCATGATGGCACCTACAACCCCCGGTAGGTGAACCAATCCCCGTAGCACAGGACAGTTAGTAATGGGCCACTATCTAACAAATAAGAGAACAAGACGAAGAGAATAGATAACAGGGATATATATATACATATGCGGAAACTAAACCAAACCCCAAGACCTGGTATCATAGTATAGAGCCAAAACTACATACATGGAGTGCAAACGATCCAAAACAATATATACAGATGTCTCTGAATGGTAATAGAGTACATGAATAAAAAGATAAACTAAAGCTAAGCTCCGATCGCCAAGAGCTCACCCTCAGTCTGAAGTAGTCCCCAACAGATCTCCAAGCATGAATCACAGCGATCTAACAGCGATGGCCCACGCTAGGATCTGCACCCAAAGATGAAGGGGGGTAGGGTGAGCACCAAATGCGAAGCATAAGGTACCCAGTAGGTATCATTGGCCGACTGGGCACATATAAGATAAAAGCGTAGTAACAGACAGAATAAAAGCAAGCAGTCACAGAAATCAACGAAAGGTACACAGGAACTAGCCCAGAGGGAAATCAACAGAACCACATGTGAGGCCAGTAAGCAGAATATACACACCATAGGCACAGGTGAAAGTAAGGAGTAACGCACCTGGGGTCCTTGCAATAACAGTGTATACATAATAAGTTTATGAAATGGACGGTATACCGGTAACCTCAAGTATAAAAAAAGGAAAAGAGTAATGATAGGCATGCTCAGAGACATGTATCAAACTCAACTAATCATATTAATCTCAAATCCAGAAACTAACAGTCTAGCAGTAACCAATTTCATACTTAACCGTAACAGGGAACAATTCTATAAGTAAATAGCAAGAATCTACCTACAGTCCCCCGGCCGCCCATACAACCCAGGAACACAAACAAGTGAAAACAAACCCTCCGGCATCCCATACTACCGGAGCGTACAATCACTAAACAACAAACAAGGGTGGAGCCTCAAACAATGAATGATATGATGCATGAAGATCTCGAGTGAAATGGTATCTCTGTACGTACCTCTTCCGGTGCCGATCCGACCCAGCAGGTAGGTTCCATAGAAGGACACTGTCCGTATACCTCTACTCCGCCGTATACCCTTCCTCCGGCACACGCAGCCCAAAGCCCCAGGCCCGGATGGCAAGGTCCATGGAGGTCCCCGACCCCATACTAAAACTCAGTATCAAAACATGTCTTCCGGAAGCAAGTCCGGGTTCAAGATAGAGACCCAGTCTCGAATATGCATGCCCAGACCCTGTCCAGGACTAAAGTAGTAGGAAAATATCTCAAAATCCCCTCCAAGGGTGCCCGGGCATAACCGGGTCTAAACAGTAGAAAGTCATCTCAGGTGCTCGGTCCGACCGAGGCTAAAAATTATCTCAAGTAGCAAGAAAACTCAACTAGCACCCCGGCCCTGCCGAGTCTAGCGTTAATCGTAAAACTGGTGATTTAAATCATAATTTTACTTTCTTTTACCCAAGAATATTCACAAGTTTAAATCAAACCATTTCCAAATTATTTCCATCAAAACGGGCCCCCCGGGCCATGCAAGGTTTAGAAAGTAGTGTCAGTAGGCCCGAAGCCAAAACCATAGTAAAACATGGGTAAAACCTCTTTATATGCATGGAAATGGTATGATCACACACAATAGCTGCCCAGCAGCTCACAATCAACCTATCGACCCTGCACAGGCCCACAGCTACTCAGCAAGCATAACCAGCCTAGAAGGATAATTCTATGCCCGGGACTCGCGTACATTCCCAAAATCCCACCTTCTATGTTCCAGAGTCAACAAGGCCTCACAGGACCACAAGGGTAAATAAAATATATCGGCAAGTACTACAAGCAACGGAGGAACAAAAGTAGGCGGACATGAATAAAGCGGTCGAGGTCTGTGGTACCAACCTAATAAACCAACCCAAGGATGCCCAGTAATACAATTTTATCCTATATATGCGGAGTCTAGAGAAAATAAACCGTAACCTACCTGTCGTCCGATGATAAGCTGCTAGAACGACGATATCCAATCCTGAACCGCTCCGAAAAACTCCGAAACAAAATCAAACTTGACTTTGGGCTTGAATAACTTGACGTAGATAATTGATTTTCTTTCAATGATCAAAAGAAGTGTTAAAAGCATTTTTCCCCCCACCAAATCTCTTCCCAGCGTACAAAATTATACACAGATGGAACATATGCAAGAGGTATTCTAACTAGTACTTGGTAGCGTGGCTAAGCAAAGTGCTGGAGAGGTTATTGAAGTGGTAGGTTAATGCTCTCACCAATGACATTTCTTGTTCAACTAATCCTTTTTAATTCCTAAAGGAAAGTGAAAGTGATCCACTTAAAGAATTGGAGGACCAACTGTTAATGCTTACATTAACTTGCCAACTGTGGCAATTAATCCACGTTGTGCACGACCTCAATTATTTATCTCGTTATATATATACTCGGGTATTACATAAGTTTTTAGTAAAATAAATACAACTTTTCAAATATATCATAATTGATAGAAAATTATTTCGAATAAAACCTACTATATTATAAAAATAATTTTCAACATAACTAAATTTACTATCTCCGTTAAAATATTACAATGTACAAAAACCTTATAAAATAAATACATATACCATTATATCGTAACAAAAATATTTTTCATAAGCCTTTAAAATATTTTTAAAAGGTAATAATAATATAACTTTTTACTAAATTCAACTTCCAAATAAAATATTTTCAAATACACGCGATGTTAATAAATTCTCAAACTTAGGCTCGCAATTCACCATCGCACGATTTTGATACTCAAGAACTCTCTTGGAACCCTCCCTTATGTTTTCTCACTGTTTCAGAACTGAAATGGCATTTTAAAACGTGAAGTTGAGGCTTTAAATCGATTTTGACCCGACCCGGTTCGCGACCCGGTTCGCAACCCAGTTTCTGCCAGGCAGTCCGCGGTAAAACAGTCATAACTTTTTACTCCGCGATCAGTTGGACGTGAGGTTTTGTGCATTGGAAACTAGACTCGTAGACCTTCGATTTGGTATGTCGGGGGACTTATAACTCTTTATATATTGGGAGAAAATCCCTGAGACATTTTACCCAAAGTTCAGAAAATTTATTAAAGAAACTTACGATAACTTTTGCCGACTTACTTGTCTTCAAAACTTATCATACGACCAAACAAATGGACCCGGCACCAAAATACCGGTCCCTACAAGCCTTAAATGACTTGGGGCCGCTACAAACGAGCTCTAACGGTTCAAGAAAAACGCATACGTGGAAATAACCGGAATGGTCATTACACTAAATCCTTGACATGTTCTTAATTTGAGATTTAGAATCAATTTCGAGGAAGAACTTATTATTATCAACATAGTTGTCATGCTTTCTTGTTGTGTATTAATTAGAGCTCATGGTGGTTGTTAGGGACTGTGATATGGCAGTATTTATAGGAGGTTACAAGCTAGGTTTTGAATTGGTGTAAGGTATGTTAAGGCTATCCTTTCTTCTCGATATGTTTCCTTAGAGCCTAAGTACAATATGGCTAGTATATATTTATTAAGCTACTCGTAGCCGTAGTTGTTGTGTTGGCTGCTTGAGTAGGTATATTTATCCCTTGTCAAGACTCATATTCTATAGATAGTGACCTCATGTTAGCTCTAACTTAGAATTACTCGTATAAGTCACTTATAGCTTGCCCCCTTATTTTGGGGCTACTTGCTAATTTATTGCTTTTGAGATTGTTTTGTCTGCCTTAGATATAGATAGGAGCCTTGTGTGCTCATATACAGGCACAACAAGCCTTGTATTCTTGAGCTATTCAGAGTCTTTGGGCTAACCAGTTAATCATAGCCTTTTGGCTAATAAGTTACTCAGAGCCTTAAGTCTAAGCAGTCACTCAGGGCCTAGAGGTTAGTCAGGTATAGAGCCTATGGGCTTGACATATACAGAGTCTCTAGAATATATCGATATACAGATCTAATAGGCTAAACAGGTATAAAAAGCCTACAGTCTAGACAGACTCACAAAGCCTATGGGATAATTAATGCATGCGACCCATAGGGTCAAATTGGGGGCCAATAGCGGTAGTTAGATTGCAGTATAATTTACCAGGCTTATAGGTAATCTGGTAGGTTGCTTGATTATTGTTTGTACCTGCCATGCTTATGGGAGACTGTCTAGGTTATTATTTTCTTAGTTGATTTTATATCTTATTATAGGTAAGTTAAGTACATTAGAGTTTTGTTTATGCTCCTACCTTACTACCTTCAAGTTTTATATTTCAAATTTAGTTCAGACTTTTAGTTTGCCTTACATACTCTCCAATTTATTTCGTACTGATGCCCCAAGCCTAGAGGCAGTGTATCCATGCCTGCAGCTCCTAATAGATGACCAGATCGACTTTCCCAGTAGCACGGGTGAGCTCCAGTAGGTTGGCTAGCTCCTTTCTTCTGGAGTTTGCAGAGTTTTTGAGGTTTGTTACCTTTTATTGTAAATAGTTTTTGGGAAGGTCAGGGCCTTGTCTTGGCCAAGTTTATTACTCTTAAAGGCTTGCAGACTTTGGATTGTATAGATGTGTATTATCAGTCGTGTTGGCCTTTTTGCTTTACTCTTTTAGCATAGCGGCCTGTCGGCCTTGTTCATATATGTATATATGTGTTTAGTTTATATATTTCTAGATATCATGGTGGCCTCAATGGCCCACACAAGATTCAATTTCTATTTTATTTGAATTTCTAGAATTAGCTGAGTTTATTACATGCTATGTTGACAGGAGCCTTACCGTCCGAGGACTTATTTTTAAGCCGAGATATACTTGTTTATTTTTATTTTGTGTATGGTATTATGCTATGAGCTTAGTTGTCTAGCAAGGTTTGACTCAGGTCTAAATTGAGGCATGACAAATTCAACGACCTCTGTCTCTAATACATAAATAACCATAGAAATCTCACAAGTCTCATATATGAATTACTGCGTGATCAAAAAGATTTCTCCTCTCAAGTACCACTTGGATGAACCTGGTGGTGTCACAAGTGGTACAGGAACTACTATCGATGCTGGAGGCCTATGTATCTGTGTAGGCTTTTTTTCTCTAAACCTCTGAGAATCTGAAACTGTAGGATTCAATGAGTTTTCTCGATCACTGGTCTTAGTTTTTAATAGTGGTGACTACTCATTAAAAGCTACCTATAGGGCATTGTTGGTAGTGGCCCTTTGGCAACCCTAGCTCTTATTCTTGGTAGACATAATCTGTGTAACTAATAAGTAGAATAAGAGTTATAGGTAACTTTCTGTTGCTTAGCTATATCGCACGAACTAGATTATGAAAGAAGGGTAATTTCTTGAATGCCCTTGCAGTCCTCTAATTATAAGTGTAGCTCATAACAAATTCAGAAGTAAGGTCCTACTAGGCATGGTGTAATGACGCTCATGGTTGTTTTGTATTTCAGTTGGTCTTCCCTATTTTGACCTTTTCTATAGCTTTTACATATTATTCATCACTTGGAAGGATAGGTGACATAATTCTCGAGGTGATTAGATGAAGATTGGATGAGATTTTTAGTTTTGAAAGTTTAAAGTTTTACCAAAGTCAAAATTCTAAGTTAACGAGATTAGATTTGGATGATGTTTTTTACTTATTTGGGTGATTGGTTTGTATCTCAAGGCATTAAGGTGTGATTTGGGTTTTGGTTGGATTCTTGAGTTCTAAAATGATAAATTTTTGCCACAGTCAACTTTCTATCAATATGATCATATATCTGTGATTTGATAATATCAACAAGTTAAGAATGTGTTTTATGGTCAATCTGATCTACATATTCAGATTATTTTTGTAGGGTTTAGAATAAATCTCGAGGGTCCATTTGGAGATTCGGTTAAAGTTTGGCTTAGCTATGTTGTTTTATTTTGGTGTCATTCTTAATTTTTGTGAAGCCTTGTCGCATTCACAAAGCATGTCTGGGATAAAGCATCGCTATCATAGAGAACAAATTTAGAACAAATCTTAATGGGTCCATTGCGTTTGCATGGGCCATCTCGTGTTTGTGAGAGTCATCTTCGATTCATCTTCCTGCATTCACAAAAGGTTTGCATTCATGATTATGTAATAATACTGGCAGTGTTAGATCCCCATTTTCGATTTCAAAGTTCATAACTCAATTTTTGGAGCATGGGAGCTTGAATTTTGATGATTTCAAAGACGTTGTGCTTGTAATGGCTTTGGGGGTATGAATCAAACATCCAACATACCATTTTCCTGCTATTCCATCATTAATTTCTTGATTTAATCCCTTGAATTGATTAGAAAATGAGGGTTTTAATACCTAGCTTTGAAAAATGGTAATTCTTCGATCAAGGATCGATTAACGATCGTTTTAACTAATTTATGATGTATGAGTTTCCCACCTTAGGGTAAACCAATTTTGAAAGAGTATTTCAAATTTAACCTTGGGCCTCATGGTTGACGTTTTGGCCTAATTTTCAAAGAAAACTTTTCTATAGAAATATAGGTGTCTACGAACTCATATACTTACCTAATTTTATACTTGACAAGATTGGGATTGTTAGGAGGTGTTTTGGAAAGGCAAAGTTTGTAATTTGACTTTTGAGCTTCAATTAAAGCAAGTTTAGACTTTCTTTAACTCTAAATGAAGTGTTAGTGTATTAATTAACTAAATTAAGGGGTAATGGATAATGGGGTCTAGTATAAATGATATGACGAGCATTTATACGGGTACTAGTGCTATAATATGGGTAATTTGATTATTCATTACTTATTTGGATGCTTTCATGACTTGTGAGCACGCTTATTTATACATTTGCTTATATATGATTTATCTTAATTCCTGATTGAAAATTGAAACTTTACTCTCCTTTATAGATTTGGAGTCGGGTTATGGTAATATTTCTTGATAACTATTGTCTTTGATGTGCATTACATTTGATATGAAATCTTTACACGAAATGGAAAATTGAAAGTAAAGATAAGGACAAGATGAGTTGATTAAATTCTATAAAATGTGGACATCATGAGTACGTATTATATATTTAGGATCGATATTCTACACTTGCATAGCTATCATATGGTATCAATAGCGCACTCTTGCATAGAAAATTATTTGGGATCGGTATTGCACGCCTGCATAGATATTTTTAAAATTAGAGATGCACGCCTGCACATTACTTATGGATCAAAGATGCACGTTTGCACACTGTTATATGGATTGGATTGGCATGCCTACACAAGTATATGGACCTCGCGCTTCCCCTATAGGTCCTGACTATCCAACAGAGAAAGCGGGTGTATACACAATATATGCATTTGTATTTCATTTTATAATCTTTACAATACCTATTGAGTCTGAATTGTGAAATGGCAAAGTGATTATGAACATGACTTGTTTTCCTCCGTGTTTGGTTAGATGACTGAAATAGTTATTGAAATATGGTTTATACTTACTGTGAATTCCTCTGATATTAGAACTATGGTTTATACTACTTTTAATTCCTCTGATATTAGCTGATTTTAGATATTGTTGTTATCTTTCTGCTTGTTTTCTTTGGTTGTGAAAATATTTTTGATTTGAGATTTTACATCTCATATATGTGATTAAGTGTTGAAAGGGATAGTGTTGAACCATCCCTTTTCATCGCTTCTTGTAAGGGTTAGTCGATGATGCTGCTGAGTACATGTGTTCTTTTGTACTTACCTTTGATTTTCTACACTTTTTGCATGCAGGTTTAGTTTCAGGTTCTGGTGGAAATTGAGTCTTCATAGGACCCGAGGTTTCAAACTATATTACAAGGTGAGCTACTCAATTGTTTCACAATATTAGATTCTAGATCCTTTTATTGTCTTTCTATTCTAGACAACTTGTATACTTTCAGACTTGTGTATTTAAATTTTAGATGCTCTTAAATTGATGTTACCAAATCCTTGGGGTTTTCATTTAGTTTCCATTTTTGTTATGAATTTGTGATGGAATAATTGTGTGCATAATTAGTGTTTTGACGATCGACAAAATTATAGGAGAACTAGGTTTACCTATGTAACTGGAACTGTTGCAAGCAAGATAGATTAATATGGTAAGCGGAAGTACCAGGTACAACTAAGAAAAGAAGATTTTAAAGAAGGAAAGAAATTCCACAAAGACTATAAATAAGGAAGTAGTATCCTTTTTTTATCAAAGGAAATAGTATCCATGAAAGTATCCATGAAGGAGTGTAAACCCTTATTCAAATAATTCTAGGTCGCATAGCAACAACCTAGTTATTCTTCTATATAAGGTAAACTCCTAGGTAAAAGTGAGGCAGGTGTTGCACGCAAGAATCGGAGTTCTATCAAGGCAATAGAGGGCATTGTTGAAGGTGAAGAATGAAGCAACAACAATCTCTAGAAATAGTGTATAGGTTGTTATCATAAAGTTTGTAATAGGAACTTTATTGAGTTGTAACTTTTTTTATTGTTCCTTTTTCTTGACAACCCCAGGTTTTGGGTAGTGGCTCTAATACAATAGAAGAAAACACTCTATAAACCATTATCGCAACCCTAATAGTAACCTAATTTTTCCCGTGTCCATGTCCGCCACGGCCACTGGTTAGAGGTTGTCAAGACACATCTTAACATACCAACTATTGCCCCAAAAATTTCTTATGCATCTATATACGTCCTTTACCAATAATGTACCAACTAATTACCATTAAACCCATTGCATACTTACACGGAGAAACTAGGGTGGTGTGGGAGGAGGAAGAAGTGGACAGCTGATCATTAACAAAAATTTACAATATGATGTGGTAGGAAAATTCTTGTATGGATGGCCAGACATACAAGAACTATGAAAACTTATTCCAAAGCAATGTGAATAAAAAGGAGAATGCAGTATATGCTTTCTCAGTAACAGATATGTGTTGATTCGAGCCACCCTACTTGAAGACTACATCAATATATTATCAAAACCGTCTTTTTACATCACACATTGCAATTGGTCTTACCTAATGCACACTGAAGTGGGATCCATTATTCAATCCAGAGGAAGAAACTATGACTACTATTGTGTGGATCTCATTACCATCACTGCCTCTAAATTTGTTTAGGAAAGAATCTATTTTTTCATTAGCTCGGTGATAGGCAAACCTCTACAGGTAGACATGGTGATACAAAATCAAACAAGACCTAGTTTCCAAAAAATCAATGTGGGTATAAGAAAGAAGAAAATAGGGGATATAGTGGGGAAGTGGATTAAAAATCAACTAGTATTATGTTTCAAAATATTGTAACAACTTCATATTACAAGGGCATAATGAGCAACAATGCTATGTTATCCTCCTAAAATTATATCATCAAAAGGAGGAAGAAGAAGCTGAATAAGGAAAAACCAGAATTAACACAACGAAACTGTTAAGGATCCCAAAGAACCAGGCAACAATGATAACTCAAAAAGTGCTCAAGGGAAACAAAATAAGGTGGATGACAGAGACAAAGGAATGTAAGTAGACCAAAATTTCTTCAAGGAGCTAAAACAAAATAATAGTTTTGCAAGAGGTAGAAAATACATGAGAGGGATAGAAGAAGAAAGGTGGAACCCTAGGGGAAAGCAGACAAGTGAACAAGGGGTGTTAACCCTAAATAAATTTTATGCATTAGGGGAGAATGACACAGAGAAAACCACGGTCAAGCAGACATACCAACAAAGAAGATAAAATCAAAATCTACAAATTAAAATAATGAGTTAAGAACTATTTTGGTAAACAATTGGATGACAAAGGAAATAACATAAACAACAAGGTCAATAAAATAACAAAGTAAGGGGATAACATGAAGAGTAGTTTTGATAATGAAACTACCAATAAAAAAGAGATTACAAGGAAGAAAGAGCAAAAACAAGTGGAGAAACCAAATAATAAAGGGGAATGCAATGATGAGCATGGTAACATAACAATAGATCCATACACCACTAAAGCTATAGTAGTATGGAAGAATGCAACTATTTCTAAAACTAGTGTAGGAGACTGATGGTTATTAAGAGCACACCATTCATGTGGAGGATCAAGAGTTCGACAAAGGGAAATCACCATATGAGGCTTTCCTGGAGGGAAAAAGGGTCATTAAAGATAGAGAAACACAAGTAGATAAACCAAATACTCTATAAATCATTTTTCCAGAGAACCCAACCAAGGAGGCACCTGAACTAAAGAACATGACAAAGGAACATATGCAACAAATAAGAGACACAGAGGAAGATGATAGCTTAGAGGAAAATAAACAAAAAATAAGTAAAGAGGGTGATTTGTCACCTAGGTAAGCTGGTAACCTAAAGAGTGGAGTTAAAAAGGGAAAACATGTTAATATATTGCTCACTACATGTTGCTATAAAGAGTAATAAGGCCAAACCAACCATGAGTGATCAATATTTGACAAAATTCTCTTTTGGAACATAAGATATGTTAACACTCAAAACTCTTTTGAGAGGTTAATATAACTTAACCAACATCATCATTTCTCATACATAACTCTTTTGGAGCCTTTTGAAGGACCACATGAGATAGAATAATACAGATTAAAATTGTATTGTCAACAGCTCTAACTATATTGTCAACAACTCTTCTAAGATTTGGATTATTTGGAATAATGAATAAACAAGGAAGGAAGTAACAAACACTATTCAGCAAATCACACTAAAATTCAGATACAATGCTGGCAACCAAGAGCTCTTAATCACATCTATTTATGCAAGATGCAATTTCATATATAGACGAAACTATGGAAAGAAAGGAGCAAACTACCACTGTGAATTAGATTCCATGGGTCATAGGGGGTGATTTTAATGTGATAATAAATTATGAAGAGAATCCGGGGTGGGGGTTTCCTGTCTCACAATAGGAAACCATTGATTTTGCTCAATGTATTACAATTTTGCTCTAACACAAGTCATATTCACAAGGAATAAATATACTTGGTGGATTAGTAGAGTAGAGGAAGATTGTATCTTTAAAAGACTAGACAAGATTTTGGCTAATCAATAGTTCATGAATAACCTTTCTTCTAGTGAGGTTCATCACTTGATTAGACAAGGATCAGATCATGCACAACTATATATGGTTTGTAACACCTTGCAAGAATCAGTTACCAAACCATTCAAATTTCTTAACTTCTGTACAAAGCATCAGCAGTTTAGAAGCATTGTGGAGGAAAACTGATAGATAGATTTTCTTGGATCTCTATTTGCAGAGTTTCAGGCAAAGATCAACAAGTGAAAGGGGAACTGAGTAAATCAACCATTGGCAATATTTTTTAGCAGATCTCCACCCTTGAGGATATGATAAGGGTGAAGTAAATCCAGCTTGAGATTCATCTAGCTAAAACCAATAGGGCAAGACTCAATAGAGAAGAAGATGATTTGAAAAGATTCTTTCCATTGCGAAGGAATATTATAAGATGAAATTAGGGATGAAATGGTTCTAGGATGGAGATAGGAATACCATATTATTCCACTCTTATATAAAAGAAAGGAGAAGGAAGTTGAATATATCAGAAATACAAATTGCTCATGGTCATATAGTTCAAATGACTTGAACATAGGAGAGGAAGCAATCAAGTTTTTCATGAATCAATTTAAAGAAAATGTCAGGCCTACGGACTTTAACATGCTGATATATATTTCTCATACCATAAGTTATGATCAAAATTAATACAGGACTAGGCTGCAAGTACGGAGGAGGTAAAAGTAGTTGTTTTTTCTTTAAATAAGGATAATGCAAGTGGATAGATGGTTTTTCAGGCCAATTCTTTTAGAGTTGTTAGGGTAATATTAGACATGATGTTACCTACATATTGAGAGCCTTATTTTATGGTCAGGAGTTACCAACATACATAAACCATACTAACCTAGTTCTCATACCAAAAAAAATAGTGTTCGTAATTTTATAGATTTGAGACCAACAAGTCTAAGCACTTTTGCAAACAAGGTTATATCTAAGGTGGCGCATGAGAGACTTGTAATGGTTCTACAGGGGATTATCTCAAAAAATCAAGCAGGATTTGTCAAAGGGAGAAGTATCATAGAGAATGTTCTCTTGTCAAAGGAAATTATAAGGTATATCAACAAGAGGAACAAACTTCATAATGTAATGGTAAAATTACACATGATCAAAACTTATGATAGAATTTCTTGGATATTTGTGACCAAAGTCCTAAGAAAATTTGATTTCTCTGAGATCATTATTGACATGGTATGGAGATTCATTTCTAATAACTGGTATTTTGTATTAGTTAATGGACAATACTTTGATTTCTTCCAATCTTCAAGGGGGGTGAAGCAAGGAGATCCCATATCACCCACTTTATTCATTATTATTGAAGAGGTCTTAGCTAGAGGTTTAAATAGTCTTCAGGAAGATTGGGAGTTCAAGGGGTTTGGAATTCCTAAATGGAGTCCAAACAACAACCACCTCTCATATGCAGATGACACTACTCTTTTTTTCTTTGGGCATAACTATTCAATGAAGAAAATAATTAAGGTATTGAGGGATTATGAGAAAGTTTCAAGTCAATTAATCAACTTGGAGAAGATTTCCTTTTATCTCCGTAAGAAGAAACCTATAAAAGTGGGAAGCAGAATCAGAAGAATTACTGGGATAAGACAAAGAATTTTCCCCTTTACATAACCAGGCTGTCCAATTTTTTAAAAAAAAAGGAAAATGAAGGATCACTTTGAAAACCTCCTAGGAAAGGTTAGAAGGAGGATTGTGACCTGACAAAACAGACTCCTTTCCCCTTTCCTTTGGAGGAAGGTATATCTGAATTTCCCATGTCCTATAGTCCATGTCTATCTACTTATTGTTAATAATGAACCCTCTAGCTGGGATTATAGATCAATTCAAAAAAAAATTTGTCAAATTCTTTTGGAGTAACACAAGAGGAGTTAAGACAAAATATTGGGTGGATTGGTACAACCTCTGTTTTCCTAAGGATGAAGGTGTATTAGGTTTCAGATCACTTTATGATGTACCCAAAGCACTCTTTGCTAAATTGTGATGGAATTTAAAAACCTTAAAAACTTCTATATAGAGTGCTTACATATTGACTAAATATTTCAAGAAGTTATATCCCATCATGACAAAAAGAATAGGTGCCTCTCATGTTTGGAGGAAAAGGAGTCGTATAATAGAAAAGGTGGAGCATAATATTTAGTGGAAACTGATAAGTTGGTATTCTACTTACTTATTTAGCTTTTAATCTTATATTTTTTCTAGTATAAAGTGGAAAAATAGTGCACTTGACACAGATTACTTCTATTTTATAGGTTTCTGTATTTTAGAAGTTTTCGAAAAGGATTCGAGTGAAAATAAGTCAAAGTGGAGTGAAAAAGAGTTGTTGATCACTGGTATCAAGTTGTTCATCACGACCACGAGCTACAGGGCATGCGACTATGATGTACATGAAGTTAATGCCAGACGACCGTGAGAATAAAGTTACACAACCGCATTGAACAGAAAAGCAAAGCCATGTGACCGCGACAGGATAGTCACGCGACCACGATGAAGAAATCAGTAGCTGCAGGACATAATTGGAAAATTACATCTTTGGAAACCCCAATCCATATAAAACACTTCTCAGCCGTCTTGGAAGTCATCTTTAGCAATTTTCACAACTTTTGACAAGCTTGGAGAGCAAGTTCATCATCCTACACCATTGGAGTGAAGAATTGGGGGATTCTATTGTAAAATATGTAATTTTCATTCTTCAACTCTTGCTCTTAATTGATAAATTTGTAGGTGTGATTGTTGAATTGAGATTTGGGTTTATATTAGAGATAATACCTAATTTGGATATTGAGTTCTTATCTTGTGCTTTCTCTTGATTAAATTATGTGGGTCTATTGAATCTTTCATGCTTTAATTACATAATTAATGGTTGCAAACATTGACTTAGCATGCTAATTGTTTTCTTGCTTGAGAGAGTAGTTGTTCAATTTGGGAAGGTTCATTAGTGGGGATTTGGGGTTTTCACTCTAGATCAAGGCTAGAGATAGCTTGATTGTCGAAAATTCTCATCTAAGAGTTGGGACTAGAGATAGTTCAACTTACCCAAGTCAAATTGGTTGGTTTATTTCTTCCTCGTAGAGTTCCGAGAGGACAAATGAGATATATGCTTGATTGATCGAAAGACGATTGAGCATACTCTTAATCAAGGCTACCTATACATTAAGTGGGTGTAAGTCTTGTGAATTTAACTCACATTCCCAATCCTCCCTTTATATCCTTGATTGGTAAAGGCAAGGTGAAAGCTATTGATCAACTCTATCTTTTAATTTATTTTCTTTTGTCCTTTATTTTAGTTTAAAACCCCCTTATCGTTATCTTTCCGTTTTTCTCTTTGAACTTAAATAAGTTGTTTGGATTCTTTATTAGCTCAATCGTGATTACATTATTCTTTAAGGGATAGACCCCCACTTCCATCGGGAATATAAATGTGTTTTACTTTTACGATCGCAATCACCTCCTCTTGGAGAGTGTATTTGAGCGTTATCAAAAATGGTTCCATTCTTGAGGAACAATTTAGCGTATTGAGTTAGTTTAAAAGTTGAGTTTACTTACTCTAGTTCAAATTTGTGAATATTTATTTTTATTTTGTTTAGTTTTATTTTGTTAATTGGCTCTATGGCATCTCGAAATATTTAAAGTGTTAGTGATCGCAACCCAATTTATATTCCCAACTATTGTTATTATTGTGGAGGACCCCACCTTGGGCAAAGAGGTAAAATTGGTCCTAGAAGAGGGAGGTATTTACCTTCTTGCTCCTATGATGGGCGTAATTGCTATTTGTATGGAGGTTGTGACGGGCACTGGAGCGATTGCCCTAATGATGACCATCCTCCACCCCCTCTTATGCTAACAATGTTGCTAGTAGTGCTTGTGATCTTAATAGAAACCATAACTTAGCAAATGAAGAAGGCATGTGTGTCATGCTCCAAACTTTCTTGGCCATGCAAGATAGCTTAAAAGAGGGTGTGCAATCCATAAAGCAAGGCTTTGTGGACACAAGAACAAAGGAAGAAGAGGAGAAAAATTGTTTCACGCAATCCATGGCGGATTTGTCTACTCTTCTTGGTCAAATTGATGAAGAAAACCCTTCAAGCCCAACAAATGAACATACCTCAAACATTAAGGCCAAGCAAATTCACTTTGGGGATGATGATGAAGACTTTCAAAATATGGAATCGCCTGAGAGTGAGTTTGTACCAGTAGTGCTTGAACCTAAACAAGAGGAGGACACAAGGGATAATCATGAATTCAAGGTGTTGTGGCAACCAACTACCCCATATATGAATCATGCTGCTGAACCCAAATGAATGATATTAGAGTTGCAAGGCAAAGTTCAACGTTTCATTTTGAAAGACTCTAGTTCATTTGAAAGTGAGGATGTTATGAATGAGGCAAGTATGAAGGTGGAGACGCCTAAATCTCACTCCAACCACTTTTCAACCTTAAGTTTGCTTGAATGGATAAAAGTCAAAGTAATCAAGCTTTTGAAAGACCTTGGAAGGAGAATGGATCTAGGTTTATCCGGTTTTAAGTTTGTCGTAGAAAGAAGGCAAAGCAACATTCCTCACTTGAAGGCAAAAAAGTACAAAATACGACACCAAGAAAATGGCATTCTCATGTTCTCACCTTCACTCATAATTGTCACCGAAAGTTTGATTCATGTTTGTGCCAAAGTTTCAAATCCTCCAAGTGGAGATCTAAAAGGTGATATGACTTGCGTCACACCGCGACGTTAAATTGAGCACATGATGTGAGGCAACCCATCGTTTGAAAGATTTTTCTTTATGTTTTATTTCACTTTTAGTTTCTTTTAATTTGTTTTTAGGTTCCCAAAGGAATGAGAAGAGGACCCCAAGTGTTGAGGATCACCAAAAACACCTCTGAAAAACGTGTGTTTTGCACCTGAAAAAGTGCCCATTGCACATTCCATCGCAGAAGGAATTAGTAAGCTGGGCAAAAATATTGGATTGTGCAGGTGGTGCATTTCATACCCCTCGTTGTGCCCGTCGCACCAGCCATCGCATGCCAAAATAGTGCACTAGGAATTTTTTTGAATTTCAACACGCACCAAGGCATCGCGATCGCGATGAAGTAAGATTTCAGTAACTCTTCGCAATCGAGTGAACTTTCCACACGATCGCGTGGGGTTAAGGGATTTAAAAACATCACGATTGCATGATAAGTCTACACGACCGTGAGGCATCAAATAGTTTTTAGGTAATAAACATTCAAAAGAGTCATTTCAAGAGCAAAAGTTGGCTTTGAAAGTTGGCTACTTTTCTTCTCCTAAGGCACACAAATAACTTCTTCCATCAAATTCAATTTCATAGCATCTTTGAGACCTCACAGGTATGTGTTCCGTCTCTTAATACCTTCTTTCACTTTGTTCATTTGTGTGCAAAAATCAGTAGTTCTAAACACCCAAAGGGGTGTGAAGGGTTGCTTTCAAGAAGAGTGAATCAGGTGTTTTAATTACAAATGTCTGGGTGAAAATTGGTTGTGACGAAGAGGGGTGTTTGTTTACTGTGTTTTTGTTAAAAAATTGGCCCCAATGGGGATCAACAAATTGCTTGAAAGAAATTTTCTGGGCAAAGAAGATGACCCTCGCGATCGCGATGCCAAATCCCGCGATCGCGAGGATTAAATTTTCTGAACTCCAAAATCGCGATGAGTTAAATTTTTAAAAAAAATAAATTGGCCTTTACAATTGCGATGAAAAATCCCATGATCGCGATGAATAGTTCTGGCATTCCCAAAAATAGTAGCTTCCCCCAGGTCTGTCCGGGATCATTTTGCCTCATTTCTTTGGTCTAATCATGTTCCAACACATTATTTTGCATGCCTATATTAGTGTTTGACATATTTGTTCCTCATGTAGGTACTTAAAGCTTGAAAATGGCTCCGGCATCGAATGAAATTAAATAAGATGATGCCAACCAAGTGGCCGAAGAGTAATATTTTGGCCAAGGCACCTTCGTCTCCCTCAAATGCTCCCAATTATATGATCGTCACTTGATGAAACCCATCACTAGGGAGAAAGACATCATGTTGGATAGTTTGGAAGAGAAATAGGCCAACTTCCATGGTAAGTTGGTCACAAGTGGGTGGTTATGCTTCACCGCCGAGCCTAACAAGGCAAACTTTTCCATAGTCCATGAGTTTTATGCAAATTTTGTCGAGACGAACTTTTTAAATGACTTGGTTGTGATGGTTCGGGGCAAGTTGGTTTAATTTGATCTGGAGTTGATCAATGCTTATTACAACCTCCCAAATGCTGACAATGCCACAATGAAAGCCCGAGCTAAAGAATTATGGACTGATTAGTTCATGCAACACTTACATGAGGGCATGGTCCCACAATGGATAGCCTTAAATATGAGGATTGAGTCTTCCGAGTTCACTCTCAAAGCCCGCACATGGCTTTATATCATTTGAGCCCAAATCATGCCTTCCAAGAATGAATCAGATGTGACACCTGAAAAAGCCATGGTTATTTGTGCTATGATAGAGGGCCTCCCATGAATGTGGGGTGATTGATTGTTCAAGAAATTCAACAAGTGGTGCTAAAAGGTAGCAAAAGTTTGTTTTTCCCTTCATTGATTACATACTTATGCTACCAAGCCAGGGTTGCCAAGAGGGATGGCGAAAATAAGAGAAAGCCCAAAAAGATGATTCACCCTTTGAAGAAGATAGGAGTCAGGCAAGCATCAAAGAAAAGAAATATCAACGTGGCCTCACCTTCATTTGGACTATTCTCCAGATTGATCAAGGCACTTGAGTCAACCGCTGCTGTTGAGACTATTGGTCCACTCAGGATTGGGCCCCCGACACTCCGCCACATCTCCAGCCAGGTCTATGGCATGGATGCCTAGATTCGCTAGATTGTAGCAGGTCTACCTTCAGGTATGAGAGAGAGTTCTACCACACCAGCATCCAATCCTTCATACTCTACCACTCTTAGTGGTCTTACAATAGCTAGTGTAGCGAGCCAGCAATAGCATATAAAGGAGAGGTTGGCAAAGGTAGAAAAGCGACAGAAAAAGTAAAGAGACCATGACAGGAAGCAAAGCAAATTCGTTTGAAGATGATGAGCACTTTGAGAAAGCTATGTGGATCAGAGGTGAAAGATTATGCTGACGAGGTAGATTGGGTCCTTTTGGGGCCTAGCAGTTCTGGTTCTTAGTGACATCCTTCAGGGAGCCCCCTAAAACTTATCTCTTGTTTTCATGTAGTGAGGGCACTGCAATGTTTTAGTTGGTGGTGGCATGTTGGACCACACTTTATCTAGATTGCTTTATTTTGGATATTATTGTGCCCTTGTCGGTCTTGTTCTGTCAATTTGGATATTATTGTATCCTCGTCGGGCTTGTTTATTTTGATGTTACATATTGGTGTGCCCTTGTTGGGTTTGTTCTGATATTGAATGCCCTCATCGGGTTTTTGAGTTTCTATGGATGAAGTTGATGGTTTAATCCCTTAGTTTTCTTTACTTTTAGCTTCTTTGGTTTCTTTTGTAGTTGGCTTGTTAGATGTTTTGGATCCAGGGGAATTCTGAGTACCCGATAGGCTAAGTTGAAACTTGTGTTTTGGGTTGAGTTATGTGTTAGTGAATCTTGAGTAGCCATATAGATTTAGATAGATGAATTGTCCCAATGATAGATTGAGTAACGACATTCTTAAGGGCGATTCATCATCTTTTGAGATATTGGGAGCATTGACTTGTTTGGTACTAATGGAGTTACTATTGCATGCAAATTGAAATAGGCATACCCTTCCAAAAAATTTGAAAAGTTGCATGGCAAAGAATGATGTTTGTGACACTCCCCTCTAATCTTTTTGTGTTTCGTAACTCATTAGCGGTGATAATTGGAATTGTAAAATGTGACTCTATTTGTTCTTGTTTAGGAAGTGAATTTGATCCTTCTTAAATTATTTGCATACCATGTGTGATGAGATGTCAAATAATTCTTGTACTTTCTTGTGTTAACTAGAACTTTCCTGGTTAGTCGTTCAAATGCTAGTATCAATTGTGTTGTTTGGAGAAATAATCTTAGGCCCTCTTTGTGATTGTTGAAGCCTACTTAACCTTAAAAGCCTACCATTGCACTTAAATTGTATCATTAGTCACCCCTCTTGAGCCTAATACCTTTTCTTTAGTAACCTCGTTACAAGCCTTGAACCATTTTGAAAATGAGTCCCTCTCTTGAACTTGTCCCTCCTTGAACTCTACAAGTGTGAAATCAAGGCAAAAAGCCTAAGTTTGGGGATGGATAAAAAGTACCTTAGAGAAGTGCTAAATGAGATTATCTTGGTTTGTTGATCGAATCCTAAGAGAATTGTCAAAAAGAAGGAAGAATTTGAAAAACAAAGCAAAGATGAAAGGGAAAGAGTAAATAAAGGAAAGGAAATGAATCCTTCAAGATGAATAGAATGATAAAAATTGGGGCTTCAAATGAAATAAGTGAAATGGTGCCTTGTGTTGAATGAAAATGAAAAGAAATGGCCTTGGTTTCGAATTGAAAAAGTTGTGTAGCGTTCGAAGAGGATGTAGTCACTCTATTCCAAAATGTTTATTCTACCCTTCTCCAAACCTATATTACAAGCTTAGAAAATCCCTTGAGATCTTGGACCGATTGTTTTTGAGTTAGTGGTGAGCGAAAATAAGGACAATCTTATGGTTGACACTTGTAGTACTTGAAATTCCTTGTTAGTGTGAGTGTTTGTGCATTTTCCCCTTGTGGTTGTATTTGTACATAATTTGTTTTTTGGGACTTTCGTTCTTATGAGGGCATGCAAATTAGGAAAGTTGGTGAGATTGATAAATTTCGAAAATGAGTCAAATGAGCATATTTTGGTAAGCTAGTAGTTTGAGTCACTTCTTGAAGATTGGTTGTTGTCACTTGGTTGTTCTTGTAGCTCTATTTCACCCTTGAATTGTGTTTTGAATAGGGGGAGTGCTTAGATTTAGTTATCATGTGATTGACTAATCATTAGTACCAACCAAAGTTATGCTTGGTGCTTGAAATGGATTCTCCTTGATTTGTAAGTGATGTCATTGCACTTGTGTTGTGTGTCTTTTGAATTAGAATTTTGAGTTGCCTGAGGACAAGCAATAGTTCAAGTTTGGCGGTTTGATAAGTTGGTATTTTACCTACTTATTTAGTTTTTAATCTTATGCTTTTGCTAGTATAAAGTGTATAAATAGTGCAATAGACATGGATTACTTCTATTTTACAGGTTTCTGTGTTTTAGAAGTTTTCGGGAAGAATTCAGGTAAAACTAAGTCAAAGTAGAGTGAAAAGGAGTTGTTGATCAATGGAATCAAGTTGCTCATTGCGACCGCGAGCTACAAGGCATGAGACTGCAATGCACAGGAAGTCAATGCCATGCGACCGCGAGAATAAAGTCACGCGAGCATGTTGAACAGGAAAGCAAAGTAACGCGACTGCGATAGTAAATTCACGCAACCGCGTTGTAGTAGTTCACAGACCCTCGCGATCGTGATGCAAGCTCATGTGACCGTGATAAATAAGTCAGTAGCTATATGACAAAATTGAAAAATCACATCTTTGGAAACCCCAATCCACATAAAACACTTCTCAGCCATCTTAGAAGTCATCTTTGGCAATTTTCACAACTTTTGATAAGCTTGGAGAGATAGTTCATCATCCTAAACCATTGGAGTGAAGAATTGGAGGATTCTATTGTAAAATATTAAATTTCCATTCTTCAACTCTTGCTCTTAATTGATAAATTTGTAGGTGTGATTGTTGAATTGAGATTTGGGTTTGTATTAGAGATAATACCTAATTTGGATATTAAATTCTTATCTTGTGCTTTCTCTTGATTAAATTATGTAGGTCTATTGAATCTTTCATGCTTTAATTACAAATTGATGGTTGCAAATATTGACTTAGCATGCTGATTGTTTTCTTGCTTGAGAGATGATTTCTTCAATTTGGTAAGGTTCATTAGTGGGGATTTGGGGTTTTCACTCTAGATCAAGGCTAGAGATAGCTTGATTGTCAAAAATTCCCATCTAAGAGTTGGGGCTAGAGATAGTCCAACTTACCCAAGTCAAATTGATTGGTTTATTTCTTACTCGTGGAGGTCCGAGAGGACAAACGATATATATGCTTGATTAGTCGAAAGACGATTGAGCATACTCTTAACCAAGGCTACCTATGCATTAATTGGGTGTAAGTATTGTGAATTTAACTCCCATTCCCAATCCTCCGTTATTATCCTTGCTTGGTAAAGGGAAGGTGAAAGTCATTGATCAACTCTATCTTTTAATTGATTTTATTTTATCCTTTCTTTTGGTTTAAAACCCCCTATTGTTATCTTTTCTTTTTGCTCTTTGAACTTCAACAAATTGCTCTCAGAATACGCGTGCAACTCGTAAACGCGAAGGAATCGTTATGAGCTAAGAGGATAAGGTTGTGAATGGATAATTATGCAATGGGAAACTTATATTAATCCATTTGAAGTGCTAGACTAACGTTATAGACCAACGGGAGACTTGAAACAAAATTTCAAATTGAAGGATTCACTACGGTGGACTAGTTCAAGCAAGCCCGTACAAGGTATTACTTGTAACGGGTATATATCCCAATAATAAAGGATTTAGAGGTCTTATGAAGTACCAAATTAAATATATTTGAGTCTAGTTTGCAACACAACAAACCTCTCATCCGTACGAGTTCGGAGTAAAACGTTATGCGCATTTTACTACAGACACGCGCACTGCCCAATCACTGCTGGACATGTAGCAGCCTTGGGTAAGTCGGCCAAAACTTGTGTATTTATATTGAAACTTTGGGATTTCGTCTACCATACATATCAGAACATAAGGGACCTTCTTAACACTAATTTTCTTCAGTTCTTCTTCATCTCAACCCCTCCCTAGTCTAAGGTAAGTGAATTCCTTCAAGAATCAAGTGTATTTTTCATCGTAGGTCACGGAAATATACTTAGTCAAGTGTTTTCTTGAAGGAAAAGGTGTTGTTCTTGGAGATAAAAAGGGTGCAGGGATTATATTCTTTTTGATACAGGTATGGCTTCTCTTCTATCCCTATAAATATGACTCTAAGAGTTGTTTTAAGTATAGTTTACGGGTAGGACTCACGGGATGGTGATAGGAAGTCGTGAGTCCATGTTTCGCCCATTGTAACTGATATAATTGGTGAGGAGGGAGTATGTAGAGGGCTGTAATGGTTGTATTGTTGACTAAATGAGGTGTGTATATTTGTGTATTGACGCAACAAGCTTGCTGCGATAAGGAGGGATGCTAGGTATACTAAACACGATTTTTATAGCTCTTGCAAGTTTGTCACTCGTCAAGTGTTTGATAAAATGCCTAAATGGATTGAGGATATTGTTTATATGTTATTAGGATTCCTATCACTGTATTAAATTTTATAATTCTCTCTCAACTTAACCTATAAGCTTAAAGGGGTATTTAAATGCTACTAGATAAAGAACTCCCGAAGCGGTGTTTGGAAGACGAGGGGCCAAGTTTATGACCTTGTTTGGGATATGGAATGGGCTGTATATTGTAAGGAAAGGATGAAGGGATTAATATTGACTTCATAAGTGGTCATAGTTCAGTTTATAAGGGGAAAAGAGAGAGGTGTGGCGATACACCATTTAGTTAATCTTATTTGCTAAGCTAGTCGCTCGTAAGTTATTATCGTTTTTCCGACCTCGCCATATTTCTTGGTTAGTCGCTTATACTATTGCATATGTTGTTATGTCATAGATAAGGAGTGTTTGAAGGGAACCAACGACACTACATAAGGTAGAGAGAGTCTCGAAGTAAGGTATGTAAAGCTAAAACCTCTTTTTGCCATCAAGGCATGACCTAGAGTCACATGTTCCTCCTATAAAGGTCGTCATAGATTATATGTTGCTTGAAAGCAAAGCTTATTACTATTATAGGTCTCTATGTGTAGAGTTATAGTACTCATTTCTAGTCAAAGTAGTCACATATTTCACACGACCATACATGTCTTCAGTTGAAACTCTTAGAAGTTACCGAGCATATATATCACGAAACTTAGAGAAAGTAATTGGCCACAGAAGCCCTGAGTATATAGATCATATAGATATATGATTCTTCAGCTAAAAGAAAGTAATCAATATTTTGATAACGAGTTATATGATTCATAAGTTTCTTACTATGGGCCTTTACAAGCAAGATGAGGTTATAGCCTACTCTGCAGCGTGGGGTGGGTATCTTTAGTGCCACTATGTGCGACGCTATTCTGTGCACAGAATTCAGACAGAGTCAGCTGGAACTTCTCGCCATGGATTCCCCTGACTACACAGGCCTGCAGGCAGACCTTACAGGATCCCGGGAGGGTGTACCTTGACAGACCACGTTACCTAGACAATGAGATTTCACACATGGTTGTGATAGTTGGCGACAGATGCCAAACAGATGTCACAGATCGCCGACAGTAGGCCATCTTGTGACTTCCAGATAGTTAGTATTACATAAAGAGCAGATAAGCTATGTAAAAGGGTAAAGATTACACCTAGGCAAATTCCAGGGATTTTAAATATATGTAATTAAGTAGTGTATAAGACGTTGTATAAGGACCCCTGATATTGGTCATTGTATCAGTTTCAGTTTCAGTTTCAGATTACATTCTCTGTATGTGTATGCTCAAATTTTTCTATTTTTGATATTCAATTCAGTGAGCATTCTTACATGTCTACTTGTTATTTAGTCTGCTTTACATACCAGTACATATTTTATATGTACCAATGTCCCTTTATTTTTGAGTGCTGCATTTTTATGAATGCAGGCTCCGTTACTCAGGCTAGAAGACATCCACAGTAGATCAGTGCCTTCCAGTTGATCATTTGGTAAGCTCCATCTCTCTCTGTAGCTATCAGATACCTAGATCACATGTTTTGGATTCAAATATATATCATTTGTTGGGTATGTCGGGGTCCTGTCCTGACTAGTTATCAGATTTTTAGTTGCAGACTCTTTAGAGGCTTCTTAGACATAGTTTTGTTTCAGTTGTACAGCTAGTCCAGTAAGACCTTCAGTTATCTACGTTTCAGTATGTGTAATCATATATTGATGTCCATGTTGTTTCTTGTCAGTTTACAACTTTAGCATGAGTTTAGTATATATGTTTAGTAGGTGCTTGTGTAACTTCTTGATGTCCGCCCCTCCTAGCTAGGGGTGTGACGAACTTAAATCACGATTATATTATTCTCTGTGGGATCGACTCCAACTCCCGTCGAGAATATAAATGTGTTTTGATCAGATGATCGCAATCACCTCCTCTTGGAGAGTGTATTTGAGAATTATTAGCAACACTAAATCATACACCTCTAGCTTCTGATTTGATAATTTACCAAATATGAAGCCTTATATTATGTTGAAGGGGACAATGTAGGGGAGGAGAAAATTAAAGTTAAGGAGTTCAATACTGGAGGGGAATAGAATAAACAGAAACTACTGGAGAAGGTTTCAGAAGAGATGACTGATTACATAATTGAGAATATTTGCCCCAAACTAAAAAATGACAAAATGATAAAGCATGCTGGATGGGTAACACTAATGGAGTACTCAATGTGAAATAAGCCTAGAGGATAGTGAGATACAATCATGAGAAAATGGAGTGGTATGATTACATCCAGATAAATGGCTTAATTTTAAAGATAAGTTTCTTTCTATGAAGGGCATGAAAAAGAACGATTGCCACATATCACAATCTGAAATGGATGAAGATTCATATTGTGTCTAAGTGTTGGTGTTGTGAGAAGTATCGTCAAGAGATCACGTCCTATCTTTTTCTAACAACTCCCATAGCTACTAAGCTATGGAAGAAGTTTGCTTCTCGTGCAGGTATCAACATGAACGGGGTTGCATCGGCAACACCTCATTACAAAATAGTGGAACACTCTTACTCCCACACCCAAGAAATTGCAAAACATATTCAGGTCAGCACTAACAATCCTGATATGGTAGTTGTGGAAAATGAGAAACTCAAGGAGACATGGAAGGGAAGTCACCTTTAGAGGATGATTTACCAAAGTCAGTTGACAATATGTCAACTGATTAAAGTAAAATATCCATGGATAACATGAATATCAAGAGTGGGACAGAATAATCACATATCTACACAACTATATAACTAAGCTACATTGTTGTGTGATTAAATGGAGGATGCCATAGATTGGAGGAATTAAATGCAACACAAATTAGGATAGAAAAGGAAATACATGACACACTTAATATGGTTTTTGCCTCAGAAGTAGCACAAGGGACATGATATATGCTGAGTCACAAAGCATAGTCACAACAACCAATATGGATCTAGAAATAGAGGCCATTCTTTAGATAGTCATGTACTGTTTGACACACAATTTGCAGAACATTCTCTTAGAAATTGATTCACTCAGCCTAAGGATATACTAAATGATGTGTTGAAAGTACCATGAGGACTAATAGAAAGAGTGGAGGAAATTTGAATTATAATGCAATAGACAGGAGCTAGAGACATGCACATTCTTAGAGAGGCTAATCAACTAGCAGACTGTCTAGCTAACAAATCTATTGACTAAGGATGACTACAATAATATTACAGCTTTCAAGAGCTCTCAACATTGGGAAGGAGAATTCTAAATGCAAATAAGGCACAAATTCCAAGAATAAAAATATGCAAAATAAACTACCAACAAGCATGAAAAACATTCATACAAAGATAGTCTTTTCGGGTCTTTTCGTTGCATTCACTTACAACAAGAAATAACCACCAGTGTTTGGTGCAGCACTTGCATTTTGATGTATTCTTCTTTCTTTCCTTGGTCTTTCGTTCCGTCATATTCCTAATAACTTATCCAATTACAACGTATTAACCGCTAATGCACCTTTCTTTTATCAAATCTCAGGGACATGGTATATAGCCCTAACTTAGGAAGTATGACTCTAAATAAGCTAAATAACATATGTTACTTTAGCCAACAAAAAGGGTTCCAGCACAAAGCAAGAGTTGCAGGGTCAAATCAGAACATCAAAACTTGGGATCTAGAGAAAACCCTAATAGAGGGTTACAAGGTCAAATCTGTTTTCCTATTATGTGTCAAAAATGTAAATCACCGTCTATTCCTTGAAATGACTCAATAATGTGAGAACTTTATCTAGGTACTTTCTTATCTTCTCGTCTTTAAATTCAAAAGTCCCATTAATTTGATTTACAACAAGGAGAGGATCACATTTATTTTTTTTAATTTCTTCTCCCAGATTTTAGGTCAAATCTAGACCTATAATCAAAGTTTCATACTCAGCCTCGTTATTAGTTACATATATAATTCTAATGTCTTATTTGATTTCTTCCTAGAAAGGAGACTTCAAGATAATGCCTAGCCTGGATTCACGCATATTGGATGCTCCATCCATGAAAAGGGTTCACATATCGGACTCTATGCCTGAGGTTTTTAAGAATATTTTTATAACCCTCTTGCACCATTCCTTGGCTAAAGTCTGCTATAAAATCGACTAGTACATGGGATTTAATAGTAATTTGTGATTTGTATGTTAAGTCATAATCACTAACTTTTATAGCCCATTTGGCCAGTCTACCTGATATTTTGGATTTATACATGATACTTATTAAAGGATGTATAATTATTACATTAATTGAATGAGATTGAAAGAATGGTCTATGTTTTGTAGAAGTCATTACTAATGCCAAAGCTAATTTTTCTAAGTGCAGGTATCTGGTTCCACACTTGCTAAAGTTTTGCTTATATAATAAATTAAAAATTATGTACCTTTTTTAATCAGACCAAAATGGCACTGATTTCTACCTCAGATACCACTAACAACAGGAGCAATGATTCTCTTTCCTTGGGCTTGAAAAGCAACGAAGGGATTGACAATTATTTTTTCAAGTCCTTTAATGCATACTGGCACTCTGGACTCTGGAGTCCATTCAAAAATATTCTGCTAAAGAAGAGCTTGTGGCTTCTTTCAAATAATCAACATATGAACTGGCTTAATGCTATTAATCTCCCAGTGAGTTTTTATATGACTTTTACATTCTCGGATACCTTAGAGATTTTCTCAATGGCTTTAATATAGTATGAGTTGACTTTAATCCCTCTGTTTGAAATAAGAAATCCCAGAACTTGCCTAATCCAACACCAAAACAACATTTCTCCAGATTTAGCTTTGTGTTGTATTTTCTTAGTATCTCAAAAAAAATCTGTGAATGCTGAAAATGATCCTCTGAATCGACAGACTTGACCAACATGTCATTGATATATGCTTTCATAGTTTTTCTACTTTTTCTTTAAACGTATCGTTAACTAATCATTGAGTAAGTTGCTCCGAATAACCCAAATGGCATTACATTGTAACAATATATCCCTACTTAGTGATAAATAAGGTTTTCTCTTAACCCTTTGAATTCATCTTCATCAGATTATATTTGGAGTAAGCATTGAGAAAACTCAACATATCATGACTTTTTATGGCATCGAACATTTGATCTATGTGCGCTAACAAGAATGAGTCTTTAGGGCATGCTTTATATAAATATTTACAATTAATGCACATTCTTAATTTATTATCATTTTGGTACAACTACCACATTGGCTATCTATTTGGAGTAGTCTACTTCCTTAATGGAATCAATGTTGAGTAGTTTACCTACCTCTTTCTTTATAAAGTCATTCTTGTACTTTGATGTAAGGTCACCTTTACTATTTCATTGATGAGAAACTTGGGTCTAGGCTCAACTTGTGAGTAGTGACCTTTGGTGAGATACATGTCATTTCTAATTCGGACCATGCAAAATAATATGTGTTAGCCTTAAGAAATTTAATTAATTTAATCCTGAGTTCTGGAGCCGTTCGGTCCCTAGGTTACCTTCTTGTCTGGGAGGTGTACAGACAAGACCACTTGCTTGAGTTCTTCCATGGTCAATTTAGTGGCATCTGATTCCTTTGGTATTATGAAGTTTCTCAGGATTTGATATGTTTCTTCTTCTCTCACATATTCCTTTAAGTGCTCTACTCTTATTTGGTTGTTGGCTTATCTTTGGAGTCACTTCATTTTCATTTACACATTTCACTCTGGTAGTGCTTTTTGGATATGAATCATGTTCCTATAATTGCTATGTAATTTCCTTTCTTGCTTTTACACTTGTCATTTTATCTACTACAAATATTTCTTTGGTCGCTGGTTGCTCTCGCTGGATCTGTCTGATTACATCTGAAGTTGAAAATTTCAGCACAAGGTATAGTGTTGATGATACGACTTTCATGTCATGTATCTGTGGACTTCTAAAGAGTGCGTTGAATCTAGAGAGGACCCTTACAACCAAAATTATCTTGTCTATCATTTCTATTTTCTCCACCCCCTTTTAATGGATCACATTGACTGACATACTTGTATCCATCAATACACATTTAATCTGAAACTCACTAATATTTATAGTAATTATCATATCATTATTGTGAGGTTGGATAGTTCTCTTTAAATTTGTATTGTTAAAGGTGATTGTTTTTTCATCTCGAGATCTTTTTCCTCTTGTTATTGTTACTTTGGTTTTTTAGACGCGATAAATGTAACATCATTTACTTATTCTTCCCCAATTATTATAACATGATTAGGTGCTTCCGATTGAATGGGTGCATCTATATATCTACTTCTATCAAAGTTATTCTTGGCTCGGTCACTCAGGAGATCTCTAACATGACCTTCTTTTAGCAACTGGGCTACTTCCTCTCATAGGTGAAAGCAAACTCCAATATGGTGGCCATATGTTCCATGGAATTCACACATCAAGCTTGGATCCCTCTAGTTCGAGTCACACATGATCAGTTTCAGCCATCTTGCATTTTTTGTTCAGCCTAATCACTGCCACCAAGTTGACTAAGTCCATATTAAAACAATACGCTAACAAGTTTAGAGCTTCTATGTTATTTGCTCTTGCTATTGATGGTCTTGCTTCATTTTTATTCAGTAAACTTTTCTTTTGACTCTGGTTATATCTTCTATTAAACCTCGCTCTCTCTGGCATTTAAAAATATTGGCTTTAGCACATCTGATTTACCTAATCATAAGGTCTCTCCATTGTTATATACATCTTATGTCTTTCTTACAATATCCATGAGTCATAGTCCATGATTCTTTTTCCAATAACATTGACCAATCGTTCTTGCATACATAGGCAAAGACAATTACTCATCCTCGACCCTATTTTTTGACTCATACCTGTTATGGACATCTGCCCATGTAGTTTCCAAAAAAATCCAACAGGTTTTCTTTTAACTTCAATGAAGCACTTGAACTTTTGGGTTGAGCCCTTTGATAAAATCTTCTGCGGCTCATTCGTCAGGAACTGGAGGTACCAACATCCTCTCCCTTTGGAAATGAATCAAAAACTGTTGGAGAAATTTAGTGTCTCCTTGAGTAATCTTGAAGATGTCTGTTTTTCTTGTCGACACCGTTTTTGCTCTAGCATGTGCTTGCACAAAAGAATCTGCAAGATGTTTAAAAGACATAATAGAGTGATCGGATATTAAGGAATACCACATTATCACTCCTTTGGTCAGGGTTTCTCCAAACTTTTATAGCAGATTAACTCAATCTCATCCAACTCCATATCATTGTCTTTCACTGCACAAGTGTATGCAGTCACATACTTTTGAGAGTCTATTGTACCATCATATTTTTTAATAGTGGGCATCTTAAATTTCTTGGGTATCAATTTTGAAATCGTACTTGGTGAGAATGACGGTTGAACATATCTTTTTGGATTTGGGTCTTTCAAGACTGGTAGAACCCCAGAAATTTAATCCATTCGACCGTAAAATTATTTTTTATTCTGATTCATAAATTCAATGCTTGTAGGCATTTTATTAGTTCGATTGATTCCCCTTCTAGTGACATTATTTTTCCCATGATCCTTGACCCTGGTACTATGGGACAGTTTTTCTCGTGGTATCTCTGGGCCAAGTACAACCTTTTCTTTCTTTTGCAAATTCAATATTGCTTTTTGCTGGTTTTTTAGTATAGCAAATATTTTTGTTAAGTCAAATCCGGCTACTTTAACCATATTTTGATCATTATTGTTTTCATCATGTTGCATATGATCATGTTGAGACGCTTGTAGAGAAGTCCCCTACATGTTTATGCTACTCGAGTTTCCACAACGACTGGATCAACTATGTTATGGATTGTTCTGGAGTGGGTTGTCATTGACGTTGATATTGGTTTGATCAGCATTTTCAGTGTTAATCATTTAAGTCAATGTATTACTTAGCTTCACAAAGATAAAGTGTGTTAGTTTAAGTTTCTTAAGATCATAAAAATATCACAATTATCTTTAGCCCCATGGTGACGCCAAACTATTTACTCCAAAAAAGGTGCAGTTAAATTTATATGTGAGATTTAAAGGATATGTAAATTGAATTGATTGAGATTACATAAATAAGTAAAAATGCACAGAAGAGAGAAACTAAAGCAAATTGAATGAAATAAAAAATATTACATAAATATAGTCTTTGTTGGTCTAATCCCGATGATATCATTGGCAGTGATATGCCTGAAAAAAGAAATGCAAGTATGTTATATAATAGAATTCGATTGTTTATAATATGATATATAGCTCCACAACTTCTATAGGGCTTTGGATAAATTTTCAGGAATTGGTAATCACGAACTATACTCCCTTAATTTCAGATAAATGATTAATTAATGGCATTTAAGAATAAAAGAGTAACACTTGGCGATTTTCATAATGGCTAGTAGCTTCTTTGACGATTCTACCTCTGGGTGCTTGAGCTTGGTCCGATCACATTCATGTAAAGTAAACTGTACCATTGATTTTTGATGTGGTGATGATGTTGACCTCACTTCCTTCCATATGTCATAATCCAATACGACCATGTGTATGATTTATTCTACATCAAGACTTAAGAAAGAAATCATACTCTAATATGAAATATCATTGAGAACAAGTAAGATGAATCAGAATTGGATTAAATCAGAACAATTGAGGAACAAAAAGAAATGTTAATCTATGCTTCTAATTGGCAAAAGATGAAACAAATTAACGAGAGTGGTGTCGTGGCATTGAGTGGATTAATTAAGGAATTGGGTCGCTAATACGTGGTTATAGCAGCCAATTCGTGCTCCTTACGAAACTTTTGGTTGTTAATCGTTCCATTTGTTGCATTGAATGATGTTGCATGGCTTAATTTAAAAATATATATATAAATAGTTCTACATAAAGAAAGTTATGTAACTTTAAATTGATGGTCAATATTCAGACGCATGGACTTGGAAAAGAAGTGATAGGATGCCAGCTTGGTCCTATATGAAACCAAAGATTTGTTCTTACAAGGCAATAGTACTAAATACTCATCCGAATACAAGATTTGAACTCAAACCTCTTTCTCTTAAAGCTAGTAAAATATTAAAATTATAAAGCTAAAATAAAATAAAAAAATTTTAAAAAAAGAACAAGTTAATAGTGGCTATGCTATGATATGGTGGATAGGTAGTTCTCTAGGGGATGAAAACCATCTAAGATATGACATTTTGACCAAACAAGTCAAAGAAAAATTAGTGTATAGTACGTAGAGGTAAAACTATTCAAATAACAAAAGTATTAATTTAGTGGAAATTGTCTTACAAGAAATGGTAAGCATGAAAAAATTCTGAAAATTGAGTGGTGCCGAAATAGAGTAAAATGTGCAAAACATTAAAACCAAAGGAGTTATTCTAGTAGCACCGCCTATTTGACCAAACAACATTCCAAGCAATTATATATTCATCACATTTAGGGTGTGAACAAAAATGTTTTCCAGAAAGAATAAGTGGATTTATTTTTTTTTGTGTTTGATATGATAAATTATTATTTTAAAAGTATTTATATATAATCAAGATAAATTGAGGGTGAGGTAAAGTGTGGGGTAGTAAAGGTGGAGTGAAAATGAGTTGTGTTGGAGAATAGGGAGGACACAAATTAATATGAGATGTCACTTGAGTAACTTGTTTTTCCTACTTCTATTAGAGAATTCATTTTCTCCATTTTTAAGAAATTTGTTTTCCTAAAAAACATATTTTTCATAAATTTTGACCAACTGAATGAAAAATTAAAAAAAATTCCGTCATATCAAACACACCCTTAATTTAAAGGCATAATAAATAAATGTGCCCTTTAACTTGGCATCACCTGGCATCTATGCCCTCCAACTTTTAGTGTGCACAAGTAGGCACTTAAACTATCATAAAATTGAACAAGCAGACACATGCATCCTGCGTGGCAAATCTCACACAATTTGACATGTAGGACGCGTAGATCTCACACTATTTGTCATGTAAGACGTGTGTGTCTACTTGTTTAACTTTATAATAACTTAAGTATCTATTTGTGCATACACAATATTAAAAAGCATAAATATCAGCTAAGGTCAAATTAAAAAAACACATTTATATAATGTCCGATGCTAACGGTTACAATAATATACCCAATTTTCTGCTCCTAAATATGTGGAATATTATTGTCATTAAGAATTTGTGACATAAAATTAGTTATTGGAGCAGAATCTTATGGATTTATTATGATATTGTTATTCAATATTTAAATCTTCTGGAAGAATGTAAAGGAAAAAATCTATGTGTGTATTACTCCCTGCTTGAGTCCTGTCCATGTAATATATATGATGGTTTTTGTTTGGTCACGTACTTTAAAAAATCACTCGTATTTAGAAAGTAAGTAGTATTTTTATCAAATTATTCTTAATTAAATAATATTCATATCAATTTAATATTATTTTCTGATTATATAAAAATACACTTATCTTTAAAAAAAAAAGGTAAATTTTGAAGGAAAAAAAAATTATTACCTTTTTTATTATATAAAAAATATATAGTTGCTTTGGATTAATGTAAGAGATAAAAATATCGTAATATGAATCGGAGGGAGTTGTGCGTAACTTGCAGTTATCACATGTTCAAAAATCTGTGTGTGTGTATAACTTGCAGTTATATAACATGTTTAAACTGAGTAAATTATATACTCTATCATTTTATTTTACTTGGCCCTTATACTAAAATAAGTATTTCATTTTACTTGTTTATTTTAAAAAATTAAGAGAGTTTTTTTTTTAAACACTATCCTTAGTATTAAATAACAACATAAAGTAGTACATAGTAATAATTAAATTTAAAATTTCAAAGCATTATTAATAAGGTTAATTTAGTAAAATGAACATCTAATTAAAATTTTCTTAAGGAGTGTATCAGGTCAACGGAAGTCAAGTAATATGAAACGGAGGAAGTATATAAGTAAATAACCGAGTAACTAAGTCCATACATATCTTTTGGATACTTGAGTATAATTCATATATACTTGACTGAATTTGAGTGTTAAACTACGATGCATATCTTTTGGACGAAAACAAAAATTAATAAGAAAAAATAAGCAAATCAAACCAAATACGGAAAGGAAAATAAGAAACACAAAGAAAGGAAGAAAAAAAAGGGACTAATGTTACCATGCATCATGGTAAAATTATAGTTGGTATTCTGAAATAACTTAGAAGTGGATTAATCTCTTATTTTTAAAATATTGGCGTGTGAAATTAAAGAAAAAGGGACTATTGTTGATTCTCTTTTGCAAATGAATGACAGGATGAGAAGCTGCAGGTAGAGACACACTAACATAAATTATTGATCAATAAAAGAAGCAGGTATTTTTTCCTTTCGTTCAACTCTATATGATAGAGCAAGAATCAGCAACATGGAATTTTGAAAGTTTACTGGCTCCTTCCTAAATGAACTCTCTGCTTATTGTAATCCAAAGGGAAAAAAAAATATAAAAAATATCAACACATCAAAAAAGCAGGAAAAAACAAAAAAGGTTGTTAGGTGGGGAACTTAAGTTGCCATATATCAAAACACATGATTTCTTGGTTTGTTCATAAACATACATAGGAAGTCAGCATTAATGTATTTTAGACTCTCACCAAGTTTATCTTATCAATAAATATTGAGAATATAATTAAATAATAAAAGTGTGTTCTTTATAATAGTTTAAGCTTTTAAATAAGATGATTATACACTTTATCATAATATCAGAGTCAGGCTCATTGATCCGATATTGGAGGGTGGGGTGGGGTGGGGGGCAGGGTGAGAATGTCCCATATCAGACTGGAACAAGATTTCGGGACTCCTTATATATATGGTGTCACGCCCCGAGGCTACCCCCTAGACGCAACACGGTGCTTAGTGTCACAAGTGACCCCAAGCTAACTCATGGTCTGACATATCTAGACAATTTCTGATAAAAACATATATTGTGCGAAAACTAAAAATGATTTAATATCTGAAGTGGGAAAGAGTCCAAACATGTCTGAATATAAAATATATCAAAGAGTATAATGATGTCTCGAGACAACACTAACAACTCAATAGTTGAATCTAGTCTATGTCTGAAAACCTCTAACTGATATAAGTTGCTGGGACATGCCCTCAGCTAACTCTAATAATCTGAAAACTGAAATGCAAAGACTGAAAGATAAAGGCATATCTAGTGTCCTCGAACTATGAGGACTCACCACTGAAGTTGCTGAGTACGGACTGGAAATCGAGCGAAGCGCGGTCTAATGATGAGCGCCTGAACCTACATCATACAATGATGTAGCACAAAAGTATGCGTCAGTACTTCGAATGTACTGAGCATGCGGGATATGTGCTAAACTGAACAACATAAAGACTGAGCATGGAAATACATATTGAAGCATAAACTGAAAGATAAGTTGGATGCAATGAACAAGTACTAACATGAACATATAATATGCTGAACTAAATAACTGAAATAGGTACTGAGTACATGGTCAATGCAATGTAAATTTGCCTGTGGGAGATACTATTAACCGATATACCCCAAGTTGCGCTAACTATGGGGCCAATCTGTAATCCTGGATGGAACGGTGTCCATACCTTGCCAACGGTACAAACAAGTCTGACGTGGATCCACTAACTGATGTCCACAAGGGACAAAGGTGACCAGCCTAATCTGACAATTGACCCATTTCATACCTACGGCGGCGCCGTAGTTCTGGGATTTGAGGACTACTACTAAAGGTCTCAGCCTAATCTGACAGCTAAGCCTTCATCCCCTCGTCTGCTCGGTACTAAGTCTACTCCCAACTTAATGTAAGCAATGAAATGCAAGTTGAAATACTGGAGAGCTCAAATACTGATAATCATCTGAGAATGCAACATATATATATATACTGAAACATAATGGCATTCTATTCTGAAGCATGATTGTCTGAATTATCTGCCTAGCAAGTACAAATTTTGAATACTGAATTTTAATACAAGCTAGGATTACTGAATTTTGTACATATGACTGTGCTGATTTTCCAAGAAACATGTAATTGATAACACTTAAACAATAGCATCTGAATTGAAAGGAATCTCTAAGATTTAGGAACCCTAGGTCTGAATATTTCACGGGGAGCTGAAGGACTGACTGAAATCTAGAGACCTAATGGGTGAAAGAAACCCACTAGTGAAATCTCACATACCTGGAAGAAGATTCTACCATTGAACCTTTGGATTGGGGATGAACTTGAAGAAAACCCTCCTGCTTGTTCTTTGAGAGGAAACGCTTCTCTTTCTTTTAGAATTTGCTAAGAGTCGATTAGTTTAAGAGTAATGAGGAAAAAAGCATGAAAACCCCTTTAATTACCCCCAAAAATGACTTAGGATCGGAGTTAAAAGAATTGAGAAAAGATCAGAATGCCCCCAACTTAAAACAGGCATTGCAGAAATTCCCTCATCGGACAGGCCACACGACGAGCATAGGACCAGCGACGGCCTGTCGGCCCGGGCATCGGAATGGACCAGGCTTCTCTGGTCCTCTGGAAAATCCTCACGATGGCCCCCACGGCTCATTTCGTCCACGACGGCCATGGTGATTTCCCATCTGGATAGAGGAGGCTGGAATAGGGCACTGGTAGTTTCTCACAGGCTGCCCCCGCGGCCTGTCGGACCTCCGACGCCCGTTGGGACCCCTGTCTGGCTAAGGTCGGGTGACAGATCCCCTGGGCTCTTCCCATGGGGACCCCGATGGGCCATCATATCCACAACGCATGTGGGTTAGCCCGTGGGGCTGACTGGTAGATGAATTTTCTTGAGTTCTTTCTGAGTTTTTGGGTTTTAAAGGCTGGTAAATCTAGGGTATTACAAGGGAACCCCATGCAACCTGACTATCTCGCTGATGTAGAGTCTGGCATAATCCTTCATGGAATCTGTAGTCTTGACAGTCAAGAAGTGAGCTGACTTAGTAACTCTGTCCACTATCACCCAAATGGAGTCATGTTGTCTGCGAGTACGAGGTAAAGTCATAATGAAATCCATGTTGATCACCTCCCACTTCCAAGTAGTAATTCTAATATCCTGAGTCACACCTCATGGTCTCAGATGTTCTACTTTCACCTGCTGATAGTTGGGACACTTAGCCACGAAATCTGCGATGTTCCTCTTTGTGTTGTTCCATCAATAGGTTTCCTATAGATCACGGTACATCTTAGTGGCACCGGGATGAATAGAATATCTGAAATTATGAGCTTCTATAAGGATATGTTGCCTCAAATCACCCATATTAGGTGCACATAAATGACCCTGGTAGCGAAGCACACCATCTCCTCCTTGGGAGAAAACATCAACTCTCTGCTGATGAACTGCACCTTTCAACTGAAGCAATATGGGATCACTGTCTTGTTTCTCTTTAACCTCCACTACCAATGAAGATTCTGACCCGTTCTGGACTACCACACCACCATTTGTCGTGTCCATAAGGCAAACTCCTAAATGGGAAAGTCTGTGAACATCTCTGGCTAGCTCTTTCCTCCCCTCCTCAATATGTGACACACTACCTATGGACAGTCTGCTGAGGGCATTAGTTACTACTTTGGTTTTACCCAGATGGTAGAGCACATTCATATCATAGTCTTTGAGGAATTCAAGCCACCTTCTCTGATGAAGATTTAACTCTTTCTGGGTGAACACATACTGGAGGCTCTTATGATCTATGAACACATCAACATGGACACCATACAAGTAGTGTCTCCAAATATTTAGGGCAAACACAACAGCTGCTAGCTCGAGGTCATGAGTTGGGTAATTCTTCTCATGAACCTTAAGCTGCCTGAATGCATAAGCGATGACCTTACCATGCTGCACTAGGACACAACCCAGGCTGATTCTGGATACATCACAATAAACCACGAAGCTATCTAAACCCTCTGGTAGAGTTAACATGGGAGTTGTAGTCAACCTGGTCTTCAATTCTAGGAAACTCTTCTCACACTCGTCTGACCACTGAAACTTGACCTTCTTCTGAGTCAACTTAGTCAATGAGGCAGCTAAGGATGAAAATCCTTCAACAAACCTCCTGTAGTAACCAGCCAAACCCAAGAAGCTTCTGATATCAGTCGGATAGGTAGGTCTAGGCCAGTGCTTTACTGCCTTAATTTTCTGAGAATCAACTCAGATTCCCTCACTAGACACCACATGACTAAGAAAAGCAACAAAGTTCAACCAGAATTCACACTTACTAAACTTAGCGAATAACTGGCGATCCTTGAGAACCTGCAACACCACTCTCAGATGGTATGCATGCTCTGAGAATATATGAGGATATCGTCAATAAAGACGATGACGAACAAGTTCAAATACTGTTTGAATACCCTATTCATTAAGTCCATGAAAGGTTCAGGAGCATTAGTTAGTCCAAAAGACATAACCAAAAATTCATAGTGACCATACCGAGTCCTGAAGGCTGTCTTCGGGATATCACTATCTCTGACTCTGAGTTGATGATAACCGGATCTGAGGTCTATCTTAGAGAAGCAACTAGCACCCTAAAGCTGGTCAAACAAGTCATCAATTCTGGGGATGGGATATTTATTCTTGATTGTGACTTTGTTCAACTGACGGTAGTCGATGCACATCCTGAGAGAATTGTCTTTCTTACGCACGAAGAGAACTAGAGCACCCCATGGGGAGATACTGGGTCTGATGAAGCCCTTATCTAGAAGGTCTTTCAATTGCTCTTTCAATTCCTTAAGCTCAGCTGAAGCCATTCTGTAAGGAGGAATCGAAATAGGTTGAGTATCTGGAAGGAGATCTATCCCTAAGTCGATTTCCCTTTTGGAAGAAACTCTGGGAAGATCTTTTGGGAACACTTCTAGAAACTCATTCACCACTGGTACTGACTCAAGAGTCAGCATTTTAGAGTTTGAATCCTTAACCCGAACAAGATGCTAGATATAGCCTTTGGAAATCATTTTTCTAGCCTTAAGGTAAGAGATGAATCGACCTACATGCACTGAGGTACTACCTTTCCATTCTAAGGTTGGCTCATTTGGAAACTAAAATCAAACGATCCTAATTCTACAATCAACTGAGGCATAAAATAGGAAGTTGTAACTAATCCATGCCTAGAATAATATCGAAGTCAGTCATTTCTAACTCTACCAAATCGGCTGAGGTGACTTTCTGGAAAACTGTGACAGGGCAATTTTTGTATACCCATCTAGCTATAACTGGATCACCAACTGGAGTAGAGACTGAGAAGGGTTCTGGGAGGATTTTTGGACTGACACCGAAATTTACTGCTATAGAAGGAGTTACAAAGGAAAGCGTATCTCCTGAATCTAATAATGCATAAACATCAAAAGGGAAGACTTGTAACATACCCGTAACCACATCGAGAGAATCCTCTTTGTACTGTCGAGTCTGAAGGGCATACAACCTATTTTGGCACTGATCACCACCTGTACTAGACGAGGCACCCTATTGAGTAGGGCGACCCGCTGGAACTGCTATAAAATTGGCCTGGTTCTGTGGGCGAACATCCTTGCCCTTCTGAGAAGCTGTTGGACAATCTCTCATCCTGTGGCCTGGCTTGCCACACCTAAAGCAATTTTCTATACCTACCATGCACTCACCCTGGTGGTTTCTACCATACTTCTTACACACTGGATGAGTGTGCTTGCTAGTAACTGTACCTTGGGATTTAGAGCCTGGTGCTCTATCCCATCGATCCTGTCTGAACTTAGGCACTGGGCACTAGCAGAAGATAGAGCTGGAGCTGAAGATTTCTGACAGAACTGAGAGCGGTTACCACCCTCTGTCCTTTGCTGAGAGTAGCTAAAGTCACCTGTCCTAGCTCTCTTATTATCTCTTCCCCTCTCTTTGATTTTCTCTTCCTCGATCTGTTGAGCATACGTAACCAACTTGGAGATGTCCATCTTCTTAACCAGCATGGCAGTCTTGCACTCCTTGACCACATCATCGGACATACCAGATATGAACTTACTCATGGGGGCTCTAGAGTCAGCTACCTTCACTGGAGCATACTTGGATAAATGTGTGAACTTGAGAGCATATTCCTTCACACTAATGTCATTCTGCTTTAAATTTATGAATTCCTAGACATTGGCTTTCCTGAGCTCAAATGGGAAAAACTTGTCCAAAAAGGCAGTCTTGAAGTGATTTCAATTCACTGGGCCTGCATTAGTACAACAAGACTCCTTCCACTGTTGATACCAAGTATAAGCCATTCCCTTCATCTAGTAGGCAGCTAAATCTGCACTCTCTACCAGAGTGACACCCATGATATTTGTTACCTTCTGGATATCATCAAGAAACGCTTATGGATCCTCCTCTGACTTGGACCCATGAAATTTGGGAGGGTTCATCCGAGTGAAGTCTCGGATTCTAGATGCAGCATTGTTAGTCTGAGGTGGAACTTGTTCCACAACCTGCTGATTGACCTGAGCATTCATGGCCTGAGCAAGCACCTTGAAAGCAGCCCTAAATTCGGCATGAGTAACTTGCTCATTCAGAGGGTCAGCTGGAGCTGCTGGTGCTGGCTGATTCCTGGCGTTGGCTCTTCTAGGAGGCATTTTCTTTAACGCGTAGAGCACGAGTTAGAAGGAGATTAAATAGAATTCATACTCTATAGCACAAGCTGGAAAAGAAAGAAGGGAAGTTGTTCCTAATGACATCTCATAGCTTCTCCCCCATAAGTGTGGCGCGTTTCACACCCATAAAGAAGACTCTACTTGATGCGGCTTTCAGACACCCTAGGACACTTAAACCTGGCTCTGATACCAAGTTTATCACACCCAGAGGTTACCCCTTAGACGCAATACGGTGCTTAGTGTCACAAGTGATCCAAGCTAACCCATGGTCTGGCATATCTAGACAATTTCTGATAAAAATATACATTGTGTGGAAACTAAAAATGATTTAATATCTGAAGTGGGAAAGAGCCCAAACATGTCTGAATATAAAATATATCAAAGAGTATAATGATGTTTGGAGACGACACTAACAACTCAATAGTTGAATCTAGTCTATGTCTGAAAACCTCTAACTGATATGAGTTGCTGGGACATGCCCCCAGCTAATTATAATAATCTGAAAACTGAAATGCAAAGACTGAAAGGTAAAGGCATATCTAGCGTCCTCAAACTATGAGGACTCACCACTGAAGCTGTTGTGTAAGGACTGGAAATTGAGCTAAGTGTGGTCTGCATGCTGAGCGCCTGAACCTACATCATACAATGATGTAGCATAAAAGTATGCGTCAGTACTTCAAATGTACTGAGCATGCGGGATATGTGCTAAGCTGAACAACATAAAGAAAAAACATGGAAATACATACTGAAGCATACACTGAAAGATAAGCTGGATGCAATGACCAAGTATTAACATGAACATATAATATGTTAAACTGAATAAGTGAAATAGGTACTGAGTACATGGTCAATGCAATGTGAATCTGCCTGTGGGAGATACTATTAATCGACATACCCCAAGCTGCGCTAACTATGGGGCCAACCTGTAACCTTCGGATGAAAAGGTGTTCACCTTGCCAAAGGTACAAATAAATCTGACGTGAATCCACTAACTGATGTCCACAAGGGACAAAGGTGACCAGCCTAATATGACAGCTGAGCTTTCATCCCCTCGTCCGCTCGATACTAAGTCTACTCCCAACTGAATGTAAGCAATGAAATGCAAGATAAATTACTGGATAGCTCAAATACTGATAATCATCTGAGAATGCAACATATATATATATATATATATATATATACTGAAACATAATGGCATTCTATTCTGAAGCATGATTGTCTGAATTATCTGCCTAGCAAGTACAAATTTTGAATACTGAATTTTGATACAAGCTAGGGTTACTGAATTCTGTACATATGACTGTGCTAATTTTTCAAGAAACATGTAACTGATAACACTTAAACAATAGCATCTGAATTGAAAGGAATCCCTAAGATTTAGGAACCCTAGGTCTGAATATTTCATGGGGAACTGAAGGACTGATTGAAATCTAGGGACCTAATGGGTGAAAGGAACCTACTAGTGAAATCCCACATACCTGGAAGAAGATTCTACCGTTGAACCTTTGGATTGGGGCTGAACTTGAAGAAAATCCTCCTACTTGTTCTTTGAGAGGAAGCACGTCTCTTTCTTTTAGAATTTGCTAAGAGTCGATTAGTTTAGGAGTAATGAGGAAAAAAACGTGAAAACTCCTTAATTAACCCCAAAAATGACTTAAGGTCGGAGTTAAAAGAATTAGGAAAAGACCAGAATGCTCCCAATTTAAAACAGGCATTGCAGAAATTCCCCGGCCAGATAGGCCACTCGATGAGCATCAGACCTGCGACGACCCGTCGGCCCAAGCGTCGGAATGGACCAGGCTGGTCTGGTCCTCTGGCAAATCTCCACGACGGCCCCTACGGCCCATCGTGTCCACGGCGGCCTTGGTGATTGCCCGTCGGGACAGATGAGGCTAGGATGAGGCACTGGTGGTTTCTCACAGACTGCCCCCATGGCCTGTCGGACCTCCGACGCCCGTAGGAACCCCCTTCTGGCTGAGGTCGGCTGACAGAGCCCCTGGGCTCTTCCCACGGGGACCCCGACGGGCTGTCGTGTCCACGACGCCCATGGGTCAGCCTGTGGGGCTGACTGGTAGATGAATTTTCCTAAGTTCTTTCTAAGTTTCTGGGTTTTAAAGGTTGGTCTGAAATCTAGGGTGTTACATATGGCTTGGGCAATCCTCTTCTTTTTGAGCTAGTTTTTGGGGTGTGAGTTAGGCCCAAGATCCATTCAACATGGTATCGTAGAAGGTAGAGGCCATGAGATTGAATCTTACCACCACCCATTATCACAAAAAAAATTCTCGTGTTTGACCGATAAAAAAGAATCAGGTCCCCACGAGTGTATTGAGTATACAATTAAATATTTAAAGTATCTTTTCTCTAACAATTTAAGCTTTAGATAAGATCACCATATACTTCAACAATTAACTCATTATTTTTTTATACTTGAGTCTGTTATATATTTTATTTCACCAAGGTTCGAATTTTGAAATATTTTCATAAGTAATTTGATTTATTTCACCTTATAATAATTATATTTATAACTTACCTAAAGTATCAACCAAAGTCGGCTTCAGGAGAAGCTACTAAAGCTATTGTTTTAGCCCCAAATTAAAGGTCTCATTTTTTTATGTTACATATTGTTATATATTATAAGATAATTACATTTTTAAAATTAATTTATGTGAAGGAGTTTAAAATACAAGGGTTAAAATACTTATTAATTATAAATTAAGGTATAGATTTTTCAAAAAAAAATAAAGAAGATTATATTTTAAAAACTTCACAAGAAGTCATCAATATCGCTAATAATTTAAGATATTAAAAAAACATTTAAAGAAAAATTGTTTGACTCTCCAAATAGTAAAATATCCACATAAGACGCAATAAAGATGCATATGTGGCGCACGAGATGCATGTGGTGCATGGGATGCACGTACGATGCATGAGATGCACGTACGACAAAGAAAATACACGTGTGACGCATGCAAAACCTAATTTTATTAAATATATTTAAAATCTCTTATTAAGATTTCACCTTAGGCTATCAATTTCATTGAACCGCCCCTGCAATCAATGTAGACTTAGTGATATTCTTTTTATTCCGTCGGAAGAAGAAGAAGAAGATGGGACCCATCTCATGAATCAACTATGCTTGCCGCAAAGGGTCAAAAATATTCCAGATGGAGAAGATGGTCGTAATATAGAGGTCAAGGTCTTTCCTTAAATTTAAATTAGCAATTTAATTAATTCCTCCACTAACCTCATCATTATCAAATTCTAACGAAGAATTCGTTTTATTATGTGATATTATTTGTTTGGATACGAATTTACCATGCAAATTTGATTGTATGTCTTTATAGTAATAGTGGTGAAAAAATAAGTAAAATTGTACATATTTATATTAGAATTTAATTCAACGGAAAAGAATCTTATCAAAATTATAAATATGAATTTAGATTCTTAAAATTTGTAGAAATTGTGTAATATTATGTTGTGCAGTAGACTATATATATATATATATATATATATATATATATATATATATATATAAAACCATCGTTTTAGTTCAAAAATTAAAACTGTCACTTTACAAAATCAAGACTTAAATCATGACAATTATTTCTAACTATACTCGTAACATTAAAGAAGTAAGTAGTTCTTTTTAATACTGTTCAATTGTATTAAAAATATCTACTACCCCCTCCGTTTCAATTTGTTTGGCCTACTTTCTATTTTAGTTCGTTTCAAAAAGAATGTCTCTTTCATTTTTTAGAAACTCTTTACTTCCAACTTTCCACATGGCATATTCAAGACCACAAGATTAAAAGATATTTTAATACATTTGACATATCTTTAATTTAAAACCACAAATTTTAAAAGTTTTCTTTACTTTCTTAAACTCTGTATCAAGTCAAAATAGGTCAAACAAATTGAAATGGAAGGAGTAATAAATAGGGTAACTTCGTAAATTATATGTTGCATTTATTGTTTTTAGTGGATGTAAAAAGAACCAAAATGACAATTAAGATGGGACTGAGCGAGTATATAACTTGGAAGAGAGAAAGTGTAATTACCAACCAAATTCCTAAAGCATAAATTGCATTAGAGAGAGAGCAAAAAAAAAAAAAAAAAAAAAGGAAGTCACATCTTCAAAGTTGGGGAAAATTCTTCACAACACCAAATATGGTCCAAAAGATTGGTTTTCAATGAGGACCAGTCTTCACGTAGACCTGAGAAAAAAAACCTCAGGTTATACAAATTAATTTGTAGACCATGACTTGGTCTTATAAATAATTTTCCCTAACTTCCATCCATTTTCTATGAAATCTTTGTATGCTTACCGTGTTCAAAATACTTTGAAAACACAATCTTCTTTTTCCTTAAACATATATATTACTCTAGCAAGCCCACCTAGATATACATATATACTCCCCTTAAATTCTACATCCATTTATTTTGTCTTGAACAAATTAAAATCTCCATAAAACATTTGAAGGAAAAAAAACAAAAAACCAACCCAGGCAAGTTGTTAATTACTCGTAAAGGAATATATATAATATGGAAGAGACAATAGCTACAATCCTTTATGGGTGTAAATTGGGTAAAGAGGTGGAAGCCAACTTGCCCAACTGGGCAAACCAAGCAGGTGTCCTTTTAAGTAAAACAGAAGAGATAATTGCGGTATTTAATAATGTAAAGGAAAGATTAATGAGCCAGCAGCAGCAGCAACAACAAGTGGTTCAAGAATGGCTGAGTAGTAGTGGTGCAACTAGTCAGCAGGCACTAGAACTATTCCATGCAGCAGAGAATATGTTGGATCACAGAGCTACGGCGACGACATTTACCGTGCATGGGCTACCGCCAGAAAGTGATCAAATGGGTGGTGGGGAAACTTCTATGATGGTGGTGGGTCAGACTCAGGCCATCGATGCATCTCATGATTCATGTAGAGCTGCTACTTCTTCTTCTTCCTCCCAAAGGCAACGAAGAAGGTAACAAACTTCACTACTCTAATTTGCCATTAACAAAAAATATAGTAATCTAGTAAGTAATTAATAGAGTAGTAAACTATTTGATTAGTTATGTTGGGAGAATTGGTTTTCTAGCCCACTTATAACTTTTTTTAGTTTTATGTCATTTTTGCACATAAGAGATCTAGAAAGAAAAATCTTCTATTCATTTTGTAAGTTATTAAGATATCTTAATTCCTCATTATCTTTACGTCCTACGAAAACAATAATAATTGTTGTATAACTTAATACAACATTTGGTTAGCCTTATGAAACTTCGTGTTGCTAATACCGATAAGCAAAAGTAGTATTAATTTATGCAATATAGAAGATGAGATAAGGATACATATATTAGTAATTCATGCATCAATATCTTGTTATTCATTTTCATGGCACAACAATTCCTTAATCTATGCATAACTATTTCGTGAACCGCATACTATCCTTATAGGGGTTATTCCAATTTCATATACAAGGCATGATAATACTTATATTAAATCACAATGTAATGTTTAGTTGTACGGTCCTTTTAATATTTTGCATATCTAATTTTTGCATAACTAATTTCGACATTATTAATATATTCCCATAAGCATAACTCTTTTCCAAACAACACGACCCTTAGTGCATTATTTCATGCAGATCTATATATTAGTGTGACATATCAGGTGGGAAAGGGGAGAGCACACAAAGTAATAAAGGTTATAGTTACTGTTTATTTTTTTCATTCTTACATTAGTTTCCTGCTTTATCACATTTTCACAGAAATTCCACAGAACTTTCTCCATAGCAGAGTACCACTAACGATAAAAATGTCAACATACAATGATTTTGTTCCAAGTTACTATGTTAATTGCGAAGAAAAGGAGATCATAATGCAATAATGAAATTATTAATAAATTAGCACTTAGCTTTATCATACAAAAGAATAATCAGAAGTGGGGACAACAGTGCGTATGCACAGAAATGTATGTACTACTATACAATTATTTTAGCATGACTAGATTATATATAACCTATAGCGGTTCACATCACAATGAGGTGTAGCCATAAGCTTAAATTACAGTGTGTAACTACACATAATGAAGAAACAAAAGAAAAAAGTATCATTTGAAATTCTTTCGCAAATAGGAAGAAAAACTAACATCTTATCAAATCCAACATTAGGAAAGTAAACACTAAATTATTAATATTGGAGCTTCAATTACTTCAGATTTCATTTCAAAACCATATATGATGAGACAAGGGTATTGATTCCAGAATTTTGTTGATTCTTTAATTAAAAGAATCACCACAAGCTCAAGAAGAAAAATTACCACATCATAATTAGAATTTGTTAGTTTTGTGCTAGAATTTGGAATACGTGCAATTCGATCATGGTGACTTTTCATCTATTCTGGGAAGAAAGATTTGTCATCTTATAAGTTATTAACATTTCTCTACTTTCCAGATAAAAGTTGTATCGTCAGTATTTACTTATGCTTTGCCTCAATAATCATAGTATTAATTATCCGTTCTTTTCCTCAGAATTCCCTGTAGTTCGTGCGCAACGGCCACTTTTTATTTTGAACCGGCTGAGCTGCCTAGCATGAAATCATAAAATACCAACGAAAAGCGTTTAAGTATTGCTGAAACATTATTAGCACTATAAGGGGCCGTTTGGTATGGGGATGGAATAGACAAAGTCATCTCCTGAGATTAGTTATTTCATCATTATAGTATAAATGGTGGGATAAATAATCTCGGGACTAACTAATACCCCGCAAAATAATTAATAACCTTGCATTTTATGGCGGAATTATTACCCCTTATCCCTCATGATACCAAACAACGCCCAAGAAAATAGGCCTTTAAAAACAGGAATATTCTGATTGTTAAAAGTCCTAATTCAGTCGATAACGGCAGCAAAAGATCTGATCGTCGCCGATTGCTAAAGCCCATGAATTAAGAGTTTACGATCGGATTTCAATCATGTCGTTAAGAACCTTTAATTAGCGGCAATAATAAACTTAGCCGTTGTACCTCCTTCTAGCGGCCATATTTTTCGGTCACTGATTGTCATTCCGGTTGTTAAATCCTTTAATTGACATGTTCTAATGTTGGTTAAATCATGTTTAATTGACTTTGAATGTGGGAATATTATTTCGAGCAGAGGGACTCGACTCAATGCTGCAAACACATTCTATAATTTTTAATGATCCTTCTCTAACTAGAATATTCGTAATTAATTACTACTTAATAGTTTTTGTTTGCATGTCTTTGTGAAAGTACAGAACGGGAGATACAGACAGAAGAACAATGAGGGTGGCTGCTCCTAGAATGGGAAATCTTGAACTCCCACCTGAGGATGGTTATACTTGGAGGAAATATGGTCAGAAAGAGATTCTTGGATCTAGGTTCCCTAGGTAATTAACTACGTATATTATAATTTATTAACTAATACTAAAACGAGCATATATGTGTTTCTTTTTCTTATTCCCTAGTATTTATTTTCAATGATTAGTATCCTACCAAATTCGACAAAATCTAAGGACCAAGTCTGCTTTCGTATTATTTGAAGGGGTCAATATAAACCACATAACTTTATAATTAATTTCACCGATTACAAGACCTTTGAATTGAAGTAGAAATTTTAAGCTTGAAATAGTCAGTTTGAACAACTTAACTTTAATTTGACTAACGGGATGAGAAGTATATATTATGTAGAAAAGTGTCACTTTTATAAAGAAATGTATGTATCCAATGTAATTTTGAAGCTCAGAACTATTCTTGTTTACTCACTCTTAAAAGCGAGAAAACAACAAAAAGGATACATATATACGTACTAATCAGCTTGCACTTTTAGACCTTTAATTTCTCTCTCTGACTTTTCCTATTTGTAGTAAACAAAATACCTATTGGCATATTTTGACCAATTTGAATTCCACATACAACAACATTGTTGGAGTCATGAGTGGGACATTTTGACCCTTTAGACTTCCCACACATTCTAGAATTAATGATATGCATCTAACTACCCTTTTATTTAATCTTCTTGTTGTTATTTATGTATTAAAAAAAAATTATCATGGATCCTCGTCTCCTCCCCTTGGATGAACACTATGAATATATTTAAGAGTACACAAAATTACTCCAGTATTTCATTTTATAAAGTTTGTAAATATTGACTATCAATTTAACTTTTATACCCTAACAATGTAAACTTTCATACAATCATGTTAAAATTATGTACCTAGCCAGAACAACGACATTGTATTTATCTACTTACGAGTCTAATCTAATAACCTAAAAAATAAAGTAGATAACATATCTCAGTACATAAAAGTACACCAAAAATGTAAATTTTACAATTTTACTATTACTAATAGTTTTGATGATTTTAGGGCTTATTATAGATGCACCCATCAAAAGCTATACCATTGTCCAGCAAAAAAGCAAGTCCAGCGCCTTGATAATGATCCTTACGTATTTGAAGTAACATACCGATCTCAACACACTTGTTATATGTCCGCCACAGCTCCCACCGCGCCTCCTCCGTCAACGGAAGAGATAACTACTCATCAAACCGCCACAACCCTTCCACCGGCGCAACTACTATTGCCGCCACCAACTTCAGCCTCCTTAAGCGCTCATTGGCTCTCCATGGATATTAAGCCACAAGGAGAAGCTGGCACAAGCTACACTGCTACTCCGTTTGACATACAAAGGTACGTAGAGACAAAAGCTCATATATTCAGAATTTAAATTTAATGGGTCCAAGATATTCATTTCTTTAAGAAATAAAGGGTCAAAAGTATATTTGTACTACTTTTATCCGTATTAAAAAATGGGCAGATCAGATATTTTATTTATTTTTGTCTAATCCATTTTTTGATCCGTCAATATCCGATGAGACCTGCCTAGCTATTTGTCAATACTATATTGGACCTTCCACTAATACTATATATACGTGTTTGTACAGGGATTTTGGGCATGGTAGCTGTGGTTCACTAGCTAGCATATGCAATGTGGTGACCGCCAGTACCGCGGGCGGTGGCGCAGGCCCCTCCGGTGGTAGATTTGGAAGGGAAGTTGACTACCAGCCTGTGGTGGATATGGCGGACGCCATGTTTAATTCTGGGAGTAGCAGCAATACTAGCATGGACATCATCTTTTCTTCTATTGATGACAAATGGGACACGGCACAAAAGAAAGAATAGTTCATATACTATATAATTGATTAATTAAACACGATGATACTGTCTAATTAATTGTTCATGGGGAACTTACGTTAGTTAAATTAATTGCCAATAAACTATTCCTGACCGTGTATTAATCATGATCACAAGATTGTGAAATACCAACACGTTAATTAACTTGTCTAGCTTACATTAAGTATAGTGCCATTTTGTTCCAGTGTATTTTTTTGTTTATTCAGATTTTGTACCAATCCAAAGTTGTTCAATTTGATTAGATAATGCCAATTTTTCTTCTTATTGACGATATTCTAATAAAGCATCTAGATTCATCAGTATGGAATACAGAAAATTCAATTTTGAGTGAATAAAAGTTGGAAAAGTTTATGCTCTCACTTTGTCGTCCAAACTTATTGCCAAAAGGGAAAAAGAACCTATATATTTTATATTAAGATAGAATATTACAACTCATATCATAGGATTGTAATTTTCAATGCATACCACATCTGTTTTTGCAAAGTATATCAACTTAATAAACAGTAAATAAAAAATACAAAGCTGAAAGAATAACAAAAAAACAAAAAAAGGAAAAAGGAAAAAATAAAAGTCAGGCGCAACAAATCCTCTTTTAAAGCGTTATGGGATATCAATCACCTACAATCTCTCTAAATATCATGTATTCCAGTTTTTACGCCTACTGCTATCAAGTTAGTTAAACACGAGCAACGCATTACTAGGCTGCTTCTTCTTCCAAAACCATCTCTATTAAAATTTAGTTTGCTCGTTGATACTCTTTGAGGTTTTTAAAGTATAGAAATTGATATCAATTTCAACGGCAATATTGATTTTTGAATATGAAAGACGGGAATTTATATTCGATAATGATTCAACACGAAGGGCGATGGAATATTGTAGCAGGTACTGGTTTTTTATATAAATTTGAATAGTACTGTAATGTTTTAATTTATATATTTTTTGATTATTTGACAACAAAAATTTATGAGCAGCCATGGGAAAAGTCAATTTCATATCAATTATATACAATCAACTATTTTTATTTTTTATTTTTTTTATTAATGTTCGTTGTATAATGTTTAAACAGGTAGATATGATGATTTTAAGATGAAAGCTGAAATCATATATGATGCGAAAACACGTTACAAAGGCCTTGTTAATGAGATTGTTTCTCAGATAGGAATTGATACAACGATTTTTAAAGTTGACGTTAGATACGTTGTAAGTGATAGATGCCCACCGATGATCATACACAATGGTGTCGGTGTGAGAGTCTATTTGGATCAAAAGAAGGGTAATCTAAATTTCTTCGTAAAGTATCTATTATGCATATGTTTGAGGGAAAGGATTATCGATGCAATAGAATATGGTGTGGAATCTGTTGGTGTTGAAGGGAGTTTAGTATCAAAAGAAGAATCTGTGGTAATGGAAGATCTATATTCAAATAATGTTGTTCGTTTGATTGGAATAACTCCAGAAGTTGAATTATTAAGGGGAAAAAAGCGTTGAAATAATTAGTGACGGGAGAAATAAAAAGATAGCAATCAACCAGAATTACAAGGATAAGAAAACTCTTGCTGCTGTTATGATGTGCCACGCATTTGTCAATAAGTTCTCATGTAATGTTGAGAGGTCTTGTTCGAGAAGGTGCTAATTTTTGTACTATCTGTAAATTTTAAAAGTTCCATAAGAATGAATTTTGTATGGAATTGATATATCTATTGATTTCTGCTTGTTCATGGTTTTGTAAAAAGCTATTACTTGGTCTGTCCTTCAGAAGATTGCACGTAATTTTTACGTGCTTCAAGTATTCATGACACTTGTGCTTTCAAGATCAGAAAGTATTGTGAAATTCACACATACTCAATAAAAGATAAACTATATGCAAGATGTCAAGGAGTGGCAGGGATTGTAGCGGAATTAATAATTAGAAATTTTGTAGACAAAAAAATATACACCCCTAATAATATTGTCGCTGACATGATGAATCAACATGATGGGTCATTGACTTACATGCAAGCTTGGCGTGCAAAAGACAAAGCAATAAAAATTTTGCAGGATGATCCAACTGAATTGTACCAGAGAATACCAGCTTACCTATATATATTGGGTATACAATATCCTGGATCAGTCCTTAGTTAGGAAAAAATGGAGGAAAATCTATTCATGTATGCTTTTATTGCATTGGATGCTTGTATTAGGAGATGGAAATATTGTAGGTCAATAGTAGGACGGAGCAGCTTTAAAATTATTGTACGGTGGCACGATGCGAATTGCAAGCACCTTGAATTCGGGAGATAAATCTACTTTTAATTGTTCGTACAAATAGTTGTCTCTTGTTTATATTGTTTGGGTAATTCTATTATATAATAAACTTAGTAAATTATAAAAAATATAATTTAGTGATCCTTTTTTCGTATGTAAAATAAAATTTAACATTTTTAAATAAAAGGTTATTACTAATTGCTTTATTAAGTGTTTAATATTTTGAATTAATTTGTTGATAGGTAAACAGATTAGTATGTTGGTATTTTGACAATTCTTGTAGAAAAAATAGATGTAAATTATTTTGTGCATTTTGTATTTTTATGTACTATTTTAGTATAATTATGATCTAAAATTTGATTTATTGATTTATATTTGATATAAAAATGGATCATATACTCCCACTAGCGTATGTTGTGGCTGATTCAGAAAATGATGCGTCTTGAATGTAGTTTTTTGAGAAATTTAGGGAAGCATATGGTGAAAGAGCGAGTATGTATTTTGTATCAGATAAGAATGATAACATATGAAATGCTTCTGCAAGAGTCTATCCCAATCTCTTGCATCATGCATGCATTTGGTATTTGCGGTGTAACATTAAAAATAATCGCAAGGATATTGATGCATTACACCCATTTTTTTTTTTGCAATGGCAAAAGTATACACACTCCAACAGTTTGAAGAGTTGATGGGGAGGGTTAATCAAATTGACAGGAGAGTGAGGGGCTATTTATTTGAAATTGGTTATTATAAATGGGCAAGGGCTCATTCAATAGTCAGACGGACTTGGATAATGACCTCGAATATAGCCGAATCTATAAATAACACCAATAGATTAGCTAGAAGATTGCTTATAGTGTCCACATTGAATGTTATGAGGTTAACTGTTGAAACATGAACCGCGAAACATAGCGAGGAAGCAAGAAACACATTCACTAATTTGACGGAAACCTACAATGTAGTGTTGAAGAAAAATCGAGATATATTTTACCGCATGACAGTAAGTTTGTATATTACTTGTGATTCTGATATTTGCAGTAAGTTATGGTATATATATTATAGTTGATTTCTTTTCTTGCTTATTTGGGCGTGTTGAGTATATAACTAAAAATAATTTTATAGGAGTGAGCATCAAATCAGTTATTGCATACAGTGACTGATGGGACAAATAGATTCACTGTTTGTCTAGCTCAAGCATGATTTCAAGCCCTCATGGAGCATTAGTGAGTACATTAGTGAGCTTCAAGAGCTAAGATGAAGGCAAAAGCTATGACATTGGAATCCGCTTCAAGGTAAGCACCACTCCACTGAATTGGAGAATTCCAGAACACGTATCAGAGAGTGCTCCAATGACAGTGGGGGCACAATTGAGATAACTTCGACGAGTAGTAGAGAATGTAGTTATGAAAGATTTCAAATGGATAAGATACCATGTGGGCATGCTATGGCTGCTATTACATACAGAAATCAATATGGGAAGAACTATTTCTCCGCATACTACAACAATAGAAATTACCAGGATGCATATGCAATACCAGTTGAATCCCTTCCTTGTGAAAGTACGTAAAAAATACCACCTAATGTGTTGGATGAAATTATTTTGCCATCCGATTCTAAAAGAGGTGTAGGAAGGCCATGTACCAAACGATTAAAAGCATCAAATGAAGTGAAAAGTAAGAGATCGAAGGTGACTTGCAGCATCTGTCATCGGGAGGGGAACAATCGAAAGACATGTGGCAGATACCCTCCTCCTGTTTAGCAAGAAATCACAATCTAGTTCTTGTTTTTATTTTCTGTTTTGATATTGGATGATAGTTGGTTCCTGTTTATTATTTTGGGATTTAATTGATACGTTTGTTACAGCTTTGAATGATATTTGGTTCATATTTTTTAATCCTTGATTGTGTTAGTTTATTCACAGTTTCATACACTTTATATATATCGAGTCAAACGATAGTCACATTGGATAATCTCTTTCAAAATATATATTATAGAAATTAAAAAGTTGATGCCCGGGACCATATATATAACAACAGTATGTTAACACTATAAATTTTATTTAATTATAACATTTGTGTCTTAGTAACAATTCAAATAAATACCCATAATCACACCTTTTTATTAGCCAGGGTAGATAAAATAGATTTTGAGTTATTATGTATGAAGTTAGTATATATGTAGATTTAATCTCCATTTGAACAAAAAATACTTAAATTCACGCTCTAATTCAATAAGTTATACTAATATAATATTATTTATTATACAAAATTCAAATTCAATATTACCTATCTTAACACTCATTGCAATACATGTGTAAGTAAGTTATTAAATTTATTTTAAAAGAGTATAATAAGTGATATCACATTCTTCGTACTAGAATATTGTCTAGAATCGACTTCTATACCAATTATACATAATACTGTATAAAATTTATTTGAATAGTATTATATTACATATTGCTAGTCAATATGATTGATGAAATCACATGTATACAAAATTTATACTGATTCAATGTAAATTATATTTTACCAATTGTGAGACTACAAGAAAGAAAAATTATACTTACTGCATACAATTTCTAAAGTAATGTGGTATACACTTTAAATTACATACTCTTGTTATTCGAAATATGACTAGCACGTAAAAAGAAACTTTAAAATATCATATTTGATCAAAATGGTAGTCTTGCATCACAAAAGTGATGTAATAATAAACTATTCGAAGCTATTAAAATTGATTCTGAAAGAAATAACTGAGCTGTAAAATATCATAAATTATTCAGAAAATAAAAATAGTAAAAAATTTAAGAACCCAATCTCAAATCTATATGTTCTTGTTTTTAGCTTTGATCCTCTGTAGCGTATAAACATCAAGGACAACTTCTCTTGAATTTTTTGATCATGCAAATTTGCTAGTAACATTGTTTATTACCTTGCTTTCACCAATTGCTCCATCACTTTGTTTTCTCTTTGCATAATCCCATAGAAGAGTACCAAATCTTTGACGATGACGTTTTGCATTAAAAGTTTTGGAGGAAATCTCAAAAATACCATGAATAATATATTTGATAAAAATACAAGTGTAGAGACCACAACCACAGAAAATAAAAGAAGATGTGTAAGAACCAATTTATATATCAATGAATATAAAATATACGTTTTCAAATTTAAGCTTACTTCGAGGAGAATTCTTATTGTGGTACGTTTCGGACCAATTCAAACTTCAATGGATCAGTCTGCGCCTTATCAATGTAAGCAGGTTCACGCTGTCAGTCAATGTCAAGACGTTTGTCATAGTATTTAGTGGTAATCAAGAACAGTGATATTATACTTGCAAGGGATTGAACTACCTTTGTGACTCTCTTCGTGTGCACTGTCCCCCCTCCCCCTCATTAACAAGTCATAGACATACAAACACCTATGTTTGATGCGAAAAACTATTAGAATCCAGTGAAAAGAATCACTAACATTAATAGGTATAATCACATTCTCAACTGTATCCCAAGGGACATTAGCAAGCAACACAAAGCCTCGAATGTATTGTCCGACAGTATGTTCAGAAGATATTGCTCTCATATTTTTAGCACAATCAGTATACTGTTTCTCAACCAGTTGAATCCAACTCTTAAAAAATACATCAGTTATAATATATGTTGTGTGATTGTTTGAAGAATATTTTGCCTTTTTTTGGAGATAGTACGTAATCACATCAACTTGCTTATTTAAAGACAAACATAACTTATAATCAGATGCCAAATTATTTAAAATAACATAAGAGTAATGAAAAATCAGAAATTATACACAAGGTTAATAGTATCTAAACAGTCTAAAAAATTATATAATTCGATATTTCTAACTTACCTCATCTTACCACGGCCTTCCAGTTTTCACCATTGGGTGGAACTAATCCTTTTTACCAACTTTTATAATTTCAAGATCAAGTTTCGACTGTATTTTATCATGAATCATAGTGTATGCCGACTTCCTACAATATTTGAATATAATCTGTTATTATATAATAATTGACTATCTGAAAAATAATATGTATTTGCATTTTTATAATACATACCTGCCTTTGCGTGTCGAAATATTTGCATACACCCAATCAGTAAATTGATTTACCAAATCAACATCCACATCAAAATCAAGGTAATATTCAAAAGGATATTTTTTCTTGAAATAAACAGGATCATTACGCGAGGTAGTTGCATCTCCAGTAAGACGCACATATGGAGATGTCGCATACTTGCTGGGAAGTTGATAGGGGTTGAATTTCTGGTGATTCAAGTTCACTCATAATTTGATCCAGCGCTATGATTTGTGAGTCGGTCAGTAGAGGCAATCATCCAAGCTAGGCTATTTGAATATGGAATTATCGCGTGTAAAGTTTTTACCAATTCCCAAATTTAATATACATGATGACAATATTAATTTCCAATCAATAATAGAAAATGCTATGATAAAAATGTTATATTTATAACTATTTAAATAATATTAAATTGAGTTTTTGTAAACCACCATTGTTGAAATGAGAATAAATCTGATTGTGAGACATGTATTGATCAGGTAAATGTTCATCAATTAACTGTTCATCCTCAATGTTTTCTCTAACTACAAATATGTTTCAAAAAAATTGATACCAATAATACAATAAAAATAATATTATAAATCATTTAGTGTGATCCTTATCATCCACTGGAATATTACTATTCTTCTATGGAACAAACATATTACCATAGTATCCATTATTCTTATTGGATGAAGTTGTTCTTTCAAATACAATCTTAACACTCTCGGCACATGATTTATGTTGAGGAAGGAGTTAAAATATATTAAAAAAGGCTGATTGTTATATGAAAATAATGAATTCACAAGTGATTAGTAGTGGTACAAACCTCTTTTTTGGGAATCTCGATTAGTTGCCTTTTCAATGACTTAATCTCTTACAAAATTTTCAAGACCGAGTCATCCATATACAACTTTATTTCCTTGAGATTGTTGTCAACCTTTAAAAAAATGATAATTTTTATTCACAACTTAGAATTTTAAAATAATGTAGTGTAAACTTAATACTTGATAAGGAAGAAAAATCTCATGTAACACGAGTTTCATGATGTTTGTGTATGAATTGTATACCCTACTATGGTATATGACTTTGTATATATTTTGGTTTCATGGCTGTATGAAAACAGGTTTCTATATGAACACTGGTTTCTTTTCATGTTTCTGGGAACTCTCATATGTCACGACCCGATTTCTCGGTCATGATGGTTCCTACAACCCCCCAGTAGGCGAACTAATCTCCGTAGCCCAGAATGGTTAATAATGGGCTACTATCTAACAGGTAAGCGAAAGAACAGATAATATAAATTGAAGCAAGGGTTATACAAGAAGAAAAGTAACAATAGGAGTATATATATAACAGATGGAAGCTAAGCCAATACCCAAAACCTGGTATCATGGCATATAAGAGCCGGATCTACATAAAGAATATAAAAGGGACCAAAATAATACATATACATCATGTCTTTGAAGCTAAGAGAGTAAAAAATATACAAAAGATAAACTAAAGTCAAGTTCCAATCGCCAAGAGCTCACCCTCAGTCTGGAACGGTCCAAAATCTCCAAGCATGAGTCTCCCACGAGCTAGCGGCGATGACTCACACTAAGATCTGCACCAGAAGATGCAGAGTGTAGTATGAGCACCAAATTTGAAGCAAATGGTACCCAGTAGGTATCACAGGCCGACTAGGCACATATAAGATAAAAGCATAGTAACAAGCAGAATAGAAGCAAATAGCCACAGATTCAACGAAGAAGTACACAGAAACTAGCCCAGAGGGAAGATAACAGAAAATAACATACAAGGCCACCAAATAGAATATAAACACAACAGGCACAGGTGAAATTAAGAAATCACGCACCTGGGGTCCTCACAATAACAATATATATAGTAAGTTTAAAAGTGGGCGTATACTGGTACCTCAGGTAGATGGGGAAGGGAGAAGAAGAATAGATATGGTCATGCTTGGAAACAAGATTTAATGACCCAACTAAGCATACGAATCATCAAGTAAAGAAACTAACAAATCTCTCAGTATCCAACCTCATATGCAACTATAACAGGGAATAATATCATGAGAGTGTAACAAGAGTCTACCTACAGTCCCCCGGTCGCCCATACAATCGAAGAATGCAATCAAGTGAAGACAAACCCTCCGGCATTCCATACTACCAGAGTGTACACTCAACAAACAACAAACAAGGGTGGAGCCTCAAACAATGGATGATATGATGCATGATGATCTCTGGATGGAGTTATATGTACCTCATACGGTGCCGAACGGGCCCAACAGGTAGGTTTCATGGAAGGACTCTGCCCATATACCTCTACTCCACCGTATACTCCTCCTATAACACTCGCAGCCCAAGGCCCCTAGTCCAGATCGGCAAGTCCCATGGAGGTCCCGGACCTCATACTATAACTCAAACTCAAAAACATCATTCGGAGTAGATTCAGCTCCAAGCTGGAGACTCAAATCTTAAATATGCATTCCCAGACTCTGTCCAGGTCTAAAACAGCAAAATACATCTCAAAAACCCCATCAAGAGTGCCCGGCTATAACCGGGTCTAAAATAGTAGTAAAACATCTCTGATATTTGGCCCGACCGAGTCTAATACCATCTCAAATTAGTAAGAAATCATCTAGTACTATGGCCCTGTCGAGTCTAGAAATAGTAGTAAAAACTGTGATAGAAACTATATTCTAAATCTTTTACCCCAAAAAGATCCACAAATCAAGACCAAAACCATTTCCAAGTCATTTTTGTTGAAAATAACCCTATGGACATGCAAAGTTTAGAAAATTAGTACAAGTAGGCTCAAAGTCAAACCATAGTAAATATGGTAAAAATACTCTTTATATGCATGAAAATGACATGATCAATCATAGATAACAGCCCAACGGCTGACAACCAACCTATCAGCCCTGCACAGGCTCTAATTGCTCTACAGCACAAATAACCAGCCTAATATCGCAATAACGATATTCGAGACTCACTGACACTCTCGAATAGCCCACCATCTATGGTCTAGAGTCAAAACAAGGCCATACAGGACCACAAGGGTGATAACATTAAACTACGAGGAGTACTACACACAATAGAGAAAAAAAATGAGACGGATAGGGAAAAGGCAGTCAACGTCTGTGATGCCAAGCTAATAACCCAACTCAAGGATATCAATTAGTATAATTTTATCTGATATATGCAAAGTCTAGGGAGTTTAGATCGTAACCTACCTGTCGTCCGATGATAAGCTGCTGGGATGATGATATCTGAGGTTGTACCGCACTGAGAAGCTCCGAATGATAATCAAACTATCACAAATATAAATAACACATCAAAATGAGTCTAACAGTACCCATAATGCTACTATTATAGCCGAGTTAGTATCCGGGTCAAAAATGGGCTTGCGGGGCCCATAATCCAAAACAAAAATGGAAAGAAGCACGATGACCATCACAATGCCAAGAAGACATGCTCCAAAATTGAGCGAGATTGGCCAAGAGGAGGGCACAAAATAGCCTTCTCAAGAGAGGATTAAAAGATGAAATTTTAAGGATGAAAATCGAAATTTGAGCAAAAATACTTACCACAATGAGAGAAATTACACCCAAGCAGTGAGTCCCATGAACCCACGATCATGCAATCACCAAAAGGAGCAGAATCTACAAGGATTTCCAAGATTGAGAATTTTCCAACAATGGTGGTTTTTAGAAAAAGGAGAAGAGTAAGCTTGGGGAAGTAGACTTACCAACTATCGAGGGATCATAGATTTTTGATGAACAAACGATTTCCTCAAGTCTATGAAATGATAAGAGCAATTTGGTAGAGAGGATTTTCAGTTTGGAGTTGGGAGGAAACAAGAATTAGAGCTGAAAACTCGAAGTGCTAGCAATATATAGCTGTTGGTCGTTGGTCAGCTCTATCGCGCTATACCAGCGCTATCGTGCTAGAGGAAGCCATGCGCCATCGCGCCAAAATGGCGCAATTACGCTGGCCGACAGAACGTGTGCACGCGTGATCGTGCTAAGGAGCACCGCTGGCGCTGGCAGGCGGGCGATAGACTAGTGCTATCGTGCTGCCAAGGTGCCGATGGCGCTGAGGAAGCTGCCTGCAATAAAATCTGCAACTTTTTAGAAACTCTACGGGGTATTTTGGACACAATATGAAGCTGATACTCAAAAACTAATAATGCTAATATAGTGAAAACGACGTTCCGGACTCAACGAAATCGATAAAACTTCCATATGAGGTTATTTCGGAGGAATGTTGACCTAAGTCAATACTAACTAAATCCAACCAACTAGCCGAAATGATCCCGGCTCACTCGAAACTCGAACCAACTACCAACCTAACCCAAACTTATCATTTCGCAGCTGATGGAATCATCAGATTTGGAATATGAAGCTCCGATCATCGAAAGTTGACCCAAGTTCCACTTTCAACTCTAAATAGCCTGAAAACAGAAAAAATCAACATAAAATCCATACCAAAAGTTCTCAAACCTCGACTAAGGATCCAACTAGACCAAACTCAATGCTCCAGAGTTAACGAAACTGTCAGAATTTGATTTCGAGCACGTTAACTAAGAATGTTGACTAAAGTCAATGAATTCCTAAGTTTAAGCTCTAAAATAGGGAAACGACCATAACGACCAAATGAACGGCCAGGACACCGAACTATCGGTCTCAGCAAGCCATAAATGACTTGGAGCCACTACAAAAAGGCTCTAACAGTACAACAAAGGCGTAAACACGACAATAACCGGAAGGGTCATTACATCATAGTAACCAGATGATATAAAATTCTCAATTACAACTATCACAAACATAAATAATATATTTTAAATTATATAATCAAACCTTTGTCTGTAAATCTCTCAAGTCTGCTCAGACCTACGAACAACAATGCATACAGTGTTAATCACAAATGTTGTAATTGCACTAAATGTAAAGAAAAGTTATAGTATTATAAAAGCAAAACAAGATAGGTATAAAAATCGTATTTACGTTGGAAAGTTCCTTCTTTAATTGTCCATTGTCATCACCCGGCACTGATGATTGGAAATCAGTTTTGGATTGCTGAATTTTTTATCCTTGATGTGCCGACATTTTACGGCACATTTGACGCCTTTAAACTAAGAATAATCGCGAGTTTTCAAGCAACCGTTGTTGTTTTTGATAAGTTTTCGTGTTATATTTGCAGGAAATGGATACAAGGATAGAAAGGGAGTGAACTGGTTAAGCTTGACGGCGGGCCTGACGGCTCGTCACGCAGGTGACTGACCATCAGGGGAGCCACCAAACCTGGCAGTAGCTTAAGGAGGCACTGGTTAGTGGCGACGGCTGGCGTGACGGGCCGTCACACCTTTGACTGGCCGTCAGCCAAGCCGTCAAGTTATAGATGATCAAGGCCATGCACTGGTTAGTGGCGACGGCTGGCGTGACGGGCCGTCACACCTTTGACTGGCCGTCAGCCAAGCCGCCAATTTATAGCTGATCAAGGCCATGCACTGGATAGTGGCGACGGCTGGGAGTGACGGCCAGTCGCATGGTTGACGGTCCGTCAGGCTACCCGTTAACGCGAAGCGGGACTCCAAAAATTCTATTTTTGAACTTTATTTCCTGGACTACTATAAATACCCTGTGTTAGGGTTATTTTAATTATTCATTAACTAATATTTGTCAGACTATTTTTGAGCGATTTTTAGAGAGGAAAAATACGACAAACACGTTTTCTTCTTCTTCTTCGATTGCTCTTAGGATTTTGGCTTATTGTTCTTGGAAAGCTTGAAGCTTGTGTTCATCTATTTTGTAAGAACATTTTCTTATTATGTTGAATGCTATTTCTTCATTCTTTCATTTTGCAAGCATGAGCGGCTAAAACTCCCACAACTAGGGTTGTGGGAGCCATGGCAATAGTAGCAATATAGATTCCGGGTAGCATTGGGTTCAATCTTTATGTTGTCACGTTGTTAATCATTCATTATTAACGTTTTCTAGGGGTTTCAAACATTAGGACATGCCTAGGTTTAATTTTCTTGAGCAAAGAGATTAAAATCGGGAAATTTGATTAACTACGAGGATTCGAGACTACCAACTCTCGTCTTATGATTAATGCTGTAACTAGATTAATCTGCTTGATGTTTAGGATTGAAATAAGGAAGTTCACCTTTTCAAGTTCGAGAGAATTGAAAAGGAAATTCGTCTATTTGGTTGAGAAACGTTTAGACGATACCATGAATTCAATCACATCGTGACATGCATATAGAACGAACCCGGTTAAGCCTTGAGTCGAAATTGTTACGACGCCATGGTGAACACTTCCCTAATACATTCTCATATTGATTAACACTCGTTGAAACTCGCAATTAGTTACTTGCATTGTTCAAATATTGATCACAGAACCCCCCCCCCAATTTACCGGAAACTATTGACTACCAGTCAACTAATTCACTACCGATTTAATTTGCACCATATTCCCTGTGGGATCAACCCCAACCTTAGTTGGGTTCTATATTTGACGACGACCGCTTACGCTTCGTAATTGGAGTTGTAATTTGGGGGTATCAAATTTTGGCGCCGTTGCCGGAGAATACGGTTGTTTATTAAGTCTGGTGTTTTTTGACTCTTAGTCATATTTCTTGATTTTACTTTTATTTGTTGTTTTTGTTTGTTACAGGATACTGAGTTGTGCATGCCAAGTACCCGACGCTCGGGTGAACCAATATTACTTTACGACCCCGAGCTCGCAAGAACGCTAAGGCAAACCATGATTGTACAACAGCAGGAGGCAGCAAGGCTCGCTGCAGAACAGCAGGCTCAACAGGATCAGCATCATGTGAATGTCGATGATATCGAGGATGATATGGCATTAGATGGAGTTGGTGCTACGAGCGCCATTGTTCTTCCTCCGCTAGCGCTCGGGGCCAAGTTCAACATTACTAGCACAATGCTCCAGTTGTTGAACTTAAAGGGATTATTTCGTGGTGTGGCTGGTGATGATCCAAATCGACACCTGATGAATTTTGTGGGTATCTGCAAGTCGTTCGAATTACCTGGAGTAAGTCAGAAAGCGATCAGGCTCAGGTTGTTTTCGTTGTCTCTGTCTGATGAGGCAGCATTATGGTTGACAGAGCTAACCCCTGACTCTATCACAACCTGGGGAGAGTTGAAAGGAGCTTTCCTAGAAAGGTTCTTTCCTCCCTCTAGGATGATACAGTTGAGGGATGAAATTAGCAATTTCAGACAACAACCTCATGAGGCCTTACATGAGACGTGATTGCGGTTCAAGAAGAAGCTGACACAATGCCCGAACCATCAGTTGATGGACAATTTCCTGATGCAGACATTCTACAGGGCACTAAATTCGGCTACCAAGCCGACACTGGATAATGCAGCAGGTGGAGTGTTTATGGGTCTCACCTTTCTCGATGCCACAACTATTTTGGATCGGCTCACTAAAACCAACAGGGCCTGGCATACACGGGACATAGAGATGGCTGCTAGCACTCATGCAGTTGGTATGTCAGCAGAACAGCGCAGGAAAGAGGAAGAGCGGAACCAAGATATGGCCCACCTGAAAACGCAAATGGACCTACTAACAAAGCATTTGTTGTCAGGAGGTATTGAGAAAGTGAAAGTTGTGGGTTCCCAAGGTAGAGCAGCAGAGTTTGAATCTGATGAAGAGGCTAATTATTTGGGGGGTTTCCAGGCCAATGGTCAGGGAAACCAAGGTCGGAACTATCAGAAGGACAACTACTATGAGAAGGCTGGCTACAGAGATCGAGATCAGGGGAACTGGATGAATAAAACTGATAGAGGTGGGTTGTACGTACCACCTGTTAACCGAGAAAGAACTAGCAATGAGACAGGAATGTCCAAGTTAGAGAATATGATGGCAAAGATGTTGTTGAAGATGGAATCTACTGACTCCGAAGTCAAGGAAATGAAATCGGAATTCTCATCAATGAGTCAGTTAGTGAATTCTCATTCCACCTCAATCAAGCAGCTAGAGCAACAAATGAGTCAAGTCTCGGCGTCTCTAAATCAAAGGAAAGCTGGGACATTGCCGAGTGACACCATTCAAAACCCGAGAAACAACGGGAATTGTATGGCAATTACCACCAGAAGCGGTAAGACATTACCGGAATCACATCCGATAATTCAGACTCATAAAGGTAATGTTACTAAGGAAGATGAGTTAATAGATGCTGAAAAGATGGTCGATGAGGGTGTGAGAATATCTACTGAAGAACCCAGTGTGGAAGAAGATGGTACGCAAGTGCTCACGGATAAAAGCAAGGAAGTTGAAAAACTTCCAACTATGATGCCCCGGCCACCACCTCCTTTTCCACAACGGTTGAAGAAGAAAGTCGAAGATAGAAAGTTCCTGAACTTCATGACCATGCTAAAGCATATATCAGAACATTCCTCTGGTGGATGCGCTTGAACAGATGCCCGGTTATGCCAAGTTCATGAAGGACTTGATCACAAAGAAGAGGTCGGTAAGTTTTGAACCGGAAGACAACCTCCACCATTGTAGCGCTATTTCATCAAGGTCGCTAGTCCAAAAGAAAGAAGACTCGAGTGCATTCACTATTCCTTGCACCATAGGGGAGTTTAACTTTGCAAAAGCTCTTTGTGACTTGGGGGCTAGCATAAACTTGATGTCGTTAGCCATCTACCGGCAGTTGGGCTTGGGAGCCCCCAAACCGACGACTATGAGATTGTTGATGGCTGACAGATCGGTTAAACGCCCGGTGGGTATTCTGTACGATGTACTTGTGAAGGTGGGAAAGTTCATATTTCCAGCAGACTTCGTAATTTTGGACTGCGAAGTGGACTTTGAAGTCCCTATTATTTTGGGACGACCCTTCTTGGCAACTGGAAGAGTATTGGTAGATATGGAGAGCAACGAGTTGACTTTCAGGTTGAACGCCGAAGTGGTGAAGTTTAATGTGTGCAAGTCAATGAAGCAACCGAGGGACATGAATGTCGTCTCGGTTATTGATGTTGTTGCCGAATCTGATGTGCATGTTTCTGTAGAAGAGAGACTTGTTGTAGAGACGTTGGCAGCAGTAATGATGAACTTCGATGAAGATGACATCAAAGATTATGAAGAAATTGTAAATGTTGTGGTTGGAATGGGGTCATACTTGTACTCCCCAAAGAAATTAGATCTCGATTTAAAGAACAGACCGACACCTCCTGCAAAGCCTTCTATTGAGGAAGCGCCGGTATTAGAGTTGAAAGAGTTGCCAGGCCATCTGAAGTATGCATTTTTAGGTGACAAAGATACTTTGCCTGTAATCATTGCGACTGACCTTGTGCAATCTCAAGTTGAAGCTTTACTATCCACACTGAGGAGACACAAGAGAGCAATCGGCTGGACCATCGCAGATATTATTGGCATCCCACCAGGTATTTGTACTCATAAGATACAGTTAGAAGAAAATTGCACTCCCACCACCGAGCACCAGCGGAGACTGAATCCGCCAATGCAAGAGGTGGTGAAGAAAGAGATCATCAAATGGCTCGATGCTGGAGTGGTTTACCTAATTTCTGAAGGCACATGGGTGAGCCCAGTGCAATGTGTTCCTAAAAAGGGAGGAATGACTGTGGTAGCAAATGACAAAAATGAGCTGATTCCATTAAGACCTGTCACGGGGTGGCGAGTCTGTATGGATTACCGGAAGCTAAACTCCTGGACTCTCCGTGATCATTTCCCCATGCCCTTTATGGATCAGATGCTGGATAGATTAGCTGGCAGAGGATGGTATTGCTTTTTAGATGGATATTCGGGGTACAACCAAATATCTATTGCCCCAGAAGATCAGGAGAAGACTACTTTCACCTGCCCCTACGGTACGTTTGCTTTTAGACGCATGCCCTTTGGTCTTTGCAATGCTCCTGCAACATTCCAAAGATGCATGATGTCTATATTTTCTGATATGGTGGATAACACATTGGAAGTCTTCATGGATGACTTTTCGGTAGTGGGTGATGCATTTGATGATTGCTTGACTAATCTGGGTCAAGCATTGCAAAGGTGTGAAGAGGCAAACCTCGTGCTGAATTGGGAGAAATGCCATTTCATGGTGAAAGAGGGCATTGTATTAGAGCACAAAATATCGATGAGAGGTCTAGAGGTGGATAGAGCCAAGATAGAAGTCATCGAGAAACTACCTCCACCCATTTCAGTAAAGGGTGTGAGGAGCTTTCTTGGTCATGCGGGTTTCTACCGAAGATTCATTAAAGATTTCTCTAAGGTTGCTACCCCATTGTGCAATTTGCTTGAAAAGGAGACGAAGTTTGTATTTGATGCTGAGTGTTTGAGGGCGTTTGAGTGCCTGAAAGAAAAATTAGTGGATGCTCCTATTATAATTCCGGATTGGTCCAAACCGTTCGAAGTAATGTGCGATGCGAGTGGTGTTGCACTTGGAGCTGTTCTGGGACAGAAGCGAGATAAACTTTTCCACCCCATCTATTATGCTAGTAAAGCATTGAATGGGGCGCAAAAGAACTACACAGTGACTGAACAGGAGCTGCTGGCTGTTGTATACGCTTTTGAGAAATTCAGAGCGTATTTACTTGGTATAAAAGTGGTGGTGCACACAGATCATGCAGCCTTGAGGTATTTGATGACCAAAAAGAATGCAAAACCTCGACTAATCCGATGGGTGCTATTATTGCAGGAATTTGACTTTGAAGTCAAAGATCGGAAAGGGTGTGAAAACCAGGTAGCGGATCATCTGTCCAGGCTTGAGAGAGAAAAGAACGTAGTAGATGAACAGGAGATTGATGATGCATTCCCGGATGAGCAGGTGATGGCCGCGTCACTTGATATGGTGCCATGGTACGCTGACTTCGCAAATTATGTGGTGAGTGACATGATCCCGGAAAATTTGATCTTCCACCAGAAAAAGAAATTTCTCCATGATGCAAGTAAGTTTTTCTGGGATGAACCGTATTTATTCTGGTTGTGTGCTGACAACATAGTGAGGAGATGTGTACCGGAAGTGGAAATGACAAGCATCTTGCAAGCTTGTCATTCGTCCCCAGTTAGAGGACATCATGCGGGTAATCGAACTGCCCGAAAAATCATACAGTGTGGGTACTATTGGCCGACAATCCAGAAAGATTCCTATGAATTTTCCAAGTTCTGTGATCAATGCCAACAAAGAGGAGCAATCTCTCGCCGACAAGAGCTACCCATGTCCACTATTTTGGAGGTTGAGTTGTTCGACGTATGGGGAATAGATTTCATGGGCCCTTTTGAAAGCTCTTATGGGAACCGTTACATCTTGGTAGCGGTGGATTATGTTTCAAAGTGGGTAGAGGCGGTTGCTTTGGCCGATAACGAAGGGAGAACAGTGGTGGCGTTTTTAAAAAGAAACATATTTGCTCGGTTTGGCACCCCTCGCACAATCATAAGTGATGGAGGTTCACATTTTTGCAATAAGGTGTTCCGGGCTGCTCTAGCAAAATATGGAGTGAAGAAACACAAGGTAGCCACACCTTATCAACCCTAAACCAGCGGGCAAGTCAAAGTGTCGAACCGTGAAATTAAAGAGATCTTGGCTAAGTCTGTGAATGTGAACCAAAGAGATTGGGCAAGAAAGCTGGATGACGTACTCTGGGCGTACCGAACAGCGTATAAGACGCCAATAGGTATGTCTCCTTACCAATTTGTTTTTGGTAAAGCTTGTCACTTGCCCGTGGAACTTGAGCACAAAGCACTTTGGGTGCTCAAAAAGTTAAATCTAAGTTGGAGAGAAGCATCGGAACTAAGGTTGGAACAATTGAATGAGATGGACGAGTTCCGATTGCGAGCATATGAGAGATCCGCTCTCTACAAGGAACGAATGAAGCTGTACCATGACAGGAAAATTGAGAAAAGGGAGTTCAAGGTTGGGGACTTGGTATTGTTGTTCAACTCCAGGTTCAAATTATTTCCCGGGAAACTCAAATCCAAATGGTCCGGACCATTCAAAGTACACCAAGTGTTCCCATCCGGTGCGGTCAAACTCAAAAATAAAGATGGTGAGTTGTTCAAAGACAATGGGCAGAGGGTAAAGCAATATCTGGGCTTCCCGGAGGAGGTACATGTTCTGTCTTTGGTGTATCTTGATGAAGTCTCAGTAATCAAGACACCCGCATCGTGCCGCGACGTTAAATCAGGCGCTGTATGGGAGGCAACCCATAAATTGTTGTTGGATTATGTTCTTAGAAAAAGTTGATTTGCTAGAATTGGTTAATTTGTGCGTTGAGTGTGCAGGTACAAAAAGGTGGAAGTAACAGCATGTTCTGTCTACGAGTGAAGGTTCCTGTTGGTGGGCCGTCAACTGCTCGATGGACCGTCACATGGACCGTCACATATTGACAAATATTCATACCCACTGTTTGGTAGTGACGGTGTGAGTGATGGACCGTCACGGACTTGGTGGACCGTCACTTCAGGCCATCACCCATGAGACTCACAAGGGCTCACTGTCCAATTGAGACGCCCCAAGTGACGGACTACCAAGTCGTTGATGGACCGTCACGCCAGGCCACCGCATCAGGTAAGTTTTAATTTAGTGCGACCCGACCCAAAACCAAATCGACCCGTCCGACTATATTCAATCATCTTCTTCATCATCCGACTCATATCCTACTCTCAAGCTCCAACGCTCCATTAAAATCAAAATCCTCTTTTCCCCAAGCAAGTCCCACAACCCGCTCCCAAGTCCCACATCCCCATTGTCCTTTCTCCACCATCGGCCAAAACGCAAAAAACCAATAAATTCCCGCTAGTTGTCCATCGGTTCATATAAATCAAAGGGAATAGCGATTTCTTCTCACTAACAAAATCAAGGTACGATTCTAAACTCTTCCTCGTTGAGATTATTTGAGTAGCATGAAGAAATGCCGAAGGAAATTGTTGGGTTTATATATGTGTGAAAGGGTAATAATGTAAATGTTGTTGGGTATGATTGGTGTTGTTGTTTGAAATCGTAAAACTTAACATGGGTGAAGTCTTGAGTAACCCATGAGCTTAAATACATGATGGGTGGTAACTTTGTAAAACCAAATCCCACAAAAAATGGGAAAACCCCGAATAGAGCACAAGGTGTTCGAGGAAATGCCTCAAAGAAAGCAAATTAACACGCTGCCTTAAAGTGACGGTTGGCATAACGGCCCGTCACACCTGTGACTGGCCGTCAACCAAGCCGTCAACATTAGACAGTTCACTGTCTTAAAGTGATGGCCGGTGTGGCGGTCCGTCACCAAGGTGACTGACCGTCACCCAAACCGTCACTCCGAGACAGTGGGTATTAATTGAGTGTTTTCCTGTTCTCATGTGTTTGAACTTGTTCACGTGCAGGTACATGGCCCCCAAACAACAACCACCTCGCGGTCAAGCACAAAAGAAGAAAGAAAGGATCGCTATAACTCGGACCCTTATAGATGAATCGAGTAGCGAAGAAGAAGCAGTTGCAGCCCCGACTTACCAGACTAGGCTATCCAAACAAAGAAACACCCAAGTACTACGGAAACCTAAGTTTCCCAGGTACCCCTATACCTTTGTCTGAATATTTGTTTCCTTGAGCATTGAGGACAATGCTAAAATCTTTTGTTGGGGGTAGGAGTACTACCACCGGAGGTTTTTGTTGCCGTGTTTCTTTTCCTCCGGTGTGCTATCTAGTAGAACTGGCATGTTTAAGTTGTCGTTTAAATTTTGGTTGTGTTGTGATGTCTATAGCAAGCATGAATTTTTGAAAGTTGAACTAAAAGGAGCCCCCTCTGAAAAAGTTGATTTTGTACTTATGTTTGAAACGGGTGACTGTTCGGGATCCTTGAATGTCATTGAATGATTGTGATTGTAATAATTATGCTTAAGCCGAGCTGATGTTTTGATAGTTGGTAGTGGTATGGTTTCTTGGTGCCAAGTGTGTGTGAGCTTATTGTTATAAACTCTTACTCTGTGCATGCATCTAGAACTTGCCCGGTCTATTTTGTTAAGCTTGAAGTTGGTTGCTTAGGAAAGGATCACAGGCCCTTTTTGTGTGCAGTCCACCTAGCCTATAAGACCGTCCAAATGCAAATAATCCATTTGATCCCTGTTTGAGCCATAATTGACCTTATTCTTTCAATAATCTGTCACCGTTTTTTTTTAACTTTGAATCCCTATTTTGGCCCTGGTCCTTCCTTGGACATCGTGCACCTAAACTCAGGCACTCAGCTTAAGTTGAGGGTGGCTACTATAGAGGTAAATGATAAGAAAAATAGAATGGATAAGATTGGTTGTGGATAGAATAAAAATTTTGGGTGTGCGCCTAAGAAAAGAAGAAAAAAAAAAGAATTGTCAAAATAAAGAGGCCGCACCTATAGCTAGAAAGAAGGGAATAAAAAGGTGAATAAGGATGAACGAAGTAAAGTTAAGTAGAAATAGTAGCTCGGTGATTCCAAGGAAGGTTTAGTCACTACCCCCCAAACGTATCCTACCTGCACCCGAAGCCTCATTACAAGCCAAAACAAGTCCTGTAGTGATCCTGAGCGGCATTCTGAAAAGCTGAAATAGAATAGCAAGGGCAAGCTTATGGCATCGCATGTGCATTGTTTGAAATCGTTTGTGAGTGTGAGCGCCTTACCTAGTCCCAAATCTTGTGTGTGGGACTTCTTTGTGGTGAGGGCACCGAGAATTCTGTATCATCCATTGACTGTTGGGATAACTGTTGTGTGTGTATGTAGAATATTCTATCATATCGGAATGACATGTTTGGATCCTTGCAAGTTAGCATTTCACACATTGGTGTACTACCGGGGGTGAGGCTTGATTTAAATTTAATAGACTGTTGAGTGGCCATGATTTGCTAAAGATATGTGTTTGTATTCTTAGTTGAGTCGTCATGTTGTTTTAGTTATCATGTTGCTTGAGGAAAAGCGAACATCTTAAGTTAAGGGTGTTGATGTGCCGGCATTTTACGACACATTTGACGCCTTTAAACTAAGAATAATCGCGAGTTTTCAAGCAATCGTTGTTGTTTTTGATAAGTTTTCATGTTATATTTGCAGGAAATGGATACAAGGATAGAAAGGGAGTGAACTGGTTAAGCTTGACGAAGGGCCTGACGGCTCGTCATGCAGGTGACTGACCGTCAGGGGAGCCACCAAACCTGGCAGTAGCTTGAGGAGGCACTGGTTAGTGGCGACGGCTGGCGTGATGGGCCGTCACACCTTTGACTCGCCGTCAGCCAAGCCGTCAAGTTATAGCTGATCAAGGCCATGCACTGGTTAGTGGCGACGGCTTGCGTGACGGGCCGTCACACCTTTGACTGGCCGTCAGCCAAGCCGCCAAGTTATAGCTGATCAAGGCCATGCACTGGATAGTGGCGACGGCTGGGAGTGACGGCCAGTCGCATGGTTGACGGTCCGTCAGGCTACCCGTCAACGCGAAGCGGGACTCCGAAAATTCTATTTTTGAATTTTATTTCCTGGACTACTATAAATACCCTGTGTTAGGGTTATTTTAATTATTCATTAACTAATATTTGTCAGACTATTTTTGAGGGATTTTTAGAGAGGAAAAATACGACAAACACGTTTTCTTCTTCTTCTTCGATTGCTCTTAGGATTTTGGCTTATTGTTCTTGAAAAGCTTGAAGCTTGTGTTCATCTATTTTGTAAGAACCTTTTCTTATTATGTTGAATGCTATTTCTTCATTCTTTCATTTTGCAAGCATGAGCGGCTAAAACTCCCACAACTAGGGTTGTGGGAGCCATGGCAATAGTAGCAATATAGATTCCGGGTAGCATTGGGTTCAATCTTTATGTTGTCACGTTGTTAATCATTCATTATTAACGTTTTCTAGGGGTTTCAAACATTAGGACATGCTTAGGTTTAATTTTCTTGAGCAAAGAGATTAAAACCGGGAAATTTGATTAACTACGAGGATTCGAGACTACCAACTCTCGTCTTATGATTAATGCTGTAACTAGATTAATCTACTTGATGTTTAGGATTGAAATAAGGAAGTTCACCTTTTCAAGTTCGAGAGAATTGAAAAGGAAATTCGTCTATTTGGTTGAGAAACGTTTAGACGATACCATGAATTCAATCACATCGTGACATACATATAGAACGAACCCGGTTAAGCCTTGAGTCGAAATTGTTACGACGCCATGGTGAACACTTCCCTAGTCCATTCTCATATTGATTAACACTCGTTGAAACTCGCAATTAGTTACTTGCATTGTTCAAATATTGATCACAGAACCCCCCCCCCAATTTACCGGAAACTATTGACTACCAGTCAACTAATTCACTACCGATTTAATTTGCACCTTATTCCCTGTGGGATCGACCCCAACCTTAGTTGGGTTCTATATTTGACGACGACCGCTTACGCTTCGTAATTGGAGTTGTAATTTGGGCGTATCAATCCTTCCAATTCTTGCTTTGCTGGGGTTGACTGATCTCTTTGTGTATGCTGAGATGTGGTTCGTGTTGGCACTTGTTTGTGCATTGAATTGTTTGCCTCGAATCTTTTGGCATGATGAATTATAACTGATGGAATTTATACAGGATTCATTGTGACCAATTCTTCATCTGTGAAGATGATGTCCTTCATTGTGGCCAATTCTTCATCTGTGAAGACGATGTCTGCATACACCAAATTTTGTAGGCAGAATAATTTTGATTAGACTATGATCTTATTTATTATAATAGATATACGAAATATAAAATAAATTTAGATATAACGTAGCATTGTAATTAAAAAAAATATATAATTCACCATAATGTAGTTAAAGTTTTCGAATACCTGATTATTGTATCTTTTGAACATCGTTGTCTGCAGATATTGAAAGTATATCAGTTCCTTTGATGGCTGCCAATTAAGGATGCGGGGGCTATGATGTCTCTTACAAATTGTAATATCTCCAAGAACTTTATTGCAGCATTCGTACAGTCATACTTGTAATGCAAGATGAAACCCACTAAATGTGAACGACTGTGGGTTATTTTCCAACTTATGACTACATGAGCTAAGCAGTTCTTGAAAACAATAATTTTCCCATGGATAACTTATGTATTCACCAGACTCAACCAATTCAAAATGAGAATATGAAACATACTGTAATGACCAGGTTCGTTGTTAGGGGTAACCCATTCATGCCAAATTTTAGGTTAGAAAACTTCTGGGTTTGGGAATTGAAAATTTTAGGCTAGGCTAGTCTCAATTGGTTTTAGAGTGAGGTAGGGTCTAGGGCAATCCGGGTAATAATTGGGTTAGATGTCATGATTTGAGCTAGTTTTTATTGTAGCTAAGACATAGAGGAGTCCGGGGGACTTTTTAAAATCGAATTTGGGTAAGTAGAGCTCCTGAAATCAAGGTTGACGTGAAGGGGTTATTTCGGAACATCGAGAAAATAAGTGTATTATAAAATGGACACTTTTGGGGGACTTTACGACTTTATGTCCCGTGTCAACCACTATAGCGGTTGACACACTATTGTAGCGACCTCTACTATAGCAGAGAAATTACCGCTATAACGAAAGTCAACACGGGTCAGCACCTCTATAGCGGTAGGGACTGTTATGGCGGTACTTCTATAGCGGAGCGGGGACCTCTATAGCGGAACAACAGACCAGAAAAACCCAGAAAATGGGTTTTTAATTTTATTCTCTCCCATTCAGCCCCAAAATAGACGAGAGCTATTCCAAAATCCCTCCTAGGCTGCTCCAAGGCTTAGGAGTCATGGGGATGATGAATTCCGATAAAAAAGACACAAAACCACGGATTCGGGCCTGCAGGACCGCCAGGAACGCCTCTACGGAGCCAGAAACGCACGGTTGCAGCTGCTTGGCGCCCAGGTAGGCTAGGTTTTCATTGAGTAGATAGACCTGCTTACATTCCGTATTTATTGTATAGTGGGAAAGGAGAATTCATGATTAGGCCTCCAGGCACGGAGTCTGGTGGATTCACTGTTGGTTATGTAGGTGCTAGGAATTGGTTGGATTGAATTGTGGGTTATTGATAATTATTTGGGGCTGTTTATATTGTCCTAGTATGATAAGATGATAGAGCTCAGGGACTGGGATGTCGGGAAGGTTCGGGGAACCGAGAATTGCAAGGATAACTAAATGGATATGAAAATGGGAAACTCCTAGGTGAGGTTTTGGGAATACGAAGGGCATGATAAGTAGTGTTGGTTTTGCTAAGGGCTAAGAGGTGGTAATTCACATTGTTATTATTTATGCAAGTTCAAAATCAATGTGGTTGTTAAATTATGCTAAAAAGGGAATCGTTCATTATTCGTAAATAAAGGCTGAGTGTGTTTGACCTCCAGACGGAGGTCGAGGCTAAGTTATATACTCGGGAAGGAGGCTAGGTGATGGCTTACGATTCCTATGAATGTTGTATATTCTTGTATTCTTATCTAAGTGTTTGTATGAATTGCATTGCTTAGAAGAATTGCTTAGAATGTCTAAGGGTCCTGTTTTACAGTCTGTGGATTGAACGGTGTGTTGCTTATTGGTTTTACAAGTTGTTTGTTCATTATTTTACTATGGATTTATTGACAAAATAGACGAGAGCTATTCCAAAATCCCTCCTAGGCTACTCCAAGGCTTGGGAGCCATGGGGATGCCGAATTCTGGTAAAAAAGACGTAAAACCACGGATTCGGGCCTGCAGGACCGCCAGGAACGCCTCCACCGAGCCAGAAACGCACGGTTGCAGCTGCTTGGCGCCCAGTTAGGCTAGGTTTTCATTGAGTAGATAGAACTACTTACATTCCGTATTTATTGTATAGTGGAAAAGGAGAATCCATTATTAGGCCTCCAGGCACGGAGTCTGGTGGATTCACTGTTGGTTATGTAGGTGCTAGGAATTGGTTGGATTGAATTGTGGGTTATTGATAATTATTTGGGGCTGTTTATATTGTCCTGGCATGATAAGATGATAGGGCTCAGGGACTGGGATGTCGGGAGGTTCGGGGAACCGAGAATTGCAAGGATAACTAAATGGGTATGAAAATGGGAAACTCCTAGGTGAGGTTTTGGGAATACGAAGGGCATGATATGTAGTGTTGGTTTTGCTAAGGGCTAAGAGGTGGTAATTCACATTGTTATTATTTATGCAAGTTCAAAATCAATGTGGTTGTTAAAATATGCTCAAAAGGGAACCGTTCATTATTCGTAAATAAAGGGCGAGTGTGTTTGGCCTCCAGACGGAGGTCGAGGCTAAGTTATATACCCGGGAAGGAGGGTAGGTGATGGCTTACGATTATTATGAATGTTGTATATTCTTGTATTCTTATCTAAGTGTTTGTATGAATTGCATTGCTTAGAAGAATTGTTTAGAATGTCTAAGTGTCCTGTTTTATAGTCTGTGGATAGAACGGTGTGTTGCTTATTGGTTTTATAAGTTGTTTGTTCATTATTTAACTGTAGATTTATTGACATTTGATTAGCTCGGGTACCACGCCTGGTATGGGTATAACAAATGGTTGGCTCGGGTACCACGCCTGGTACAGGATATACTAACAATTGGCTTGGGTACCACGCCTGGTACGAGATACTAACGGTTGGCTTTGGTACCACGTCTAGTATGGATTTATTTTACTGCATCATTGCATTGATATTAATGTATTGCATTGACTGTTATTGGTTCCGTGAGTGGATCGGTCTATTTTATCGAAATGTGATATTTATTGGTAGTTCTTGAGTGATCGGGAATCTTGTTATATCTATTGAGTTTGGTATTGGTGTAGGCCGGGTTGCTATATTATGTTATTAGTTTGGTCTTGGTGTAGGCCAGGTTGTTATGGTGTATTGTGAGTTGGTCTTTGTGTAGGCCGAGTTGTTATGGTATATTGTGAGTTTGGTCTTGGTATAGGTTGGATTTCTATATTATGTTTCTAGTTTGGTCTTGGTGTAGGCCGGGTTGTTGTAGTATATTGTGAGTTGGCCTTGGTGTAGGTCGGGTTGCTATATTATGTTATTAGTTGGTCTTAGTGTAGACCGGGTTATTATGTTGGTTATTAGTTGGTCTTGGTGTAGACCGGGTTTGTCATGTTAACACTAGATGTGTGAGGGGGATCTGGGTGGGTTTAGACTATTTAAAAGAGGTTATGTGCTCATAAATTGATGTCATTAAGTGTAATAATGGCGGTCATGAATTATCATGGTTAATAAGCTAAGGGTGGGTCTTGGTGTAGACCGGGGTAGTCTGTTGAACAATTAGGTGTGGATGGAGGACCTTTGGAGGTTTCGGGTTATATGATCCAAGAAGGGATTTAAATGTAGCTCTATGGTGGTCATTGAAGGTGTCAATAGTTGTTAGGTGAATTGCATGTGGTTGGTAAATATAGAGGAAGACTGAGAGTCTGGGTGTGGTTATTGGTTAATATAACCAGGTGGTAAAGATGTCCTAAAGGTTCGGGAAAGTCCGAAAAATGGTAGGTAATACTTGGGTATAAGTGGTTTAGTTGGGCAGTGGGTCGGATTTATTCTGGATATTTAGTCAAGGTAGTTGACTGGGGTAAATGTTAAAGGTGACTTGGGAAGTCTAGGTGACAAGGTGACCCTGAGAATTCTAGTTATGAGTGAGACTTGGGAAGTCTTAGATGTCAGGGTCAAGGCTAAAGGTGAAGGAAAGAGCTATAATATTTATTTTCATGTTTCTCCCTGTTTTCCCATATGATGGTACGTGTGGATTTGGGTTGACCGATAATGCCTACCAGTAAGTGTGGTTGTATTGACTCTACTCTTGCTATACCTTTTTGGTATAGTTTGGTTGTAGGGTTGGTGATGTTTCATAGGTACATGACGATGGTGATCTCTAGCAGCTTTTGTCCTTTGATTCCATGACGGAAGTTGTGTCTCTTTTACATGTTCTGTATAAATTTTGTAGTAGCTCTTGTACCTGCTTAGACTACGTCCTAGGGAGGGTGTTTTGAAAGGTTGTAAAGATTTTCCGCAAATTCTTTAAGTCGTCTATTTTATGAACATTCTCATGTATAAAAATGGAATGATTAACGGTTTACTTTAATTTCCATGAGTTACCTATTGGACGGGTGGTGAGGGTTCATCTATCTACGTGGTTAGAGTAGGCGCCCACACGGCCTGGTAGGTTGGATCATGACAGATGGTATCATTGCCTAGGTTATCGGTCTCCCAGTACAAGAGCAAAGTGTCAAATAAAGTCCTACGGATTGGTGTGTTGACGTCCACATCTAATCTTTGGGGAGCTATGAGGCCTTCTAGGAAACATCTCCCCTCTTTCATTCCTTCTCGTGCGGTTTTATTACTTGCTTGTATGGGTTGAGTCCAATTGGTATCTCTCGATTCCAATTGGTATCTCAACAAGGTAAAGGATGTCATTGGACTCCGGGTACAGCAAACAAGCAAGAAGGATTGGAACCGAGAAGGTTCCAATTGGTATCTGATCGGGGAGGCTATGTAAAGGTATGGATGGATCGGCTAATGGTCATCCATGAGGCGAATAAAAAGCAATGAAACTGATTTGATTGATTGTTTAAGCTTGAGACTTGAGATTGTGCTTATGAGTATTGATGTTGTTTGAATGTCTGCAAATATGTGGTGTGCAATTATTTGATTTGTTGTAAATGTTTTGGTCCGGGAGGAGTCATAACTTCAATTGGTGTGCTTTGGTTGATAATTACTTTTTATGTGTACTTAAAATTGGTCAGTAAATTGGTGTCACATTTCGGAAACGGGCTTGCCATTGGTAAAAATGTTAAGGGGACGAGGCTTACGACTATAGGGAAACTCTAATTTTAGGGCAGTCGGGATTGGTTAGGAACCATGGGGGGAAAAGGGCTATCATTGCTTGATGGCAGGAACTGCAGTAAGGAAAATTTTGTGGTAACTCATTATTGTAACTTAAGGAAAATTTATTTCCAGCTTTGAAAACTGTGATTGTTTTAAATAATAAATTATGATATGCCTTAATTGGAATTGTTTGCATTACATTCGGGTATAGGCTTACCATTTATATAGATGGTAAGAGAACAAAAGGGGATTCTGGACTGTAGGGAAACTCCAGTTTCAGGACAGTCGGGACTTGGTTGGGAACAAGGGAGCCATTAGTGTGTAATGGCGGGAAGATATTGTTGGGAAGCAAATGTTGTTGTGATTTCTTTGTATTTCATGATATGTCATGTTGATTTGTGATACGGTAATGCCGAGAATGGTCTTGAGGGTGGTTTAAGACCATGGCGGGATTTACAGGTTTAGACAGTGATAACTGGGAAGGGGGATGAGTGCATTTAGCTGGAAATGAAAATTTTCTGTACTGTTACTGTCAGGACCTCTATAGCGGAAGCCAACCGCTATGGCAGAACCACTATAGCGGAGTGACCACCGCTATAGCGGAAAGGGCGCGAGGCAGGAACCTCACCGTGTTTTCCCCTGCTCTTATTCATTCCTGAGGGTAATGTAAAAGCAAGTATTAAGCTGCAAATTGCTTTATAAAATAAGGAAACCAATGATTTAGCTAATATAGTACGCGTAAAAGGGAATTTGTTAGAAATTTAGCAGCCATACGTGAAGAAAAGAAAGGGTAGACATGGTAGCCCGAGGTATTGATAAGATTGTTATTGACCATTGGTGAGTATAGTCACCCATGTGGAATTTGACAAGATGACCCGTAATTGACTGAGTAGTATTGGACACTGCTTATAGGCTATGTTATGAGGGTGATTATTGACTGGTTTATTATTGAAAATCCTTAGTGGTAGGGTCAATCAAAAGAGTGGGGTTATTACAATAGATTTTTTAGCATTATTGTCTCTCTTCTTGACCATGATAATACCCAGTGTTACTGCCCTTTGAGAGGTAGGGGTGTACCGGTTTTAGCCTCGGCTAGGGTGTAAGTGCGCAGATAGAGTTCCCCCTAAGGTGAGAGTTGATCAAATCTCAGGCTAGGATGGGTTCCAATGAAATTTTTGTTGTTGTGTGGTTTAGAGGCACGTGGTGTCTCGGGGTATAGTGTTGATAGGAGTAAGGTGATAGGATGATAAGTGAGGGGCATAGTACCCCGTAGAAAGCTTTCGGAATGGAGTTTGGGTTAGTAGGACTCCGGGTATAGCAAAAAAGGGGTCGCCATGGTGGGATCTGGTTCTCTTTTCATAGAAATTATTTTGGGTCATTCATTTAGTTTATTTCGCTCCGGTGTTTCGATGAGGCCCCGGATTTCTTGGGCACTCGGGGAGGGGTAATCTAGTTGACTGGTGCAGCACGAAGGAAGGAATTCCTTGATAGAGCGGAAGTGAGTTAAATTTTTGGCTGAGTTGGGTATACCAAGGGATTGGGAGGTTTTCGATGATTTGCGTAAGGTTATATTTACGCTGTCATGGTAGAGCTTGAGGGACGGGCTTGTTCTTTCCCTCTGCCGCAGAGATCGTTCGGGGATGAACGATGGTTAAATTGGTATTTGTTGTAATGACAAGGTTCGTCGTTACAGGTAAACCATTCGTGTTAAGTTTCAGGTTAGAAAACTTCTGGGTTTGGGAGTTGAAAATTTTGGGCTAGGCTAGTCTCGACCGATTTTGGAGAGAGGTAGGGTCTAGGGAAATCCAAGTAAGGATTGGGTTAGATGTCTTGGTTAGAGCTAGTTTTCCTTGTAGCTAAGACATAAAGGAGTCCGGGGGACTTTTCAGAATCAAATTCCGGTAAGTAGAGCTCCCGAAATCAAGGTTGACGTGAAGGGATTGTTCCGAAACATCAGAAAAATAAGTGTGTTGTAAAATGGACACTTTTGGGGGACTTTACGACTTTCTATTCCTTTTCAACCGCCATAGCGGTTGACACACTGCTGTAGCGACCTTCGATAAAACAGAAAAATTACCGATATAGCAGAAGTCAACGCGGGTCAGCACCACTATAGCGGTACCGCCATTGCAGTGGCGGTACTGCTATAGTGGAGCGGGATCGCAATAGCGGAGTGACGTGACCAGAAAAACTCATAAAATGGGTTTTTAATTTTATTCTCTCTCATTCAACCCCAAATAGACGAGAGCTATTCCAAAAATCCTCCTAGGCTGCTCCAATGCTTGGGAGCCATGGGGATGATGAATTTCGGTAAAAAAGACGCAAAACCACGGATTCGGGCCTGCAGGACCGCCAGGAATGCCTCTATGGAGCCAGAAATGCACGGTTGCAGCTGCTTGGCGCCCAGGTAGGCTAGGTTTTCATTTAGTAGATAGACCTGCTTACATTTCGTATTTATTGTATAGTGGGAAAGGAGAATCCATGATTAGGCCTCCAGGCACGGAGTCTGGTGGATTCACTGTTGGTTATGTAGGTGCTAGAAATTGGTTGGATTGAATTGTGGGTTATTGATAATTATTTGGGGCTGTTTATATTGTCCTGGCATGATAAGATGATAGGGCTCAGGGACTGGGATGTCGGGAAGGTTTGGGGAACCGAGAATTGCAAGGATAACTAAATGGGTATGAAAATGGGAAACTCCCAGGTGAGGTTTTGGGAATACGAAGGGCATGATAAGTAGTGTTGGTTTTGCTAAGGGCTAAGAGGTGGTAATTCACATTGTTATTATTTATGCAAGTTCAAAATCAATGTGGTTGTTAAATTATGATAAAAAGGGAACCGTTCATTATTCGTAAATAACGGGTGAGTGTGTTTGGCCTCCAAACGGAGGTCGAGGCTAAGTTATATACTCGGGAAGGAGGTTAGGTGATGGCTTACGATTCCTATGAATGTTGTATATTCTTCTACTCTTATCTAAGTGTTTGTATGAATTGCATTGCTTAGAATAATTGCTTAGAATGTCTAAGGGTCCTGTTTTACAGTCTGTGGATTGAACGGTGTGTTGCTTGTTGGTTTTACAAGTTGTTTGTTCATTATTTTACTATGGATTTATTGACATTCAGTTAGCTTGGGTACCACGCCTAGTATGGGTATAATAAATGGTTGGCTCGGGTACCATGCCTGGTACACGATATATTAACGGTTGACTCGGGTACCACGCCTGGTACGGGTATAACAAATGGTTGGCTCGGGTACCGAGCCTGGTACGATATACTAATGGTTAGCTCGGGTACCACGCCTGGTACGGGTTTATTTTACTATATCATTGCATTGATATGGTTGTATTGCATTGACTGTTATTGGTTTCGTGAGTGGACCGGGCTATTTTATTGAAATTTGATATTTGTTGGTAGTTCTTGAGTGACCGAGAATCCTGTTATATCTATTGAGTTTGGTCTTGGTGTAGGTCGGGTTGCTATATTATGTTATTAGTTTGGTCTTGGTGTAGGCCGGGTTGTTGTGGTATATTGTGAGTTGGTCTTGGTGTAGGCCGGGTTGTTATGGTATATTGTGAGTTTGGTCTTGGTATAGGCCGAGTTGCTATATTATGTTACTAGTTTGGTCTTGGTGTAGGCCGGGTTGTTGTAGTATATTGTGAGTTGGCCTTGGTGTTGGTTGGGTTGCTATATTATGTTATTAGTTGGTCTTAGTGTAGACCGGGTTATTATGTTTGTTATTAGTTGGTCTTTGTGTAGACCGGGTTTGTCATATTAACACTAGATGTGTGAGGGGGATCCGGGTGGGTCCAGACTATTTAAAAGAGGTTATGTGCTCATAAATTGATATCATTAAGTGTAATAATGGCGGTCATGAATTATCATGGTTAATAAGCTAAGGTTGGGTCTTGGTGTAGACCGAGGTAGTCTGTTGAACACTTAAGTGTGGATGGAGTACCCTTGGAGGGTTCGAGTTATGTGATCCAAGAAGGGATTTAGATGTAGCTCTATGGTGGTCATTGAAGGTGTCAATGGTTGTTAGGTGAATTGCATGTGGTTGGTAAATATAGAAGAAGACTGAAAGTCTGGGTGTGGTTATTGGTTAATATAACCAGGTGGTAAAGCTGTCCTAGAGGTCCGGGAAAGTCTGAAAAATGGTAGGTAATACTTGGGTATAAGTGGTTTGGTTGGGCAGTGGGCCGAATTTAGTCTGGTTATTTAGTCAAGGTAGTTGACTGGGGTAAAGGTTAAAGGTGACTTGGGAAGTCTAGGTGACAAGGTGACCCTGAGAAGTCTAGTTATGAGTGAGACTTGGAAAGTCCTAGATGTCAGGGTCAAGGCTAAAGGTGAAGGAGGGAGCTAAAATGTTTATTTTCATGTTTTTCTCTGTTTTCCTATATGATGATACGTGTAGATTCGGGTCGACCGATGATGCCTACCAGTACGTGTGGTTGTACTGACTCTACTCTTTCTATACCTTTTTGGTATAGTCTGGTTGCAGGGTTGGTGATGTTTCATAGGGACATGACAATGGTGATCTCCAGCAGCTTCTGTCCTTCGATTCCATGACGGAAGTTGCGTCTCTTTTACATGTTCTGTATAAATCTTTTAGTAGCTCTTGTACCTGCTGAGACTAGGTCCTAGAGAGGGTGTTTTTAAAAGTTGTAAAGATTTTTCGCAAATTCTTTAAGTCATCTATTTATGAACATTCTCATGTATAAAAATGGACTGATTAATGGTTTACTTTAATTTCTGTGAGTTACCTGTTGGCCGGGTGGAAAAGGTTCGTTTATCTAGGTGGTTAGAGTAGGCGCCCGCATGGCCCGGTAGGTTGGATCATGACACATACATTTTAATAGGTTGGGAAGCCATAAGAAATGAGTTGATTAAGTATATGATAGAGAGCTTAAAAACGTCTTCATCCTTGACTAATTCTTTATCTTTGGATAGTTGAAAGAATTCTGACTTTTTAACCTTTTTTTTCCTTCAAAGTAGGTATTTCATAACCTATTCGGAGAATTCGAATTTGAAACAAACGCACTTGGCATACCACATTTCAACCCACTTGTGACAGCAAACTCCCTTAAACCAAAATGAAGCTCTCTCCAATTCAACTTGAAAATAAACGTATCATCTCTGTCATTATCCGTCTCCATGTTCAATAGACTTCTGAGCAGCTGAGGCTGAACTTTGATTTGTGGCATATCTAGAAAAAATCCAAATGGCGAATCTCTGAACTGTTGAAATTGCTCGTCGTCTAATCGATCTTTAAGTTCATTAAATACACCTACATTGATGTAGGATTTTCAGTGGGTATTTTTTTTCTCCTGCAATGATGCAAACAACGATACAAATCAACAGACCTTTATGAAGATATTATTCAAATATATCTTCTAAACATTTTCAATCAAATCAATGTCAATAAGTCAAAATAATTAATTTATACAAGTTTAATATGCTTTGGATATATTTTCAACTCATAATTAGACATATCATAACCAGTATGATATGAGTATATAAGCAGGTATGGCCTCGAGTGATTGACTTAGATAATTGGTATATTGTTTTATACCATTTTAGTACACATTTTTTATTAAACAAGGCATCAAATTGTGAATAACAATTTCATGTATGCATACTGATTTAATCTATAATAACTAAGTTGATACATGAGCATCATATTTCATCCAAAATTTATAATATTTTTCTGACAATTTCAAAATCTGACAGGTATATCATTTTTATACACTTGAGTTATTCAGACTATGAGTTTTCATATCAATGAACCAATTGCATAAAAATAACATAGCGATTTTTTTGCATAAATATCCATTGACTCCTTAAAAAATAAAGAGATTTTTTAAATTACCTTGACAACATTCTTGGCCTTTGAATTCTTGGCAACTCGATTAACTCTTGCAACAATAGATTTGGCTTTCCCTTTTTTTTAGCTTTCTGCATTGACAAGCTTAGTTTTTTTATGTGTTTGAACTTGGGGTTCTTCTTGAAAATTAGACTCGTAGTTCTTCGTCATTATAGGTGAAATCACCGTATGTTTCCTCTTTCTATCTTTTCGATCAGTAGACTTGACTTCAACAACATGAACAACATCATCAATTTTTTCAATCATTTTCTCACTTTGTATGATGTTAGGATTCTTCTCCGGAGTTTGGGTAAAACAACCCAAGTGAAAAGTTGGTCTAGATAGCATAATGAGACTATCTCCTTCAACAAATCTAGGGCTTTTGTGGGTTGGAGTAGAGTAAACCATGGATTTTTTTGACATTGTTGTCACTCTCACAAAATCTCAAAAACAAAGATAAACACTTATATGAAAACCTCACAAAATCAAGTCAACAAACACATACATTAAATTCCCCCACTATGAAATTCGTAAGAAGCTTGAAATATTGTGTGAAAATTTGAGTAAAATTATGATTTTTAGATGTGAAATCCGAGGAGAGATATTTTGAGGAAGAAAATAGAGAAAAAATCTTTGTTACCATAGAGAGAATCGATGACTCGAGAGAGAAGATTGAAGATCTTCAATGCATTTTAAGAGAGATATTCAAAAGTGTGATATTGTGAGACCAATTGAGTATTTGTTGAATAGTTAATAGGTAATTGTAATTATCTTATATAGGTAACTTATCCTTAATTAAATAAAATTAAGTAAAATTAAATTAAAATACATAATAATAAAAAAATCTGTATTTTTAAAATTCTGGTATGGATTGTAATTAAAAAGTTAGTTTAGTAATTAGATAAAAAATAATGTATTTAGTGTAATAATGAGTCTTAAATATATATCTAGGATAATTTTCTCTTACCAAAAAGGGTCTTTCAATCCTTACACAAGAGCCCATATTGTATATATTTTGTTAATTAAAAGGCAATTAATTAAAGGCTTCTTACGTAACTGTACAAGCGCCAAAAAAAATTCTAAGGGTGTGCAAAAATTGATTTAACCAATAAATCGAACCGATAAAAATGTTATTGGTTTATCGGTATCGGGTTATTGGGTTAACGGTTTTTTAACGGTTTTGTAAAAAAAATTATTGGGCTATCGGTTCGGTTTCGATTTTAAGATTTTTGTTAATGGTTAAACCGATAACCCAATAAGATTATATTAAAACTATATTTTTATCCATAATTATATAGTGGCTTTAGATTTTAAATATATACCCTATTATTTTTTTGTATTTTATAGTTGTTGTTTTAGTGTTGTTGTTTTCTTTCTAAAGACGTTGGTTTGATGGGATTCTAGCTATCGATGTTGTTTTTATTTTTGAGATTTTGCTAGCGTTGCTACTACATTCAAGTTTGCTAGTTAACAAGAAAGAAAATAAGTTTGTTTTAGTAATAACGTATTTGAATTTGCTTATGCTTGTAATTTGTATAGACTTTTATGCATGAAGGTAGTTTATATATGTAGATGAAAATAAGAGAAAGCAAAAAAAATTATAGAAGCATTTTCTTATCGGTTAAACCGAAAACCGAACCGCTAAGGACCAAAACCGATTAACCGATAACGAATATCTTATTGGTTTGGTTATCGGTTTTGCATATCGACAAATCAAAAACTGATAAACCGAACCGATAATATACAAAACCGAACCGAACCGATCGATGCGCACCCCTAAAAAATTCAACAAAAATGACAATGTGTATATGTAATTTATTGATATTATGTCAATAGTATACTGATAATATAGTAATATATATAATATATAATATTATTATATATATATATATATAGTATATATATATATAACCGTATATATATATGATGTATGACTATGTATCAGAGATGTATATACATTCATATAAGCTGTTTATACAATATTTATAGAGATAATGCATAAGTATCACTCTAAACTATAGGTGAAATCCCAGCGATACACCTTAACTATACAGGGGTCCTATTACCCCCCTAAACTATTTTAAAGTGTAATAAATACACTCTTTAGTGCTGAGGTGGCAAGAGAGTGAACTCACTCTCTTGAAAGTAAGTGAGAGGCGAAAACATAAAAAAAAATCTGATTATATTGGACATGTGTCCTTTTTTAATTGGACATCTTATAATTAGTTGGTACACATAATTATTACCATTAAAACTTATACATATTTAATTATTTTCCTTTCTTTCTTTGTAAAATTTATTTCTCTCTTTACTTTTTTTTTCTTTTTTTCTTTCATTAATTTCTTGTCTTTTCACTTTTTACTTAATTTGAAAAAATACTACGTATATATTTTTACAAAAATAATAATTCTTTTAAAAAGTGACCTTTATTTTTTACATTTTTTAAAGTTTATTTTTTTTTATTTTTTTGGTATTCGTTCAAAATTAACATATTTAATTACAAAGCATTTGGAATTAAATCCAAAGAAAAGACAAAGAAAATATAAATAATAAATAAAAGTAATAGAAAAAAAATGAAAGAAGGTAAAAGAAAATTTTAAAAATTACGTTTATTTGAGCAAAGTTAAAATACAAGGCAAAGAAAAATATGAAAAGATACATTCTTTTAGAAAATTTTAAATACAAGACAAATAAAAATAATTTTTTTTACGTGTATTGACTTATTTTAAATACAAGGCAAAGAAAATAAGAAGAATTTTTTAAAAATAAAAAAAATATTTAAAAAAATTTGAAAAAACCCATGTATACACGTGGCAGTGCGTGTATATCACCCCAACTAATTGGATTGGGTTATAACTCCACGTCAAATACAGAAAAAAAAAATCTTTAGGAGGGTAATAGGACCCATGTATAGTTAAGGTGTGTCGTTGGGATTTCACCTATAGTTTAGGGTGGTACTTATGCATTATCTCATATTTATATATTGCAGCTAGGTGTGTACATAGTATGGGTTGGTTCTGATTTTTTAAATTCTAAATTAAACCAAAGGTGTCGGCTGTTTATATTTATAAAATAAATCAAATTAATATTGGCTGGGTTTTTCAACTTTGGTTTTTTTGAGGTTTTTTGGGTTCGATGTACATCATCTTTAAGCATATGTAGCACAATCAAATTCAATTATTTCAAGATTTATTTAACTCTTCAGCAATCAATGATAGCCACATGTTTCACAAAACTGTAAGAAAATTAGTAGATGTCGATGAATCTATTATCAAACCACTTCAGTCACCACAAATAATCGTCAAACATTCACACCGTTATAAAATGAAAACGAAAAATTAAACTTATACTATTCTTATCGGTAGACATAAAAACAACCTTGGATCAAGTTGGTATGCTTCTGTTTGCTACCAATTTGGTTTGGGCTTACAGCTTACTACTTAGAAGTGAACAAAACATCAATATCAGGAATTTTTAGGGTGTAAATTAGTCTGATTTGGACTTTATTTATCTTAATCAAATACTAGTATTAATACCCGCGCAATGCGCGGATAATATATAAGAAAAAATACAATAAAAAAATAAATAAAAATAATCTAGATTTATAAATTTATATAAATTTACCAAATGAATAGAAGCACAATTTTTTTTTTATTCATGAACAGATAAATCAACATAGACTAATGAAATACATTGTCCACATCTCATGTGACTTACAGTTCCTTGAATTATTCATAAAAGCTAGTTCATGATAAATCATCTCAAAGTGAAAATAAATGAGAGATAAATCAATTTAAATCTGAAAATTATTTAACTCTGTATACTAAAAGGAGACTAAGTACAAATAAAAAATATTACTTTTATATTTACACCATTTGTAACTTTCGCATTCAAGCCAAAGTAAGACCCAAAAGATACCAAATATAGAAAAGAGATAAAAATTATATCTAAAAAATTTAAATATTTAAATAAATAAATCACGATAACCTCAAGCAAGATCAATTTTGTAATTTTCATTAGCTTTAAAATATGTTCTTAATTTTATTAATATTTCTTACACTTATCATGTATGCTTATAGACCTCATTATCTAATGATATTATCTTACCAAAAATTTACAATCTGACAATGGCAAAATAATTTTTTTTGTGTTAAAATAATTTTTGTTATAAAAAAGTCAAGTGCTAGTTCTCAAGATGTCTCTTGGTTTTAACCACAATGCATACTACCTTCCTTTTAATAATACTAGTTAAGTATACGTGCTTTGCACATGTGATCCGCCTTTAAATTTAATTAGTAAGCCCCAAATTCAAAGAGTCGACTATAAACCTGCCTTTAAATTTAATTAGTAAGCCCCAAATTGAAAGAGTCGACTATAACCCTAACTTTATAGGTTCATCATTCAAATAAAAACTCTGCATATCAATATTCAACACTTAACTATAACCTTATATATCAAATTCAATAAATAAGAGATAAACCTTTAAATTTTTTGCCTACTTCATTCGATGGCAACATGCTTATTTCATCCAATTTTTTGATTGATCCGCATATTAAGATCAACCCTCAACTGTAACATTATATTTTGAATTCAATAAATAAGTTTAATTAAAGATTCAACTAATACTAACGAATAATATATCAAGTATAATACTAACGAATAATATACCAAAATATAATTATATAACATAATCAAAACTAAATCTATACATCAACTCTTAGTGACCGTACTTTGTGCAACCAATCTAAACCAAAATTGATAGATTATAGGACTCTAGTTTAATAGACTGACACTAATTGTACAAGATTAATTTTTAGTCCTCTAATGCTACACAAAGTGTATGACTTCCTTTGGTACTAATAATACTTATTTACCGAAAAAGAAATACTGCACAAAGTGTGAGGAACAAGAGGAAGAAAGAAAGGGGGAAGAAGGAAAATTTGATTGCGTTTATCAGGCTTACCTATTTTGCCTTTTATTTTCTGGTTATTGTGTTCTTGGCACATGAATCCCAATTGTGATTTTACCCAATTCGCACGTGGATAGTCGTTAGAGCTCTTCGGGTAGGTATACATTATATGTTGTTATGAATTAGATTCCTACTTAGCTTCATATGTATGTTACAGGGGTGGCTCTACCCCTTCAATAAAAAGGCGGCCGCCTTAGGCCCCTAAATTTGAGGGGCCTCATTTGTTTTTAGCAATAATAAATTATTATTTTTTTATAAAAAAAATATTAAATAGAATTTGTAAAAAAAATAAACTTTATTAGAAGAAGTTTGATATATCTATTATATCTCAAGAACGATTAAATGCATTGATTATAGGGATAATTTTAAATATGTACAATAAAGTAATTAGTTTACAAAAAATATAGCCCAAGTTTTGTTTACAAAACAAATAGCCCAAAAATGAACTAGCCACAAAAAAAATAGCCGCGTGTATATTTATGTATATGTAGTGTATCGATAGTGTATAAAAGTTACTTAATGTATCAAAATTGTATAAATAGTGTATAAACATGTATCAATATTATATAAATGATGTATAAATATATATCGATATTGTATAAATGGTGTATAAACATGTATCGATATTGTATAAATGATATTTAAGTGTGTATCGATATTGTATAAATAATTATATAATGTATATATAATGTATCGATATCCACAATCTTTAGCAGACTGCTAGCAGGATTAGATGATACAATGACCCTATAGGAGTTTCATTTGGTTGTACCATTAGAGCCTATAAAAGTTTGAAAATGATCTCAGCGATTCATTGAAACTTGTTAGAGCTCTGAGATCCATTTATATATATAGAGCTAAGTATAGAAAAATTATTTTGTTATAGGATCAAGGTTTTGCTGTGTGCATTTCTACTACATTAAGAGTAGAACCATGCGGCCGAGAGTGTTATGTAAAAAGGATCAAGGAGGATGCTATCCGTCAAGAGAAGGAGGAGGAGTTAATAGATTATGTGGTTAAAAAGTGCCCACCTCCACCTCCAATAGTTCGTATTCCTCCCAAAAAATCCCCACCCCCACCACCACCCAGTCCCAATTATCTACTAACACCATCCATAAGTGTCATTCAAAGATTTAAGAAGACAATAACTGATGACCCTTTTTTTCAACACTGATGACCATTTCAAGGTTACAAAAACATGGGCAGGCAACGACATTTGCAAAGACAAAACCAAGTACAAAGGTTTCATTTGCTACTACAACAGAGTTGTTGGTGTCAATTTCAATGAATTCAACTTCAAGGGCAAGCTACTATCCCTGAAGAATTTTGTTGATGAAATCAAGACTTTGGTCATCGTCCATGTCAACGCCAACAACTTTACTAGCGAGATACCCAATGAAATATCATCACTGAACATCCCTAATTTATTCGAGCTCGGCTTGAGCAAAAATAAATATGCGAATTATTTTTCAGAAGCTGTTCTTGGTGCCATCAATTTAACATATTTGGATCTCAGATTCAATCAAATAAAAGGTCTAATGGACCCTCAAGTATTCACACTGGACCTTGATGTTCTTTTTCTCAATGACAATTACTTTTTTGGAAAAATCCTAGACAATTTAGGCCGTACTGCTGCCCTGTTTCTTACACTAACCAACAACAAATTCACTGGTCGAATTTCCTAAAAATATAGAAAATGAATATATATTTAGCAGAGAGAAAACATGGGTTAGAAAATAGAAGGGCACGAAAGGCTGAAGAAGAAGGGAGGAAGAAGAAGAAAGAGGGGAAGACTGTCATTTTTTTGGTAGAGTAAAGAAAGACTATTTTTTTGGTAAATAATATGGTTGAGTGGTCATTTTGCATAATTATCCCTTGATTGATTATATATATATATATATATTATTAATTGAGAAAAAAATTATTAGAAGAAATGAATTATAAGAAAATAATTAACAACTTTTGCATCTCAAGAAATTTAAAAAGTGAATTTTATAAAAAAATATTCCCTCCGTCTCATATTATGTGACACCTTTTGACTTGACATGGTGTTTAAGAAAAAAAGGAAAACTTTTGAAATTTGTGGTCTAAAATAATCCTTGAACATTTGTGTGGTTGTAAATTATTTCATTAAGGGTAAAAGAAAAATTTCAAAGTTAAATTTTTTCTAATTATAGAAAGGTGATATTCTTTTTGGGACGGACTAAAAAGGAAATTGAGCCACATAAAATAAGACGGAGGGAGTAATTTGATTTTTCTTAAAAATTTAAGGCTTCCGTTTGATTTTCGCCTTAGGCCACTAATATGCTTGAACCGCCCCTGGTATGTTGGTTATATTCATTCAATTCAAACTAAATATAAATTAACTTGGTTTGTCGGTTTAGTGCAATTTGTGATTTTTTTAAATAATTGTGGTGTCTTAGTGACAGAGGATGGTAAGATTGTTATTCAAAATAAATATGAACAGTAAAACGAAGTTCAAACTATTTCAGAAATAGTAAAACGAAAGTAGAAAGAGTTAAATCGAGCCCACTAAATTCACAGTGTGTCATTAAAGAAATTATTTTCCTCAAGTATTCGAGGTTATGAAATATATCCTCACAGGATAAAACAATTTACTTCATGAGAATAGTGGTACCTCAAATTCCGATAAAGGGCAAACTCACTCAACGACACTAAATCACAAATATTGCTCTGTTTGTTTATAGTAGCTAATAATATCATGTACTGATGCACTTTATATATCATCAGTTTTTTTAATAGACAAGTATCTTAATCTGAATTTTATCAGGTAAAAGTTGCTATCTTCACTACTGATTAACTTTTTTGTCAGGATCTATCAAATGCAATTACCTATTATTTTTACTCTGAAATTATTTTTAGAACTATCAACATTGGTATAGTAGTGGGCATGCCATGTTGCTTGATCTTGCAATAGGCCTTTTGTGATAATGCTGCGTGAAGGGAACTAAATTATTCATGAATAAAATAAATTCTTCATCTTCTCCTTCCGCTGTAATAGAGGGAACCCAACTGTTGTAATCGGAGAAATATGGATTAATTCTAGAATAAACAGTGCATATATTGCAAGAATTGGCGCAATATTTACCCAATCATCAAAAAATTATAAATAAGGAAATAAAATTTAAAGGAAATAAGTAGCCCCAAATGTTTGTTTGGGGTGAGGGAGGAGGGGCCTCATTTTAAAACATTAAGTTCTGTTTCGTTGTGCATATTGTGCTTGTCAACAAACAGGCAAATCGATCGGAGGCTCTTCCAATGATTCCAATTCACTAACTCCATTTTCCACTAGGAAAGACATGGCCAAACCCCAAATAATATGGACATCCAGGTGGCAGTGCATTAACCAGACTCCTATTTAACAAAAAAAATTGTAAGTCCAAAAGCTCAATAGAATTAAATGAGATTTAAGTAATGTATGTTGATACTGTAAGGATGGTTTACTCTATTAGTGTAATTTAACCCATTATAGCACGTTCTTTGGAGTAACATTTATCAGGTTATAGTTATCAATTACTGCTTATCATAGAGATTTACCATATAAGTACTTAATAAGTGACTTAATTGTGTAAAAACCTTTTATACTGACAATACAATGCATAAAACTTGTTAGGTAAGAATATAAATGTTAGTGGCCCTTTTCTCACCTGGATTGTTAGCAATAAATCTGATAACTGACCATCCATTGACAGGTACACTTGCCGTGTTTCTGATAGGTGGATCAACAAGGTTGAATTTAGTTGTATCAGTTTGAGGATTAAAGTTCCCAAAGCCCTCCGCAATGATGTAAAAATCATATCCATGAAGATGGATTGGGTGGTTTTCACCTGTGACGATGCTTGTTCCTTGTAAAACAACTTGCACTCTTGCCCCGTATTTTAGCTTGTAAACTTTAGTTCCTGGAACAGGTTGCCAGAGTGATCGACTTACATTACCAGTGTAATCAAATTTCACAGGTGGGACTGCTGGGAAATCAATTGAGAAAATTCCAGGTATCCCTTGGTGATTTGCTTGCAGAATGGAAAAGTTGGGTGGTAGCACAAAAGACATATTGTTCATACTGGCGGTGAATCGAGTTCCATTTGGACCTTGACAACTCCTGGAGCTTGAACCTGGTTAGAAATAAAGCTTAATTAAATGTTACAAGTATGATCAAGTTCTCGGTTCATTCGCCTTTTTAGTTATCAATATGTGCTTTTGAGTCATTTTTTAGAATGTTTAGTAATGTAGTACTAATAAGGTAAATCTCATCCATCTCACCACACCCTTGGTGGCAGTGGCGTAGCCACATACAATGAAGGGTGGTCAGTTGAACACCCTTCGTCAAAAAATTATAGTGTAGATAAAGAAAATTATACGAAATATATAGGTCACAAATTATTTTTCTTATGTATATATTAATTTTTTAACACCCTTAGTGAAATTTCTGGTTTCGCCACTACTTGGTGGTGATGTAGTAATGATATATATGTGAGTCTAGTGTGTCATTTTGTTAAAGTAAAGTCTTTCATTATATTATAGTAGTGTGCTTTGTAGGTTTATTTTCACTCTCTTTGTGCCTTACAGAAATTTACTTGCTTTATGAAGAGATTATCTTATTATCCAACACACCTCTGGGGCAGTCCCAGCCCAACCGTGAAGAACAAATTTTCGTCAATTTCAGTTGGCACCTCCACCTTTCCCGGGCTTCTAAAACTGGTTGTGAAGGCAGTGACAGTGGCAGTGTCATTAAATGCTGGTAAAGATGAAAACACTGGATTGATCTTGATCCCCTGAATAGAGCAAGGAGTATTCTTGTATTCAAGAATAGCGGTGGTAGTGGTGTTGTTAAAAGGTCCTCGAGCACTTGCGTAAGCTCGTACCGCTATGTAGTATCTGGCTGGTGGTTGGTTACCATTGATTAGGACATCAGTAGTCTGGCCAGGACCAAGCATAAGCACTGATGTGGTGAAGGGTTGAACATAATGTTGGAAATTCTTATGAAAAATGCTTCATCTCGAATACTTGTAGGAACTCTTCATCACGAACATTTGTACGAATTCACCAAAGCTTGAGGCATGCCAATGGGCACTGTCCTTAAGGATATTTCACCCGGTACAGGTGTATCCCCCAGAATTCAACAAACTCGTCTAGTAATAAACTAGGAGCCAGAATTTAACAAAGATTAACAAAATAGAGAAAAAAACCCAGCAAACTAGAATATAGAAAGGAGTAATATCTCTTCATCTCTTACTCTTTTTTCTATCTCCAAAAACCAAAGAACTTAGAAATATATATAGGTATATAAGAAAACCACGCGAATAAGTTTTCTGCTAGAATGCTCCAACGGTTATTCATACTTGAGAATAAAGACAATTTAATGGTATACTAATAGTATGAAACGGATATTCACGGGCCATATTCAATGGTCATATTTCAATTTGATCAAAAGGATTCAAGGCTATTAAAGGCTTAATAAAGGGTTTAATATGAGGAGTTTTTAAAAAGGTGATTAATAGCTAATAAAGAATTAAAATATGTTATAATTTATTTTTGAGATAAACTAAAAATATTATTTTCTAACACATAAGAGGCGTCTGCTCCAACAACTGTTAGCTTGTGGTTTGCCACTGTAAAGAAAAGTGCCTGGTTGAGTGCGGCATTGATAACTCGAAGGAGGTTGGTTTCACCAGAGTCCATAAGGACTACGATAGTATCTGCATAAAGGTGAATACAACTTGATGATTTCTGTGAAAACATGATAGCTGAGCATGTTACTCTGTATCCAAACTAAAGAATGTTAGGCTGAACTAGTTAGTTTAACAAGTCACTCTTACACTATGAGATAAATATATACTATTGTTTAGCATTAGTACCACACATGCTTTTTGTTGACTATCCAATTTCTGGAGTAATATTTGAATTGAATATTGTCAGCTCTCTTGAGATATTTCTAGCTCTGTTATATGATCATGAGTCTTAATATAAAAAGAGTAGAGGTACCAGCTCTGTTGGTTATGTTTTCATTTCAGAGGTGTATTGCTTGGTATATGTTCAAGAGTTTAATTTCTATGCATTGAGAGTGTATGAAACATTTTCACCAGCATAGAGTCACTTATAAGGAGTAATGTCTATGTTAAGAAGTAGATACTGACCTGCTATCACAAATTAATTATACTACACAGGTAGTGTGAAAAATATTTATGCTATAAATTTATATAACTCAAATCCATGTCTTGAATGTTTCATAGGTTGGAACTTACCTTTACTCGAACACCTGTAGAGATCACCTGGTTGACCATTAATGGTGTATGCATCCGATACATTAGGAGCTGCTCCTGTTCTCGTGGCTTGTCTTACGACTTCAATAGGATTTGCATCCCACCACTCACTAATCACAAAACGCAAACCATTATTTCAATGAGAAACTGCTCAGCTAGTAAGTATTCATTTTCAAGTCTTTCATTTAAAATGGGAAGGAAACAGTACGAAGCAGAATGGGTGTCTCTCTTCTGGGCTTTGGAAATGGGTAGAATTCTCCTTCTTTTGGGTGGATAATTAAAGTTCCGTAAATAGTGGCCCTGAGCCATGAGCTGTGGGCGTGCCACCAAAGTGTACCTTCCTGTCCTTGAATTGTGAAGCGGTAAGTGTAACTCCCTCCAGGTCTAATTGGGAATTGTGTTATAAATTCTGGGCCATCTGCCCATGCTGTTCTTATTTGCTTGACTCCATGCCTTTCAAAATGCAACAAAGTTGTAAGAAACACACAAAAGGACATCACATATGTACAATATCACTGAGACGACAATGTGAAGAATTTTGTTACTATGTCCAGTTCTATTGGACGATTACCTGTAATTATCATTTAGGTGACATGGTAGTATCGAATTTGAAATTGTCTGTGTACTATAGAAGTTCAATTCATCATATATTCACATGTTATGAGTTTATTTGCTTTCTGAACTTACGAGTGAATGGTGACATTGTATGGAGCTCTGTTGACTACGTTGATGACTAAAGTATCACCATTGTTCACTTCCAAAGTTGGTCCAGGGAATTGTCCGTTGACTGTTATAGTGTTATGGATCTTACACAACCTCTTTACCGGTGTTGCTTGAATCTGTTCCATAACAACATAGCTCATCATCTTCCAATTCTAATTAAAACCTCAAAATGTTAATTAGAAAGAGACAAAAAGACTAAGGAAAACAAGAATGGCATACAACAAAATCATGCTAGTGTGTTCCTGCAGTAGTGACATTTGCGAAGAGAAGCAAAATGGCGATGAAGAAGAAATAACACAAACTGTTGGCAATTCTATAGCAGACATCCATTGTGTTTCAGTTGTTAAATTCTGTCAAGTAAAGAAAAATGCATGCAAGACTTGCAAGTAGTAAATTATAGGAGGCCGAGAGAAGAAGGGAGAGAGAGTGATTTGAGGTTTGGAAGATTAGGTTTGATTCAGCATGAAGGTCAGCTTATATTATAGGGAAAAGTTTAGTTTAATTACCCTGTATAAGTTGGTGCACCCACTATATACATATAGCGCAGAATTTTCATTAATGCTTGTTTCATAAGTCTCTTCTTGATGTTACAATATTAAGCTTTCACTTCACATTATCTAGGCTTTGTTCCAGAAATTAAAACTGATGATGTATCTTTTGTGTATCATATTGACTAAAGGAAACTTATCCTATTATCATTAATCTTGACTGTTTTTTGAGTAATACTAAAAGCTAGCTTCTTTGACCTAAGAAGGAAATATACATATTATATGTATCTTCGAACCAATGCATGCAAGAAATAGTAAACTCCTTCCCAACAAGAAAGAGGAAATAAACCTCTTGGAGTGTGTTTCAATGAAGGATTTACATTAAATATCATTTGGTGTTACGTACGTACATACATAATAGGATTATTTTCTCTGTGACCCTCTTTTTGTAACATGATTTGCAATCAGCAAGACGATCAGTACTAGATAATGTAGCTTTAATTACTTAATTATCATGGAAATATGGGGGAGTTTAATTGTTGATCAACATATTTCTACTGCTCATCGTCTTATAATGCGTGGTGCAAATCTATGCTAGACAGGTCAATTATCTATAAATTTTGATGTTTTCATACTTTTCCATTAGAATATTGTATGTATATCTGTTTACACAAACCGTACGTGTTACTCCTGTTTATATAGTACTGATAATTCTTCTTTCCTACAAGCAGCTTTTTATATTGACCAAATTATTTGTACTCTATCATGACATATAGACAATCCGGTCATATTAATTAGTTGAGTTGCAATTTCCCCATTTCTACACTGCAGCTTTCTCTTCTGTTTTCTTGAAAACTCATATTCACAATTAGTTACGAGTGGTTGTGATTTATGAACATTTTAATTATATATATCTATCTCTGTTTTTGTAGTCAAACTGAGAAATTACGTAACATAACTTCTTTTATGTTTATGTACAAGTAGAAAGCGATAGTTTTTCACAAACAAACAATTTTTATGTTAATCTTATTCTTTGACTAATTTTTGTTTTTTTTAATGAATTTGTTAATATTTGTCTTCACAAGCCAGTCCCGTCCAACCTAAGGGTGATCAGTGGGACGGGACATCCCAGTTCATATTAGGGGTTAAAGGTTATGGGTAGGGAGGGGCGGGGGGCAAGACGGGATAGGTCAAGCAATTGGGCCTAGTTCCTGGCCCGGTTTGGTCTAGGTACTGGACCGGGCCCGTCTCAGTAGCCTGCTAGATTTTTTTAAAAATATAGGCGATAATCAGCGTTGCTGATTGTGAGGAGTCCCAGACATGATCAGAGGCTATGCGAGAACGTGAGGAATAGCGTCTTAGCAAAGAGTGGAAACGAAAGATAGGAATAATGTCTCAGCTGCCTCTCCCCACATAAGGCACCAAACTATTTGTCGAAAAAAATCGTGTGGTGCAAACCAAGTTAGAATTTATATTATAGGATTAAAGGCAAGTAAATTAGGTGTGATCACATTTCCTTTCTTTTCCGGCTAGAAGCGGTCGGTTAAAACAAATAAAGTAATCGTAATGACAGAAAGTAAGATTACAAGTTAATATAAAGATCTGGAAAATGCAAGACATGCAAGAGAGGGATTATATCATTAGAACAAAGATGGCTTGTTACAAGTGAGAAAGATGAGATGTCTTCTACTCTCATACAATGATATATTTATAGGGCAAAATTTCTTGGACGATCCAGCAAAACGGGCTAGTCTAAATCCTATGTAAAAAAAAAGAAGCTACTCTACATTGTACTCGAGTGTTATCACGTGCCTTAGATCCAGATTTGGAGATTGATTTGTGTCAAACTTGGTAAACGTTGCAAGCTATCATTTGATGACTTTCCTTGGGGCGGTGGTTTCATCAAGGATGCTCGGAGACAGAATTGGCTGTAGTGTAACTACTTACCCGGTCACTACGCTCCTGAGCTAGTATTTTCATCAGTCCGGGCATCAGGGTCATCCCTAATATTCATGTCGGGCTTACTGCTGATATGGTCGGTCTGGGCAAATATTTTATGTGTTTCCTCCGGGATACATTTTGTTAGATCAGTTTTTTTTCAATGAGTTTAAGTTTTGCGCACCATCAATGTACTAAATATTTTACACCATCCGATAATCTCAAAGGTAATTAACCACAGTAACTTTGTTTAGTAATAATACTTATTACCTTTTAAATATAATTATAATACACCCAAAAAAAAAGACATTGAAGGCAAGTAGAATCCTATTTATACGCTAACTAAAATTATTCCGAATTCCAACTTTATTTACTATTGATAATTTCATGTCAATTTCTCAACATTATCGTCTGAATCACTGATGAAAATTTTAGCTCCTTTGTTGATCATGAAAATATAATTAGGTTTTAGAAACTCCTTTGTTGATCATTTCCATTTCATTACTTTAGTTTAATTTAATTCAAAAAGCTTTACGGATATCAATTTTGCAGATTAAATATATAGAGAATTTTTTTTAAAAAAATAACTTAAGATCACATTATTAAGCCATGTATTCTATTGGATGTTTGCTTGAAAATTATCATAAAATCACATTATAATTAAGCCATGTATTCTGTCGAATCTTTGCTTGAAAATTATCATATAACAATCAGAGCACATAGGAATTCAGGTCATCAAGACATATAAAATAGATGGATGATTAAATCATTGTAATTTGAGAGAACGAAGAAGATGGAAGTTTTGTAGGGGTGGAGAAAGAAACTGAGAGAGACGAGAAAATGAAAGGAAAGGCAGAGTTGGTATTTTAGAAAAGGAAAAAAATTACTTTAGTAAAAAGGTAACCTGTTATAGCAGGTCAATGCTACCTGATGGTGTAAAAATTTATTACACTGACGGTGCACAAAACTTAAACTCTTTTCCGATACATGGTATTTAATTCCATAAACGAGTTGCATTGCACTGGTGCAAATCCTCCATCCCATTGGAAATGCATTAGTTCTAGATTTGTCCACAAAATACAATTTGTGCTAGTGCCTCTAGAGCCCTGATGGCAGTTTGATCTTTTGTAGCAGCTACTCAAATCAATCTGGATTGGCTTCCCGGAGAAAGACACCAATTAAAGGCCGAAAATACAGTGTCTGAAATTACGCAGAAAGGGATCTAAAAAAACAAAAGAACAAGTAAAGAGGAGGACCAATTAATGGAAAAAAGGAGCTGATCGATCTACATAGGTCAGCTGATTACAGTTGAAGTTGACAAATTTCCACATTGAAGTTAATATAGCTAATGCATCCCTAACTGTGATAAGCATGATGATGCTATAATATGAGTGCTACGGATGGAATATAATGCCAACTGTTTGTGTGAAAACTTTAAGAGCCACTCCTAGCTTAAATGGATTAGAACACTGATGGTTCAAAGGAAAGAAGGGCTGGCTTTGTTTTGTATACAAAGTCTGGTCTCTTACCAAATGATTCAATTAATAGATGTTCTTTTGTTTACAAAAAGAGTATTTGAAGGCAACCACGCTATATTGTGTTTCAGTGTTTCCTATGCCAAGAAAGAATGCAGAAAATATTGAGAGCTGAGACTGTGTTTTACTTTTGTGTTCATAAAGCCAGCGACACTTGTAGGTTCTAGTAAAACTCATTTTGAGCTAAGCTACCATATACAAGCTTTAAAATCATCATACATAAGGAAGAAACCAGAAGTGCAAGAGTATATATCCTGCTATCCATCTCGGTAAAACTTCAGCAGAGTGACTCTGTCGTCTTGGTCCCAAAAAACGAGCATTCCTTTTTAGTTGCACGGTGACTTCCTTTAAAAACACAACAGATTCTTCAAACAAGTGTGCTCCTAAGGCACATATATATCTGACTCTATTCTTCTTATGATGCACTGGCGATCAATAAGGATTTCGTGGTTGCACAATGAGTTCTTCAACTTGAGACAGGCACAAACATATATTGATTCTCTCTTTATGCTTATGATACTGATGGGGTTGGTGACACAACAATGACATTAGCTAAATTTACTCTTCCTTCATATTAAAGCGACAGACTCAACAGATGGCCTCAATGCACATATCTTGATGTCGTAATTAGTTGTACAAGCTGACAGCGCATCCCAATTAGGTGTTGCTGCATCTGACTTGACATTAATATTCCTGGGCAGAGATGCAGCACTTGTATTGTTATTCTCTACATAAGCAATACCAATATAACTTGTGCATTTTCGACACAAAAGCTTAGTGTGTCGTTGGAAGAAACCCCAGGAGTTTTTGGACCTAAAATAGGGTGAACATCTAAGTTTACTTATCTGAGTAAATCTGGTCTCGTCAATGCATAAAAATAAGAGAACCCCTCTCTTCATCGTTTTCCCATATTTTGATCCAATGACTCTAGTATTGCGATTGCAAGAGTTGAGGTTCAATTCATATCCACAGGATCCACAACTGCAACAAAAATATTAATTAAGCAAATTGTAATTACAATCACAATAGTAGTCTCCATAAAATCAAAAGAAATGAAATCCAATTCCGAGAACAAAACTCAAAATGCCTTTTTTGGATTAGGAAGTAGATTAATTTTCAGTTCATGTTTGTTGTACATTCTGTTGTAATACTTGTACCAATTTTTCATTCACAAGTGGGAGAGTATAAATGAAAGAAGATACCTGTAAGTGACGTCTCTTTCAGCATTGGATAGGAGATGAGAGGAGAAGGGAAGATGAATGTCCTGGGCAGCTAGTGAAGAGCAGCTGAAGAAATCTGTCATCTTCAGGAGGAGCTAAATGCAAAATTACTTACCACTTTATCTGCCTTGTCTCGTTTATGACAGCTAGCTTCACGCCGCTCCTAACGGTAACTAAGCCTCACAATATTAGATTTGTCTTCATTTTGTTTTTTCATTGGACTTTATAAGGGAAAATGACCAAAAAACCCATACTTATAAAAAAAATGCCTCACAAATACGTTTTATTCACTTATTCAGCAAGTTTGGATTTAAAAATGAGGGGATTTTATTTTTATATTAAATAATATTTATGGTCAATCATAATAAGTTACGTGACATTTTAATATTGAAAAAAAATCTATCAGATTTAAAGTGTTAGTTTGAGGAATACTTTTGAAGAAAAAAAATGGGTTAGAAATATTTTTACACCAATAAGTGGATAAAGAGTATTAACAGACCATTTGTCATACGTTAAGAGGGGATTTTGGCCCTTTTCCGAGGCTGAAATAATAACGTATCCACCCACATTCCTTTTTATTGCCGTATATTATTTGAATAGGGATCTGATAATTATCTTTTAATTTCAAATAAATAACTTATATCACTCCATTTAAGATGATATTTAATTTGATTTATTCTGTATATATATATATATATATATTGTTAGGGCATTTCTAAGCTAGAATTTTAATTAATTAAGATTCATTGTTTCTCTAAAGTTGTCCCGTGTCCGGACTCCGGAGACATCTCTAAAATTGACACTTTTTAGTTTCCTTATTGTTTTGCTTAACCAGGTCTCAAAAATGGGTTGATCAAAGAATTCGAGTATCGAAGAGTAAATCTTTGTGCACACCGGAGAATCTTAATAATTTAGTTGATTGACTATCTAAATTCTCATTTTATTGGTGAAAGTGTAATTGTTCGCCTTGTAACCCTCTCCCCTATTCCCTTTCCCTATCTACAATTTTTTTTGTTTAAAAAAACTTTGTGCACACCCGTTTCAATATTCTATTTTTCCTAACTTTGGGCACACACATTTAAGAGGAAACTACAAAGTTGCCAAAAGAAAAGCATGAGAAGAGAAAGACGGTCATCTGGAAGGAGTGTACCTTCCTTTCCGTAGAGACTACTTCCTCTTGTAAAAGTTGAAATGACAACTAAAACTTAAAAGAGTCATTATACAGATATTTGAACAAAAAATAGTAAAATAGCAACAAAAAAGAAGAAGAAAAAGAAGATCAAATGAAAAGAAGAAGGGTTGAAAATAGGCTAAATTAGAGAAACTCATGGTCAAAGAACTATGTCACATTATTTTGTTATAGACCACAATCATAATATATATAAATAAATATATATTTAAACAGTAAAGTTTATATAAAGACCAATTATAAGTTTTATGTTGTAATAAAATAATAAGTTGAAGACCATTTTTTGTTGCTCTTGATACACAAAATGTAAAACTTTATAATAGAGTCTTGTTCTTGGAGGATACATATTTTGTATTTAGAAAAATAATTAATTGAGAATATTAAAATAAGCAACAATAAGTTTATCTATATATATTTGTAAATCATTCAAACTTCTATGTTTTCAAACTAATTTGATTATCTCTCTTGATGAATCTTTCACCACCATTCAACTTTCTTTTTCATCTTGATGAGCTTGTACCAAACTAATTTGACCATCTCTCTTTGATGGATGTTATACCGCCATCAAACTTTCTTTTTCATCTTGATGAACTTGTGTTTGACTATTATGACACCAGACGAAATTTTGAAGAATATATCTATGATCTTCATCAAAGTGATGACCATATTGTCACATCACATTTTCTATGTCTTCTCTTTTGGTCATTAAACATATGGTAAATGAAAAAAATGAAGGAACAAAACCAAAAAAATAATAATTAAAAAGATATACTAATAAAAAAGATGAAGGAAAAGATGAAAATGCGCATTCAACAACTCCATAAATCATTATTATTTATAAATAGGTTAAACCATAAGAATTAGGTAGAAGAGATTTGAGAAGATATATTATTTAAGTAGAGAATATAAATATGTAGAGGTCTTTTGCAACTCATTAGATATAATTATATGTAATAAATATAATTTTTTAATTATTAAGCAAATTAATTAATGAAAAGGATGAAGAAAAAAATTCAAAATAAGGAGATGAAAGATAAATAGCTTTCAGGGCCATAGAGAGATGCCAAGAAGCTAGTTCTAAAGAGCTACATCATATTTACTAAGGGTCTGTTTGAATAGTCATCTGGTTATTGAAATTGATGTAATTACTATGATAGTAATTATATAATCTAATAATTACACAGTATAGTAATTATTATGGCTTGATTATTTGTCATAATATAATTATAGCGTAATCACAAACGTACTGTTGGTTGTACAAGTGTAATTATAAAGTTAAATTAAACTTTTAAATAAAAATTAATTATAAAAAATTAGAAGTTAAATATTCCAAATATGTGCTTTTATAAATAATATCAAATTAGGTATTTAAGATACATATTATTTCTTGAAAATATATTGTAACTAATATTGTAAAATAATTGATAGATATTTTTTAAATTAATAATACTTAATTTAATTAATTATAAAAGCTAAAAGTACATATTTTATAAGAACATCATGGATTGCATGTTTGACAAAAAGATTAATATTATAAATATAATGCCATAAATTATTCAAATGTTTGATAAAAAAATAATTTATCAATTCTAACTAAAAGCGAATGACATGCAATATGAAATAACAAGTCAATACTACAAAAGCAAATAAATTGAAACAAAAAATATAACATAAATTCAAAAAAAAATATAATACTCTTATATTAAATTCTAACATGACATAAAATAAGTTTAACATAACTTATGTAAATATAATTCAAAAGAAAAGGGAAGCATAAGTCTATAAACTCATTCAATAATGAAATTGATCTACTTTACTTCAAACACTAGAACAATAACGCAGTTATGCTAAATGAAGAAAAAAAATAAAAATATGAGCAATTATATTGAATATCAAGAAGTAAAGGTTGAAAATGAGAAGAACGGAAATGAAAGATAACTTATGTAAAATGGAAAAAAATAAAAATAAAAAAATTTTCAAAAAGTAAAAAAATTAATAATTAAAATAATAAAAATATATTGAAAAGAAAAGAAATTAAAATAAAAAACAAAAAAGAAGAAATTAAAAGTAAGCTTGTAATTTGAAATGACTTGGTTAAACAAACATGTCAAACTGTATAATTACATTGAATTACACCCGATTCTAATTCTCTTGTGACCTTCCAAACAAGCCCTAAAGGTAAGTTAGTAAAAAATATATCTTACTTTATAGGAATGATTAATTTTTAAAATAGTATGTCCAAACTAAAAGAACACTTATTTTAAGATGGAGGGAGTAACTGTCACACCCCTTTTTCGATCGAAGAAGAAGGATTTTTCCAATTTAAGTGACGATTTTGAATAGAAATTATTTTATTTATTTGTTCAGAGTCGCCACTTGGAGTTGAGTTATGGTGTTTCAAGTCACCTTTTTGAATCCCAGATCAAAAGAAAATGACTTTTTATTTTAGTCTGTGAAAATAAAAGATCGGATAAGAAATTCTGTTGATCGAGGGGAAGGTATGAGGCACCCCTCGAGTCCCGTGATTCTAACACGATCGCTTTTATCGACTTATACTTAGCTTAAATTATTTTTTTGGATAAATTGTATTACAAGCCATGGTTCGCTCGTCTTTTTTTATTGTTGAACTTTTATTGGTCCTAACTCAGATGTGTAATCGCATTTTTGGTCTATATTAATGAGAGTTAATTATTAATAATTTGGCCAAGATGCGTAACCGCATTCTTGAAATTTTATTTTTATCATTTAATTAATTATTTATTTATTTTGAAAGTAGTTCAAGAAAAAGATGCGTAATTGCATTCTTAATCGAAACGAAATTTTATTATTATTATTATTATTTATTTTATTATCGTGCCAGAAGCTCATTTAGCATTAGAGACATTTATTTGTCTCTCGTAAATTCGAGACAATTTATTTCTTTTCTTCACTCTTTTCTTTCAATTTTATGACGAGTTTTGGATTAATCCGCAACTCGTCTCGCTCCCTCACAATTATTTTTTGGGAAAATTACATAACACACCAACATTAAAGGCCTAATTACGTTCCATGCCTATAGTTTAAATCAATTACACTCCTTGCCAATTAGTCAAAACTATTGGTATATAGCCTCTCCTTCTCCCATTTCTCTCTCGCCACTCTCCTCCCTCTCTCCCAATCTCGCTGGCCACTCTCCTCCCTCTCTCCCCAATCTCGCTCCCCTATCTCCCCTCTCCCTCCCTCTCGCTGCCTCTCTTCCTTCCTCCATCTCTTTCTCTCATTTTCTCTAAATACAATTCTCAAATGATATATTTGTATTTGTATATAACATATATATATAACACAAAGAGGAGAGAAAGAGAAATTGTATTCGTTGATACGAATTGTATTTTCCATTTATTGATACAAATTATATTTGTATTCGTCGATACAATTGAATACAAATTGAATTTCGTTGATACGAATCGTATTTGTATTCGTTGATACAATTGAATACAAATTGTATTTCATTGATAAGAATTGTATTTGTATTTGTCATTGATAAAAAAATATATTTTCTATTTGTAGATACGAATTGTATTTGTATTCGTTGATACAATTGAATACAAATTGTATTTCGTTTGAAACGAATTGTATTTGTATTTCGTCGTTGATAAAAATGGTATTTTCTATTTGTAGATACAAATCGTTGATAATATTCCTCCCATGAAGGAGCTTTCTTACCATTACAACTATTTTGTTGATCAGGTTTGTGATTCTGGTGGCAAGATCAAGGTGAAGAGGTGCTTTTGTGGATCTTCAGATTGTTCTGGTAGGATGTACTAGGATTTAGAAAATTTAGTTGTTGAAGTTTAATAGATGAGTTACATCCTCTGGAATTAGTAATGCTTCTTCTTCTTGTTTAGTGTGATATGCTATATAGCATAGAGTGTCTGTTCATGGAAATATAAACTTGTACGAGTTGACTCGTATGATCCTATAATCAGATCTGAGAATTTTGCACCAGTACTCAGCCTTTTTGTGTGATTTTAGATGTGTTTGAACAAGTTAATTTGCTTTCTCATCTCCTTGCATGAGTTTAGTTGCATTACTTTTCTCTTTTCAGTTGCTAATAGTAGCATGATGGTAATATATACATTTGATCTGCCATTATGGCAAGCCCTTTGTCGAATGCTGACCTTGTAGTGAAGCTCATATGCCCCATTATGAGAGGAGTTGGTATGAATTATAATTAGTAAAATATTGGTATAAAAGCCCTATTAATTTCAATTGGGCCGGTATTTTTTAAATTTGTTCTTTTTTTCCCTCTCTTCTTCTTTATAGATTGTAAAGGGCCTTGTATAAACTCGTAACCTATCTAGCTCATACTCACATTAATTAATAGGTTGGGCCTTTAAACGTCTTTGGCCGATATATCCAATCAATTAAGACTTAAACATTCAAGTAATGCAATAAAAAAAAAACGAGAGCTAAATAGTAAAGAGGAAAAGATCATAATACTATGTTTATCAATTATGTTTCAAGACTTCAACGTTAATTTATCAAGTTACCAAATATTAATTCTACTCTTAAATCACTGTTTTATCATCAAATAACGAAAATTCTAGATATGTTTTCAAATCCAATTTTTCTCATTTACTACCCAAACTAGATAAGCTTTTTTAAGTTCAAATCTCTTAACTCGCAACTGAATTTATGCAACACCCATGAATACAACCCACCTATTTTCTTAACTTAACATTGTTCAAACTCCATTTCATTATACTAATGAAAAAAGAACAACAATAATCCAGTAAAAGACATCAACATTATCCAACAAGAATAACCACAAAAGTTTATCAACAAGATGATATCATCGAAGAAAAAATATATACAAATTCATAAAGGAATAATATGAAAAGAGAACTAAAAAATTGGACCTTTGAACAAAATCTCCTCAATTGTTGATAAAACTTTCGAGTAGCATACGTACATCAAAAACTCGTGATGACTTTTACATCGACGAAGTGAATTAGACAATATGAAGATCAATCAAACTATGAACCACAAACTAGAGCCTCGACCACGAACTCGACAGGATCGATTCCAACTCACAAATTTTCGAAACTCTTTCACTAAAAAAATTGATGCTTTTTTCCCCCTCTTTTTACTCTTTGTTCTTCTTTAACTCTCTGTTGCGTTTTTTTCTTCTTTTTCTTCTCTAATCTATTTTTTTCTAATCCTCTCTTCCCTATCTCTAATCTGTTTTTTCGTTCTATCTCTTTTGTGCCCCCTTTGCTTGTTTATGTCGTGTGTATATATAGAGAATTGTAGGTGTATGTTGTGTGCATAATGTATGTGTGTGTTGTGTGTCGTGTGTGTTGGGTAACTGGAGTGCAAGTGAGAGGTAGTGGGAATGGGGTATGTAGGTGGGGTGGTTTAGGTCAACTAGGTTGGTTATTTTTTTTGGATGATAGAAATATTAACTAAATTTTTTTACTAATAAAATAAAAGAAGAGTTAAATAGCTAGACTACATAAAATGTAACTAAGAAGATACTAAAATTACTAACTTATTTATAAAAATTAAAATTAAAGGAAAATATATTTTTTTATTTTTTTTATTTGAAAAGTAAAAATAAATTTATCCTAAAATGTGACTCTATCTTTTGAAGCCCCTTTTCACAATTTTTCAAATAAAACCTACTAAAAATGATATAAGAGCTAAAATAAAGATTAGACGAGAAAATAATATTTAATTAAAAATGAGTTAAAATTAAGGAGGGTCAAAAATCACGTGTCTACGGTAACTTGAGAAGATTTGACAAAAAGGCCATTCTCCAAGTTTAATTGGTGAAAGGCCACTTAATTTCTTTTTGATTTATTTTTCAAAGTTTTGGTTGAGAAACCAAAAAGGTGGGATTTGTGTGGGGTCGGAGGGCCTTTTTATAACTTTTAAAAGTTTGGGGAATGTTTTAAGTTTATTAAAATACATTTGGGTCCTCATCCATCCTCATCAAATATATTAAAGTCTTCTTCTCCCTCCTTCTTCTTGTTCACTCTCTTCTCTTCAAGTTTTGAATTTTTACATTCAATTTCTCTTCTCCTACAAGCTTGAAGTTCTCTAGTCATCGTTATCAGTTATATTATTTTCGAATTTCAAGCATTTTAAGTTTTATATTGATATGTTCTTATTTTTTGGGTCTATTGATGAATGCTAATATTCATCATGTTCTATGTTTTTTCAATTTTTTTTTAAATTTTAATATATTTTTTAGTTCGAATATATGTTATTTCTACTTATTTTGCTTGTTTTGATTGGGCTTTTTTCTGTTTCTGTTTTTACAATTTCTTCTTGGTCTATTAATAAACTTGAAATTTTAGCCTATTTTTTGATAAAATATGTATTATTTTTACTTATTTTACTTATTTCGATAGTACTTTTTTTTTTTTCTGTTTCTATTTTTGTAAATTTATCATGGTCTATTATTAAATTTGTCGTTGATTATTATTATTTTTATATTGTACTTGATCAACGACATTATGTTTATATGTTGATCACAGTAAATGATAAGAAGGAGAGAAGAGAAGTCTTTAAAAATAATGACCCACCATGCCACTCAATAAAAAAAAATAAGGTGGAGAATTTAAACTCGATCATATCACCATCATCATCACTTAGGTCAAATGAAAAATGACACGAAATGTCTCTTCAAGAGCGCATGAAGAGGATATACAGTGGATAAAAAATACACATTCGTGAAATTGTAATTTTTTGCATGTTATTCTTGAAAGACTCGGGAAGAGCTCGGTGAGTTGATCACCCTTCTCCTACCCCTTTATAGATTAGTTTTTTTAAAATATAATTTCTTGCAAAATTTTTATTTATAAAAGCAATAGAAGCTTTTGAGTTTTCACAGATGAAAGCTCGCTTATATTTTTTTATATAAGATTAAGAGGTTATGTTGTTATTACTTTCAGTTGTCTTTTTTTGACAAGAATGTCATAAAAATACAAGTAACACTGTAAAATATAAACTCAAACAATTTAAATAAATAAAAAAAAAAAAAAAATTATGAAATAAAATAAAGCTCAATTAATTCAATAATATATCAACGCAAATAAAAATATCTAGTAAACACTAAACCTCAAAGGTTAAACCCAAAAACCCTGTCACAAGACAATTATTAAGCATAGATGAATCTTAAAAATATGTATAAATCTTTTATATCGAAAGGGTGTACTTATTATCTTTGTATATTTATTATCATTGAAAAAATAACTATCACAAAATAGTGATTAAGCATACGATAAACATATATCATTGAAAAGAACTAATAATATAATAATATGATCTATAATTGACTATTCGTTGATGTTAGACTTCAAACATAAGAACTACTGAAAAAATTATTTAATTGTCACAAATCTAACTGTCACAAGTTAGTCGAAGTAATTGTAAAAAGTTCAAATTTATAATAGACAACATCTCAAGTAGCATAGATCAAGATAGTGATTATGTATAAACCACTGAAAAGCAGTAATAATATAATATCATGATCTATAATTGACCACAACTTGATGCTAGACTTTAAAAAATAAGGACTACTGAAAAAATTATTGAATTTATACAAATTTGACAAACTCCAATCCCAAATCCTGAACCCCAAAACCTCAAACTCTAAACTTTAAACCCCAAAATAAATATATGCTAAACTCGATAAGTTGTCAATATCGAAAAGTCTTGTTCTATGACAAATAACTGGCTTTGTCTATAATCTCTAATAATATATATCAATCAAGGCACATATTAGGCTGAAAAAAAGGTAATAAAAAAAATATAAAATTGGAATAGGGAATTTGCCGCCATTTTAACATTATAGCACCGCTTTGTAACATCATATGAGAGTCCACATCAAGTGGTGAAATAATTCAAAGAGTTTAAGGACAAATAATGGACCCTAGATCATCAATATTTAGCTAAAAAGATAATAAATAAATAAATAAAATTAAAATATGAGAATCACCGCCATTTAAATATCGTAGCATCATTTTATTACATCATATAAGAGTTCTCATTAAGTGATTACATGATCCAAAGAGCTTAAGAACAAGTAGTGGTTATACAGACCATATCCTTAGATCAAGGTCGTGCTCTGAGAATCATTATTTGTTCTCACACTAATTGGATAGTATTGCTTTAAGAACCACTAATTTCTCTCAACCATCCTTTGGATGATGTGTCCATTAGTTAGAGACTCTCATATGATGTAACATAGTGATGTTATGATGTTTAAATGATGGCGAGTCACATATTTTAATTTTATTTATTTATTTATCGTCTTTTTAGTTAAATATTGATGATCTAGGGATCAATACTTATTCTTAAACTCTTTTAATCATGTCACCACTTGATGTGGACTCTTATATGATGTAACAAAGTGGTTCTATGATGTTTAAATGATGGCGAGTCACATATTCTAATTTTATTTATTTATTTATCGTATTTTTTTGCTTAATATTGATGATTTAGGGATCATTACTTATCCTTAAACTCTTTGAATTATGTTACCACTTGGTGTGGTCTCGCATATGATGTAACAAAGTGGTACTATAATGTTTAAACTAGTATTCATTCCCGTGCGATGCACAGTTAATAATAAAGAAAATTAATCACGTTAAATTATGTTATCCTTTATTTGAACACATTATATTATACCATTTTACCAACTGTAATTGTAGTTTATCAATGCAATGTACTCTTATCACAAAGTTTGTATGAAGTTAAAGAAAATGAATTGAAGAAAGTTGGTGCCCACTATTTATCTCAGGAACCAGGTCCTTAGCACAATTTCACTTAAAGCAGTAAGTAAATTAACACACAAATTTAGGTGAAAAATCCCATAACTCCAGGAGTAAAAATCATGAACTCACCTTTAGTCACAACTTCAGATTTTATGATTACAACTCAATAATCAAAGGAACTAACTCTAGTACCTAGCCTCAAACAATACACTAATATTGTTTCTTCTCACAAACTCTCTCAAACTCTCAAACTCTCTCTCTCTCTATCTCATTCAAGAAGCCAAACCCACTTCTTGTTACAAGCCTCACATACACACTCTCTATGTCTTAACAACCACGCAGGGTTGTACTAAGAACAACTCTCTCTTGTGTCTTCTTGGAATAGCTTGCTTGAGAATACTCCTTCTCAGCTTTGTGCAATAGGTGGTTGAATTCTTCTTTGTTCCAATGTTTTTATAGGAGTCTCAAGATCTCCTCACTTTGATAGGAAAAGACAGTCTTTTCCTTGTAGGAATTGGTCGCTGACTTGGTGTCCTCTCCTTGTTAGACTTGGACACTGCTACGCGCCTCCTTGATGCTCTTTTTCTTTCCTTGTTTGATTGCTACACGCTTTTGTCCTTTCCTTGTATGTCATGGATACTTCTTTTTATAGTTAGTTTTCATAAATAGCTTTTTACCAAAAATAAGTTTTGCCTCATTATTAAAACTTGTTTGACAAGGTTTCTTCAATTTTTTCCTTTCTGATGATGACAAACTTTATCTTATTTTTGAAAAAAATAACTTTCGCAATAATACAGTGGAAACTTAGCAGCAATGCAATCTCAGTTCAACTTCAGCCTTCATTTATGCCTTAGCAGCAATAGGTTTCAGCAACTTCTTTCCTCAATAAAAAAGGTCTCTCTTCTCAACATGAAGTGTCATGCAACAATAACAATAACACACATTCTTTCCCCTTTTGTCATTATTAAAAAACACGGTGAGATATCAGGCAACTGAGCCTTAGGCATCCATTCAACCATAACCAAGATGCAAGATTTAAGAAGCAGAATGGCATGACCATCAGGACAAGCACACTTTAAGACAAACATTGGCTCCAAAATAAAATATGTCAAATTTAATTACGAAAATAAACAATTGTCTTAAATGAGAATCCAAAAGGTAGTAATATTTATCAAGGGGAGGGGGTTGGTGTGAGGTAGGCTGAGGAGGATCATGGGGCATGCTTTGAAATGAGGTTCATGAGGGACTGAATGTTGTTAAAGTGTTTTATCTGCTGCAACATCATTTCAGTCCTCAGAGTGTCCACTTGAGCTTGGGAAGCTGTAAGACATTCTTTCAACCCTGCATTCTCCTTTTCCAACTGAGCTATCTTCTGATGGACACTCACTAAGTCCAACAAAGGTTGAGTCATAGGGCTGGAGCTTTTCTTCATGGGAGGCTGTGCAGGAAAACACTCACACTCTTCCAAAGTGAAAAGAGTGATTCTATCATACTTGGTTGCTTCAACCCCTTCTCCTAGAGGCACATCAAAACTCCTGAACACCTCAGACAACAGGAAACCATATGCCAAACCATGAGGACCAGTCATTGGAGAGGTTACTATTCCCATGTGTTTGATCATAAGTGCAGGGAAATTGATCCTCTCATCCAAGTCTAGGGCATTCATGATCCCTATATCCCTAAAGCTAGCCTCATTCCCCCTACCTCCTCTAGGCAATATTTCTTTGTTCACAATCTCAAGTAAGAGTTTATGATCAGGAGTCATTTCACTCTTAAGCACCTTTTTGGCGACCCTCTTCTCCTTACCTTGTGAGAATTTTCTAGTCAGAATACAATCTTCATCTGACTTCCATACATACTCTTCTATCCCTTCAGAGGGCACTATCAGTATCTCTCCCAATTTTTTAGGATCAAAAATAATTTCAGCTCCCTTCACGCTAGAGCTGACTACCCAACCATCCAACAACCTTAAATTAGCATAAAATTCCACCACTTCCTCCTTATGCAACACATGATTTTTAGTCTTAAACAAATGATCTTACCCCTGGAACCCAAGTCTATCTAGCAGCCTTTGTATAAAAGGGTTAGTCATTAACTCTTTATTAAGTATTCTCCCTTTCAGGAGTAGTTGTGTGGCATAGTATCCAAGATGTCCCAAATTTAAGAACTTCTCATAGTTCTTGTTCTTTACAATCTGAGGGGGGGCAACATCTTCTTCTCCTTCAACCTCCTCTTCCTCTATATTTATGGGCTCATTATCAACACCAATCTTCCGTTTACCTCTGGCCGCCCTAGCTTTCTTCTTTTCAACCTCTATTAGATCATCAGTAGCCTTTTTCCTGGTGTAAGAGTTTCTTGGTGCAAGAGAGGGTGAGGGTGGAGGATTAGTAGAGAGTTTGGACAGTGGTTTCTTTGAGGGTCTTACAGCGCCCCTCTTCTTATACCCTGGTATGACCACAGACTCTGCCCTAGTGGTTTTTGGGGCAATAACAATATCCCCATCACTATCTATCTCCTTTTCTTCAGAGGAGGAGGGTTTTAGAACTGCGGAGGAAGGAGCAGAGGGGCTTTCATCTGAGGTCTATGAAAAATTTAGAGAGTCGAATTTTTGGGGTTGTGGGGATGGGTTTTTTGATGAAAGAGTAGGAGTTGGTGATCTAGGTGGTGCAAATGGAAGAGTGGGGGAGGAAGATCTTGATCGTTGTTCCCCCTGAGTGGGTGATCCCTGTGGTGAGGATATGTCCTCATCGTCGGAGTAGTCCACAAGGGAATGGAAGTGGGAAGCAGTATTTTTTGAGAAAGAGGAAGCCATTGCAGTGATTCCTGGAAATTTGGAGAAGAAGATTCAATGAATCTGTGAGAGTGAGTATGGAGGAGATGAACAGTTTCTTCTAAGAGAGAGGTTTGAAGAGGGAGAGGTTCAAAATGACGGTTGTCAATTTTGAAAGAGGAAATTAATCATTAAAAGCTCAGTATTTAATTTTTTTGCTTAAGAGTTTGTCTTATTTAGGTAAGTGGAGGGCTTCTGAGGATCAGGTTCTCATAACAAAGACAATATTTAGTTTATGCAACTTAGTTTGACAATTTAGTAAAGGATGTGCATACCTTAGGATCAGATCCTCGAGTGCTTTTCAATCCTTTTCTTAGGGATATTTCTTAGTAAATGTGAGATGTAAACATCAGATCCTTAGAGTGTCCTCTCTCATTGTGGTTGTGATCCTGTTCTTATTGAATGCTCTACTTCTCAAGCCTTTATTGAGCATGTCTACACCATGATCACTTTGTTGTTGCAGAGGTGCTCCATTCATCCACCAAGTAGTCATCATCGTCATAGCCCGTAGGGTCAAGAGAGTCAACGGTAGGATATTCAGCAGCCACCCCTTTGAGATACCTTAGGGACCTCTTCACAGCCATTTTCAGAAGTTCTTTGACATGTGCCTCTGCTAATGCATGGAAGTTCCCCCTGAGACCTGTGCCTCTTCATGTCATTCACACTCTTCCTATACCAGTCATGTCTTCAGATCTTCCAGTTCAAGGCTTATACTTTCCCCTTAAAGTTTTGCAAGAGAGAGAAATTATCTTTGTTTCCAGTTATGTGTCTAGAGAAAGCATTATCAAGGTACCAGGGCTTGCTCATTCCTCTCTTCCTTTTTTGCAGAATAGTCAGTGACTTATCTTGGGTACCCAGACTAACTTGAGTCCCCTTTTATGAGTGAACGGATGAATCAAGTCTCTCTTGGACCAGTAGGGAAGCTCCCATTTGATAGAAAACATTCTTCTCAATTCCTTGGTCTTGAGTTTGTTGTCATGGTTCAAGCTTCTTTGCTTAGTTTTCAGATGAGCTGGATGTTGCCTCTTGATTTTGTTGACAAAGCTCAAATTCCTTTGATCAGATTTTAGATGAACTGGACATTGACTCTTAAGATGTCCTTCCTTGCCACATACAGTACACATCATGTTCATAGAGTAGCTTTTTTGCAGGCCTCAGGTCTAAATCCCAGCCCATGCTTGGAGGTGGTCTGACTGTTCTGAATATGAGAGAGAAGATTTGAAGATTTTCTCCACTTCTGATTGTGTTTCAACTCAAGTTTGGCTTTACACAAATCACTTGTTAGAGTGATGTTTCTTTCGTACACCTCTGAGAGCCTTGTCTTGAGGTTTTTTATGTCTTTTTCCAAGGCTTGTTGAAGAGTAGTGGCCTGATTTTTTCCTTTGTCAGAGAATTCCTTCAGGGTGTTTTTCAAGGAGACATTGTCTTCCTCAAGACTTTCATTCTCCATTCTTAGAGAAGCATACTCATTCAATAGGTTTTCTTTCTCAGCACAGACTGAGTAGTATGTATCTATGAGAACTGCTGAGAGGGTCTCAAGCTTCTTTTTGGAGCAGGTGTGAAGGTTGGATCTGAGGTCAGAGAAGAATACCTTGGTTTCATCTTGATTAGTGTCAATGTCAGGTTCAGAGCATGCCATGAGGGCAAAGATTGCTTCAGCTAACTCTTCTCCTTCTGAATCACTATCAGTGTCACTCATAGCTAGGAGGGCCAAAATGTCCTCTTCCTTTGCTTCCACCATGGCTAGTAGTGACTGATTGTGTGGATCCTCCTCATCAGACTCATCACCATATTCTCTCATAGCATCTAGAGCCTCTTGAACTTCTAAGTAAGCATCTTAAGAGGTCATCTTCCTATGAGATGGAAGGGTGAACTCCTGACTTTGATATTTGGATTTTTCTGAGGCCGCCTTCTTGTGCTATATGGCCCATAAAGGATAAAATTTGATGAAGTGATCTGGGATGCCACACATATGGTACAATTGAGCATTCCTTTCCTGAGCTTTGGGAAGATTCCTTGGAAAGGTTTGTCCCCTTTTAAATATTCTTTGGAACCTTCTAGTCAATAATGCAAGATTTTCCTCCTCATGGTCAGCAATCTCAGTGATCTTTATAGAGATAGTCTTGTCCTTCTTGTTAGTTCCAATGTCCTTCCCTTGACTCTTCTTCAATTCATAGGTTGTTAAATTTTCAATGAGTTCATCCATGGCAAAGGTATCTAAGTCTCTTGCTTCAGTGGTTGTTTCAACTTTGCTTTCCCAGGATTTAGGTAATACACTAAGAAGCTTTCTAACAGCCTTACCTGAAGGGATGTCCTCTCCTAGTGAATAAATTTCATTGAGGATAATAGTGAACCTTGTATGCATGTCCTGGATGATTTCTCCTTCGTTCATCCTAAAGAGTTCATACTGCTTGTTCAGATTATCTATTTTGGCTTTCTTCACAGCAGTGGTGCCTTCATGTACAGTCTGCAGTGTGTTTCAAATTTGCTTTGCATCTTGACAGGAGGAGATCCTCTGATACTCATCAGGTCCACTACCACAGATCAAGATATTTCTAGCTTTAGCATTGTTCTGAATAACTATTTTGTCAGCAGCATTCCATTCCTTCCTGTCCTTGGGAACAAGTCCTTCCCTTCCTCAGCTGCCTTCATAGGGATAGTGGGGCCATCCAGAACAACATTCCATAAGTCAGCACTTTCGCCCATGAGATGGTTCGTCATTCTATTCTTCCACCAGCCATAATACTTACCATTGAACAGTGGTGGTCTTGTTTGAGAGTATCCTTCCTGAGCAGTTGGAGGGAAAACCATTGGATCCTTTTCAGGTGTTAACCTTTAATGAAAAGACCCGCTCTGATGCCAATTGAAGAAAGTTGGTGCCCACTACTTATCTCAAGAACCAGGTCCTTAGCACAATTCCACTTAAAGCAGTAAGTAATTAACACATAAAATTTACGTGGAAAACCCCCTAACTCTAGGAGTAAAAACCACGAACTCACCTTTACTCACAACTTCAGGTTTTATGATTACAACTCAATATCAAAGGAACTAACTCTAATACCTAGCCTCAAACAATACACTAATATTGTTTCTTCTCACAAACTCTCTCTCTCTATCTCTCTCAAGAAGCCAAATCCACTTCTTGTTACAAGCCTCACAAACACTCTCTCTATGTCTTAACAACCACACAATGTTATACTAAGAACAACTCTCTCTTGTGTCTTCTTGGAATAGCTTGATTGAGATCTCTATTGCTTGAGAATACTCCTTCTCAGCTTTGTGCAATAGGTGGTTGAATTCTTCTTTGCTCCAATGCCTTTATAGAAGTCTCAAGCTCTCCTCACTTTGATAGGAAAAGACAGTCCTTTCCTTGTAAGAGTTGGTCGCCAACTTGGAGTCCTCTCCTTGTTGGACTTGGACACTGCTACGCACCTCCTTGATGCTCTTTTTCTTTCCTTGTTTGATTGCCACATGCTTTTGTCCTTTCCTTGTATGTCATGGATACTTCTTTTTATAGTTAGTTTTCATGAATAACTTTTTACCAAAAATAGATTTTGCCTCATTATCAAAACTTGTTTGACAAGGTTTTTTCATGAATCATAGACCAACAAAGAACATTTATGTTCCATATTTTAGTAGATAGGTTATCTCCGATCTAACCTTATCACTTTTGTGAATATGAATTCATAATCTTTCAATTGTCTAAATTTGTCAATAATATTTCTATACTGCAATTTTTACGTACATAATATTGTTTCATTTTTTTGTTCTTGTCTATCATTATTTATATTATTTATTATTTAGTGTATTGTTATATTACCACATGATTTTTTAATTATTAATTTTCCATTTTACTTTATGATCTTTCTTATAGATTCTAATATCCTTTGTGTATTTTTTTTTTAATTATAATTCAAAAAAGATTTTTAAAATTCAAATAATCTTCTATTCTTTTATAATTTTAATTATTGAAATTACACACGTAAGAACCTTCATTAGTTGGTTACTTTTTTGTAACATTCTTGCCGATAACTCGTCTTTTAATATAATATAACATAAATAGATATAAATTATTTCATTCTGCTCAAAATTATTTCATTATTTATATTTATCATCAACTTCTTTAAGTACTTGTAGTTTATTTTATTTTATTTTCTAAACTAATTCAATGTATAAATGCCTTCACATTATCTCTATTTTATTTCATTAAATATTTGTGGTTTTGATTTTATCTTTTAGAAATTAAATTTTATATCCCATTTCTTAGCGCACCACTTAAGCACGCATACTATCATCATTATATTTATAATAATATTTTTCTATTTTTAGTTTTACAATGAAACATTTAAATTATCTGATCTTATCTGTAATGCAACTTTTCTTGCCATAAGCTAAATAGTTTGTTATCTCAAATTCAAATACAATTATCTTTCCATTCAACTTTAATTTTCAATCTCAATTTTGAATTCAAACTTTGTCCAAATACCACCACATGGCTTTTTCAATGTGTCACTTTGATTAAATTTCAAACCCTGCTACAATTAATGGCGTGGAGAGTATGAGTGACTTTTCTATGTTCCACTATACTTAAGAGGTGTTCGGGATGACTATTTTAAAGTAGCTTATAAGCTAAAAGTTATAAGTTGGAAATATTCAACTTTTGATTTTTAGTTTATTTTGTACCTTTTAAATTTAAAAGTAGGTGCTTGAAAAAACCTTTTGACTTTTTCAAACACTCCAAAAAGTACAAAAAAAAAGCTTAAAAATAGAAAACGCTTAAGCCAATCCAAGCACCCTCTTATCCGTTTGTATTTATACCAATTTTGAAGTTCAAAGTCTATAATTTCACATAAAACTCATATTCGCCGAGACCTACATTGTTTAACATAATCTTATCCTTTTTAATAAAAATGAAATGATCCTTGTACACTCTTTTGCAATTTTTGTTGGCATGCATATCCTCATTTCTTCAAAAATCTATACACAGTAAAGAAAAATATATCAATTAATTACAGTGAATCATCATATAAATATTGATAACTTCAAGAGATTAAAACATGGCGATATTGCAAAAAAAAAAGAAAAGGTGTGGTCTACTTTTTGGTCACAAATTTTGCATCGTCGAAATGACTCCATTTGCTAACATTAACAAAAGCTGCAAAACAATTACACAAGAAAATGTAGTGACACAATGGGGGTGAAAAGCATTGGCTAAGTTACTGTAACGATCTGTTCAGTCGTTATTAAAATGCACCTCGTTATGAGTGAGCTATTCGTGCAAAGAGCAGGTTAGAAAAACTTTCAGGCTGGGGAGTTGAAAAATTTAGGCTAGGCTAGTCTCAGACGAATTTGGAGCGAGGTAAGATCTAGGGAAATCCGGAAAAAGATTGGGTAAAATGTCTAAGGTTGAGCTAATTTTTTCATTAGCTAAGGAGTTAAGGAGTCCGTAGGACTTTTCAGAAGTGAATTCGGGTGAGTAGAACTCTCGATATCGAAGTTGACGTGAAAGGGTTGGTTCAAAACGTCAAGATTTGAAGTGTGTTGTGAAATAGACACTTTTGGGGAATTTTATGACTTTCTGTTCCGTGTCAACCGCTATAGCGGTTGACACAGCACTATCGCGACCTCCGCTATAGCGAAGACATTACCGCTATAGCGGAAGTCAACGCCGGTCAGCGCCACTATAGCGGTTGGTTCCGCTACGGCGGTATCGCTATAGCGGAGCGTGGACCGCTATAGCGGAACAACAGGATCAAAAAACCCAAAAATGGATTTTATAATTTCATTCTCTCCCCTTCAGCCCCAAAAACAGACGAGGGTTACTCCAAAAATCCTCCTAGGCTGCTCCAAGGCTTGAGAGCCATGGGGAGGGGAGATTCTGACTAAAAGAACGCGAAACCATGGATTTTGGGCCTGTCATCTATCAGGAAATGCCTTCATGGAGCCAGAATATGCATTATGCATCTGTTTGGCGTCCAGGTAGGCTAGGTTTCTTTTCATTGAGTAGATTAACCTGTGTTCATTTTCATATTACTGTATAGACAGAAAAGAGAACTCATGATTAGGCCTTCGGGAACGGAGTCTGAGAATTGTTATGTTTGGATTGGGTTGAATTAGAAAATGACTTAGTTTGGATAATGTGTTATCATATTCTAGGTTATTTGTGATTATTATGTGTTGTACGATGATAGAATCCAGAGACTAGAGTGTCGAGAAGGTTCGGGGAACCGGAAAGACTTTGGGTAGTTAAATGACTATAAAAAGGGTGTTTCGGGAATGATGTGGTATAAAAGAGTAGAATAACAAGAATGGTTGAATTACCAAGGTTAGGGGAGGTATTCCCTATATTGTATTCTGTCTTAGGAGAAGGTTCAGGAATAAGTGTATCTACTGGTTATGTGTTGATGTGCCATGGGTTTGCGGCACTTTCGACGCTTAAAACTTAGAATTGGAGTATGTTCTTTAGCGATTTTTAGTAGCTTTGATGTGTTTTTGAGTCTTGTATAGGAAAATATGGTTCGGAGACTAAGTGCAGAAAAAGACTGATATTTGTGCTGAAACTGACTTCTATGACTCGAAAACCACGAGTCTTGAATCACTCCATGAGTCGTGGAAGTCAGTCATGAAAAGAGTACTGCATATGTAGCTGGAGCCTGAGTTCTACAGAAGGTTTCCATGAGCCGTGGACTTGTTCACGAGTCGTGATGCCTGCTCGTGGAACATGATCAGAGAAGGTGAAAACTGTCTGAGATCTATGACTCAATTCCACGAGCCGTGATTCAAGTCATGAGTCGTAGACTGACCTCGTGGAAAGGAACCCGCAAGAGGACAAATGATCTGAGTTTCACGAGTGCTGTTGATGACCCGTAGAAACTTCCACGGACCGTAGACTATGTCCATGGAAGCTGTCGATTCCAGTTTTCCTTGTTTAATTATGATAGAATTTCTACTGTCTATAAATACCTTTCCTAGGTTTTCTTTTACGTTTTATGCTCGATATTTTGTAGAAAAGACATTCGAAACATTGTGATCTTGGTTTTGAGAGTTATACACAATTATAGTTCATTGTTCTTACTTCCATCTTCATCTATTCAAGTTCACGGATTTCTTTACTTCTTATTGTAAGTATATGATCATGAATGCACCAATAACTTCTGATTGTTTACTTATGAACATGAGTAGCTAAATCCACAACTAGGGTTGTGGAAACCATGAAGGATTAACAAAGTGGGCAAAGTACTTGGTAATTCTAGGGCGGTGTTTATGCATGTATTGTTCTTCCCTTCGTTTTGATTGCTTTTTAATGGTGGACAACATTAGAACTCGGTTTATCCTTACTTGCCGGACCAAAGAAGTAGCAGATGGGAAAAGGGTTGTTTAACGACGAAGATTTGAGGCTATCAACCCTCATCTAATAGTTTGACCTTGACCGGGAATAGCTAATCTGGGATCCAGGGTAAGGGTTAGTAAATCATACATCCACGGCCGGACCAAGGCGTGTGGTGAAATTCATCTATCTGCCAGACTAAGAATTTAGGTGAACCTAACTTACCGATTCTGCATGCTAAGCACCAAGCTAGTTTACTAAGTACAAACGCCTAACTAAGTTATGATCTCCTGGGGAACACTACCCTAGTCACTTCCCTCATTGATTACAACTCTTAAAACTGTCACGTGTTACTTGTTTACATTCTAGTTACAATTATTACTTGTTACTTTTAAAACCCCCCTTCGTAGGGAAATAAATGGCCAAGAGCGCAAGTAAACACTAATTGATCATAGTCCTGCCATATTCCCTGTGGGATTGACCCCAACCTTCATTGGGTTCTATATTTGAACAACGACCACTTACACTTCTAAAAGGAGGTGTAATTTGGGCGTATCAAATTTTAGTGCCGCTGCCGGGGAATACGGTTTAGGATTAAGAGAGATCGTGTTTAGTTCACTATTAGTCCTTATTTCCTGATTTTACTTTTTCTGTTATTTTTATTTTGTTACGCAGGTTGCACACTTGTGCATGCCCAGTACAAGGAGTCAAGGCAATCCCTTAATCCCATACGATCCTGAACTCTCCAGAACTCTAAGAAACATGGCTAAAGAGGGAGAGCATGAGACACCCGAGTAGATCACAGCCCGGTTGTTGGCTGAAACAGAGAAGAGAAAGAAGGCAGGGAAGATGCCCTTGCTGCTGAAGATGCTAAAATTGCAGCAGACCTTACAGCTTGAAATGCGGCAGCTGAGCAAGCAAGGAAAGCACGACAACAAGCTGTGAGAGATGAGGCAACAACTAGATGAAATATACCACAATATAGGGGCCGATAGATACAACAGCCAAGGCACGCCCTTCGCCACTATGATGATTATGATGATGAGGTGGAGGAATTAGGCATTACGGGACCCATAATGTTGCCACCACTGAATGAAGGAACGAAGTTTGATATCACCAGCACCATGATCCAGTTGCTGAACTTGAGGGGACTATATGCTGAAAAGCCTACAGAGGATGCAAATCTGCATGTGATAAACTTTACTCAAATTTGCAAAGCATATAATCTACCAGGAGTGGGGCAAGATGCTATTAGACTGAGACCGTTTCCATTCTCATTGACTAACGAGGCAATTGTGTGGCTCTCAGAATTGCCCGATAATTCTATATACACATGGCACGAGTTAAAGACTCAGTTTCTAGAGCGGTTCTTTCCTCCATCAAGGATATTGCAGCTGAAGCAATAGGTCTACAATTTCAAGCATCTACCTACAGAGGCATTATATGAGACTTGGTTGAGGTTCAATAAGAAGTTGAAATAAGTTCCGAGACACGGAATCCCTTTAAGGCATCTGATCGAGATCTTCTACAAAGCATTGAACGCCAACACAAGAGCAGTAGCCGACACTGTAACTGGTGGAGCATTCATGGAGAACTCGTATATTGAAGCTTGTGAGATGATTGATAGGGTTACTAAGACCAACAAGGCATGGCATACTAGAGAGGCTGAGAGTCTATCAGGTACATATGCAGTTGGTAAGTTCATTGATTTTTAAGAATTACATGAGATCAAGAAAGAAGTTGCTGAGATAAAGACGAACATTGGGTTGATTGTGAAGAAAATCCAAGATGAGGGAGTAGAGAAGGTGAAATCCATCGGTTCACAAGGGAAAGCACCAAGGCCAGACGATTACTTATCCGATGAAGAGGTTAGTTATCTGAATGATCAAGGAGTGGGTTTCTGGGCCTCTGGCCAAGGGAATCAAGGTCGGAACAGAGATAAAGATGACCAATATAATCAGTCCGGCTACAGAGATAGGAGCAGAGCTAGAGACAGGGATGGTGAGTGGCAGAAAAAGGATGGCTACAAGAATGATAGAAGTGGTCAGTATGTCCCTCCTGGAAATCGCGAGGATAGGCCTGAACAACCAACCATGAGGGAGCTGCTCAATAAAGTGTTTTAAAAGGTTGATTCTACGGAGGCAAGCATGAAAGAGATGTGAGCTGACCTTTCAGGTATTAGTCAGAGAGTGGAGCCCCATTCTGTTTTCATAAAGCAGCTTAAGATCCAGATGCACCAGATATCTACTAGCATAAATCTGCGTCAACAGGGCACTCTCCCAAGTGACACCATCCAGAATTCAAAGAATGATCGACAAGTTATGGCTGTGACTACCCGAAGCAGAAAACAGACTGTTAACCCTCCTATGCCTATAGTTGTTGATGAGCCGTCTGAGTCTGAGAAAGATGATGCTAAAATTATGATCGAGTCTGAGGAAAAGGATAGCGGTGAAGGTCCAAGTGAGAGAAAGTCTACTGAGTTGAAAGCAAAGAACAAAGAGGTTGCACCAGTCTTGAAGCCCATGCCATTGCCTTCTCCTCCTTACCCACAGAGATTGAAGAAAAAGGTTGAGGACGACAAATTTCAGAAGTTCATCTCCATGCTAAAACAACTTTCATTCAATATTCCTTTAGCTGAAGCATTGGAGCAGATGCCTGGATATGCTAAATTCATGAAGGATCTGGTGACTAGTAAGAGGACGGTAAGCTTTGAGCCAACTGATAATTTGCACCATTGTAGTGTAATAGCCTCTCGTTCTTTGGTGCAGAAGAAGGAATATCCAGGAGCTTTTACTATTCCGTGCATGATTGGAGCGTTCTACTTCACCAAGGCATTGTGTGATCTGGGTGCTAGAATTAATTTGATGCCACTAGCAGTGCTTAAGTAGTTGGGCTTGGGAGCCCCCAAATCGATGACAGTGCGGCTTCTTATGGCAGATCGCACAGTGTAAAGGCCTGTAGAGATCTATATGATGTTCTTGTAAAAGTTGATACTTTCATCTTCCCTGCGAACTTTGTGATTCTTGGCTGTGAGGTAGATTTTGAGGTTCCTATCATCTTGGGAAGACCATTTCTTGCTACCGGATGCGCGTTGGTTGATTTAGAGACTGGGCATATGAAGTTCAAATTGAATGATGAGGTAGTTACTTTTAATGTCTGCCAGTCTATGAAGCATCATGATGACATGCGAGTGGTTTATGTTATTGATGTGGTTGGCGAGGATCAGCTAATTGTGCCTATTGAAAAGAGACTTGGTGTTAAAGCACTTAAGGTCGTAATTATAAATTTCGATGAAGATGAAATTGATGAGTATGATGATATAGTTGAAGCACTTGCAGGTATGGGGTCATATACCTATGCTCCGAAAAAGCTTGATTTGGACCTGAAAAATAGACAGACACCGCCTGCAAGATCATCTATTGAGGAGCCTCCAGTCTTGGAGCTCAAGACACTTCCATCCCACCTCCGATATGTATTCTTGGGAACTAACGACACCTTTCCAGTTATTATCGCTGCATACTTAGTTGAGGGGCAGGGGGAAGCTCTGGTTTCTCTTCTGAGGAAGTTTAAGAGGGCCATTGGTTGGACCATCGCTGACATCATCAGGATTTTTCCTGGAATCTGTACACATAAAATCCAGCTCATGCCAGATTGCATTCCGAGTATTGAGCACCAACGTAGGTTGAATCAGCCTATGCAAAAGGTCATCAAGAAGGATATCATTACGTGGCTGTATGCAGGTGTGGTTTACCCTATTGCGGACAGTAAGTAGGTGAGCCCAGTTCAGTGTGTGCCTAAAAAGGGTGGGATTACTATAGTCCAAAATGCAAAGAATGAGTTGATTCCGATGAGGCCAGTCACATTCTGGTGCATATGCATGGATTACAGAAAGCTGAATGCTTGGACTGAGAAAGACCATTTTCCAATGCCGTTCATGGATCAGATGTTAGATTGTCTTGCTGGTAGAGGATGGTATTGTTTTCTTGATGGTTATTCGGGATATAATCAGATCTCGATTGCTCCTGAAGACCAAGAGAAGACCACTTTCACCTGTCCATATGGGACATTTGCTTTCAAGAGGATGCCCTTTGATTTATGCAATGCACCAGCGATATTTCAGCATTGCATGATGTATATTTTCTTAGACATGGTGGAGGACACTATAGAGGTATTTATGGATGAATTTTTGGTGGTGGGTGACTCTTTTGAAGACTGTTTGGATCATCTGATTTGTGTGTTGAAATGATGTGAAGAGTGAAACCTAGTGCTGAACTGGGAAAAGTTTCACTTTATGGTGAAAGAGGGTATAGTACTTGGCCATCGGATCTCCAAGAATGGTATTGAGGTCGACAAAGCAAAGATTGAGGTGATTGAAAAATTACCTCCACCAGTTTTTGTAAAGGGGATTCAGAGCTTTTTGGGGCATGCTGGTTTCTATAGGAGGTTTATCAAGGACTTTTCCAAAATTGCTAATCCATTGTGAAAATTATTGGAGAAGGAGATAAAGTTTGTATTTGATGATGCATGTCTGAAGGCATTCGAATGCCTTAAAGAAAAGCTGGTCTCTGCTCCCATCATTATTTCCCCAGATTGGTCTCAACCTTTTGAGGTTATGTGTGATGATAGTGGAGTGGCGCTAAGAGCAGTCCTAGGCCAGAGGGAAAAAAGATTCTTCATCCTATATACTACGCTAGCAAAGCACTTAACCCAGCTCAAAAGAATTATACTGTCACTAAACAAGAGCTGCTTGCTGTGGTTTTTGCATTTGAGAAGTTTAGATCCTATTTTCTTGGCACCAAGGTGGTGGTGCACACGGACCATGCAGCTCTTCATTACCTTATGGCTAAGAAAGATGCTAAGCCGAGACTGATTAGGTGGGTGTTTCTGCTACAAGAGTTTGACTTTGAAGTCAAGGACCGAAAGGGCACACGAGAATCAGGTAGCAGATCACTTGTCTATATTAGAGGAAGAAGCTATGATAAAGCTTGATGATGCACAAGAGATTGATGATTGGTTTCCGGACGAGCAAGTGTTGGTGGCCTCTCAAGACTTGATCCCATGGTTTGCAGATTTTGCCAATTATTAGGCAAGTGACTTAGTGCCTCCTGATATGTCTGTTTATCAAAGGAGAAAGTTCATGTCTGATGTCAAGAAGTACTTCTGGGAGGATCCATTCTTGTTCCATGTGTGTGCTAATATTATGATCCGGAGATGTGTGCTTGAAGCTGAGATGATGGAGATACTAGAAGCTTGCCATTCATCCCCTGTTGAGGGGACATCATAGTGGTATCCGGACTGCACACAAGATCTTGTAATGCGGCTACTATTGGCCGACTATTCACAAAGACGCCCATGAGTTTTCTAAGGCTTGCAGCAGATGTCAAAAGGAAAGAGGTATATCAAGGAGGCATGAGCTTCCTCTTAATCCCATCCTTGTGGTTGAGCTATTTGACGTTTGGGGTATAGACTTCATGGGTCCTTTTGTGATGTCCAATGGAAATCGTTACATATTGGTGGCTGTGGACTATGTATCTAAGTGGGTGGAGGTGATTGTGCTTCCCAGAAATGAAGGCAAGTGTGTCACAGCGTTCTTGAAAAAGAACATCTTCTCCAGGTTTGGTACGCCAAGGGCAATAATTAGTGATAGAGGCTCTCACTTTTGCAACAGGCTATTTCGTGCTTTGCTTGAGAAATATGGAGTAAAACACAAAGTTGCCACCCCTTATCATCCTTAGATGAGTGGGCAAGTGGAGGTTTCCAACAGAGAGATAAAGTCAATCCTGTCCAAGACTGTTAATACCAATAGAAAGGATTGGTCTCAGAAGTTAGATGATGCTTTGTGGGCGTAATGGACTGTATTTAAGACCCCAATAGGTATGTCACTATATCAGCTTGTGTTTGGTAAGGCGTTCCATCTTCCGGTTGAGTTAGAGCATAAGGCCATGTGGGCATTGAAGAAACTGAACTTAGATTGGTCTAAAGCATCGTTGCAGCGGCTTGGGAAATTGAATGAGTTGGATGAGTTCCGCCTGACTGCATATGAGAGTTCAGCCTTATATAAGGAGAGGATGAAATTGTATCATGACCGGAAAATAGAAAAGAGAAACTTCCAGCCGGGTGACTTGGTCCAGCTTTTCAATTCTAGACTTCGTTTGTTTCCTGACAAGTTGAAGTCCAAGTGGATTGGACCTTTCAAGGTGGTACACGTGTTCCCTTACGGGGCCATTGAACTTAAGAACCATGAAGGGAAAAGGTTCAAGGCCAATAAACGATGGATAAAAGCTTATTTTGGCACAACAAAGGAGCTCAAAACAATTGAAGCCTTGAGCCTAGATAAATTCATCCCACCCAAGGAGCTTGATAAAGTCTGAGTAATAAAGCAACCTGCGTCATGCCGCGATGTTAAATCAGGCGCTGCATGGGAGGCAACCCATGAAGAAGCTTGACAAAGTCTGAGTAGTCAAGCAACCTGCGTCGTGCCGCGATGTTAAATCAGGCACTGCTTGGGAGGTAACCCAAGGCTAATGTTTGCTATGTGTGCAGGAAAAAGTAGAGGAAAAGTGCTGGAGAAGATAAAACTCTGAAAATGGGTAAGTCAAGTTCCACGAGCAAGGTTCACGAACCATGAATCAATCCACGAGTCGTAGACCCAACTCGTGGAACTCAGGTAAGACTGGCCAAGTACAGAACAACATCTACGAAACAGTTCCACAAGTCATGATTAAAATCACGAATCGTGGTTACAGGTCATAGAAATCAGAGGAAATATGGCCATCTGCAGAACTTAATCTATGAACCAGTTCGATGAGCCGTGAGCACAATCACGAATCATGGTTTCTGATCATGGAAATCAGACAAAATATGGGTGGCAGGACTTGTTCCACGAGACTGTTCTACAAGTTGTGGTTAAGTCCATGACTCGTGAACTGGACTCGTGGAACTCAGGTAAGTTTTTATATTTTTCTACTGTTCACCTATCTCACCCAACCTGAACCGCGACCCCCAAAGTTTAAAAAACCCCAAAATCAAATATTTCCCCTATTTGTTCTACCATAACTGACCCCTACACTCTCCTAATAACATTCAAACACCATAATCCCTTCAAATCCTCCATCAAATCAGCTAATTCCCTCAAATCACTCCCCAAATCACCCCCAAATCGATCGTGTCACTGTTTTCCTCACCATAAGTGTCAAAAACGGGCATAACAGTTCATTGCAAGTCATGGGTCGTGGTCTTTGGCTAACACGCACTAGTATTCACTCAAGTTTGTCCATAAATTCGAAGGTATGAACTCAGATTCTAACCTTGTTTGAATTTTTGGAGAACATCACTTGACCTAGGGTAATCTTGTGTCAATGAATTTTGTAAACACCCTAAGGAATGAAAGTTTAGAGTGAATACTGAATCTATGTATGAAATTGTGTGTATATATGTTGTTGTAAGTGGTTGAAAGATTAGAAGAATTTGAAAAAGATTGGGTTTCTGCTGTTATAGTGATCACGAGTGCATCTACGGGTTGAGGTTCATTCCACGAGTCATGGAATGCACCAGTGGAAATTAGAACAGAAACCTGTTCTCAGGTCTGATTTTCACGAGGGTCGTCCATGAGTCGTGGTTCATTCCATGAGTCGTGGATGGCACTCGTGAATCTCAGACCTACAGAGAGTAAAAAAAGGTCTGATTTCCATGAGAGGCATCTACGAGTCATGGTTTCAATCACGAGTTATATATGCAACTCGTGGAACTCAGACCTGCAATCATTTTATTCTGCCCAGAAATCACGAGGGGCATTCACGAGCCGTGGTTCGTTCCGTGGACCATGAAATCCACTCGTGGAACCAAAGTTCAGTGAAATTTTAATTATTTTCTGAGATTTCTTAGCTTGGCTGTACTGATGTTTTCCTCCACAGGCACTATGCATTTAAAAAACACAAAAGCACGCAAAGAAGAGGCTCGTCAATTCAAATCGAGACTCACGGATGAGCCCCATGAGCTGACTGAACCTGAATGGAGTGGGTCTGAGGAAGTTTATGAAATTCATCATGATCCAGATGTGGTGCCTCAGACCATGAGACATGGGGCACAAACACAAGCAACTGAGGATGCAACACTCCAGCTAGCCCTCATAGTTGCACCATCAGCTACGACCACCGCTCCTCAGTCTGAAGAGGGAGAATGGTCGTCCGAGGAAGGTGATAGTAATCGGGAGAGCAAAACATGATCAATACTAACAAAGAAAATGAGTCTAATGAAGTTGAGTCAGCATCCGATGATAAGAGATCCTCTGATCTGGCCATCCCGGTAGCTGCACCTCAGACACAGGCAGAGGCTGATAGAGCATAGAGACAGCGGCTCATGATAATCAGAGATGGTGTGTCCCTACCATGAGGGACAAATACATGCCGGGGATTTATAAGTCTGATAGAGATTTTCCCAAAAGGGACATATTTGAGGAGCCACGAATCCAGACTGAGGGCTTAGCATCCGTACCAGATATTCAGGCGATGTTCAATCATTACAGGTGTGACTGGATGGCTGAACCTCCGGGCAGCTATTGTACTGATATTGTTAGAGAGTTTTATGCCTCACATGCAGCCACGGGAAGTCAGTTCATCAGACTAAGACAGTGATATCAGGATCTACCTATACTCACCAGTACTTTAGTGCACCATGCACTTGTTGACATCTCTGAGCGGACTATTCAGTGGTTTTTGTTTGGGCCAGAGTATGAGTTACAGGTCAACATGATCGAGTTTGATAGCAAGGTGAATATTGCCTGCGATAAAACAAAGATGAGGGACCTAGTGCATCGAGCAGATTTATTAAGATGGGCTGCAGGTTATATAGTTGAGAATGGTGAAGATGCAGAATGTGTCCATGACGATGACATCAAAAAGGCAACATTAAATTTCATCGGAAAGTTTTGGTGGGCCATTGTCTGGTACCACATCTATCCAAATGAGGCGGACAATTCTCTAATGCCTGACCATGCAGTACTAGTGGCCAGCATCATGGCTGGATATGAGATTAATTTTCCACACTGCATATTAGAGGAGATCCATGAGCGGGCTTTCAGACCGCACACCAACATTCCTTTCCCATTCTTTATCCATCGCATGTGCATGGAATCAGCTGTGCCACGAATTCTGAATATTGACCACACCTTGGAGGTGACTAGGATACAGGATGTCGGGTTGATTAGAGATGTGGCTAACTCGGTTGCACACCGACGAGTGTCATTCTCCATTTATGTGAGTACTGTGATAGTTGAGGGATCCTCCATAGCACGAGACCCAATAGACTTGCATGATACGGGGGTAAGTGTGGTTGTAGAGGGTGCCACTGCCACAACTTCAGCTTCAGCACCTTTGACCTCTCAGCCACCAGTAGGCATCCCTACCGCGCTTTCGCGCCCAGCTTCTTCAGGTAGAATTTTTATTGATGATGAGTTTCTCTAAAAACTGGTCTTGCGCCAGGCCGACACCCAAAAGAAGGTAAATGATTTATTGGACCAGCTCCAACCATGGGTGATATCTACTATTGAAGCCACTGAGGCTAGGATGAAGACTAATATTGAGCGGGTTACATGAGAGATGTCCGCATAGGTAGATGTTTTTGAGCGCCGCATGAATACTCGGTTGCAGACTACATAGATCCCTAACTTGGGACGAATTTAGGATGAGCTGGCATGACTTCGAGAGGAGATTAGATCTGTTGACACCAGCCAAACTCCACTAATGCCCTCTATCGATATTGAGGTCCCAGCTCCCACGCGCCGAGTTATTGATTTATTTGCTCGGATGGAGCCTGTGACCACGGGTGATAGAGGAAAGAGAGTGCGCACTGATAACACTTCTGAGGTTGATATGGATCCTAAGAGGTTTTGCAGAGACACTGCTATTGCCATTCAGCGATCCCTAGATAACATGTGCCTTCATGAGGAGGTAGAGCAACATAGACTTTGGGGTGCGTCTTCTAGTTCGGCTCTAGTAGGTGGATGAGCCGCATATTCTGTTCTTGGGACTCCGGAGTTGGTTACTACTAAGAGGGCATCTACCGATGTCCCTCCTGTTATTGAGAGATTGAGCGCGATGGCCACTGCCGCTACCACTGATTTTACTGTGGGTGCTACATCACCGGCCCTGCCTACTTCATCGGACGCGAACGCCTAGGTGCATCAAGTATGTTCCTGCCTCCCTATGTCTTTATTTTTTGTTGCATTGAGGGCAATGCACATTGATTTTTGGTAGAGTAGGGAAAGCAGTTGGTTCGCATTTTGATGGGTCTCTTGGCAAAATCTGAGTAGCCAAGAGACTCGCATCGTGCCATGTTAAATTAAGTACTGCATAGGAGTCAACCCATGAGGGTACTCACAAGGTACCCGAGTCCTTGGGGTTTTCTTGCCTGTTTCTTTTCCTAAGGATTTTTAATTTCTGTTGAACCAACATATTTAGTATAGGTTGTGTGTAGTAAGAGAAGAAAAGGAACTTAGCACAGTCTATGGTATGATTTTGAGCTGGATTTTGATTGAAAAATAGAGACCCCTCTAAAATTTTATGTAACATGAGATTATCTGTTCTTGATAGACCGACCATTATGGATCTGTGCATGACATTATGTTAATCGATGTGATGAATGGCTTAATCTAGAGTATGAACCTGATAGTTAGCATGTGATTGTTGTACTCTATGCCATGTGTGTGTGAGCTGCATTCGTACTGTTCTTGCATTGTGTGCCAATCTAGAACTTGTCCGGTTAGTCTTGCCTAGGTTGTAGGATGGTTGGTTAGGAAAGGATCATAGGCTATTTTTGAAATAGTCCACTTCAGCCTAAATGACCGTTTAAATGATTTGAATACTCTTTAATCCCACTACTGAAAAATGGGCCTACTGCAACAACAAGAAAATTTATTGTTATAGGCCTTAAAATCATTGCAGCAATACTATGGCAACGGGGGTTATACCCGCCGTACCAGCTCGCGTGACCATAGATCAATGGAAATGGTTCTTATAACAGTCCTCAAAACTGTTGCTTAAAGTACACCTATTGCAATGGTTATTCATCTCTTAATAACGACTATTTGATATATCAATTGAAACGGTTAAAACATTTACAATTGATGATTCGCAACAGTTCTCTTGTCTATCTTGCAACAGATTTATTAGCTAAATTGCAACAGTTGTTATTGTTATTGCAATGGGTTTTGCACAATGGTCAAAATTGCTACAACAACAATTATGTTTTACCTATTGCAACAGGTCTCATATGTTCCGATAATTAATAGCTTGTGCTTTAGAAAATGCTACTGCAACAGTTCTATTTTACCTATTGGAATGATTTTCATATATGTTCCAATAGCCTTGGCTGTAAATATAAATATTTGATATTATGAAATTGTAAAGGTTCCGATAACAATTACAAGAATAGAACAACCTAGAATAATCATATCTAAGAAAAAACTTTTAAGTATTGATGTCAAAAAGAACATAATTTAATAGCTTAAATAATATTTCTGGTACAGTCTTCATCTTGTGTCTACATTATTTTGCAATCTTTGGCATTTCACGTCTACTTGACCAAATTGATTACGTGGGGATGACATGACCCTGACGAATTCATAGAGAGGCTTCTAACAAATCCATGAGTTCTACATTCTGGGGATTGCTTGTTGTTGGGAGGATAAGGTGATGCACTTATTACCCTGGATCCAAGAACACAACAAGCTTAGAGGGGAAACCGGAAAAGCAATCAACTGCTTGAATAAAACAACAAAATTTCACTCAAATCAAATAAAAACAAACTCCAAATTACCTTTCCTTGCACTTCTCCAAGAACCGAGCCAAAGATGCCTTGCGTGCCTGAGGCACAACTACAAGAAATGCCCAATCATTATGCTGACATAATGTACGAGTGAAAAAACTGATCAAGAATCTTTGTGATTAGCAATTCAATTGAGAAAGCAGAAGGATATACCTGATGGAACCAGGGTGGCAGGAAAAGATCCTACGGGACTGGCAACTTTGGAAGGCTCTACTTTAAGAGAAGGAGATGGCAGGACTCCTATTGATTTGAGAATAGTTACTCCATTTGTATTACTATCCACTCCAGCAGATTGCGAGCCACCATGGGATGTTATAGAAATGTGGATGGCAAGAGTAGGTGTTGTATTACGACACTGATTTACAATAAAAGAGTCAATAGCAGAGGACTTAGGTATAGGCGCCTGAACTAGAGATAGAGTAGATGTTGTTGGATTTGGTGTAACAAGTGGTGCATTTCCAGCAAGCAACATAATAGCTTGAGCCTAATCCAAAAGAAAAGAAATAATTGCTAAGATAGTCAACATAAGATAAATTCATAAGACCGACATCAAAGAGAACCTAAAGGTATAGAGCATTTACCTTTTCTGGTGAAACGTTGTCATAAATGCAGAAGAACCAGCATAAAAGCTGGTCAACTGGGCAGGACCTGGAGGAGTCTTGGGAGCACCCCTGTCAATAAAGAGCCACAACAAACTCAGCATCACCCTTCTATAAAAGTTTTATCAATAGACATTTTGTATCAGTGTTAGCAAACATCTCCCTTGTAATTGTTATCAGAGCCTTTTCTTATTAGACTAAAGATTCAAGCCTACGTTAGTATATACTAGCTAGTTTCTGAAAAAGAAAGTAGTAACAAGTAGATTCAAACTCCAACAACCAATATAATTTGGTAGATAGAACTAAAGACATAACTATTAGGCTCACCATGACAATGGTACAACAATCAAATGGAGCAACGGGATGGACAAAAGTGCAGCAGCCTATTTGACCAAAATAAAGAGACGAACAACCTCAAATGCATCAACGTATGGTAGCGGTTCAAGCTGAAACTTAGCTCCAACGCAGCAAGCAGTGCACAAACATGCAGCAGCCCACAATTGTGACAAAGTAGCAACAAGTGGGCAAGTCATTTAGGATATCTCACAGATTCCAGCAATACGAATAAGAGCAAGGAATATTTATCAAACTACTATATGAGGAGACATGAGGTCACAACAGATACACAAACATGTAATAACTCAGCAACATACAGATAAAATTTAGGAAATTAACGATGCATTACAAACCAAGGTGCAAATAATAGAAAGGAAAGACAAAAGGTGCTGGTTTACTAAGCAATCAGTCCACAATAAAAGAGACTTGACATATGAAACATAGCTTGAATCATCCAGAAAACCAGACTCATTCTGAAGAATACACACATAAAAATGTCAAGGAAGAGGAGAAAGAGTACATAGGAAGATATCAAACCAGATCCAACTGAATGCACCAACTTCATTTTTCAGAAATATAATGTGGAATAGGGGCACTTCCAAAATAGCAAAAAGAGAAATTCAAGCCAAAAATATATTTTCAGCAAGGTATATATCCAAGAACATTCTACTTTAAGTTATAACAACTAGGTTCCTCTAGGATAGTTTTTATTACCTTAACTTGAACTCTTTACTTTGATAATAAAGTGTTTCTTATTATGAAAAAAACTATAACTCAAAACTGACTACAAATTTTAGCTCAATAATTAACGAAATTGAGAACTCAAAATTTAAAGCTCTATACCTATTCAAAGGGAGAACAAGATTACTATGCTAGGCGCAATACACGAGGCTAGGTGTCTCCCCAGAACTAGGTTTGATTTCTCCAAAATAGTAAGTCTATCAAACTTAATCTAAGGTTGTCACTTATGCTCTCAATCACAATATAATCTAATACCTATGAACTCAAGTTAATTCAATTAAGGGCATGAATCAATACAAAGCTCATTCTAGAGTTAGCACTAGAAACAAAACAAAGAGAGCTACTGACTGCCCTAATATTTCCTAATTTAAGGATTCTAATCTTAAATCTAAGGGCTTCAATCAGATAATTGCATGAGACTAAGATCCAAAGTAATGAGCACAAACAAAGAAGTAAAACGACCCATGAAATGCATCAAACATAGAGGAACTCAAAAATATTCACGAGATATTTATTTGTGATGTAAACTACATTTTTTTTACTTATAACTCATAAATTTTGGAAAAACAACTTCAAAAATAGTAGTTGAGGCACATATTAAAGGGTGACGATCTATTTGAAGGTAAAAGATGTAGTACTAATTTCAAGCGAGCAAAGTGGTAATCTCTTAAGTAATAATTCCTATTGTTTTTCTGAAGGAAATATCAAAGTAAAAGAAAAATTAGTTTAAACCAACAGCCGAGGCAAATAAGGGACTGCACTACAAAAGAAAAGGGTTAACTGTTGATTCACACAAATATCCTTAAACATAATCAGCCCCGAAAAATGAGTAGACCTAACGTATTCGTGTTGTTATTTCCATTACTTTATCTAATAGCTATTACTAGTATTTAAAAGTATGAATCCTTACAAAACACTTAAGGAAGTCTCAAACAAGATCAAAGTTTAGCCGAGGAAGAACAACCAAGATGAAGGGAGGATAACACTTATGAATTCAAAATAATATGGAAGATGGCCTTTAAACTCTAAAGTTAGCCCCTTTATTTCATTAATACTTCATCAGTATTTTGACCTCATATTTACTCTCAGTCATATATATCCTATACGCGAGGCAACCGTATATAGTAATGAACCAGACGAGATGAAATGATTCATATATTCCTAAAAGAAAACTCAATCCGTGAAGAATAAAAAGAAGACAACCCAACTTAATTAGAGTTGTAAGCTTTTTGGAACTTTCTTTATACTAAACTAAGGATGCTAATGCCTTGTGAACATATGGATAGGCATAGAAATATAATTAAAACAGCTATGACGATGTGCGAACATCCCAATCGATATTACAATAACTTAACAGTCAACTAAACATACTTAAACCTCAAAGTTTATAGAATTTATTTAAGCTAGATTTCAAGTCACAACAATTTGCCAAACACATAATCTAATAAGAATAAAATCAACCAAAAACTATATTCATTCCATATTTTTTAGACCAAAAATCAGCCAAACACCAACAACCAAACTCACACGATCAATGGATCACAAAACTAAACATAATGTAATTAGACGGAATAGAATTTACCTTGTGTTGTGCAGCGAACTGGGGATCCGATGTCAAGTATTTCAGCCACAAAACTCGAACTCCAAACTCAAGGAAGAATTGAAACAGGCACAAATAGAATGATGAGAAAGGTAGAAGAAGGAAAACTAGAAGATAGCAAATGAATTTTCGTAGTGAACAACTCACTGGAAAAAAAACTTTTTTTTCCCTTCAAACAACCATTCAAGGCTGTATTTATAGCCAAATTTAGGGCTCACATGGTTCTCCTCAAGAATTCAAAGCCAAATTGTAGAGAGGAATGATAAAATCAAAGAAAGGAAGGAGATAGTTTACCTTTCCAAGGTTGATATGAGGGAAAAAGTGATGGTTTGGAGGTTCCAAGTTTGGACCCGCCGGATTAAGCTCGTATCCATCGAATAACACCTTGAATCCGATGGGTCTCTTCTTTTCCGAGGTCTGCAATGATGGTGGAAGATTTTCTAGCTCTGTTTTGAGTAGTCAAAAAAAGTGAGGGGAGACATATAGCTAAGGGAGGGGCGATGTTGATAGGTATAGGCTGAAAAGTGGAGGGGAAAAGGTGAAGACCATCGGAAATTGCCATAATCCGGTGGTCTGAGCGTTAAGAGGCATTGGCAAGAGAGGAGCGTAGAGGAGATTGATGGGATGCGGTGGTGTGGCAGTGAGGGAGGTGGTGGTCGGAGCGGTGGAGTGATGGTGTGAGAGAGGAGTATGGGTGGCGGCTTAGGGTGTGTGAAGAAATGGATTAGGATTTTGGGGCTTTGGGGGTGAAGGGGTGATTATGTCACGACCCAACCTACCGGGCCGTGCGGGTGCCTACTCTATGCACCTAAATAGACGAAACCTTACCATCTGTCCAACAGGTAAATGCGAAAAAGAGAAAATCAACCATGAAATAACATTTTGATATACGAAAACCTTTACAACCTTGTTTTCAGGAAAACATCCTTTTTGATTATTATAACCAACAGTTTTACAACTTAAAATACCCTCCCTAGGACCTAGTATAAACAGGTACAAGAGCTACTACAGAGTTTATACAGAGAGATGTAAATGAGACAACTTCCGTCATGGAATCGAAGGACAGAAGCTGCTGCAGATCACCATCGTTATGTACCTATGAAACATCACCAACCCTGCAACCAGACTATACCCAAAAAGGGTATAACAAGAGTAGAGTCAGTACAACCACACGTACTGGTAGGCATCATCGGTCGACCTGAATCTACACGTACCATCATATAAGAAAACAGGGAAAGCATGAAATAAATAGTATAGCCCTATCCTCCACCATTTACCTTTACCAGACCCGATCTCAACCGATCGTCTACTCACACCCCATACCTGACCCCTTTCTATTTTTTCCGCCGCTAACTCCATCCTTCTCACGCTAAGCTTAGACTTCCCAAGTCACACTAACCTTAGACTTCCCAAGTCATACAACCTTAGACTTCCAAAGTCACACAACCTTAGACTTCCCAAGTCACACTAACCTTAGACTTCCCAAGTCACGCAACCTTAGCCCAACTGCTAAATCCAACCTTGACTACCCCACCATTATCCTAGTCAACCCCCCTAACTATGCATCCAGAAACAACCAAGTCCCTGTCATTCCAGACCCAATACTCCCATGGCACCACTCACAAATACCCGGACCCCTCCCGGATCCCTAGACAACTCTTTACGGGATAACACCAGCTAGTAACCCAATGCCAGACGCTTAGTCATTCCCCTAGTTTATCAACCACGTGTTAACCACTTTACAATTATAATCAACAATCCTCAACAAATGACGATTACACCTCATTACACCTCCCGGACCCACCCTGGATCCCCTCTAGAAAACACCTAAGTTTTAAACAACAACCCGGTCTACACCAAGACTAACTCGTAAAGCAATGTAACAGCTCGACCTCACGAGGACCAAAATACACAACTACAATTCAAGTTCACAACCCGGTCCACTCATGGAACCAATACCAACTACAATAATGCAGACAATATCAATGCAATAATGCAGTAAATAAACTCATACCAGGCGTGGTATCCGAGTCAACTGTTAGTATTATCCCGTACCAGGCATGGTACCAGAGCTAACCGTTAGTATATCTTGTACCAGGCATGGTACCTGAGCCAACCAAAGTCAAACAATACACAGTCACAAAATGAATAATTAACTTGTAAAACCAACAAGCACATTACAACGTTCAATTTCCCAGACTGCTAACATGACTAATAGACACTTCTAATCATTCCCTAAGCAATACATTTCATACAAATACTTAGATAAGAGTACATAAACACACACATCATGCAGGAATCAAAGCATCCCCTACCCACTTTTTCGGGTATATAACTTAGCCTCGACCTCCGTCCGAAGACTAAGCACACTCACCCTTTATTTACATATAATGAACGGTTTTCCTTTTTAGCATAATTCAACACCCACCTTGATTTCGGAACTTACATAGATAATAACAATATAAATTACCACCCCTTAGCCCTTAGCACAACCAACGACTACTCATTATGCCCTTCGCATTCCCAAAACTTCAACTAGGAGTTTCCCATTTCCGTACCCATTTAGTTATCCTTGAAATTCCTGATTCCCCAAACCTTTACGACATCCCAAACCCTGAGTCCTAACATTTTAGCAGACCAAGACAACATAAACAGCCCAAAATAAATACCATCAACCCACAATTCAATCCAACTGATCCCTAGCGCACTCATAAACAATACCGAATCTGCCAGACTCCATGCCCGGAGGCCTAATCATGGATTCTACCCTTCACTACACAATAGTAGTGTAAATGGGTCTAACTACTCAAGTGAAAACCTAGCCTACCTGGGCGCCAAGCAGCTACAAGGATGTGTTTTCTGGCTCCGTGAAGGCGTTCCTGGCTGGGTAATGATCTTGGAATCCACTGTTCCGCGTCCCTCCAGCTATAGTCCCTCCTCCTCATGGTTTTCTAGTCTTGGAGAAGCATGGGAGAGTTTTTGGAGAAACCCTCGTATGTTTCTCATCTCAGGAGGAGAGATCTTTTATTAAAAACTCATTCTGAGGCTTTTGTCTCCCGTCATTCCTCTATAGCGGATGACCTTCCGCCATAGCGGTTCCGCTATAGCGGATGACCTTATTCCATAACGGTTCCGCTATAGAGGATAAAATACCGCTATAGCAGGGTGACGTCAATCCAGATGATTCCCAAAAATCTGATTTTTTTTGCCACGTCTCCCCATTTAATACCAAAATATTTTAACTCATTTTCGAATTTCACGACGTCATAGTTTTTGAAATAACGACGGATCCAGTCATTACAATAGATACCAATATACTCATCGTTCGTCCTCGAATGATCCTAAGAATCAAGAGAATGAAGGAAACTAACTCAGGACCCTTACTGTCCCAAATGACTGCGTAACTGTCACGACCCAGACCGTCGTGAGTGACACCCACCCAACACCCGGAAGAGAGAACCAATAGAGTTCCACCCTTTGCCTAGACTAACAGCCAAAAACCAACAAACAGAAGTAACTAGAAATTAAATAAATAAAAAACTATAGCATTAATATCATCGTGTGGAAAATCCCCCTAAAAACTGAAAGTCGCAGTACCAAACATTACTACCAATATCTAGAGTATGGGGATGCAACCCCAAAAGAAATACGGAAGTAGTTTTAACCCAAAACAAGTGGGCTGAAACTCTAGAGATAAATCCAAGGTAGCTTGATCAAGCAACTCACCCTTGAAATCAGAAATTGTCGGTGCTATAGATGAGGTCGCGTCTCAGTCGCTGGAAGATTTCCTGTACTCACCAAAAGAAAAGCTAGTGCAGTATCAGTACACCACCACTGTGTACTGGTAGGAGCATCAGCTAGTTTTCAAATAAACAGTGTATAAACAGTACGACAATATCAAGTAAAAGGTATGGAAGACATGCAATAATATTAACAGACACACTTAGACTACAAGTCTCTACTTAGCTTGTTCCCGCATGAAATTCACCACCTACACTCTAAGCCACAACCATATACCAATAACTATATCTTCCCGTCTAGCCTGGACCCACCCTGAGATCCCCTCTAGACAACACAAAATGTCAATTAACAACCCGACCTAAACCAAGACCAACACAACAGTTATACAAAAATTCTCGGCCACTCAAGGACCACCAAACCAATAACACATTTCAATAATCAGCCCAGTCCACTCACGGAACCAATATCAATCAATGCAACACAACGATAAAAATGCAATGATGCAACAAAAGTAAACCCATACTAGGCGTGGTACTCGAGCCAACTGTTAGTATTACCGTACCAGGCATGGTACCTGTGCCAACCATTTGTTATACCCGTACTAGGCGTGGTACCCGGGCCAACATAATGTAAACAACTCACAGTCAAATAGATGATCAAACAACTTGTAAACCAACAAGCAACACCCTTCAATCATAGACTGTAAAGCAAGAACCTTAGACATTCTATACAACTCCCCTAAGCAATGTAATTCATACAAACACTTAGATATGAGTACAAGAATTTACAACATTCACAGAAATCGTAAGCCATCACCTACCTCGAAATGATCCAAGCTCTATTCAACCTGAGCTTTCCCATGTTCCGGATTCCTTTCTCGTTCTTGGTCTAAAATAATATACAAGTACATACAATTAACACACAAGGCCTGCACAGTACCCGGATTACACCGAATCCCCAAACCCCAGCCACCCATGATCATCCCACCCCTTTCCCCGGATTTTCCACCATTAATTCACATACTTCTATTATTTTTACGGATAACAATAGAGAATTTAACAACCTATGATTATAATAACATACTTTTAACAATGCCCAAGAACATTCATGCTTGGAATCCCCTTCCTTCCCCGAATTCTACCATTCCTATATTATTCCAACCTTTCCCCAAGTTCCCTCCTAGCAATTCTACTGCATAGGAAATGTAGTACAAAGATTGGGGAGTAGAAACCTTACCTTAGGGAAGAAATTCGATGGAAAAATGAGGAAAATTGCCTGGAATCGCTTAGCCCTTCTCCCAAAATGAAGTTGTGAAAACTGAATATTTTGGGGAATGTTTCTGCATTAAAATCCCATTGGCCCGCTATAGCGGTCCCCGCTCCGCTATAGCAGTCCCCGCTCCACTATAGCGGTCCCGCTATAGCAGACAACTTCCGCTATAGCGGTCTTAAGCGGTGTTGATCTCCTTGACCACCGCTATAGTGGTATTTTCCACCATTATAGTGGAGGACGCTACCGCAGACGGTTATGCTCGTCATAGAAACAATGTCCAGAAATTTCCCAGTTTTGACCATTTTACAACACACTTGCTTCCCCCGACGACCCGAAATAACCCCTTCACGTCAAACACAATTCCAAGAGTTCTACTTACCCAAATTTGATTCCGAAGAGTCCCCCAGACTCCTTTATGTCTTGTCTATGCAGAAGACAAGCTTAACACAAGACCCATAAACCAATTCTTACCCAGATTTCCCTAAACTCCACCTCACTCCAAAACTGGTCGAGGCTAGCGTAGCCCAGAATTTCAAACTCCCAAACCCAGAGTTTTCTAACTCTAAAACTTGGCACGATTGGACTACCCATAATGACGAACCCGATTGTTACAACAGATACCAATATACCCATCGTTCATCTCCGAATGATCAAACCCGAAATTACAGAAATAAAATGAGGAAAGTGTAGTACCTGAATCCTCAAACAGTTGAGGGTACTTGTCCCGCATGTCCTTCTTGGTTTCCCAAGTAGTTTCCTCAACCAGACGATGCTTTCATTGAACCTTTACCATGTCAATCACCTTTGTCCTCAACCTCCGGACATCCTGAGAAAGAATCAAAACTGGTTCCGCTTCATAATGAATATCCTTATCAAAAAGTACCTCATCCCACTTGATGATGTAATCTCCATCCCCATGGTATCACTTAAGCATGGATACATGGAATACCGAATGGACGCTCGACAAACTAGGTGGCAGTGCTAACTTGTAAGCCACTGGCCCCACAATTTCAAGAACTTCAAATGGACCGATGAACCGAGGGCTAAGATTGCCCTTCTTACCAAACCGCATAACCCTTTTCATTGGTGACACCTTCAATAATACCCATTCACCAGCCTGAAAGTCCATGTCCCGGACCTTGCGATCTGCATACTCCTTCTGCCTACTTTGAGCAGCCAGCAACTTGGTCTGAATGTCCCTTACCTTTTCCTGCGCTTCCTTCACTAAGTCTACGCCCTGAGGCTTTACATCGCCTTCCTCAAACCACCCAACCGGTGATCTACAGTTCATCTCATACAATGCCTCGAACGGTGCTATGTCAATACTGGAGTGGTGGCTATTATTGTACGAGAATTTGCACAATGGTAGAAACTGGTCCCATTGACCCTCAAAGTCCATCATACATGCTCTCAGCATGTCCTCCAATACCTGGATCGTCCTCTCCGACTGACCATCAGTCTGAGGATGGAAAGCTGTGCTAAAAGTGAGTTGAGTACCGAACTCTTCATGTAACTTGCCCCAAAACTTAGAGCTAAACTGCGTGCCTCTGTCTGAAATGATGGACAATGGTACCCATGCAGTCTCACAATCTACTTCACGTAGATCTTAGCCAATTGCTGTGAATTGTAATCTACCCTGATCGAAATGAAATAAGCAGACTTGGTCAGCCTGTCAACAATAACCCAAATTGAGTCGTACTTCCCCAATGTCTTGGGAAAACCCACCACGAAATCCATGGCTATTCTTTCCCACTTCCACTCTGGAATTGGCATTCTCTGAAGTAGTCCTGCAGGTCTCTGATGTTCATACTTTACAGCTGGCAGTTCTGACATTTGGTCACAAAATCAACTATATCCGTTTTCATTCCGGGCCACCAGTAATGCTGCCTCAAGTTCCTGTACATTTTAGTCACACCCGAATGAATTTAGTACCGCGAACCATGAGCTTCTGCCAGGATTTTCTGAATCATATCATCTACCCGAGGAACACAAATCCTCTCTATGAAATGCAACACTCCACCAGAGTCTAGGATAAGGTCTTTGGAGTTCTCGGATATTGCCTTACCTCGCAACTTACTCAGTTTCAGATCCTGAAACTGTTTCTCCTTTATTTCTTCTATGAAGGTGGCCTTGACCTCAATGCTGGCCAATAACCCACCTTGTCTGAAACACCCAAGTGCATGAACTTGGCCTCCCAAGCCCGAATTTCCTTAGCTAGTGGTCATTTGGACACCCCCAAACAAGCCAAGCTACCCATGCTAACAATTTTCTGGCTTAATGCGTCTGCCACCACATTAGCCTTACCTGGATGGTACTGAATGGTCACATCATAGTCCTTCAATAGCTCCATCCACCTTCTCAGTCTCAAATTCAAATCCTTCTGAGTGAATACGTGCTGCAGACTACGATGATCTGTGAATACCTCACCTCTGTCACAGAGCTAGGCCGAACACAACTCTTGACTGCCTCAATTTTTTGAGGATCCACCATTACCCCTCTTTCTGACACTACATGCCCCAATAATGCCACGAAAGTCAACCAAAACTCACACTTAGTGAATTTTGCATAAAGCTTTTGGTGTCTCAAGATATCCAGCAAAATACGAAGATGATTAGCATGTTCCTCCCTACTCTTAGAGTAGATCAAAATATCATCGATGAACACGATAATGAAGGAATCCAAGTAGGGCTTTAACACCCCATTCATCAAAATCATGAATGTTGCCGGTGCATTGGTCAAACCAAACAACATTACTAGAAACTCGTAATGTCCATACCGAGTCTGAAAAGCAGTTTTTGGAATGTCCTCAGGCCTAATCTTTAACTGATGGTACCTCGACCTTAAGTTGATTTTTGAAAACACTGATGCACCCTGAAGATGGTTAAACAAATCATCTATATGGGGTAGAGGGTACTTATTTTTGATGGTCACCTTGTTCAACTGTCTATAATCTATGCACATCCACATACTACCATCCTTCTTTTTTACAAATAAAACCGAAGCACCCCAAGGCGAAGCACTGGGACGTAAAAATCCCTTATCTAGGAGTTCCTACAACTGAGTCTTAAGTTCCCTTAACTCTGCTGGAGCCATACGATATGGAGGAATGGAAATGGGACGAGTGTCTGGCTCCAAATCAATACAAAAATCTATATCCCTGTCCGAAGGCATACCAGGCAAGTCTGCTGGAAACACCTCTAAAAAAAATCAGAAACCACTGGAATTGACTCAATAGGCAGGGACTCCACACTATCATCCCGGAGATGAGCCAAGAAGGCTAGACACCCCCTCCCCACTAGCTTCCTAGCCCGAACAAATGATATTATCTTAACTGGCTTAGGCTTGTACACACCCACCCACTCTAGTCTATTCTTACCCAGAATCTCTAAGGCCACAGTCTTGGTATTACAGTTCAACACAACATGATAAGGAGATAGCCAGGTCATACCCAAGATAATATCAAAATCAGCCATATCCAGAATTACCAAGTCTACCTAAGTATGCAACTCCACAAACACAACAGAACAATCACGATATACATGAGTCACAATCACAGGCTCTCCAACCGGGGTAGAAATATGGGTAGGGGAATCAGGGTATCACAAATCAAATCCATCCCCAAAGAAAAACTCATAGACACATAAGAATATGTAGAACCTGGATCAAATAATATCGAAGCCATTTTATCGCAGACAAGAATGGTACCTATGATCACCGCATCTGAGACTTCCACCTCGGTCCTCCCTGGAAAAGCATAGCAATGAGCCCGATCATCAATTTAGGCAAATTCCCAGGCCGACTGCGCCGCACCCCTATCATGCCCCAAACTAGGGGCAGGTGCGACTGGCACTCGATACCTTATTCGACCGAGTTAGCCACTGAAACATACTAACTGACTTAATTATGTGCCCATAGAGTCGGGCGGCATTACATCTGAAATACTAAGCCTGAACCATTAAGTTCATAACTTGAATACAACATGTCATATAGACAAAGGTAGACAAGCCAAAAATAATAAAGTACTGGCTGGCCGACGAGGCCGCAACTGAAGACATACATACATACCTACAGGCCAAGCCTGAGGGGCTAGAGATAAGAAGCTATAGAAAGAAACTCAGAATATTGTGTCCACAATAGCCTCTAAGAGTTTCATAAGCACTGGTCGGGACAAGGCCCCGACTATACCCAAACGGTATAACAAAAGTAAATATTCTATAAAAGCTCCAGTAAGAGGTGGAGATTACCAACTCACTGCTGAACCCTGAATCCTAGTAAAGGGGTTGATAAAAATCCCCACCTGGACCTGCACGCACAAAATAAAAATGTAGCGTCCCCAGGCAATGGGATGTCATTACGAATAAAAATGTATTGATATGTAAGGCGGAAAGTAGAATCTTAAATAGCTACTGTAAGAAGGGTAATAGAAATACCACCTAAAACTGAAACTCTGATAGCCTCCATGGCCGATATCTGACTTTAGAAATCTAATATGCATGGTATGCTCGCGTAATCGTATGTCGTGAATACATATATCTAAATTCAAATGCATATCGTACACAACCAAGTGCTAGCAATGGTGGTGTCTTCTGGTAGCTAACCAAGATAATATCTGCCAACTCGTGGCCATTTATATCTCATACGTATAACTATAGGCAATAGGCCCCATACCTCTCGATTATAGCTCGAGAGTCCGATGCATAGCATGTCATGTCATGGATGCATAATGCACGTATGTCATCATAATTATGTTGCCAATCTTGGCCTGTTGGTATTCTTGTTCTCATAATCTCATAATCACTTTCGCATAATATGTAAAAGCTTCATAGGACCTCATGTACTTTTAGAATAAACTTGAATACTTAACTTGACTTTCGAAAGGTAACTTAAACCCGAGGATATTCATAAGAGCCTAAAGTGTTTCACTTAGTTCCTATATATGTTTCCCTAATAGTTTGTAAAAGAAAGTATTTAAAAATCTGAGTCCTTTTGTAGTTTAAACATACGAGTAACATTTGAGAGTTTTGAAAATCAACATATTATTTTAAAGTTTTTCAAAAAAGCATTTTACCGAGGAAGGACGACTGGTTGTAAATTTTTATAGAAGAATAAAAATTGATACATATGGACATATAGTCAAGAAAGTCGACAAAATGACATATAGATGTCGAATACTCTATATAACCGAATGAGTGGAATATCAACATAATTGAATCATGAAATTACTTCAGCTGTGATCCTAATGCCTTTCACGGACGGTCTTTCTAGCAATAGAATAGTAAAATATTGTATTTGACGATTTAGGAGTTTCCTAAAATTCATGCCCAAAGAAAGGGCGAAGTTTAGTCTTAACATACTATGGACTCTAAAGGAACGTGCCAAGAAGAAGGATGGACTTAACAAGCCGTTCAATTGAATGTTAAAGGTGTTTCTATGAAGCTCGATCAACTGATCGTAGCACAACTACAAGAATCAACAAGACCGCAGGAACGAACCATAGTCAATCAGTAAGGCGTTAAAGTTGTTATTAAAACCAACCCACTTTAAATCAACAATTGATATCACAATTCCTACTAGACCCACATCTAATAATAACTACAAGAAGCTATCAATGCCTCACAAGAGTGGTGAGCTCCCGAGACAATCTAATAAGGTGTATTTCACATTGTTCAATCTAACGACTGTCGTACGCGACTCCGAGAAGAAGTACACCAACCCACCAGTCTCTCCAACACTTTAATACCATCAATATACAACAATGATGACCCAACTTAATAAGAAAAAGGCTGCCCAGAGCTACGGTATCCAAAACACCATTTCTTGGCTCGAAAGTCAATAAAAAGATTCTAGAACGTGGAATTTTATAAGAGGGTCGTAGAAGGGAGGTTACCATAACAAAAGCTTCAAAATCCAAAACTAAACAAGTTCTTAGGAGGACCCACCACCATTACTATATCAAAACCAAGTCAAAACATAAGTTTTATGATAATTTTGGCCCTACTCGATTTTCCCCCGACAGTCTTTGGTAAAATGGTCATAACCTTTTAATATGATGTCGTATGGACAAACGATTTGATGTTCTAGAAACTAGACTCAAATACCTTTAATTTGATATATAGTAGACCCTCTAGATCTTTATATATTAGGAGATATGCTCGCCCAAAGACAGTCCATCAACAGGATTATATAAGTAGTTACTACATTCCCGCACGACACGGAGCCAATACTATCGAATACGAGTTCATGACGAGGAATAATGGTATAAGGGGAATAAATACCATAATAATTCTAAGGCTCTATAAATAATACCTCAAAAGTATGATAAATTTATAATCGCTAGAATCAAGGAATCGTGCCAAGAAAGAAAGAAATAGCCTTTACATACCTATACTCCGAGCTCGAATAACTTGATGTAAATAATTGATTTCTTCCTACTGTAACGTCAAAGTCCCTTTTTTTCCACCGTACAAATGTATATACATTGAGGGAGATTCAGATGCTAGTCTAGTTGTCTGACCCAAATAAATAAATAAAACAAATAATTCTGAATTAAAAGAATTGAAAGATAAAACTAAAGATCAAATCAAAAAGATTGAGAAAACCTTATAACCTGCATATGACGTGATGCCACTTCTACGCCTATTGAAAAATGATATACCATACGTCATATCATTTCTTTCTACTAAGAAATTTGTTTACCGGGTAAAATTTGTCACCAAATTCGTTTCCAAAGAGAAGATAAGAATGTAAAGAATGATATATGCATAGGTATATATTAGTAGTAGTGGTGGCGGTGGAAAAAGTAAGATCATGGATTATACTTTCTATTTCATAATTAATGTCCATAAATGATAAGCTATTACCTTAAGGAAATGTATGGTCATTAATTGACCACATAAAGTGTCATCTACATAGTGTTGAAAAATTCTATTTTTGAATAAATATTACCTAACATAGAATAATTCTTCACAGAGCTAGATTTAATATTTATGTTAAAATATTAATATTCATCAATATTTAAAAATTTTTAGAAGGCAATAAAAATAAAACTTTTTACCAAATTCAATATTTAAATCAAATATTTTTAAATACACGCTATGTTAAAAAAATTCTCAATTTTAGCCTTGCAAGCCCTTGATACAGGACGAAGGTTAACCTAAAAACACCTGGGGTGTTATAACCCCTTTTTGCGCCGCCGTTCCCCCTGCCTCCCTGAAAATTACCTCGCCCACCCTGTGGACGACCCCTAGCATTACCGCCTCTGCTTGCCGAGACCACTGCTCTAATCTGTTGCTGACCCTGACTACCTGCCTGCCTATGTGGACACTCCCTCTTAAAGTGGCCCGGATCACCACAATGGAGGCAACCACGGTCAAGTGCAGGCCTTCTAGCTGATGTATAAGACGCTCCTTGGCCTCTAGTAGCTGAAGACTGAGCTCCCTGACGACCACCTGTAGTAGCTGGTAGAGCTGGCTGAATAGGACGGGTCGAGTAAGCCTGCTGATTCTGGCCCCTGGAGTATGAAACACCATAGTTTCCTTCATTCCGGGGCTTCTTGGATAAAGCCTTAGCCTTCCCCACTTGCCTAATTCCCTCTAACTTCTTCACATAGTCCACCACATCATTAAAGCCCTTTCCTGAAGAAGTCATATGCACTGACAGTACCTGCAGTTCACTATTCATACCCTTGACAAACAACCGGACCCGTTCCTCCTCGGACCCCAACATCTGTGTAGCAAAGCGAGACAAGGCATGAAACTTGGCCTCATAAGCCGAGGCCGACATGACACCCTGTTCTAAGTTTAAGAACTCATCCTTCTTCCGGTCCCTCAAAGTACGGGGGACGTACATCTCTAGAAATAATGCATGGAACTGCTCCCAAGTCAGTGGAGGTAGAACAGAAGACCGACACTCAACATGAGACCTCCACCACTGCTTGGCATCACCCAGCAGCTAAAAAGTGACAAACTCAACCCCATGCTGACATACAATACCCAAGTTGTGCAACCTCTCATAGCAATCCAGGATGAACTAATAGGCATCCTCCTTGTCTGTACCCTGAAACGTCGGAGGTTTCAGCTTAAGGAACTTAGTCAGCATCTCATGCTCATTTCCTGTCATCTCTGGGCCAAGCATTGGCCTGAAGAAATCATTCGTGCCCAAAGCTGCATCCATCCTAGGCGCTGTAGCACCCGCTGGCTGAGTATCTAAGTCCTGATTTGAATAAGCCGAGGGTATGGCTCCAGCACCAACCAACCCACTCAGAATATTCCACGCCTGCTGAAAAGCTTCTGGTGTCATAGTAGGAAGGCCTGCACCCCCAACTGGTGCCGCCTCCGCTTGTGCCCCTTCATCCTCCGCAATCGCTTCCACCTCTTCCACCACATGATCTTGAGGTGGGGGAGGGGTCACTTCACGAACCTCAGCAGCAGCTTAAACTCTACCCCTGGTCGGTGCGGCTCCAGCTCGTCCCCTGCCCCTTTCCCTACCTCTGCCAGGAACTGCCGGGCCCGCTGGCCTTGCTCCGTTGTTCCTTGTAGTAACCATCTGCGAGCAGAAGAGTGAATGAGGTGAGATACCAATTTGTATCACCAGATACCAATTGGAATCAAGTTATAGCACGAAGGAAAGAAGGAAGAGATAGTTTTTCCTAAAGCCCCATAGCCTCTCGAAGAAAAGTACGGACGTCTCTGCACTGTTCTGTAAGACTCTACTAGACCTGTTTGGTACGACGAGATCAACGAACCTAGGGCTCTGATACCAACTTTGTCACGACCCAGACAGTTGTGAGTGACACCCACCCAACCCCCGGATGAGCGAACCAATAGAGTTCCACCCTTTGCCTAGACTAACAGCCTAAAACCAGCAAACAGAAGTAACTAGCAATTAAATAAATAAGAAACTATAGCATTAATATCATCCTGCAGAAAACCCCCCATAGAAACTGAAAGTCGCTGTACCAAACATTACTACCAATATATAGAGTACGGGGATGCAACCCCAAAAGAAATAAGGAAGTAGTTTTAACCCGGAACAAGTGGGCTGAAACTCTAGAGATAAATCTAAGGTAGCTTGATCAAGCAGCTCAATCATCACAATGACCACTTGATACCATGTTTGTCACGACCCAGACCGTCGTGAGTGGCACCCACCCAAACCCCGAATGAGAAAACCAATAGAGTTCCACCCTTTGCCTAGACTAACAGCCTAAAACCAGCAAACAGAAGTAACTAGCAATTAAATAAATAAGAAACTATATCATTAATATCATCCTACAGAAAATCCCCCTAGAAACTGAAAGTCGCAGTACCAAACATTATTATCAATATCTAGAGTATGGGGATGCAACCCCAAAAGAAATACGGAAGTAGTTTTAACCTGAAACAAGTGGGCTGAAACTCTAGAGTAAATCCAAGGTAGCTTGATCAAGCAGCTCACCCTTGAAGTCAGAAATCGCCGGTGCTATAGACGAGGTCGCGTCTCAGTCGCTGAAAGATTTCCTGTACTCACCAAAAGAAAAACAAGTGTACTATCAGTACACCACCACTGTGTACTGGTAGGATCATCAGCCAGTTTTTAAATAAATAGTGTATAAACTGTACGACAATATCAAGTAAAAGGTATGGAAGACATGCAACAATATTAACAGACACAGTTACACTACAAGTCTCTACTTAGCTTGTACCGTATGAAATCCACCACCTATACTCTAAGCCACAACCATATACTAATAACTATATCTTTCCATCTAGCCCGGACCCACCCTGGGATCCCCTCTAGACAACAAAAAATATCAATTAACAACCCGGTCTAAACCAAGACCAACACAACAGTTATACAAAAATTCTTGGCCACTCAAGGACCACTAAACCAATAACACATTTCAATAATCAGTCCGGTCCACGCACGAAACCAATATCAATCAATGCAACACAACGATATAAATGCAATGATACAACAAAAGTAAATTCGTACCAGGCGTGGTACCTGAGCCAACTGTTAGTATTCCCATACTAGGCGTGGTACCCGTGCCAACCATTTGTTATACCCTTACTAGGCATGGTACCCGAGCCAATCGAATGTCAACAACTCACAGTCAAATAGATGATCAAATAACTTGTAAACCAACAAGCAACACTCTTCAATCACAGACTGTAAAGCAAGAACCTTAGACATTCTATACAACTCCCCTAAGCAATGTAATTCGTACAAACACTTAGATATAAGTACAAAAATATACAACATTCACAGAAATCGTAAGCCATCACCTACCTCGAAATGATCCAAGCTCTATTCAACCCGAGGTTTCCCGTGTTTCAAATTCCTTTCTCATTCTTGGTCTAAAATAATACACAAGTATATACAATTAACACACAAGGCCTGCACAGTACTCAGATTACACTGAATCCCCAAATACCAGGCCACCCATGATCATCCCACTCCTTTTCCGGGCTTTTCCACCATTAATTCACCCACTTCTATCATTTTTACGGATAACAATAGAAAATTTAACAACCTATGATCATAATAACATACTTTTAACAATGCCCAAGAACATTCATGCTTGGAATCCCCTTCCTTCCCCGGATTCTACCATTCCTAGGTTATTCCAACCTTTCTCCAAGTTCCCTCCTAGCAATTCTACCGCATAGGAAACGTAGTACAAAGATTGGGGAGTAGAAACCTTACCTTAGGGAAGAAATTCGAAGGAAAAATGAGGAAAATCGCTTGGAATCGCCTAGCCCTTTTCTCAAAATGAAGTTGTGAAAACTGAATATTTTGGGGAATGTTTTTGCATTAAAATCCCATCGGCCTGCTATAGCGGTTCTGCTATAGTGGACAACTTCCACTATAGCGGTCTTAAGCGGTGTTGACCGCCTTGACCACCGCTATAGCAGTATTTTCCACCGCTATAGCGGAGGATGGTACCATAGACGTTTGCACTCGTCACAGGCAGAATGTCCAAAAATTTCCCAGTTTTGGTTATTTTACAACACACTTGCTTCCCCCGATGACCCAAAATAACCCCTTCACGTCAAACGCAATTTTGGGAGTTCTACTTACCCAAATTTAATTCCAAAAAGTCCCCCGGACTCCTTTATGTCTTGTCTACGCAGAAGACTAGATTAACACAAGACACATAAACCAATCCTTATCCGGATTTCCCTAGACTCTACCTCGCTCCAAAACCGGCCAAGGCTAGCCTAGCCCAGAATTTCAAACTCCCAAACTCGGAGTTTTCTAACTCTAAAACTTGGTAAGATTGGACTACCCGTAATGACAGAACCTGTCGTTATAGTAATGTACGAACCTACGCGAATTACCAACCGCCTCTCGATTAGTCACACCGATTTGAAGGAAAAATAGATGATCCTACTCCCTCAAAAAATTTTAAATTACCGAAGAAAATTTATACGTGACCTTCTCGAGTACCCAAGGAATCCGAGGTCTCAGAAAATATCTGTAACACCCCGTACCTTTCAAAACCTATGTGACTAAGTAACTATCGACGAAGGTATTTGAGCTCGAGATTGTGAAGGGGTACTTTGGCCTAGAATTTGAAATGGTTAAATGTATATAAGTGTTAAGTTAAATTATAAGGATGAGGGTTTTGAAAATAAGATAAAACAAGTGAGGTACTTGCTCGACTTATCTAAGCTCTTAGGTGACAAGTAGGTGCATCACCTACCTACGCTAACGAACTAAGTTCCGAGGGCCGATTACGGGCAGCAACACCATGGATTATTAGACCTAATGGTAGACCAAATGAATCTTAAAGTTGGCCCATCCAATCACAACCAAATATGGCCCAAACAACTACAAAAGGTATCCACCAATATTGACCATATTTTGACCTAAGAGAAGCCCAAAATTAGCCACAAAACTTAACCCTTTTTAGGCCCAAGCAAAGGGTACTTTTGGCACAAGTTTCTTGACCCATTTTGGCCCAAATATACTCAAAAAAGTCGGCCAAAAAGGTCCCTTTATACAGACCTTTTGTTGATCAATATTGATCACAAAAAGCTGGAAAAATTCTCTCTTATCTCCTTTCCTTTTGGTAGCCCTTCTCTCTCTTTAGGGTTCTAAGAAGATCAAGATTCATTCAAGCTTAAGGTGATTTAAACAACTTGTTATCTTGGTATTAATATACTACATATAGCTAGGGTATCCTATGGTAAGAAAGACATGAACTATGGCATCCCCTTTCTTAAGATTTAACACATAGAAGTTGTGTAACAATTAAGAGATTTCTTCTTCTCTTGTTGGTGTATGTGTAGGGGTACTTAAGCTTTTCAAGGCATCAATAAAAAGAGAATAAAGCACACCTTCAAGTGTGGTAAGTACTTTTCCCATAATCATATTTTTGGATTGAAGTTCGGATGGACAATTATTGTTGAATTGTTGTTAAGAACTCACTGGACGGCGATCGGAAGCCGTGGGTTCAATGTGTTATTATTGTATTTCGGCATGGTGAGTTGTGTAGGGTCTGTTTGATGTGTTTTGTATTATTGGAGGCAGTAGGTTGGTGTGTGTGTGATGTGTATTGGACAGGGGAGAAAGGTGATGATACACCTTTAATTAATGCAAAATACGTAAATCTGCCCAGGAAATGTTTAGCTACTGTTTTGGAAAGGTTGCATCAGGTTTAAGAGCTAATATTAGCTTCATTATACCCTTGTGTTGTAGATTAACTTAATAAAGGAAAGCCCAAGTTCTGGTAAGCACAATCTTTACAAGGAATGAGGTATGTTAAGGCTTCTTTATTCCTTATCAGCATGAATCTAGAAATAGAACTCTAAATCTCCGAAAGAAGGAATTTGAGTATTCTGTTGTAAGAGAGCTGATTTGGTAACTCAAAAAGTCTTAAGGAACTAAGTTATACATTATGGTGATTCAAGTCTCCTTCTTATAAAAATCTGATTCTTTTTGCACGAAACGTAAGTTATCCTTTTGTCAAGTTTCTTCTTTGTAGTGTGATCCCTAATCAAGCTTTAGAAAATATACAAGGAAAGTTAGAAAGTCAAATCCCCATTTATATGTGTTTGGTATGTTGAGTCCAATACCTAGTAAGCCAAGTCTAAAGAAGTTATCTAAATGAACCTTCATAAATAACAAGAATAGCTTTAAAGGTCAATCTAGTAATACATTTATTATGCGTGGTTTGCGTGTTAGTGTGCACCGAGGTGCTACTGCCATATTGAGGCTATTATAGACATAGTGTGCACCGAGGTGCTACTGCCATATTGAGGCCATTATATACATAGTGTGCACCGAGGTGCTACTGCCATATTGAGGCCATTATATACATAGTGTGCGCCGAGGTGCTACTGCCCTATTGAGGCTATTATATATAGGGTGCACCGAGGCGCTATTCTGGTTCAACATGGGTTATAAAGAGTGAGTTGTGGTGTGAGATAATGCATGTGTTGTATTCTAAAAATAATAAAGGAGAAAGAGCTTAACGAGCCTTACCAATTACAGTTTACAAGTTTCATATTATATCTTGTTCAGATTTACTACTTGCGACTTGCTTTTATGCTTCTACCTTACATGCCAGTACATTATTGTCGTATTGACGTCCCCATTGCCTGGGGGCGCAGCATTCATGCCTGCAGGTCTAGACAGAAACCCAGATAGACCTCTTCAGTAGGAGTTGCAGAGTTCAGCCATTTTGGTAAGCTCCATTCTTCCTGGAGCTGACGAGTCAGAGGTCTAGCTTATATTTTGACCAGGTTATGTATATGTACAACTTATGGATAGTCCAGGGCCCTGTCCTGGATATGAGATATTTTACTTACTCCTAGAGGCTTGTAGACGTGTATATGTACATCAATGTTGGGTATGTCCTTGTTGGCCTTGTTATTAGCTATCTACTATGATAATAGCCTTGTCGGCCTTGAGTTGCTTACCTACTATTGAGCTTTCAGTGTTTAAAATTGCTATTCTTAGAGACCTTGTCGGTCTCAGACCTCCAGCAGGTTCAATAGAGATACACTCTATTTTGGCACCCTCGGCCTTTTGGGGCTCCGGGTGTCGGTCATGCCTCCCATGGTTTGGGGAGTGACAATATCGGAGCAAAAGAATTTGAAATTACCCAGGAGAACCCTTCCATTTTACAAAAGAAATTGACTGACCTCCACTCTAGCGTATATTACTCTGCTATGGTGGTCCCTCTATAGCGGAGTACCGACCGCTATGGCGGTTAACAAAAGATGAAATATGGGAGAAATGGATTTCTTTCCCCATTCTCCCCATATTCCTCCCAAAAAAAATACTGCATTCTCTCCCGATCACCTCGCTCCCGACGTTAAAATTTCCAGGTAAGACTCGTTTGTACTCGTTTTCTTACTTCCTTGCACGAATTTAGATATGATTTTGGTAGAAAATGAGGGTTTGGGGTATACATTATAGTGGGTTTTAAACTTGAACCGTAGGTTGGATTTTTGTTGGATTTCTGAAGCATGGATGTTTACCTTATGTTTGCAATGCCTCCCAGGCATTATGGGTGTAAGGATTACACTATTTTTGGCCAAAAATAGGGTGGGAGGTGAAGGGTTGTTCTTGAACAAAAGATATGATTTGGATGGAATTTAGGGGTTATATTGCCCAAATTTTTGTAAAAAACAGTAATAGAATGCTTTAGGAGTATTGATCTGAACTTGGATTGTCAAAAATGGAGTTTTGGGTCAAGGGGCGCCATTGTTGCACCCCTTGAAGCCTTGGGGATGATGAATACCGCTATAGCGGTTGGGCTCCGCTATAGCGGTTGCGCTACATCGGATATTTTTCTGCTATGGAGGTTCCACTTTGGCGAACGATCGTCCGCTATAGCGGAAGGCCGCGAATCAGTAGCTTCCCAAGCTGACACTTAGAAAATTGTTCCCCCTTTTCTAAACCCCTTAGACCTTATTGAGTTCTAATCCAATTTTCTTGCCATATTACAGGTTATACATCCAATGGCTGAAAGACAACAATTGCCCGTGTATTCCTATGAGCATTTCCCTGATGAAGCTAGTCGGGAGAGGTTCATGGATTATCGGAGACTGGATATTTGTTATGAGAGGGGGTGCAAGATGATGGGTATGGATGGAAAGGAAACCGTCTTCCACCAGAAAGTTTGAGAGTTTGGTTGGGAGTCCTTGCTAGTAGATCCTCCTTCCGCATGGACGGGCTGGGTACGGGAGTTCTATGCCATTCTCCCTACAGTCCATTGGGATGAGCCCAACCCCACCATTCGTATCCGAGGAGTGGACGTACCTGTGGATGCTCAGACTGTAAATGAGGTGCTTGGAGTGCCTCACATCTCCAATGCTGCATACGAAGCCAAGCCAAGGCTTTGTGACATGACTTGGTTGAGATATACTTTGGTGGATGCAGAGTTCAGGGATCGGGTCTACTGGGTCATCCCCGAGGGCATCACTAGCACCTACTTTTCTGTGGAGGCTAGAATGTGGTTAAACTTGGTATCTCGAAGAATTCACCCTCGGGCAACAAGACTGATGTGACCTATGCCTAGGCCCTGGTGATTTCTTGTGCCATGCAGGGTATAATCATGAACGTGGGGGAGAAGATCATCTTTGAGTAGAAGGACTTCTACCGGGGTCATAGGAAGGGCCTTTATCTTCCTGGCTTGGTGTCTGCACTGTGCAGGTGGGTTGGAGTGCCTGAGGACCCTACTTACTTGGAGGTGGCTATGGACGACCCTTTTGACCCTTCCCGAGTGAAGGTGGTCTTCAAGAAGAATAAAAAAGTGGACGAAGCAGGAAATAGTCAGCCGGTTGAGGATGTTGATGATGATGATGACACTCCTGCCCCTCCCCAGCCTCAAACCCCGATCACTAGTGCCCAACTAGAGGAGACCTTGGCCGTGGTTTGGAGGTTCATAGAGGGCACCACCGCTGGAGGTACAGCCCCGCTCCTTACTGCTCAGGACTTTGCTCCACTCCGAAGGGAGTTAGAGGAGGAGAAGAAGAAAAGGCGCTCTTGGGACCGTATGCTTTCCAAGATGTGGTAGACCATCAAGGTCATGTTCTCTTGTGCCGCTTCGGGCCAAGATCTTCCTACCCTAGAGCCCGAGGACAGGCAGGAGTTCCCCTTCATGAGCGCTGATGAGGCTTAGGACCTCCCCCTCCCCCCTTTTTACCTTTGAACAATTTACAGCTTTTTGGTTGCCCCCGTTTGGGGCTTGTTAGACAGTATTCCCCTTTCCTTTTACCCTTTTTATTAACGCACATGGATGCTTGTTTTCGACAATTTCCTTTATATGCACACTATGATAGTTAAATCATTGATTTCTTGTTTTACTTAGCAATTCGAAGCTTAATTCCTCCTTTTAAATTGTCCTGAGAATGAATGAAAAAAAAACAGGGGAAAAATAGGGTGAGGTTTCTGCCTCACGCCCTTCCGATATGACGGTTGCCACTCCGCCATAGCAGTACCTCTCTAGCAATAAAAATTCCACTATAGCGGGATCATCGTAGCGGTACAGTTCTGATATGGTGGTCCCGATGGTGACAACCCAAAAAAATGAATTTTTTAGCAAGTGTACCCTTCCCCTTTCCCGGTTATCATTGTCTAATCTCGTCGATCTCACTATGGTCTTAGACTACCCCCAAGACCATTCCTGGCAATGCATATATTGAAACTCTGCATAAATCACAAAAATTACCAAATCACAAAAGATTTTAAAAGGACAATTGTTCCCAATAATACCTTCCCGCTATTACACACGAATAGCTCCCTTGTTCTCATGGTTCCCAACTAAGTCCCGACCGTCCTGAAATCGAAGTTTCCCTACAGTCATAATTTCCATTCCCTTATCATCTTGACCAATGATAAGTACCTTTCAGGAAATGATACAATTTCAGTTACTACAATTAACAACTATGCACATACCCAAGACACACTACCTTCAGCTTATGACCCTCTGCAGACCATCATTCATTTCAAGGCAACCAAGTTCACACAATTCAAATAGGTCTTAGAAACATAGTAATACACAACATTTTCACTTCAGGCCACAACAAAAATTAAGTCACATAAATTCACCTGTATTCGTATTCATGGATGACCATTAGCAGGTTATCCATGTATTACCACAGCCTCTCAGGCTAGATACCAATTGGAACCTTCCTGGTTCCAATTTTCCTTGCTTGTCTTATTACAATTGGAGTACAATGGCCTCCCTTTACTTTGTCGAGATACCAATTGGGATTGAGAGATACCAATTGGACTTAACCCATACAAGCAAGTGAATAAACCACAATGAAAGAGAAGAGATGTTTCCTAGAATGTTTCATAGCCTCTCAATGATTAGATGTGGACGTTAACACACCAATCTGTAGGACTCTATTCAACATTTTGCTCTTATACTGGGAGATCAGTAACCTAGGCTCTGATACCATCTATCACGACCCAACCTACCAGGCCGTGCGGGCACCTACTCTATGCACCTAGATAGACAAACCCTTACCACCCGTCCAACAGGTAAATACAGTAAAGAGAAAATCGACCATGAAATAACCTTTTGATATACGAAAACCTTTACAACCTTGTTTTTACTAAAACATACTTTTTGAAAATTATAACCAACAGTTTTACAACTTAAAATACCCTCCCTAGGACCTAGTCTAAACAGGTACAAGAGCTACTACAGAGTTTATACAGAGAGATATAAATGAGACATAACTTCCGTCATGGAATCGAAGGACAGAAGCTACTGCAGATCACCATCGTCATGTACCTATGAAAAATCACCAACCTTGCAACCAGACTATACCCAAAAAAGGTATAGCAAGAGTAGAGTCAGTACAACCACACGTACTGGTAGGCATCATCGGTCGACCCGAATCCACACGTACCATCATATAAGAAAATAGGGAAAGCATGAAATAAATAGTATAACCCTATCCTCCACCATTTACCTTTACCAGACCTGATCTCAACCGATCATCTACTCACACCCCTTTCTATTCCTTCCCCCGCCAACTCCCTCCTTCTCACGTCTTATGAATCACGCTAAGCTTAGACTTCCCAAGTCACACTAACCTTAGACTTCCAAAGTCACACAACCTTAGATGTCCCAAGTCATACTAACCTTAGACTTCCCAAGTCACGCAACCTTAGCCCAACCGCTAAGTCAAACATTGACTACCCCACCATTATCCTAGTCAACCCCTCTGACTATGCATCCAGAAATGACCCAGTCCCTGTCATTCCAGACCCAATACCCCCATGGCACCACTCACAAATACCCGGACCCCTCCCAGATCCCTAGACAGCTCTTTACAAGATAACACCAGCTAGTAATCCAATGCCAGACGCTCAGTAATTTCCCTAGTTTATCAACCACCTATAAACCACTTCACAATTATAATCAACAATCCACAACAAATGACTATTATACCTCATTACACCTTCCGAACCCACCCTGGATCCCCTCTAGATAACACCTAAGTGTCAAACAATAACCCGGTCTACACCAAGACCAACTCGTAAAGAAATGTAACAGCCCGACCTCTCGAGGACCAAAATACATAACTACAATTCAAGTTCACAACCCGGTCCACTCATGGAACCAATACCAACTACAATAATGCAAACAATATCAATGCAACAATAGAGTAAATAAACCCATATCAGGTGTGGTACCCGAGACAACCATTAGTATTATCCCATACCAGGCGCGGTACTCGAGCCAACTGTTAGTATATCTCGTACTAGACGTGGTACCCGAGCCAATCAAAGTCAAATAATACACAGTCACAAAATGAAAAATCAACTTGTAAAACCAACAAGCACAATACAATGTTCAATTTCCCAGACTGCTAACAGGACTATTAGACACTTCTAAGCATTCCCTAAGTAATGCATTTCATAAAAATACTTAGATAAGAGTACATAAACACACACAATGTGCAGGAAGCAAACCATCCCCTACCCTCTCTTCCAGGTATATAACTTAGCCTCGAGCTCCGTCCGAAGACTAAGCACATTCACTCTTTATTTACATATAATGAACTGTTTCCCTTTTTTAGCATAATTTAACAACCACCTTTATTTTGGAACTTACATAGATAATAACAATACAAATTATCACCCGTTAGCCCTTAGCACAACCAACGACTACTTATCATGCCCTTCGCATTCCCGAAACCTCACCTAGGAGTTTCACATTTCCGTACCCATTTAGTTATTCTTGCAATTACCAATTCCCCAAACCTTCCCGACATCCCAAACCCTGAGTCATATCATTTTAGCATACCAAGACAACATAAATAGCCCAAAATAAATACAATCAACCCACAATTCAATCCAACCGATCCCTAGCTCACTCATAACTAATACCGAATCCGCCAAACTCTGTGCCCAGAAGCCTAATCATGTATTCTCCCCTTCACTACACAATAGTACAAGTGTAAACGGGTCTAACTACTCAAGTGAAACCCTAGCCTACCTGGGCGTCAAACAGCTACAAGGATGTGTTTTATGGCTCCGTGAAGGCGTTCCCGGCTGGGTAATGATCCTGGAATCCACTGTTCCGCATCCCTCCAGCCATAGTCCCTCCTACTCATGGTTTTCTAGTCTTGGAGAAGCATGGGAGGGTTTTTGGAGAAACCCTCGTATGTTTCTCAACTGAGGAGGAGAGATCTTTTATTAAAAACTCATTCTGAGGCTCCTGTCTCCCGTTATTCCGCTATAACGGATGACATTCCACCATAGCGGTTCCACTATAGCAGATAAAATACCACTATAGCAGAGTGACATCAGCCCAGATGATTCCCAAAAAATTGAATTTTTTCGCCACGTCACCCTATTTAATACCAAAATATTTTTTACTCGTTTTTGAATTTCATGATATCGTGGTTTTTGAAATAATGATGGAACCGGTCGTTACAGATTAAAAAGGAAGAAAGGGTGAGAGTTGACTTGGCTGTTGATCATACGAGATCAACGGTTGAGATTTAATCTATCACGGGTCGGGTAAAAAATTGGGTCAAATGAATTTGAGAAATTAAAATTGAAATTGAGATTTAGAATTAGGCCAAATTGGCTCAAGTTTAGGCTAGAATTGAAATAAATTGGGTAGGAACTGGCTAGAATTTAAATAACCTTTTTAGAAAAATTGAATTTGAGCTGCTATTTGATTAATAAAATATTGCATATAAATTTAGTAGATAAAAATAATAATTAACGATAATTATCAAAAAAGAAATTATTTAAAATTATAAATATTATATATATATATATATATATATATATATATATATATATATTGTACGTAAAATTAATGAAATGTAATATTTTATGAAATTCACGATAAAATAATAGTAATTAGAAATAAATTATATATTTATAAATTACATATACGAATTTAGAAAGTACCAAGATAACGACAAATTACATAATTTATTTAGTAAATAAAAGTAAAACGTAAAGGAAATTAAGTTATAAAATAATAATAACTAGTAAAAACAGCCCGAGTGAGGTATAGGGAGGTCAAAATTGGGTGTCAATAATTTGGACTAGAATTAATATAAATAAGGCTGAATTTAATTGAATTGCTATTTGATAAGTACCATATACATACTAAAATATAAATAATTAATAATAATTATCGTACACAAATAAAAGAAAAATATTACCATTGGCGGGTGATAAAAATAATTGAGGAAAAATATGGACACTACTAGAAAATAGCCGGATGGTAACAAATATGCTATTAACCATTTTTAAACCGTTGCTAAATATAGTTTATTGGAACAGTTATGACCGTCGCCAAAAGTTTTGGATTAATAAACCGTTCCAACAAATAAAAAATTTCAAACAACTGTTACGATAGATGGATTTACCGCAACGGTTCACTAAACCGTTGCTATAGGTAGGCCAATTGCAACGGTTATATTCCAATAGCAATGGTCATATGATTAAGTCTAGTCAATAGCTACCAAAACTTTTGGCGACGGTCATATTTGAAAATGGTTACTAGCATATATGTTCCTGTAGGCCTATTTTCTAGTAGTGTCCCTGATGTTGAGCCTAAATTTACCCTTTTTGTAGTTTTGCCTAATCACCTTCCCCTTTTTTTATAAACTTTCAGTTCGGCCTTGGTCCCTCCTTGGAAATTATGCACCTCAACTTAGGCAAATCTTCTAAGTTGAGGGTGGCTACTGTGAAGGTGAGTGTGAAATTTGGGGTATGAAAAGAAAAAGTTAGAGATAAAGAGGGAAATAACGGGTGTGGTGGATATGCTAGAAAAAAGAAAAAAAGAAAAAGAAAAAAATAAGATTTTTTTTCAATGTTATATGTGATGAAAAGTTGAGTCTGAAATAAAAGCCACACCCGTCACTGGATGAAAAAGAAGGAATAAAAAGGGAGAAAAAGAGAGGAAAGAATAGAGTTGGTCTGGAAAAGTTGAAGAAACATAGCGTAGTGTCAAGGAGGGCTTAGTCACTATTTTCCATATCTACCATACCCATCCCCGAGCCTACGTTACAAGTCGAGTAAAGTCCTATAGTGATCCTAACCCAACTGTTCGAAAACCGAGGCATAGAAAATAAGGGCAAGCCTATGGTATTATGCATGCATTGCTGGAATATTTTTGTGAGTGTGAGTGTTCTAGTTCAGTCCCGGATATTCTAACTGTATTATTGTGTGATTGGGACTTCTTTTTGATGAGGGCACTAGAGTAACATTGACTGTTAACTGTTAAGGTAAGTCTCATATGTGTATGCTATGTTGTCTGTTGATATCGTATTATCGTCCAAGGATCCTCTTGTGTTGTCTTGATAGGCGGACTTGTGCACTTGTTTGTATTGAAAAGGAGGGGGATACTTGTTGCAAGCTGAATTGCTAAATCATATGATTGTCGTAGTTCCTAGTTTTCTTTTGCTAAAACGTCATTCTAGGATAGTTTTGTTTTGTCGCTTGAGAACAAGCAACAGTTTTAAGTTGAGGGTGCTGATGTGTCGTGGGTTTGCGGCACTTTCGATGCTTAAAACTTGGAATTGGAGTATGTTCTTTAGCAATTTTTAGTAGCTTTGATGTGTTTTTGAGTCTTGTGCAGGAAAACATGGTTCGGAGTCTAAGTGCAGAAAAAGACTGATATTTGGGCTGAAACTGACTTCTACGACTCAGAACCACGAGTCGTGAATCACTCCATGAGTCGTGGAAAGAGTACTGCAGATGTAGCTGGAGCTTGAGTTCTACGAAAGGTTTCCATGAGCCATGGACTTGTTCATGAGTCGTGATGCCTGCTCGTGGAACATGATCAGAGAAGGTGAAAACTGTCTGAGATCACTACAAGAAAAAGTCTTATTTATGACCAACATTTAACGACAAGTTTAAAATCTGGTTCTTAAAAGTATGTGTATAGGAACAAGATTTTTTTCTGGTCTCTAATTCCTCATTTAACTTTTTTAGTTAGCAAAGAGACAATATCTGGTACCTAAAGATATGAACATCTGGTCCCTAATAATCATGTTTGAGCGGGGACAAAAAGGGATACTTATTTTACCTCTTAAAAAAAATAAAAAACAAATAAATAGAACACCTAAATATTACTAAGAAATAAAAATTAGACCGCTCCAATACGTTTTTTCATCATTTTGGGACTAGATCCAAAACCCTCTTCCTCAAAAGACACCCACCCACCCACCATATTGTGCTATACCCCCAATCAATCTCTACAACGGCGTTTTAGGGTCTGATAATGAAGATTATGTTAAAACTCTTTTAAAGAGTCATTTCCCAGTTCCTGGTAACTTGTAAATGTTATTTTTATGAATATTTTGCTGCAATAATGTTAAATTGGTTTGATAATATCTTTTGAACTATTTTGAGGGTTAAAGTTTGGAACTTATCATGTTTTTGACTCGGTGTTATTTGAACACTTCATTTCTAGGTTTTGAGCTTGTTTTAAGATATTTAGATTGGGGTTTTGGTTGGTCTCAGAGATGAGTGTAATATTGAAATGGTTTTGAGGGTTAAATTTAGGAACTTTGCAATTTTTAACTCTATTTGATTGATTTGAACACTTCGCTTCTAGGATTCCAAAAGATAATTAGGCATTTAAACTTGGTTTTTGTTTGCTATGATTGATGGGTGTATATTTTAGATGTTTCTAATGGTTTGATTTTTGGAACTTTTGTGGATTTTGAATTTGTTAGTTTGATTTCTTTGACTCGGTGAAAATAAACAATGTTTTTTTCCCCTCGAAATTCTGTTCCCATTTCTAGTGTGGTTTGGAGAGAGTTTGTTTTGCCTTAGCTTTAATTTGCATTTTCTTATGGGTTGGTTGTAGATTCTGAATAACACCTGAATTCTTCTCCTTGTTTCCTAAACTTTTTCATGAAGAAACAGACATGGGAGAAAGGAAGTATATTTTTAAAATCTTTAAGCCTCCATTTTTTCTTGAGGAGCAGAAAAGTGAACAAGTTTTTATCAGCCCATGATTTTCAATCCATGAATAGCTACTTTAGAAGAGAGAGTCCATAAGCTGATTCATTTGCATTTGAAATAATTTAGTTTTTGTTGAAGAAACTGATTGTTCTTATCGCATAATTTGTATTGCGGAAAAAGAATAGATTCTGACCGAATGTAGTCAATTGTTGCTGCCGAGCGTCTATTGTTGATGTGCTTCTGATTGATATGTGGTGCTGAAGTAGCTTGTTAATACTCTTATTCTAGTGATAGCTATTATCTAGTTAGTTTTTTTGGATTTGGTGATGTGCAATTCGTTGTCTTTAAATTCTTCAGTTTGAAATCTCACAGAGAACTCAATCTGTTGTTTAAGTAAATTGGCATAGCGAAAATCTAACAAAGAGTTGTAGATATTCATGATTCTAAGCAAAAAAATGTCTACTCTTTTCAAAATCTTAAATTACTCAAATTGCCAACATGAGTCATGTTTTCTGTTTTTATAAGAGATCTAAAGCAGAAATATACAGGAATTGAAATATCATCTAGATAGCCTTGACTTTGCTGCTTCCTGAAAAGTCTACTTAGTGTCCATATATAAGTTAATACTCATGGAGATGTGACTATATTGGCACTCTGTTGTATAAGTTAATTAGAACATTTGAATAATTAGTGATTGATTTCGAATTGTGAAGCAAGAGTGCCGAGCTCATTAAGATGAAGTGGTATCCTTATTCGTCATAGGTAGTGCTAAATGCCTATAAATCTCCCAAAAGCAGTTTCAAAGGATTAATCGTTAAGTTGTATCCTTATTCTTTTTAGTTGAAGATGCTTGTTCCCGGTAAATATTGCATTTATATGTAATGCTAATACAGATCTATTTTATGAAGGAAACAAATTATGGTTTCAATAAGAGTTATGGTTTTGAATCTTGTTTTACCCTTAGGTTTAGTTCACTGGAAGGAGTCTCTTACTAGTATGCTAGTGTAAAAACTAGGCATTCAAGTATAGGCCATTTAACTTTTTGCTATATTTTGTTGGATCTTAGTGATATTACATACTGATATAATAAGTTTAACCCATTGTAGTTTTGTATCGTATTAAGGATATGCAACAAAATTGTAATGTTAAACAAGTTTGCACATGACTCTTAAATGCTGTTGAAGAACATTTTGTGTTCTTGTTTATTTTAATGTTGGTTTACCATTCAATTAGCTCTCATCAGTGCCATAATTGCATGATTGTTGTGATGAAGATTGAAAATAATGAAAGCACAATTCTAGAATAGTTTGTTCTCCTCTTTTTCTTCAACTTATGGGTTTCGATTCTCTATTTATCTGACTCCGATAAATAATTATTTGTAGACATTACACGTGTCATACGATATTTCAATCAATAAGGTCTGATTCTGCAGTTGAAAAATTTGTTAATGATTCTAGAAATTCTATAATATACATCGCTTTCACTCCAAGGAAATTTTTCTACAGAGGGGGTAGCAATATCTCTATTCTATTGGTCTTACAGACTCAATTTGGTAGTGAGATGTTTAGATTGAGTTTTCTGACGTGATGGGTTTAGGCTCTTAATAATGTTAGCAGATGTTTTTAGCAGATGGATTGTGTTAAACTTTTTCTCATCTTGTATTTCATTCTTTATTTCTATCTGGTGTTCATCTTTCTGCTGCTAAATCAGATTTTAGGAGCAAATGTTATAATACATGAGACTTATCTAGGAACAACTGACAAATTATCGTAATCTCTCTGCGACGCCATATGAAACACTTGCAGCCCAAAACCTCTTTCAGGTAAGCATGCATCCATTCTTTTATCCCTTTCATGTAAGTTAACCTACTTAAATAATCAAGTAAATTTGCTACTTCAGTTTTACCGTCGCGTGGTTTCTTTTGTTGAGCTGCATTTTACTCTATGATGTTTATAATAATCATGTAAATTTGCTATGTGAGTGTGTTAACATGGCTGGAAGTTTGATATGTCAAATCTTTTCCTTTTCATAGTTGAATTTAATTTTAGTTAGAGAAGAACAAAAAAAGAAAGAGCTTTTCTATCGCATCCAATCTTTAATGTTCGTGTGCATTTTAAAGAAAAATATCTTGTAGTCTAATTTGTCTCACTGTGCTAACAGTTGGCAGTATAACTTAGTTATAGTTTGATCAATGGCTTGGTAGGTTTATAAACACATATGGTTGCTCTGTTATTAGCTCTTTGTCTAATAACTAATTAAGGTTTTATTTTTAATAGACTTAATTGCTCTCGAAGTGCATCTAATGGGAACACCTCTATCTTTTATCATGGGCTAATATGTCATAGACATGATCGAGAAAACTTCTTTAAACAAGAAATCTTGTCAGCATTTATTCAAGACATTGATCATGAAAGCTAAAAAGGGAAGCCTGGTGCACTAACGCTCCTGCTATGCGTGGGATCCGAGAGTACGGAGAAGGGACGAACACAAGGGCCTGATTTAAAATTTTCATGTTGACCATGGACCTCATATAGTGATGCTCAAAGCCAACTGTATTGAGTACTTAAATTACTGTTAGATGTGAACTTAAAAAAATATTTAAATAATTTTCTACTAAAATAATATACCATGTATTTGTTGCAGGTATTGAAGTGTTCGGTTGAGCAAGTAAAAGTACAAGTTGTCAAGTTTCTTATAATTTTTCTAGCGTTACGTGAATAATTTATATCTTTTGCTACAAATGTTAGATTTCTTGAAGGGTTGTGTAAGCAATATAATGATTATTTTGTTGTAATATAGTTCTTCTAATGGGATTTTAATCCAAAATTTAATCTTATGAGCTTGAGTTTCTCTTATAAACTTTATACCATTGTAAGTTTTGGGACTGGAAATGATTAGGACCACAATTATGGTCACATAAATCACATTCAACGACCATATTATCTTGTCAATAACAAAATTTAAGGACCGTTAAGTTGGTCCCTACAGAATAATAGGGACCAGAAATAACTCCTTACAGTTCTATAGAACGGGGTATAGCGACCATCAATTGTCCCTAAAACACTTTCAAGGACCAGATTTTTGCCTGTCCTAAAAAGTCTTTAGGGACCAGTTATCATAGCTCGTCGCTACTGACTTTTAGCGGAGGAGCCTATAGGGATGGGCGGCGACCATATTTTTCTGGTCTCTAATGAGTTTTAGGGACCAGAAACAGACTTTTAGGGACCACATTTCCCTTTGCTAATGGCCATTTTTCTTGTAGTGGATCTATGACTCAATTCCACGAGCCATGATTTAAGTCACGAGTCATAGACTGACCTCGTAGAGAGGAACCCATAGGAGAATAAAAGATCTGAGTTTCACGAGTGTTGTTGACGACCCGTAGAAACTTTCACTGACCGTAGACTTTGTCCGTGGAAGATGCCGATTCCAGTTTTCCTTGTTTAATTGGGATAGAATTAGAATTTTTACTGTCTATAAATACCTTTCCTAGGTTTTCTTTTACATTTTATGCTCGATATTTTGTATAAAGCACATTTGAAACATTGTGATCTTGGTTTATTCTTGGTTTTGAGAGTTATACACATTCATAGTTCATTGTTCTTACTTCCATCTTCATCTATTCAAGTTCACGGATTGCTTTACTTCTTATTGTAAGTATATGATCATGAATGCACCAATAACTTTTGATTGTTTACTTATGAACATGAGTAGCTAAATCCACAACTGGGGTTGTGAGAACCATGAAGGATTAACAAGTAGGCAAAGTACTTGGTAATTCTAGGGCGGTGTTTATGCATGTATTATTCTTCCCTTTGTTTTGATTGATTTTTAACGGTGGACAACGTTAGAACTCGCCTTATCCTTACTTGCCGGACCAAGAAAGTAACAGATGGGAAAAGGGTTGTTTAATGACGAAGATTTAAGGCTATCAGCTCTTATCTAATAACTTGACCTTGTCCGGGAATAGCTAATCTGGGATCCAGGGTAAGGGGTAGTAAATCATACACCTACGGCCGGACCAAGGCATGTGGTCAAATTCATCTATCTGTCGGACCAAGGATTTAGGTGAGCCTAACTTACTGATTCTGCATGCTAAGCACCAAGCTAGTTTACTAAGTACAAACTCCTTACTAAGTTATGATCTCATGGGGAACACTACCCTAGTCACTTCTCTCATTGATTACAACTCTTAAAAGTGTCACGTGTTACTTGTTTACATTCTAGTTACAATTATTACTTGTTACTTTTAAAAAACCCTTCGTAGGGAAATAAACGGCTAAGAGTGCAAGTAAACACTAATCGACCATAGTCCTATCATATTCCCTGTGGGATCGACCCCAACCTTTGTTGGGTTTTATATTTAAACAGCGACCGCTTACGCTTCTAAAAGGAGGTGTAATTTTAGCGTATCATATGTTAAGGGGGCAAAGGGGAATTTACTCTTCGGACGGGATTCAAGGCTGAGTTTATGTACCCGGGATGGAGTAGGGGATGGTTATTGTTTCCCAATGTGCAATGTGCGTTCATGTACTATCGCGTAGTATTATGTGAGTTGAATGATTAGGGAATGAGTTTATGAATGTCTACTTATCTGGTTATCAGTATTGTGAAATGAAATGATTTGTTACTTATTGGTTTACAAGTACGTTGGTATTCATTGTTTGTTGATTGATTTGATTTGGTATGACATTCGGTTGGCTTGGGTACCACGCCTGGTACAGGTTACTTATTGGTTGGCTTGGGTACCATGCCTGGTACGGGATACATATTTGGTTGGCTAGAGTACCACACCTGGTATGGGATACAAACGGTTGGCTCGGGTACTATGCCTGGTACAGGTTCTATATCGGTTGGCTTGGGTACCACACCTGGTACGAATTTGATTTACTTACATTGATTATTTTCTTCAATGATTCCATGAGTGAACCAAGTTATATTCTTGAATCTGTAATTAATTATATTAGTCCTTGAGAGGTCGAGTTGCTACACATAAATGTGGGGATGGTCTTGGGTGGACCAGGAATTGCATGTTAACACTAGATGTTGGTATAGGAATCCTTGGTCAATCCGAGAAAGATAAAAAGGGTATATGCTATTGTTACTTGTTGATCGTTTTAGTTGGTTGTTGAACCTATTCCATATGGTTGATAAGTTTAGATGGAAGACTGAGAGTCAGGAATTGTATTGTTATAGGTCTAATTGTTACTTATTGTTATTCCTGAGAGGGCCGAGAATTATTATTATATGGCATATAGTTGGTCATTGAAGGGCCGGGTTAGTGTGTATAAGTGACAATGTGGTTATTTTGTGAACCTGGGTCGTATGTTATTGGCATAGATGATGTCATAGAGATCCTTGTTTGTTCCAGATTAAGTAAAAAAGATACATGTTTGTTGTCACTGAAAATTGTCAATGTCGGTTAGACTTGTGACGTGCGGTTGATAAGCTATGAAAAAGACTTGTGGTCTGGTCATAATGTTGGTTGTTATTACTTGTTGAGTATGGCCCTGGGAATCATTAGGGCGGTCTCTACTAGTAGGTGATGGTACAATGGGTGTGGTCTACGCCACTAGGTAGTGGAGTTTACTTCGGGTTATTGAGTCATTGTGGTTGACCGAGGTAAGGGGATGGTAGTCTGGGTATGGGCGTAGATGTCAGGTAATAACAAGTGTGACTTGGGAAGTCTAGGTGTCAAGGTGACTTGGGAAGTCTAAGGGTTAAGGTGACTTGGGAATGTCCTCGGGGTCGGAGCATAGCGTCTCATAGTGGTGGAGTTGGCAGCGGAAGGGATAGGCAGACTTGAGTTGATATTGGATTTTGGTAAGGTGAATGTTGAAGGGTCGAGTATCGTAATTAATTATGCATTTCCCTTGATTTCTTATATGATGGTATGGAATGGATTCGGGTCGACCGATGATGCCTACCAGTACGTGTATTGGTACTGATTCTACTCTTGCTATACCTTTTGGGTATAGTTTGGTTGCAGGGTTGATGAAAGTTTATAGGTATAGTACGACGATGATCTTCAACAACTTCTACTCTTGTTCCTATGTTGGAAGTTGTGTCATTTTACATTTCCTTGTGTTACTCCTGTAGTAGCTCTTGTACATGTTTAGACTAGATCCTAAGAAGTGTTATTCCAGTTGTAAGAATTGAGTTATCATATTCTTTTGTAAAGGGTTTTCTTAAATGAAATGTTGTAAAGGTTTTCTTTTTTTCTGTATTAAAAGGAGGATTTTATGGTTATACTTGATTTTCCGCATTTACCTATTGGAATGGGTGATAACGGTTTGTTTATCTAGGTGCATAGAGTGGCGCCCGCACATTTCATTAGGTTGGGTCATGACAGATGGTATCAGAGCCTAGGTTACTAGTCTCTTAGTACAAGAGCAAAATATCGAATAAAGTCCTGCGGATTGGTGTGTTGACGTCCACATCTAATCTTTGGAAAGCTGTGAAGCATTCTAGGAAACATCTCTCTCCTTTCATTTATTTTCGTGCAGTTCATTTGCTTGCTTGTTTGAGTTGAGTCCAATTGGTATCTCTTGATTCAAATTGATATCTCGACAAAGAAAAAGATATCATTTGGCTCCGACTGTTATGAAACAAGCAAGAGAAGTTGGAACCGGGAAGGTTCCAATTGGTATCTAGCCTGAGAGGCTGTGGTGGAGCATGGATGACCAACAAATAGTCATCCATTGACCGAATAGGAAATAGTATATGTGTCTTGATTTTGTTGTGGTGTGAAGCTTAAAAACTTGTGTGTTACAATGTTTGTGTGACTAAAATCATTGGTGTAGAACTGAAACTTCCCGACAGTGAATATGTGAGTCTGGGTGTATTCATAATTTGAAATTGATATGCTTTGGTTGGTGATAAATTGCTATGTAATTGGATTTAAATTTCATATTACTTTCAAGGAGGGGCTCATCATTGGTTAAGATGGTGAGGGGACAGGACTTACGATTGTAGGAAAGCTTAAGCTTCAGGACAGTTGGGACTTGGTTGGTGACCATGGGAATAAGAGGTTATTCGTGCATGGTAGCAGGAACGTGTTGTTGTGAACAGTGTTCTTATGTAATTCGATTTTGTTTTGGTGATATTGGATGCTAAGTTTTGGCCTGTACATTGCTAGAAATGGTCTTGGGGTATTGTTTAAGCCCATGGAAGGATTTATGCTATTAATAACGATAACCGGGAATAGGGATATGTTATTCCTACTGGAAATTTAAATTTCTGGGCTGTTATCGTCGGGATTGCTATAGAGGAGATGTACCACTATGATAATCCTGCTATAGCAGAAATTTCTACCGCTACAGTGATACCACGATAGTGGAATGGTAACCGCTATAGCGAGGAGGCTCGGGGCGGAATGCCTGCCCTATTTTTAAATATTAAACATTTCATTCCCGGGGCATTAAAAGCGATAATTAAGCTACGAGTTGCTATGTAAAACAAGAAAACCATCTATAGAACTTATATAGCATGCATATAAGGAAAATTTATTTCGGCTTTAAAATTGGTGATTTCTTTAATGATAAATTATGGTATTCAATGGTTTGCATTACGTTCGGGTATAGAATTACTATTGATATAGATGGTAAGGGAACATAAAGGAATTGATGATTGTGAAGAAGCTTCGATTTCAGGGCAGTCAGGATTGGTTGGGAACCAAAGAAAGAAAAAAAGGGACTAGTAGTGTATGATAGCGGGAATGTGTTATTGTACGCGGTTTGGTGTGTTTCATAACTGATTTTATAATAGTGTGGTACTAAATTCTCAACTATGCATAGTTGAGTTTGGTCTTGAGGTTATGTTTTAAGACCATAAAGCAACTTCATGTGTTAATGTTGAAAACATGAAAGGGGAATGAGAGAATTTTGCAGAGAATGGTAAATTTTCTGGGCTTCCACTGTTGGGGGTCGCCATAGTGGTGTACAGGTCGCTATAGCGGGATGGGTGGGGCATAATCCCTGTCCTATTTTCTCCTATTTTATTTTTTATTCTTGGGTCATTTTAAATCGCTAATTGAGCTATGAGCTATTGCATGAATTATTTAGCATCCATGTGTGATAAAAGAAAAGGGTGGATATGATAGCCTGGGGTATTGGTAAAATTATGATTGACCATTGGTGGAAATAGTCACCCTTGTAGAATTTGACAAAATGACCCGTAATTGACTGAGTAGTATTGGACATTGCTCATAGGCTTATGTTAGGAGGGTGATTAGTGGGTGGTTTATTATTGATGATCCTTAGTGGTAAGGTCGGTTGAGGGAGTGGGGTTATTAAATGGGTTCTTTAATATTGTTGTCCCTCTTGTGGTTGTTACTACTCATTGAGTGGTAGGGGTGTGCTCTCCATAGCATTGGTTAGGGTGTAAGTGACCGGGTAGAATTCCTCCTAAGATGAGAGTTGACAAAAATCTCAATCTAGGATGGGTTCCACTGGAAGTTTGGTTTTGTGTGGATTAGAGATAAGTGGTATCTTGGGGCATAGTGTTGATAGGAGTAAGGTGATACTATGATATGTGAGGGGCATATACCCCGTAGGAAGCTTCCAAAATAGAGTTTGGGTTAGTAGAACTCCGAGTATAGCGGGAAAGGGGTCGCCATGGTAGGATCTAATCCTCGTGGCATGGGAAATTATTTCTTCGTTAAGTGTGAATTTATTTTGCTCCGGTGTTTTGGCGAGACACCGGAGTTCTGGGGCATTCGGGGAGGAGTACTCTTATTGGCCTAGTGTCACTTGAAGAAAGGAATTCCTTGATAGAGCAGGATCAAATTAAATTTTGGTTGAGATTGGGTACATCAAGAGATTTGGAAGTTTCGATGGTTTGCGTAAGGTTATATTTACGCTATCATGGTAGATCATTAAGGTTAAAGGGACTGACTCGCTCTTTCCCTCTGCCTTAGAAATCATTCATGGATGAACGATGGGTAAATTAGTATCAGTTGTACTGACATGTTCAGTCGTTATTAAAAGGCACCTCGTTATGGGTGAGATATTCGTGCGAAGATCGGGTTAGAAAAACTTTTGGGTTGGAGAGTTGGAAATTTTGGGCTAGGCTAGTCTAGATGAATTTGGAGCGAGGTAAGGTCTAGGGAAATCCAGGAAAGGATTGGGTAAAATTTCTAAGGTTGAGCTAATTTTTCCATTAGCTAAGGTGTTAAGGAGTCCGTAGGATTTTTCAGAAATGAATTCGGGTGAGTAGAACTCCCGATATCAAAGTTGACGTGAAAGGGTTGGTTCGGAACGTCAAGATTTGAAATGTGTTATGAAATGGACACTTTTGGGGAACTTTATGACTTTCTATCCCGTGTAAACTGCTATAAAGGTTGACACAGCGCTATCGCGACCTCCGTTATAGTGGAGAAATTACCTCTATAGCGGAAGTAAATGCCAATCAGCACTGCTATAGCAGTCGATTCTACTACGGTGGTACCGCTAGCGGAGCGTGGACTGCTATAGCGAAGCTTGGACCGCTATAGCAGAACGACAGGATCAGAAAATCCAAAAATGAGTTTTATAATTTCATTCTCTCCCCTTCAGCCCCAAAAATAAACGAGGGTTACTCCAAAAACCTTCCTAGGCTGCTCCAAGGCTTGGGAGCCATGGGGAGGGGAGATTTCGTCTAAAAGAACGCGAAACCATGGATTTCAGGCATGTCATCCATCAAAAAATGCCTTCACAGAGCCAGAATATGTGTTGTGCAGCTACTTGACGTCCAGGTAGGCTAGGTTTCTTTCCATTGAGTAGATTGACCTGTGTTTATTTTCATATTGCTGTATAGATGGAAAGGAGAACTCATGATTAGGCCTTCGGGCACAGTGTCTGGGATTGTTATGTTTGGATTGTGTTAAATTAGAAAATCACTGAGTTTGGATAATGTGTTATAATATTCTAGGTTGTCTGTGATTATTATGTATTGTACGATGATAGAATCCACAGACTAGAGTGTTGAAAAGGTTCGAAGAACCGGAAAGACTTTGGGTAGTTAAATGACTATAAAAATAGAGTTTCGGGAATGATGTGGTATAAAAGAGTAGAATAACAAGAATAGTTGAATTACCAAGGTTAGGGGAGGTATTCTCTATATTGTAATTTGTCTAAGGAGAAGGTTCAGGAATGGGGGTGTATCTACTGGTTATGTGTTAAGGGGGCAAAGGGGAATTTAGCCTTCAGACGGGATTCAAGGTTGAGTTTATGTACCCGGGATGGGGTAGGGGATGGTTATTGTTTCCCAATATGCAATGTGTGTTCATGTACTATCGCATAGTATTGTGTGAGTTGCATGCTTAGGGAATGAGTTTATGAATGTCTACTTATCTGGTTATCAGTCTTTTGAAATGAACTGGTTTATTGCTTATTGGTTTACAAGTATGCTGTTGTTCATTTGATTTGATTTGGTATGACATTCGGTTGGCTCGGGTACCACGCCTGGTACAGGTTACTTATTGGTTGGCTCGGGCACCACGCCTGGTATGGGATACATATTTGGTTGGCTCGGGTACCACACCTAGTACGGGATACTAATGGTTGACTCGAGTACCACACCTGGTACAGGTTCTATATCGGTTTGCTCGGGTACCACGTCTAGTATGGGTTTGATTTACTTGCATTTATTGTATTCTTTCGATGATTTCATGAGTGAACCGGATTGTATTCTTGAATTTGTAATTGATTATATTGGTCATTGAGAGGTTGGGTTGCTACATAAATGTGGTGATGGTCTTGGGTGGACCGAGAATTGCATGTTAACACTAGATATTGGTATAGGGATCCATGGTCAGTCTGGGAAGGATAAAAAGGGTATATGCTATTGTTACTTGCTCATCGTTTAAGTTGGTTGTTGAACCTGTTCCATGTGGTTGATGAGTTTAGAAGGAAGACTGAGAGTCGGGAATTGTATTGTTATGGGTCTAATTGTTACTTATTATTATTCACATGTTGGGTTCCTGAGAGGGCCGGGAATTATTATTATATGGCGTGTAGTTGGTCTTTGAAGGGCCGGGTTAGTGTGCTTAAGTGACAAGGTGGTTCTTCTGTGAACCGGAGTCGTATGTTGTTGGCATAGATGATGACCTAAGGATACTTTTTTGGTCCAGGTTATGTAAAAAGGATACATGTTTGTTGTCACTGAGAATTGTCAATGTCAATTAGACTTGTGACGTGCGGTTGATAAGCTAAGGAAGAGACATGTGGTCTGATCATAATGTTGGCTATTGTTACTTATCGAGTATGGCTCTGGGAGTCATTGGTACGGTCTGTACTAGTAGGTAGCGGTACGACGGGTGTGGTCTATGTCACTAGGTAGTGGAGTTTACTTTGCGTTGTTGAGTCATAGTGGTTGACCGAGGTAAGGGGATGGTAGTCCGGGTATGGGCGTAGATGTCGGGTAATGACAAGTGTGACCTGGAAAGTCTAGGTGTCAAGATGACTTAGGAAGTCTAAGGGTTAAGGTGACTTGGGAATGTCCTCGGGGTCGGAGAATAGCATCTCATAGTGGTGGAGTTGGCAGCGGAAGGGATAGACAGGATTGAGTTGATATTGAATTTTGGTAAGGTGAATGTTGAAGGGTCGAGTATCATAATTAATTGTGCATTTCCCTTGATTTCTTATATGATGGTATGGAATGGATTCGGGTTGATCGATGATGCCTACCAGTACGTGTGTTTGTACTGATTCTACTCTTGCTATACCTTTTGGTATAGTTTGGTTGCAGGGTCGGTGATGTTTCATAGTTTGGAAGTTTTGTCATTTTACATTTCCTTGTATTACTCCTGTAGTAGCTCTTGTACATGTTTAGACTAGATCCTAGGGAGGATTATTCCAGTTGTAAGAATTGGGTTATCGTATTCTTTTGTAAAGGGTTTTCTTAAATGAAATGTTGTAAACGTTTTTTTTTTCCTGTATTAAAAGGAGGAATTTATGGTTATACTTGATTTTCTGCATTTACCTGTTGAAATGAGTGATAAGGATTCGTCTATCTAAGTGCATAGAGTAGGCGATCGCACATCCCGGTAGGTTGGATCGTGACAGTTGCCGACCTTTAGGAAAGTAGCAATGCGTGTTGCCACCGCTGACCAAAGATTTTATCTTACTTGTTCATAACTAATTACTTTCACATGCATGATGTATAGTGTTTGCTCTAAAAGTTATTCACTCCGTACACATACAATCAATAAGAAAACGAAGAAGAAATCTTTCAATTATTTTTAAGTGAAAAAAGAAAAGTCAAATATAAGATACACCATCTATTTACCATGATTGATAAGAAATAAATGATTTGACCCTCTTCTTAAGATTGACATTTGAAAATTTCTAGGCTTTAGGCTATAATTATTCTCGAGCAACTTCCTCACCACCCACAGGTATTTCAACTTTCATCCTTCTCATAGCAAAGTTCCAGTAAAGCCTTGCAATCTGAATATTTCAGTCACTCATTAGTAGGCATGTCAAGTCCGATGACACTCGGGTAAATTTCAAAAATAGTAACTTAACTATCACTTTTTTTCACAAAAGTAACTTAAGTATCTTTTCTTACACAAAAATAACTTAACTATCACTTTTTTTACTAAAAATAATTTAACTATCTTTTCTTACACAAAAATAACTTTACTTTGAGTAAACTAATACAATAATCACATGACCGGAATTCGGTAACTTTTTCGATGAACTCCACTTTTTTTTTAAAGATTTTAGATATAATAAATAAAATTTAAAAAATACTCAACCCCACCCGCTTCGACCCAAAACTCATTTGAAAAATATATTAAAAAGAACAAGAATTATTATTCCCAAAGAAAAATATTTTTCTTTTCTTTTAATATGTTTAGACGTAGAAAAATATATTCTTTTCTTTTAATACTTTAAGACGCAGAAAAATATCCCTTTTCTCTTGATATATTGAGACGTAGAAAAATGACTAAACTTTGGATTTTTCTACGTCTTATGTATTAAAAAAAAGAAAATATTTTTCTACGTCTCAATCTATTAAAAGAAAATAAAATATTTTTTTATGTCTTAATGTATTAAAAGAAAAGAAAATATTTTTCTACATCTTAATTTATTAAATTAAAAAAAAAATTTGTCTACGTCTTAACGTATTAAAAGTAAAAGAAAATATTTTTGTACTTCTTAATATATTAAAAGAAAAGAAAATATTTTTCTACGTCTTAATATATTAAAACAGAAGAAAATATTTTTTTATATCTTAATATATTAAAAAAAAGAAAATATTTTTCTTCGTCTTAATGTATTAAAAGAAAAGAAAAATATGTTTCTTTGAATATAATGTTTCTTGCTCTTTTCAATATATTTTTCGAATAAAATTTGGGTCAGGACGGGTCAGGTTGAGTATTTTTAAAATTTTATTTATTAAATTTAAAATAAAAAAAGATTGAAAAAGAGTAGGGTTCATCGGAAAAATTATCGTATTCCGACCATATGATATTTGTGTTAGTTTACCCAAAGTTTAGTTATTTTTGTGTAAGAAAAGATAGTTAAGTTATTTTTGTGAAAAAAAAGTGACAGTTAATTTATTTTTCTGTAAAAAAAGATAGTTAAGTTACTTTTATATAAAAAAAGTAAGTTATCATTTGTGAAATTTACTCGATGACATTCCTCATTACTGAACCAAAGTTATCGACTTTATCATCTTCCAAAAACTCCTTCCTATTGGTTGAATACATGGCGTCACAATCCCTAAAGCCACCAGAGTTGCACAGACAAATACATTCTCAACCCCTTCTTTGAATTCGGCAGTATAACCATCAGAAAGGATATAGAGATCTGCAAGAGAATAAGGAACGGTTTGCAGGCCGTGATTCTTTTTATCAGTGTAGTGTGAAGCATTTGAATTTTGTAACTGTTATGTTTGTTTTTGTCCAACATAGAAAAATCTCTTAAATTGAGAGGAAGTGGCCTGAATTTCCCCTTTAAAAGAGACTTTTGATTTTGTTGAAAAACAAAATGGGGAATTTTCGTATATATACACAAAATTAAATACTTTACAAAAAAAGTAGCCAAACTTATTTTTTATTAAAAATAGCCAAAAGTTAAAAAAAAAACACGTGGACTTTAGCCAAAAAGGGGTCCATAGCATCTAAGAAACAACGAAAAACTGAAAGATACACTTGAATGGAATTGTAAGCAAAAATTTACTTTTTAATCTCTTCCCTTCTTTTTCCTTATTTTTCTTCCTTTATACTAAGGCAAGTCAATTGTTACTTCTTTGATACCTGCCTTTCGGATAGTATGCTGGAATATAACCCTTTTAGGTGCATCAGCACTGTACGAAAAGAATTATGATGAAAGAGTCAAGAACGGTGTTGTGTAGCAAAAAATGCAGTATAGACGACCTGGCTAACCAATGGCTTACAACAGGCAAAATAGGTCCAACAGACCTAGAGAAACTATGGTTAATTATTATGCACTGCAGACTTTTTTCACGGCTCACTAATTTTTATGATAAATTCGCAAATTCAAAAATAAATTATCTTATTTAGCCACGATTTCTGTATGGGTAATTTAAAATTATAAATATAATTTACTTTTCATGCCGTCAATTTTACCATGGCAAGATCATGGCTATATGTTACTCTTACAGTGGCTAAATAAATTTTATATCCTTATAATGTATATGTAGTGTATCGATGTTGTATAAATAATTACGTAATATATCGATATTGTATAAATGATGTATAAACGTGTATCGATATTATAAATGGTGTATAAACATGTATATATGATGTATAGATAGTTATGTAGTGTATATATAACGTATCGATATTGTATAAATGTGTATCGATATTGTATAAATAATGTATAAACGTGTATCGATATTGTATAAATAATGTATAAATGTGTATCGATATTATATAAATAATTATATAGTATCGATATCGATATTTATTTAACTATCATGCGTTCCACCCTAATAAATAAAAAATAATAAAATAACATAAATATTCCTTTTATTCTATAAAAGAAATAAAACAATTAAAAGGAGAAAAAAAAAAAAAAAAAAGGAGCAACAAAAATTTTCTTTAAAAAAAGAGAAAAAAAATAGTAAAAAAATAGCAATATCTTTTTTAAAAAAGTTGCAGCTAAAAAAGTTTTTTAAAAAAACAGCAAGATTTTTTATAAAATATTGTAGAAAAAGAAGTTTTTTTAAAAGAAAACAACGCAGAAAAAAAAGAAGAAAATAGAAATGAAAGGCAATTGACCTAATGGCCACATTATCCTAATTACTTTGGCCGAATTGTCATATTTGGTAACAACAATGGCCGAAAGATTATTTTAGGTAGGAAGATTATTTTAGGTAGGAAATGACAAGTTGAGCTATTTTTTGTGTAAAAAATTTAACTCTAGGAATATTATGTATAATATTTTCAAACAAAATTTGCTACAAAAAAGGAGCCCAAACCATGGTTCATTGAATTTTGAAATTTAAATCTTTTAAAAAGTTTTAACCGTGCATGTGTATGCTTGTGAGTTAGTGGGGAAATGGGGTAAGGGACGTTTCTAAGTTAGTTTTTTTTTTTTTTTTAAAAATATAATTTTTTTTAATGTGTTTATTTTTCAAACCAAGTCCAAATAATTTTTATTCAGATTTAAGTACTTATCTTTTTGTTCAAATTAAATCTTGTTAGATAGATAACTAAATTTATTTGGGTCGTAAATTATTTGAGTTATGAAATTTTATAATTGAACAATGGTTGCTTTTTTTCTTTTATAATCTTACACTTTATTTTACTCAATTTGCCTGGTAATTACTTTAGTGTACGATTTGGCTTAATCTCGCAAATACTCTTTTTTATATATCTGTATGGATTTAGAATCTATAAATATAGATTTATAAATATTATATCATTTTGTCTCTTAATAATATATAGATTTCAAATTTTAAAAAAGTGTCCAAAAAAATGTAAGCATTAGCCACATCTAAAATTGGTTATTTAAAATTAGTAAAAAGAGTATAATTCTGTAACCTGTAACTTTTTTAACTGCCCAATTTTAATATTTAAATATTTTCATATTCAAAGAAAATGAATTATTTAAAATTAGTAAAAGAAGTATAACTCTGTAACCTATAACTTCTTTAAATGCCCAATTTTAATATTTAAATATTTTCATATTAAAAGAAAATGAATTTGAATTTTAAAATTGTATTTTATAAAATGATGACACTTGGCAGCCAGTTTAAATAGGGATAGTTAATGTTCAAAGTAGTTACATTTTGTGAGTTTGAATTTTGTTTTTTTAAGTTTGCAGATTTTTTTTTTATTTTGGATTTGAATTTTAAAAATGTATTTTCTAAAATGATGACACTTGGCAGCACATGAATGCTTTACTTCTCTTTTATATATAGATAGATAGATGGTGGCTAATTCCCTATTCTAATTTAATTTATTTATTATTCTCTCTTTTAGCCTAATATGTGCCTTGATTGATATATATCACTAAGAAATTATAGACAAAGTGAATTGTTTATCATAGAAAAATCTTGTTATATACTGTTAGTGGCCAATTTATGATAAACCTATTTTGAAAATTGGGATAATTTATGATAAAATATGTCTATTTATTACACACTATTTTAGAAATTGAGATTTGTCAGACTTGTGCAATTAAAACATGCTTCTCATTAATCAATAATTCACGTATACTATATCAAATAACTAATATCGTTCTTGTAATCACCAATCACCGATTTATAACATAACTTGTTTATTTGTTATTAATAGTCTATAATTTACGATCCTTCTAAAAAAAATATATTTGGTCATTTGAAATAGAACGGCTTCATCGCCGAAGCTTTCTTCAATAATATCTTCAATTGTCGCTTGTCGTCGAATGTTTACCCGTTAAAAAAATTAGTTTCGTCATTGAAGTTGTGATTGAATTGTGATCCACTAGGCTACCCAACACAATCGTCAAGCTCTGGTGGGGATGGGGTTGATGATCGTCAATGTCATCGTTTTGCATTGAATCCTCATCGACTGCCGGTTGTGGTGGGGGTAGGGTGGGGATGGGGTGGGGATGAAGCAGATGATGTTGAAACAACAACTTCTTCTTCTGCTTCTGCTTCTGCTTCTGCTTCTTCTTCTTCTTCTTCTTCTTCTTCTTCTTCTTCTGCTTCTGCTTCTTCTTCTTCTTCTTCTTCTTCTGCTTCTGCTTCTGCTTCTGCTTCTTCTTCTGTTTCTTCTGCTCCTCCTCTTCCTCCTCCTCCTCCTCCTCCTCCTCCTCCTCCTCCTCCTCCTTCTCCTTCTCTTCCTCCTTCTCCTTCTCCTTCTCCTTCTCCTTCTCCTTCTTCTTCTTCTTCTTCTTCTTCTTCTTCTTCTTCTTCTTCTTCTTCTTCTTCTTCTTCTTCTTCTCCTTCTTCTTCTTCTTCTCCTTCTCCTTCTCCTTCTCCTTCTCCTTCTCCTTCTCAAAGTGAAACACTGATTTCATCACTTAAATTAATCATAGAAAAGTCTACTGGATTAATATAAATTTTGGGAGTCTTCACACATTTCATTATTTTCTTGATCGTTGTTTTGATATTTTTCTAGTATCGTTAAACAACTTCACTAGCTGCTGACAAATGCCAAGTCTTACGTGCTGGGTTAAAGAAAGCAAATTAAAATGATCCTCTCAATCCTATAAGATCATGTCTAACAAACATTGAGTAGATATTACAATTCAACAATAGTGGTATGCAATTGTAAACTCTGAGAATCATGCATTTGTACACAATGATGTGAAATCAAAAGCCCATCAGACCATCAGAGATCAGGCTAATAGGAGAATTAATGATTCTTTGATTCAAGAAGAGACACCACAATTTAATTTTTATATCATATCTATTCCTCAAGAAACTTCTATTTGAAAAATGTGATATCTGGTTTTGAATATCTGATAAGTACTACAATAGGTAATTTAGCAAAAAAACTGCAAGTACAATAATTTGAGGCATAAAACAACATCAAGAAAGGGAAAGGAAAAATTGGAGAAGCATACAACCGTCATTGAGAGACTTTCATTGATCTCAATGGACCTGTGCGTTCATTGAAGAAGAACTTTCAACCATCTTTTTAATCCATACTTATTTTTAACTCAATTTTAATTCGTACTTTTATTTTTAACGCAGGGCTATTTTTAACCAATTTTTAACTCATACTATTTTAAACCTTATTGTCAAACCATGAAAAGTAATACTCTCTCTTTCAATGCCCCACAAACCTTCATTGGTGAAAACTATTAAACTTGGGCAGTTAAGATGAAATCTTATCTTGAAACTTATGATTTGTGGAAAGTTGTAATGGAAGATAAACCCATACAACCACTTCCTGAAAATTCTACAGCTACCAAAATTAAACTTTACTCAGAAGAGAAAACTAAAAAATACAAAGCGAAAATTGTAATTCAAAATTCAGTTGCAGATTCAATCTTCTCTAAAATCATTGCATGTGAGACAATAACAGAAGCTTGGGGAAAACTTCAAAAGGAGTACCAAAAAAGTAAACGAGGCAGACAAAATCAAATTCTGAATTTGAAAAGAGATTTTGAATCTCTTAGGATGCAAAAGGGTGAGACCATCACTAAGTATTCTGATAGAATTTCTTTGATTATTAATAGAATCAGGTTACTTGGTAAGGATTTCAAAGTTAATAGAATAGTGAATTTTTTTTTGTCACTATTCCTGAGAGATTTGAGTCCAAAATCTCCACTTTGAAAGAGTCTAACGATCTCTCTACTATCTCTCTTGCAGAATTGATAAGTGCTCTTCAAACACAAGAGCAAAGAAGAGCTTTTAGAAAAGAGAAAATCGTTGAATGTATTTTTTATGCAAACCACCAATTTTTTTTTGATTATCCTCCTTGCAAATACTGCAAAAAGAAAACACACTTAGAAAATTTTTGTTTGTGGATATCTGATGCATTATGTGGAAGTTGCAAACAAACAGGTCGTATTACAAAAGTGTGCAAGTTTAAAGACACTCAAAATAATTCACAAGCACTACTAGTAGAAGAAGAATACGAGGAAGACCAACGTTTTTAGCCGCCACAATAAAAGTAAGGAGAATGTATTTTTTAAGAATGATCAAGTGTTCAAACTCAATTTGGATACCACAACTTGAGTTTGAGGGGGAATGTTGAAATTTACTTCCCTTTACTTTATGATCTACATTAATGGCAGAATATTTTCTATTTTTCTATTTTAGTCTAAAAATATTTTATAGTATTTACTTTTTTTTCAAGTCTAGAGTTTACATTAATTACCAAATATTTAGTTTCCTTTTAATCTAGTATCTATAAGGAAAATAATATATTCTCCTTATTTTATTCTCTTTAGTTGCTTATAAATAGTGATGTACTCTTCTATTTGAATCAATGCAAGAATCAATATAAAGAGTTATCATTTATTCTCTCTTTAGTTTCTTTCTAGTTTCTTCGATTCCATAACAAGTGGTATCAGAGCCCAACGATCCAATGGATTCAACTATCCAACGATTCAATGAGTTTAATGGTTGAACGAGGTTGAAGACAGGTTTAAGGCGGTTTCAAGTCAAGTTGCAATCAATTTGATGATAATGACAATTTTTGTCCAAGTACTACATGTGGAGAAGGAGTTTCAAGTTTCAACCATATTTTCAACATTATTGTTGCTGCATCTTTAAAAATAAAAGAGAAGATATTTTTTAAACTATTTTAACCCATAATATTTTATTTTGCCAGAAAATTTAAGCCAAGGGGAAATTTATTAGGGTTTGCCCTGAATTTTCTACTTTATCTGAATTATATCATAATTGTGCTTTACCTTGAAAAGGTTTTTTTAGTGGAAAATATTTTCTTCTAGGAAAAGATCTCTTTCATAATTAGTTAATTATTTTTTGGAGGAGAAGTTTTACACTTTCATAAATAAAAGTTCATTACTTTTCATACATAACACAATAACATCCACAATGTAGTCATCAAAGAGTCTTGTTTAGGGGAATATTATTCTCTCATAGATTTTTTATTCTTTTTAATTTAGTTTTTCATATGTAAGCCAATTGGCCAAAGCCATAATAATATTATGTTTTTAGTATAGTTTTATGTGTCGTCTAATTTATCTCTTTGATGGTTTGCAATTAATAGCTTTTACATGCTGCTCTCTCAATTTCAACCCCAACACTCCTCAAAAAACTTCGATTTGGAAAATGTGATATCTTGTTTTGAATATCTGATATGCACTACAATAGGTAATTTAGCAGAAAAACTGCAAGTATAAAAATTTGAGGCATAAAACAACATCAAGAAAAGGAAAGGAAAAATTGAAGAAGCATACCACTGTCATTACAAAAGAATTTCAAGACCTCTCCAACAGCATCAGACTACTCAACATTAAAAAAAAGAGGTCACCAAATATACCACAATGAAATATCGATATAGTTTCCATAAAAATGTACTTTAACTGCGAGTTCCATCCCAAATTCATCCAAAAGGTCGATAGTTTGTCCCACTTTAATAACATCATCCTGCATTCAAGTGCAAGGCATGTATAGGGTCAATCATCAAGATATAATCCCATGAAGTGCTAGGTAAAGTTCAACTAGGCCGTGAGCAATCAATTATATGGTTAAAACAGTATACATGAGATAAGATCATGGCCTACCGAGTTCCAAAATTATAATTGGTGCTATCAATACTTAGACCTTATACAACCAAATTGCTAGATGCAAAGTGTAAAAGACATACATAAGCTAGAATTCTTACCTCTTTCAGTTCTATGTTCCAGACGTCTTAGTAATACAATATAAGAGAATTTTTATACTTGAAACACTTGACAATTGCTATCATCCATTGGCCATTGGACAAGAGATAAAGTTTAAGCTACTCAAATTTTAGAAAAAGAAGTTACTTGTTATTATTACCTGTTTCCAAAGAACCATTAGAAGGATCAAAGAATAAACTACTAGAGAGATTTGGACAATGAATTTATTATGGTTACCTCTTCACAAGAAGGTGGTTGCTTCTTTTCTTTTAACGTCCTCACCCTTCGGAAAGAACCAACTTATTGGAAAGAGGTTAAAAAAGTTATCGTTCACTTAGTACAAGATAGATCACAAAAGGTTTCAATAGGTAACTAATACTTACTGTTGGGATGATACAAGAACATGACCATTAGCTCCAGTTGCCTCTAAAGTTGCTAGTTTTTATGATTTTTCAATGTCAACATTTGTAAATGGGCTTATCTTTTCCGAGGAAGATTTCTGCTGAAACTGCTGGTTTACTTGCACTAGGAGGTAGTGATGGTGGTGAGAAAGAAACTGGTGCATGCACTATTGGAGCTTCCATCTTCCGCTTCAAGTACATTTCAAAACCTCTAACCTGTGAGAAGAACCACATGCATGATCAATCAAATATGAGAGTCAAAAGACATAAATCTTTTTTTTTTTTGCTGATAAATTTAAGAAAATAGATAGTTACATATGTTGGTTTTTAGTAAAGAAATTAAAAAATAATAGAGAAAAAAATACTGCAGTGCTGTCAAAAGAAATTATTTTATTAATAATTCAGAGACATATATTTATAGTTGCAATTCCTAACTAAAAAATAGAAAAATATGCTAATGAATTGTCTATAAAATCAAACCATAAAAAAGTAGGAAATTAACTCCTATATTCACTTAACAAAAATAATTTGAAATCCTAAAAGCTAGCTAATGATAGATTTACTGCAAGCTTTTTGAGATAATGCAACTATCTAATGTATTTATGCAATATCCTGAGACATATTTCTAACACTCCTCCTTGGCTCAGGAATTGTAGATTCTGAACTTGGCTTGAATTGACCTCTTAAATAAATATGCCATTTCATCTTTGGTCTTGCAAGACTTGTGTGCATCTTCTGCTAGATTAAATGAGAAACTTTTACCTCTCACTTAAACTTGTAAAATCTCCTTCTTAGTGGAATCAAAGATTCGACAATATTTGTCTTCAAATAATAATTTAAATCCTTTTTCCATTAGCTGGCCAACACTCAATAAAATTTTATCAATATCAGGCACATAAAGGACATCAAATCCTTTTCCTTTTACAAGAATATATTCACCATTCTCAATTCTGACTTTCTTATTTTGCATAAACGTGAACTCTTTAAAAAGATTTCTATTATATGTCATGTGGTTTGTACAACAATTGTCACTCATCCAAAAATTAGATTTCTTGGTTGAAAAATAAGTTGCCACAAATAAGTGGTCTTCTTCTTTTTCTTCATTGGCGATTTTGGCCTTTGCTTCATCTTTTTGATATTTAATTTTGCAAATCACAACTTCATGACCAAACTAATTGCAGATCTTGCACTGTGCATTTGGCCTCTTCCAATATTTAAATGGAGGATGACCTTTTTGGTCATAGTGCTGACAAAGTGGGTAATTTTTAAAAAAAATACCCTTGTTTTGAGTTTTGTGACTGACTTCTAATTCTCCTTCAACCATGACATCTTGCCTCATAAGCATCCTTTGCTCTTGCGCCTGTAATGTACTTAGCAATTTTGCCAAGGTAATCTTAGACAAATCTTTTATATTTTTCAAGGTAGCTATGTGTCACGACCCGATTTCTCAGTCATGATGACACCTACAACCCCCTAGTAGGCGAACCAGTTTTTGTAGCCCGGAACGGTTAGTAATGGACTACTATCTAACAAGTAGGCGGAAGAACAATATAAATAGGCGAAAGCAAGGAAAATAAGTGAAGAAAGTAGACAACAGGAATATATATAGCATATATGCAGAAGCTAACCAACCCAAAAGACCTGAAAAGACACGACCCGCATCACGTAGCCCCGGGTCTAAATCGGTGAAATAAATCTCAAAAACCCCCTTTAAGGGTTCGCAGATGTAACCGGGTCTAAAACAGTAGTAAATCAAGTCCAGTACTCGGCTTTACCGAGTCTAACATCATTTCCCATTAATAACAAAGCAACTCTAGCACCTCGGCCCAACCAGGTATATTATAAGTAGGAAAACTGTGATAAATCTCTCTTTTAACTTTTCTTACTTCAAGAAGATCCATAAAACAGTACCAAACCATTTTATAATCATTTTTATCAAAAACGGCCCCTCGAGGCCATGCAAAATTTAGAAAATCGTATAAGATAGGCCCGGAGCTAAAAAAAGTAGTAAAAATCATGTAGAAATCTTTTATATGCATGAAAATGGCATGCTCAATCACAAACAATAGCCCAACGGCTTACAATCAACCTATCGGCCCTTCAAAGGCTCCAGTCATTCTACAACATAGATAGCCAGCTCTATAACAATAATAACACTGTTCGGGACTGACAAACATTCTCAAATAACCAACCATCTATGTTCCAGATTAAATACAAGGTCGCATAGGATGACAAGGGTAATAACATCATCTATAACAAATACTACAAACAACGGAGGAAAGAAACGAGTCAGACATGAAGAAGCGGTCAAGGTTTGTGGTACCAAGCTAGTAAACCCAACCCAAGGATGCCCATTAATATAATTTATCCTATATATGCGAAGTCTATGAAAAATAAACCATAACCTACCTGTCATTCGATGACAAGCTGCGAGAACGAGGGTATCCCGACCTGAACCACTCCGAAAAGCTCCGAACAGAATTCAAACTATCAAAAACATAAACTACACGTTAAAATGAGACTAATGATACTCATATCACTATAATACTATCCAGGCTAGAAGTTAGGTTCAAAGCGGGCCTGCGAGGCCCACAACCTAAAATTAGAAACGGAAAGAAGTACGATGAACATACTACTCCCGTGAGGGCATGCCCCAAATTTGAGCAAATTTGGCCTAGAGAAAGGGCTCAAAACAGCGCGCTCAAATAATGAATTAAAGAGGAAAATTTCAAAGACTAAAATCAAAAATTAAAGGAAGAAGTTACCTACCACGATGAGATGAAGCACGCCAATGGAGTGAATTCCCTGAACCCACAAGCATGCAACCAAAAACGAGCAGCCACTACAAGGAAATTTTTTTCCAAGCTTATGAGTTCATCAATGGAGGTTTTTAGTGGAGAAGAAGTAAAGTTTGGGAAGAAAGAGGTTACCCAAACGACAAAGGAGCGAGATTAATCACCCATTTATAGACCTCCAAGGCCAAAGACTGATCTGGCAGCAATTTGGGTTGAGAAATAATAAGTTTAGAGTGAGAAAACATGGAGAAAAAGGTTGAAAAACCGAAGTTGAGGGATTTTATAGGGGCTGGACACAACAGAAATATCAACAATGCTAAAAACTTCTACGGGGCATTTCGGGCACAATAGGAACCCAATACTAAGAAACCAATAATGCCATTAGAGTGGAAACAACGCTCCGGACTCAACAGAATAGATGAAACTTCCATACAAGATCATTTTAGAGGAATGTTGACCCAAGTCAACATTAACTAGAAACAACTGAACACCCAAAATGAGCCCGACTTACCCGGGACGCAAACTAACGACCTACCTAACTCAAACTCGACATTCCAGAGCTGATGGAACCGTCAAATTTTGAATCTGATGCTCTGATCATCGAAAGCTGACCCAAGTCACACTTCCAACTCCAAATGGCCTGAAAACACAAAAACCAAGACAAAACCCACACAAAAGTTCTGAGGCTTCGACTAAAGGTCCAACTAGACCAACCTCCATGCTCTGGAGCTAACGAAACCATTAGAATGTGATTCTGAGCACGTTAGCTAAGAATGTTGACTAAAATTAACAATTTCCTAAGTTTAAGCTCTAAAATCGGGAAACGGCCAGAACGACAAAATGAACGGCTAAGGCATCGAACCACCAGTCCCAATAAGCCATAAATGTCTTGGGCCCGCCACATGCAAGCTCTAACAGTATAAAGAAAGCATAAATGCAAAAATGACTAGAAGGCTCATTACATCATCCACTACTAAAAAGGACTTTCGCCCTCGAAAGTCAAGAAGAGAGAGTACCTGAAGGCTCAAACAACTGCGGATGCTGAGCCCACATCTCTCTCTCAGTCTCCTAGGTAGCCTCCTTGACTGGGCGATGCCTCCACTGAACTTTCACCACCAGAATTTCCCTAGATCTCAACCTCCTAACATCTCTGGCCAATATAGCAACTGGCTCCTCAACACAAGTCAAACCATCATCCAACTGAACTGAATCCCACTGCAACACATAAGACTCATCTGGAACATACTGCCTCAATATTGATACATGGAAAACTAGGTGTATAGCTGAAAACATCGGAGGCAAGGCTAGCATATAGGCAACACTACCAACCCTCTGAAGAATCTCAAATGGCCCAATGTACCTGGGGAAAAGCTTGCCCCGCCTACCGAATCTCATCACGCCCTTCATGGGCGACGCACAGAGAAATACTAAGTCACCAACACTGAACTCTAAGGCACGAAGTCTATGATCAATGTAGCTCTTCTACCTACTCTGAGTTGCTTAAAGTCTATCCTGAATCACCCGGACTCTGTCTAAGGAATAATAAAGCAAATCTGTACTATGAGGCCTAGACTCCAAACCATCAAACCAACCAATCGACAATCTGCAATGCCTCCCATACAAAGCCTCAAAAGGTGCCATGCCAATGCTCGAATAAAAACTATTATTATAAGCAAACTCAGCCAAAGGCATAAACTAGTCCCAAGAACCCCCAAAGTCAAGAACACAGGCCTAAAGCATGTCCTCCAGAACCTGAATAGTCCTCTCGGACTGTCCATCTGTCTTAGGGTTGAATGCAGTACTAAGCTGAACCTCTGTACCCAAATCTCGCTGAATAGCTCTCCAGAACTGAGATGTGAACAGAGTGCTTTGGTCTGAAATGATAGAAGTTGGGACCCCATGCAACCGAACAATCTCACGAAGGTAGATTTGAGCCAACCTCTCTGCACTGTAGGAAGTATAAACCGGCAAGAAATGTACTGACTTAGTTAGCCTATCAACAATCACCCAAATAGAATCAAACTCTCAAGAAGTACGAGGCAAACCAACTACGAAGTCTGTAGTAATCCCTTCCCACTTCCACTCAGGAATAGGAAGTCTCTGCATCAAACCACCAGGTCTCATGTGCTCGAACTTAACCTGCTAACAGTTCAAGCACTGAGATACGAACTTCGCTATGTCCTACTTCATACCACTCCACCATTAAAGATATCTCAAATCTCTATACATCTTCACTGCACCCGGATGAATAGAGTACCTCGAACAATGCACCTCATGAAGTATCAACTAAATAAAATCCCCAACTCTCGAAACACAAAGACGACTGTCGAACCTCAAAATACCATCAAAACCCAAAGTAGCCCGGCTAGCCTCACTCGAACTACCTGATCAAGAAGGTCACACAATCTCTAATCCTCAAACTATCAGCTCTGAATCTGATCGACTGGAGTAGAACGAACCTTAATACTAGAAAGAACTCTCCTAGGATTCGACAAGTCAAGCCTAACCAAATGGTTAGCCAAGGACTAGATGTCCAAGGCCAACGATCACTCAGAAACTGAAAGTGAAGCTAGGCTACCTATACTCATCGTCTTCTGACTCAAGGCATCCGCTACCACGTTTGCCTTGCTCGGATGATATAGAATGGTGAAATCTTAGTCCTTCAGTAGCTCAATCCATCTCCTCTTCCTCGAGTTTAGCTCTCGCTGACTCGTAATATACTGAAGACTATGATGATCGGTGAATATCTCACAATGAACTCCATATAAGTAGTGCCTCTAAATCTTGAGCGCGAAGACTACCACTGGAAATAGCAAGTCATGAGTGGGGTAGTTGCACTCGTGAACCTTCAACTGCCTCAACGCATATGGTATCACTTGACCCTGCTGCATCAACACACAACCAAGACCAACCCGGAAGCATCACAATACACAGAGAAACTCTGACCCTCAACCAGTAAAGTCAATACAGAAGTTGAAGTTAACAAGGCCTTAAGCCTCTAGAAGCTATCCTCGCACTAATCCAACCACTGAAATGGAACATCCTTCCTAGTCAGCATAGTCAAGGGTGCTGCTATGGAAGAAAATCCCTCAACGAACCATCTGTAGTACCCAACTAACCCATCAAAGCTACAAAGCTCAGTAGGAGTAGTAGGTCTAGGCCAATCACACACTGCTGAAATCTTACCCTGATCAACTCTAATCCCATTCTTAGACACCACGTGTCCTAGGAATGCAACTGACTCAATGAAAAACTCGCACTTTGATAACTTGGTATAAAGCTGATGATCTCTCAAATTCTGAAGTATAGTCCTCAAGTGCTGCTTATGCTCATCTCTACTCCTCGATATATCAAGATGTCATCAATGAAGACTATCATGAACCTATCCAAATATGGGCTACGGACCCTTGCATCAAGTCCATGAAAGCTTCGAGGGCATTAGTCAACCTAAAAGACATCACCAGGAACTCATAATGGCTATAACATATCTTGAATGCTATCTTAGGGATATCCTTGTTCTAATCCTCAACTGGTGATAGACGGACCTAAAATCAATCTTCGAAAACATAGCTGGACCCTGAAGCTGATCAAACAAGTCATCAATTTGTGGCATCGGATACCTATTCTTCACAGTTATTCAGCTACCGATAATCAATACACATCCGCATCGACCTATCTTTCTTCTTCACTAACAGAACAGGAGCATCCCAAGATGATACACTCGGCCTAATGAGCCCTTTTAGCTAACAAGTCCTGGAGCTGCTCCTTAAGCTTCCTCAACTCAGCTGGAGCCATATGGTAAGGAGAAATGGAAATGGGCCTTGTGCCCGACTCTAACTCAATAGCAAAATCAATATCTCTCTCAGGTGGAAGGCTTGGCAGGTCGGTAGGGAACACATATAGGAAGTCTCTAACCACAGGAACCAACTCAGGGGAATAAGTGTCAGCACTAGAATCTCAGACGTATGCTAGGTAAGCTAAACACCCACGAGAAATTAGCTTCCTAGATCAAAGACAAGAGATGATCCCAGATGATGCGCGGCTAACAGAACCTTGCCACATAACCGCGGATACACCGGGCACGGCTATGGTAACGGTCTTGGCATAACAATCCAAAATTGCATGGTGATGGGATAACTAGTCCATGCCCAGTATCACATCAAAATCTAACATATCAAGGATCATCAAGTCACCCCAAGTCTCCAAATCACCAACAGAAATCATACAAGACCTCACAATCTGATCCACTACTAAAGAATCTCCTACTAAGGTCGAAACAGATACATGCACAGATAATAGCTCACTAGCCAATCTCAAACAAGGCAGAAAGTAGGCAGATCTATACGAACAAGTAGATACAAAATCAAATAAAGCCATAGCTGACTGATGGCATACAAAAATCATACCTGTAATCACAATATTTGAGGCCTCTGCCTCTGGTCTCCCAAGGACCACATAGAACTGACGACGACCTTCACCTGCCCGACCACCATCCCTACCACTAGCTCTACCATGCGAGAAGCCACCCCTAGCCTGACCACCACCTCCTCTAGGTAGTGGCTGAACTGCTCGCAAAGGCTCAGCTAGCTGAGCGACTGACTGAACTATACCCCGGTGAGGGCAATATCTAGCATAATAACCAAAAAACACCACAATTATATAAAGGCCATGGCGGCCTGAACTATCGAGATGAACTCGCAGAACCTATATGGCCACCATGACCTGATGCCCCATAAGCTGCACCTCTCGAAGACTGTCCTTGCTCAAACTTAGAACTACCCGAAGTCTGAAGTGAAGCCTGAACTAGTCGACTGGACTGACCCTGGTGGTGTTGTGGCTGATAACCCTGGCCCCACTGGCCTGAACCTCTACCACCATGACGAGAACCATTGTAGCTACCCTAATGATGAGGCCTCTTATCTCTGGTCCCCGAATCATGACGATGCAATTCCTCTACAGTATAGACATATTCTGTAATAGCCTGAAATAACCGACCACTAGCAACTAAGATCTCAGTTGGCTGTCTAAGCTCTATCTGTAACCCTGAAACAAATCTGTGAATCCTTTCCAGCTCAGTAGGAATAATCATAGCTCCAAATGGAGCAAGCTGATGGAAACAGGTCTCATACTCAGATACAAACATGGATCCTTGTGAAAGCCTAGTGAACTGCTCCCTGCGACGCTCACGATCACTATGAGGCAAGAACTTGGCCATAAAGGCCTCATAGAACTTTAACCAAGACAACATAGGAGATAAAGATGGTTCGCAAGCAACCTAAGCCTTCCACCATAACTTTGCTGGACCCTCCAACTGATAAGTAGTATACCCGACCCCATGAGTCTCTAACAAACCCATATAGTGTAACATCTCCTCATAGGTAGTAATGAAGTCATGTGGGTCCTAACCCGGTGCACCAGAGAATCTAGGCGGTGCCAATCTCAGAAATCTTCCCAATGCCTTCTGCTCTGTCTCTGTCATAACTGGGCTAGAAGCAAGAGGCTGTACAACAGCTGGAACTGGAATAACCTCAGCACAGAGAGCTGTAGTATCATACTATGCTCCTAAACTCTAAACACCCAGGGCTGCCTCTTGAGCGGATGTCTGTGCTACCTCAGAAGGCTTCTCTCCAATCATACCCAAAAGCTTTAGAAGTAAACCCTGAATATCTAAAGACTGAGCTGGGGATGACACAAAAGCTGGCACAGAAACTGGTGCGGAAGCTGGCAATGGAGTTAGTGGCACCTGGGCTGTCCCCAGGTTCACATGCTGCTGCTCAGGAATAAACTTTGGATCATAATCATGCTCTGGCTCTATCTCCTCTCTAGAAGCTCTAGAAGGGGCCGCTGCTCGGGGATGACCTCTACCCCTACCCTTGCGGCCACCCCAGCCCCTAGTTAGAGTCAAAGGTGCAGGGGTCGAAGGCTCTTCTTCACTAGAAGCTGACGATCTTGTATGAACCATCTGCAGAAAAATAAACTAGAACAAGTGAGATTTCAAGAAACTTTCAAGGATACTACGTACGAGATAGAAGCAAGAAAGTCCATATTTCCAAATATATCACTGTAGCCTCCCGAAGATTGAGTACGAACATATCTGCCCTAATATGTAGTACTCTACTAGACATTGGCTCCTATACTGATGACACTGGTGAACCTAGGGCTCTGATAACAAGCTATCATGACCCGATTTCTCGGTCATGATGGCACCTACAACCCTCAGTGGGCAAACCAGTTCCCGTAGACCAGAATGGTAAGTAATGGGCTACTATCTAACAAGAAAGCGAAAGAACAGTATAAATAGGCGAAAGCAAGGGAAATAAGTGAAGAAAGTAGACAACAGGAATATATATAACATATATGTAGAAGCTAACCAACCCAAAAGACATGGTATCATAGTATAAGAGCCGAAACTATATATAAGGAGTACAAAAGGATCCAAAACAATATATACAGATGTCTCCAAATAGTAATAGAGTATATGATACAAAAGAAAAATGAAAACTAAGCTTCGGTCGCCAAGAGCTCACCCTCAGTCTGGAATGGTCCAAAATCTCCTCGCACAAGTCTTCGCGAGCTAATGGCGATGGCCCACACTAGGATATGCACCAAAAGATGCAGAAGTGTAGTATGAGCACCAATTGCTAAGCAACGAGTATCCAGTAGGTATGATAGATCGACTGGGCAGATGTAAGATAAAAGAGCAGTAATAAGCAGAGTAGAAGCAAATAGTCATAGAAAATAATGAATAAGTACACGAAAGCTAGCACAGAAGGAATACAAGCAGAAAACAACATACATGGCTAGCTACTAGAATATATATCACAGGCACAGGTGAAAGGAAGAAGTAATGCTCATGGTATCCTCGCAATAAAATATATATATATATAGAAGTTTTAAGAAAACAAGCAGTATACTAGTAACCTCAATTAAAAAGAGAAGGAGGAAAACAAAATAATGATAGCATGCTCGAACACAGGAATATTAACCAGGCCCAGCTACATAATACTAGTCTCAATATCAAGTTACAATAATAAATTAGCATAAGGAATCATAAAACTCGATAAAGCAATAATAAGTCTACCTACAGTCCTATTGGGCGTCCATACACCCGAGGAACACAAACAAGTGAAGACAAACCCTCCAGCATCCCATACTACCAGAGCGTACACTTAGTAAACAACAAACAAAAGTGGAACCTCACACAAATAAATGGTATGATGCATGATGAAAATTGGGTGGAATAGTAACCCTGTATATACCTCCTCCGACACCTAATGTCCTAGTAGGTAGGTCTCATAGAAGGACACGGGCCGTATACCTCAACTCCACCGTATACCCTTCCTCCGGCACATTCAACAAGCAGCCCTTGGTCCGAATCGGCAAGGTCCATAGAGGTCCTCGACCTCATACTAAATCTCAATCTCAATATCATCGTCCAGAGTGGATCCAGATTCAAAGCAGAAACCCAAATCTAAAAAATGCATGCCCAGAACCTATCCGGGTCTAAATCGGTGAAATAAGTCTCAAAAAGCCCCTTCAAGGGTGCCCGAGTATAACAGGGTCTAAAACAATAGTAAATCAAGTCCAGTGCTCGCCTTTATCGAGTCTAACATCATTTCCCATTAATAACAAAGCAAGTCTAGCACCTCGGCTCAACCGAGTCTAGTATAAGTAGGAAAAATGTGATAAACCTCTCTTTTAACTTTTTTGACCCTAAGAAGATCCATCAAAACAGTACCAAACCATTTTATAATCATTTTTACCAAAAATAAGCCCCTGAGGCCATGAAAGATTTAGAAAACTATATAAAATAGGCCTGAAGTTAAAAATCATAGTAAAAATCACTTATATGCATGGAAATGGCATGCTCAATCACAAACAATAGCCCAACGGCTCACAATCAACCTATCGGCCCTGCACAGGCTCCAATCATTCTACAACACAGATGGCCAACTCTATAATAATAATAACAATGTTCGGGACTCACAGACATTCCCAAATAACCCACCATCTATGTTCAAGAGTCAATACAAGGCCGCAAAAGACCATAAGGGTAATAACATCATCTATAACAAATACTACAAACAACAGAGGAAAGAAACGAGTCAGACATGAAGAAGCGATCAAGGTCTGTGGTACCAAGCTAGTAAACCCAACTCAAGGATGCCCATTAATACAATTTTATCCTATATATGCAAAGTCTAGGGAAAATAAACTGTAACCTACCTATCGTCTGATGACAAGCTGCAGGAATGACGGTATCCAAGCTTGAACTATTCCGAGAAGCTTAGAACGAAAGTAAAACTATCAAGAACATAAACTACAAATTAAAACGAGACTAATGATACCCATATCACTATAATACAAGTCAGTCTGAAATTTGGGTCCAAAGCGGGCCCATAGACCCAAAACCCAAAATTCAAAATGGAAAGAAGTACGATGAACATACTACTCCCGTGAGGTAATGCCCCAAATTTGAACAAATTTGGCCAAGAGAAAGGGCTCAAAACAGCCCTCTCAAGTAATAAACTAAAGAGGGAAATTTCAAAGACTAAAACTAAAAATTAAAGGAAGAAGTTACCCACCACGATGAGATGAAGCATGCCAACGGAGTGAATTTCCCGAACCCACAAGCATGCAACCAAAAACGAGCAGCCACTACAAAGAAAAATTTCCCCAAGCTTATGAGTTCATCAATGGAGCTTTTTAATGGAGAAGAAGTAAAGTTGGGGAAGAAGGTGCTTACCCAAACGACGAAGGAGCGAGATTAATCACCCATTTATGGACCTCTAAGGCCAAGGACTAATCTGGGAGCAATTTGGGTTGAGAAAAAATAAGTTTAGAGTGAGAAAACTTGGAGAAAAAGGCTGAAAAACCGACGTTGAGGGATTTTATAGGGGCTGGACGCAACAGAATTATCAACAATGCTAAAAACTTATACGGGGCATTCTGAGCACAATCACAACCCAATACTAAGAAACCAATAATGCTATTATAGTGGAAATGATATTCCGAACTCAACGGAATCAATAAAACTTCCATACAAGGTCATTTTGGAGAAATATTGACCCAAGTCAACATTAACTAAAATCAACCAATACCCAAAATGAGCCCGACTCACCCGGGACCCAAACTAACCACCTACCTAACCTAAACTCGACATTTTGGAGCTGATGGAACCATCAAATTTTGAATCTGACACTCCGATCATTGAAAGCTGACCCAAGTCACACTTCCAACTTCAAATGGCATGAAAACACAAAAACTAAGACAAAACCCTCACTGAAAGTTCCCAGGCTTTGACTAATGGTCAAGCTAGACCAAACTCCATTCTATGGAGCTAACAGATTTGTCAGAATACGATTCCGAGCACGTTAGCTAAGAATGTTGACTAAATTCAATGATTTCCTAAGTTTAAGCTCTAAAATCAGGAAACAGTCATAACGACCAAACGAATAACTAGGGCACCAAACCACCAGTCTTAACAAGCCATAAATGACTTGGGGCCGCTATTGGCAAGCTCTAACAGTACAAAGAAAGCATAAACACAAAAATAATCGGAAGGGTCATTACATCATGGATACTTTGTATCTCTCAGGCACCATAACAAGAATTTTTTCATCAATTCTTGAATATTTAAATTTAGTACCAAGCAATCTTACCTTGTTAACAATACCAAGAATTTAGTCTGAGTACTCTTTGACGGTCTTAGATTCCTTCATCTTTTTCAATTCGAATTCCTTTATTAAATTCAACACTTTCATGCCGCATATTCTTTCATCTCCAGTGTATTCTTTCTTCAGATAATCCCAAATTTATTTTGCTGATTTGAGAGCCATAACTCTCATAAAAATTGTTGTAGATACACCAACAAACAAAGTTGCTTTTGCCTTTGATTTCTTGATTTTATTTTCCTTTTGACTTTTGATATGGGCCACCATAGGATTATTGGGCAGCAAAAGAACATCATAGTCATCTTATACATCCTCCAAAATATCTAAAGCTTCAAGATAAGTCTCCATTCTTACTGCCCAAAGATGATAATTTTCACCATCAAAGATAGGTGGAGCCATCTGAGAAAAATTATTTTCAGTATTCATCTCTTCACTCACAGGTCCCTCAAGAAAATATGTAATGACTTGTTCAGTCGTTATTAAAAGGCACATAATTATGGGTGAGCTATTCGTGTGAAGAATGGGATAGAAAACTTTTGGGTTGGGGAGTTGGAAATTTTGAGCTAGGCTAGTCTCGAATGAATTCTGAGCGAGGTACAGTCTAGGGCAATCCATGAAAGGATTGGATAAAATGTCTAAGGTTGAGCTAATTTTTCCATTAGCTAAGGCGTTAGGGAGTCCGTAAGACTTTTTGAAAGTGAATTCGGGTGACTAAAACTCCTAATATCAAAGTTGACATGAAAGAGTTGGTTCAGAATGTCATGATTTTGAAGTGTGTTGTAAAATAGGAAATTTTGGGGGATTTTCTGAGGTTCTGTCCCTGTGTCAACCGCTAGACACTACGCTACATCAATGACTGCTACAATAGAGATATTCCCACCATAGCGGAAGTCAAGGCGGTCAACTCCACTATAGCGGGTGGCTACCGCTATGGCGGTACCGCTATAGTAGGATTGGGCTGCTATAGCAGGATGATGGAACCAGAAAACGTAAAAACAGGTTTTATAATTTCATTCTCTTTTCTTTAGTTTTAAAGAGGCGAGGGTTGCTCCAAAAACCCTCCTAGGCTACTCCAAAGCTTGGGAGAAATAGGGAGGAGAGATTTCCAGTCAATAGGGTGAAAATTCATGGATTCCAGGCCCACTTTCTGCCAGGAATCTCCTCCATGAATCCAAAAGTTAGTGTTCAGACCTCTGCAGTAGATGCTTGGCATCCAGGTAGGCTAGGTTTTACATTGAGTAGACTTAGACTTGTATTTCATTTCATATTGTTGTTATAGAATGATTGAAGGATTCATGTTTAGGCCTTCGGACATGGAGTCTGGAGGAACACTGTGTTATTGACTGGTTGTTGAATAGGGAATTATGGTGTTGGGGGTGATGTATTTCATTTGGGGTTTGTTCATATTTGTTAATTTGTGTGTGAAGCTAGATTCTAAGGAACTAGACTATTGGGTAGGTTCAGGGAATCAAAAACTTTATGGGTAAATTAATGGCTAGATATAGTAGGCTTCGGGAATAATTTGGTCAAAGGAAATAGGGTGAACAAGAATGGTTAAAGCTTCAATGTTAGCGGGGGACATTCCCAGTACTGTGTTGTTTTAAAAGAAAGGTTCCTAAATTAATGTATCTACTGAATATGTGTCTAGGGGGTGAACTGAGAACTAGACGTCAGATAGGATTCCAATATTGGGGTATGAACCCGGTTGTTGGGTAGGTGATGGTATTGTATTCCAAATGCAATATGTGTGCATGTAACTTTAACTTGGTAATGTATGTGCTTTACATGTTTAGGAAATGAGCTTATGAATGTCTAAGCGTCCGAGTGTCAATTATATGAATTGAACTTGTTTTGGTTGCTTGTTGGTGTTACAAGTGTGTTTCTTTTCATTTAATTATTGACTGTTGGATTTATATGACATTCGGTTTACTCAGGTACCACGCCTGGTATGGGATATATATATTGGTTGGCTTGGGTACCACGCCTGGTACGAAATACTAATGGTTGACTCGGGTACCACGCCTGGTATAGGTTTACTTATTATTAATTACATGTTGGTTCCTTAAGTGAATCGAGTTTATCTGTTGTTGATGTTCTTTACATGTTTGTTCCTTGAGTGAGCTGGGTTTATCAATTATTAATGTTCTTTACATGATGGTTCCTTGAGTGAACCGGGTTTATCGGTTATTGATGTTCTTTACATGATAGTTCCTTGAGTGAATTGGGTTTATTGGTTATTGATGTTTTTTACATGATGGTTCCTTGAATGAACCAGGTTTATCTGTTATTGATGTTCTTTATATGTTAGTTCCTTGTGTGAAATGGGTTTATCTGTTATTGATGTTCTTTACATGTTGGGTTCCTGATAGGGCCGAAATTTAATATTACTTGACATATATATTGATCCTTGAGGGTCGGGTTGGTGTGCTTAAGTGATAAGGTGGCTTTTTCTGTAAATCAGGGTCGTATGTTAAATGACATAGATGATGTCCTAGGATCCTTGGGAGGTCCGGGTGGTTTGCAAGTTATGACATAATTATATGTGGTCTAGTTACTTGAACAGTGGGATATGGCTTATAAGGTTGTTGAGTCTGGTTGTTGACTGGGGGTATTATTGATAGTCATATGGATTTAGTTGTTTATATTGTTTGGCAATATTCGGTTAATGTCGTACCTTTAAAATTTCCAACTCGATAAGAGTGACAGGCCGGCTAGTAGTGATGTTTGAGCTAGGTTGACACAAGAATAAAGATTGTGAGGCATTTTGCTTGACGGGTCCAAGATAGGTGAGCTTGGGGGAAACTAAGGTTCTTAGGAAGTCATGTTTTGACTGGGTTAGTGAAACAAGGCTAGTATTTTGTGAGTGCCTGAATCGACAAAGTATCAAGGGTAAGGAACCTTGGGGGTGGGATAAGCAGAACTCTCTAGTAGCCCATTGTTTGGCTAAGGGATAAGAGTTAAGGTGGTGGACTTAGGATCCTAACATGAGTCAGGGTGGTAAATCAAGGTTTTGTAGGTTGCCTCTCAACTGGCTAGCATGAGTGGATAGTAAACCTGATTGTTAAGACTGGAACCACTAAGGTGCTTATAGTGGTTGGTTAGATGGGTAACTTTGGAAGTCTTGTGTAAGGTGTGACTTGTAAAGTCTAGTGTAATGTGTGACTTGGGAAGTCTAGTGTTAAGAGTGACTTGGGAAGTCTAGTGTAAGGTGTAACTTGGGAAGTCTTAGAGTTAAGTGTGGCCTGAGAGGTCCTAGTATTAAATGTGAATGTGGGAAATCCCTAGGTATTACGTTGGACCAAGATGGGATGGTACGTAGTATCCCAGCTGCGGAGTTGGCAGCAGAGCAGGGTAGGAAGGCTTAGGAGTGGAGCGTATAGGGCTGTAGTGGTAATAGTACGGAGGTAGAGATGGATGTGGAAAGATAGGATTCTTGTAACTTATTGCATATTTTCTCTTGATTTCTTATATGATGGTATGCGGTGGATTCGGGTTGACCGATGATGCCCACCAGTATGTGTTGTTTGTATTGATACCACTCTTGCTATACCTTTTTGGGTATAGTCTGGTGGCAGGATCAGTGATATTTCTTAGGTACAGGACGATGATAATCTCCAGTAGCCTTTACTCTTCGTCTTCATGGTGTAAGTTGTGTCTTCTTTTTATATGTGTATTTTCGCTTTAGAGCTCTTGTACCTATTTAGAATAGTTACTAGAGAGGGTTGTATTTAATTTTCTAAAAGATTTTCATTGTACTAAAGTTTTCAAATTTTTTCCCATGATGAAAAAGGCTATTTTATCATGTTTTACTTTCAATTTTTGCTTTGCCTGTCGGATTTGGTGGTAAGGGTTCTCCTATCTAGGCGCTATAGAGTAGGTGCCCGTACGGTCCGATAGTTGGGTCATGAAAAAATGGCTCTCGATACCAATTATTGGTTTTTAGCAAAGGAATTAAAAAATAACAGAGAAAAGATATTGAGAGAAAAAAATATTGCAGTATTATCAAAGAGAATTATTTTATCAATAATTTAGAGACATAAATTTATAGTTGCAATTCCTAACTAAAAATAGAAAAATATGCTAATGAATTGTCTATAAAATCAAATCATAAAAAAGTAGGAAACTAACTCCTATATTCACTTAACAAAAATAATTTGAAATCCTAAAAGCTAGCTAATGATAGATTTACTGCAATTATTTTAGAGATAATGCAACTATCTAATTTATTTTTGCAATATCCTGAGACAAATTTTCAATAAAATAAACATAACCCTAACAAGTCGCACCAACAAAAAATGATTCAACAACTTGCAATAATAGCCATATTAAAACTGCAAGCTTAGTTGATCAAGTGATGCAATTAACAAAACAATATCTTAATATCCTAATCGTTTCAAACTGACCCGAAATAAGAAAGTAACAAAAAACACATGTTCTATTAATTCCACTATTTTCAGTGACCACTCACAGAAATTTGGATCACACAAACCCTGCCTGCCTTTCCAATAAGATAGAGAAATCATCAACTTTAGACTCTTCTTTGATTTCTATATTGCTGTACTATTCTTCTACAGACATTTCAATACACAAGTGTCAAATTTACACAGAGCTCTATGCATTTGATGCACCTATGCTTACTCTACAATTATGTATGAAATTGACCCTAATCCCATCCATGCAAAATGATAGCCAATGAGATTACCAGACTTTTGGATCAAAATTGTTGATAACGATGAGTACCATTTCAAAACATGTTAAGTAATCCTTTCTAACAAATAATCAAGATATATTTTTGCTGGTCTAATTCATATATAATCTATAGACTACCACAAAGTGAAGGTGTAGTTGGTAAATGATAGACTCCTTAAAAGATTACTTGTTGTCCACTGTGTAATTTCATTCATCTAGTGGTAGACAATGCATAATGTAGAACTCCTGAATTCTCATTCTGTTTGCAGGTATGACAGGATTCAAAATTTCCTTTGGTTAATTCCAATATGTTCATTTTACCTTCTTATGACACCAACAATATTCCATATTTGTATTTCTGCAATTTCATACTCCTTAAAACTTAAAAGGCATAATACTGATTTCGGAGTCCATGTGAAAAAATACAGTAGCAGGCAAGTTTACCTTAAGTTTCAGGTCAACAACCTCTACATTGTCACAAACCTCTATAATCAAATCTTTATGTAAAGTAGAAAAAACAATCATAACTCTTTAAGTCACAACTAGTGAAGCTAAGCCCATAAGCTTCTGTCTGGTATGATGAAGCAGATAAAAAAAAAGATGGTACACCAATTTCACAATGGAACTTGAGAGATATGATCTAGACTTTGTCCTTAGAACTAACAAAAATGACATTTGTGAATATGGGTTAGCCACAAAAATGAACAAGATTTTATAAATCATGTCACCCGCGAGAAATTGTCAATGAATCAAAACAATAAAATCGAGTATTGACTTAGTCAGATAGGATTGCAAATTTCTTGATTCTTAAATAGCTCAATGGGTGATTGCATGAATATAAAACAAACTCCATAAAACATAGTCCTTTGTTCAAGAGGACCAACTAAGCTAGAAATGATTCCTGAATCTAATACTGGATAGTGAAAATAAGGCACAAAAGTTGAAATGATACAAGTATAAACTAACCTCAAAACCCTTAGAAAATGTATCTGTTGGCAGTGGTATCCTCTAAGCATGTACTTTTTGCTGGCTATCTGATATAATTCAATCTAAAAGTTAGAAAAGAGATGGGGAAGCTCTAGCAGAAAGAACAAAAACATGTGTCATGCCCCGAGGCTACCTCCTAGACGTAACACGGGACCTTAGCATGACTTAATGATAACATAGACAATCATAGCGGAAGCATAAAATGAAGTGATATGCAAGCTAAATCATAATAAAGATCATGGTCTAAAAATATCTAAATATGAAACATCAAATACTGAGTGTCTAGCTATACTAAAAAAGCCTTTAAAACTAACATAGTGAGTTGCTGGGACAAGACCCCAGCTAACACTAAGTACTAAATAAAAGTCATCAAGCTAACTAAGAATCCTAACTAGCCCTCGAATGATGAGGACTCACCAACTCTGATTGGAAATTTTGCTGGGTCTAGCCACGAGCTTGGGAGTGAGCGCCTAAATCTACATCATAAAATGATGCAGCACAAAGGGTATGCGGTCAATACTATGGAATGTATTGAGCATGTGAGATATACATAATTCATAGTAAAACATGTTTAAAATATAACTAAAGCTGAAATCATGTATGATAGTAAAATCTATAATGTAATGACTCAATGCAATATCATAAGCTGAAAACATATTTATATTCGTAAAGTATAAGTGGTGAGTCTGAAATATGAAAGCAAAGAGTCAAATACATTCATATACTTAAAATTGTTTTTGTGGGAGATTCTCATAACTGACATAGACCATGTGAGTTATGTGGAATCCAGTGTGGTACCTTACACTGAAAAAACTTATCCTAACCGGCCAAGGTTAGAACCATATATAAGGATACTGAAGTGAGCCACAAAGGGCAATCTATGGTGGCAATGTAGTTTTGGGAATTAAGGGTATGCTAAACCCAGTTCGACTTGGTGCTAAATACTACTCCCAAAATATACATATGGATCATATATAACATGTGACATATCTAGATGTCAAAACTGTTCATAACTGATGAAAACATATCTAAATATCAAAACATTCATAAAGAATATAGACATATCTATGTGTCATGCTATTAATAGATTTATAAGTCTTAAAAACATAGCATAGCCATAGTTCAAAATATACTCTTTTCTAAAATTTATAGCTTGAAGAACTAGGCAAGAAAATTTCATAAATAGTTGAGGTCATGTTATCTAAACATGCCAATTTACTTGAAATCATGAAATAAAGTGAGATCATGCTAAAAATCATTCCCAACTCATGGGATCTTAGAAGTACTTATAGAATCTCATGAAAAATCATGCAAAAGGGTTTAGAGAGTATATTTCAATACACGTAAATCAGTTTCATAGAAAAAATCATAATTGGGTAAGAACCCTAATTTCCCAAATTCATGAAATCAAAGTAAAATTATAGGTTTTGGGCATAAGGATGAAAGGAGACCCTTATTAAATACCCACATACCTGAACCCAAAGGTTTTCTTAGTAAGAATCTGAAGATGGAGACTTGGAGATGAAACCATAGGCCTTGGAGCTTGAGAGGAGAATCCCTTTCTTTTTTTTGAAACTTGATTTAAGAGAATGAATAAAGAACTAACTAAGTAGGACTAAACACCCTTTTTATTTGGCATAAAATGACTTAACTTAGGAGTTAAAAGAGTGGAGAATTACAAAAATACCCTTAGGAAATAAGCTTGAAAAACTGCTAAAGAAACTCGGCTCAGGTTTCACGAATGAAGTCTATGGACCGTAGATAGAACCACGACCAGTGATTGACTATCGTGGTTCACTAGAAACTTGACCAGTTTCAGGTTTGATTTCCACAGACAAGGTCTATGGCTCGTGAAATATTCCACGAACCGTATAAACCTCCAATCGTTTCAGAGTAAAAAGGGTGACCCTCAGGTCTGATTCCACGAGGGGAAACCACGGTCTGTGGTTTATTCCATGACCCATGAATTCTTGTCGTAGTTTTAGATCAAAGGATGGGTCTACATGTCTGATTCCACGAGGCCTATCCACGGCCTATGGTTTCATCCATGGCTCGTAGTTTGCACCTGTGGATCCCGAAAACTTCAAGATTTTCAGAAATTCTAAGTTTGCAAGCTGGTTCTAATTCTGGGGTGTTACAATATCGCCCTCTTTGGATAATTTGTCCTCGAATGAAGACTAAGTAAGCTAAGTTTAGAGGGAAAGAGCTATAATCCCAACCAACATAACATAAAAACTGAAGTACATGCAAAACGACTGAGTTCTAACTTGTAACATGACTGAACTGAATTCGTAAAACATGAATGCATGTTAGGATCATGAGAAAAGTTGATGGAATAGAATTGAAGGGACATACTAAGGAGGAAACTATTACCTCAATCTGAAACTGAGTTGGAAGAAAAAAATGAGGGTACTTGGTCTTCATGGCTGCTTCTACTTCCCAAATAGCTCCCTCAACTGACTGGTTCCTCCAAAGAACCTTTACTGAAGCGACTTCCTTCTTTCTCAACCTTCGAATCTGATGATCTAGGATCTCAACTGGAACTTCTTCATAGGTAAGACTGTCCTTCACACTCACATTCTCTAATGGCACAACTGATGTTGGATCACAAACACACTTTTTTAACAAAGAAACATGGAAGACTGCATGAACCGCTGCTAACTCGGCTGGCAACTCTAACTCATAAGACACATTACCTACTCTCCTAGGAATCCTTTAAGGACCCGCATATTGGGGACTAAGCTTCCCCTTCTTACCAAATCTCATCACACCCTTCATGGGTGACACTTTCAAAAATACCCAATCATCCTCCAGAAACTCTAAGTCTCTTCTTCTAATATCTGCATAGAATTTTTGTTGACTCTTCAGCAGTGTTCAACCTCTCCCTAATAAGATGAACTTTCTCCATTGTCAGAACTGAATATAGTCCTATCAAGGCTGACTCACCTACCTCAAACCAACCAATAGGTGATCTACACCTCTGCCATAAAGTGCCTCATACAGAGTCATTTGAATGCTAGAGTGAAAGTTGTTATTGTAGGCAAACTCAATAAAAGGTAAGTGATCATCCCAATTACCTTTAAAGTCGATCACACAATCCCTCAACATATCCTTTAAGGTCTGAATGGTATGCTCTACCTAACCATCTATCTGTGGGTGAAAAGTTGTGCTAAGATTAACCTGAGTACCAAAACCCTTCTGAAATGACCTCCAAAACTTGGATGTAAACTGAGTGCCCCTATCTGAGATGATTGACAAGGGGACCCCATGCAATTTAACTATCTCAAGGATATAGAGCCTTGCATAATCCTCTGCTGAATCAGTAGTTTTGACTGCAAAAATGTGGGCTGAATTAGTCATCTTGTCTACAATCACCCAAATAAAATCATGTTGTCTGCGAGTACAAGGTAAGCCTATAATGAAATCTATATTAATCACTTCCCACTTCCAGGTAGGAAGGTCAATATCCTAAGTCATACCACCAGGTAGCAGATGATCTACCTTCACTTGCTTACAGTTGGGACACTTAGCCACAAAATTTGCAATGTCTCTCCTCATGCCGTTCCACTAATAGACTTCCGTAGGTCACGGTATATATTGGTTGCACCAGGGTGAATAAAATACCTGGATCTATGAGCCTCTGTCAAAATTTGCTGTCTCGACCCATCTATATTAGGAATACATAACCGACCCTGATATCGAAGAACACAATCTCCCCCTTAGGATAAAACCTCTACTCTCTGTTGATGGACTACACCCTTCAACAGATTCAAGATAGGATCACTGTCTTGTTTCTTCTTCACCTCGACTACCAAGGAAGATTCAGACCCATGCTGAACAATAATACCACCATCCACTGAATCTGTAAGGAGAACTCCTAATCAAGTAAGCCTATCAACATCCTTACCCAATTCCTTCTTTCCTTCCTCAACCTGAGACACACTACCCATGGACAACCTACTAAGAGCATCAACCACTACATTGGCCTTATCCGAATGGTTAAGAACACTCATGTCATAGTCCTTAAAAAGGTCAAGCCACCTTCTCTGAGGAAGATTAATTCCTTATGAGTGAACACATACTGAAGGCTCTTATGGTCAGTAAACACATCCACATGGACACCATACCAGTAGTGTCTCCAAATCTTCAAAACAAAAACCACTTCTGCTAACCCAAGATCATGAGTCGGGGAAGTGGGTCTAGGCTAGTTCTTTACTACCTCTATCTTCTGCGAATATACTCGAATACCTTCTTTAGAAACAACATGACCCAGAAAAGAAACTGACTGCACCAAAACTCACACTTACTGAAATTAGCAAACAACTGACGATCCATGAGAGTTTGCAACACAAACCTCAAATGGTTTGCATGCTTCTCCTTTGAGAGTAGATAAGAATGTCATCAATAAAGATAATGATGAACATATCCAAGTACTGCTTGAATACCCTATTCATCAAATCGATAAAGGCTGCAGGAGCATTCGTTAGTCCAAAAGACATACCATAGTGACCATACCGAGTTCTGAAGGCTGTCTTCAAAATGTCACACTCTCTAACTCTGAGCTGATGATAATCGAATCTGAGGTTGATCTTAGAAAGGTAGTTGGCACCTTAAAGCTGGTCGAACAAGTCATCAATCCTAGGAATGGGATACTTATTCTTGATTGTCACCTTGTTCAACTGATGGTAGTCAATGCATATTCAGAGAGAAGCATATTTCTTAGGCACGAAGAGAACAAGAGCACCCCATGGAGAGATGTTGTGTTTGATAAAGTCTTTGTCTAAAAGGTCTTTCAACTGATATTTCAATTCTTTAAGCCATTCTGTAAGGAGGAATAGATATAGGCTGCTTATAGGAGAGAAGGTATACCCAAAGTCAATCTTTCGCTCAGGAGGGACTCCAGGTAGATCCTCAGGAAAGACTTCAGGAAACTCATTTACTACCAAACTGACTAGAGAGATGGGGTTTCGAACTCATAATCCATAACCCGAACTATATGGTAGACATACCCCTTAGAGATTATTTTCCTAGCCTTGAGATAAGATATGAAATGACCTTTCGAGGATGGAGGACTACCCTGCCATTCTAAGCCAGGATCATTAGGAAACTTAAATCTTACTACCTTGGTTCTGCAGACGACTGATGCATAACAGGCTTGTAGCCAATCCATGCCAAGAATAATGTCAAAATCTGTCATGGATAGTTCAACTAAGCCTGCTGAAGTGACTCTATGGAGGACTGAGATTGGGCAATCTTGTCACGACCCAACTACCGGGCCGTGCGAGCACCTACTCTAAGCACCTAGATAGGAGAACCCTTACCACTCGATCCAACAGGTAAAATGCGGAAATTGAAAGTAAAACATAAGAATTAGTCCTCTTTGATCATGGAAAAACATTTTAAAAGTTTAAATACAGTAAAACCTTTACAACTTGAATACAACCCTCCCTAGGAACTAGTCCAAAACAGGTACAAGAGCTCTACAGCAGAATTACAAGTATTAAAAGAAGACACTTCTTCTACCATGGAAATGAATAGTAGAAGCTGCTGAAGATCGCCATCATCCGGTACCTAAGAAACATCCTGATCCTGCAACCAGACTATACTCAAAAAGGTATAGCAAAAGTAGTATCTATACAAATAACACGTACTGGTGGGCATCATTAGTCAACACGAATCCACTGCATACCATCATATAAGATGTCAAGAGAAAATATGCAATAAGTTACAATAATCCAGTCTTTTATCATCCACCATTACCACCATAGTATCACCACTAAGAACCTATACATTCCATCCCAAGACATCCTACCCTATTCTTCTTCCAACTCCACTGTTAGCAGGCATTTCACCTTTGTATCTCAGTCATAACCTTCCCCTTATAATCCAAAGACTCTTCAAGTCTACCCATCCTGCTAAACACTAGAAATACCTTACCAGTTTTAATCCCGTAATTCACATTACTAACTAACCCTGTTAGCAGGTCTGTCACCCTAACTTAACATCCTAAGTCAACAACATTGACCCTTAGCCCTTATCCCTTAGCCCATAATAATGGACTACCTGTGAGTTCTGCATATTCAACCCCCAAGGTTCCTTACCCTTAACATCCCGCCTATTCAGGCACTCACATAATACAAACCTTGTTTTATTAAACTAGTAAAACCTGAGCCCCTAGGAACCTTATTCCCTCCAAGCTCACCCATCTTGGACCCGTCAAGCAATACGCCTCAAAACATCTAGTCCTGTGCCCAACCATACCAGACATTACTGCTAGCCGGCCTGTCACTGTTGTCAAAATGGGAAATTCAAGTGTACGCCATTAATAGACTACTACCAGACAAAATGAAACAATCAAGTCTATATGAATATCAATGAGACCCTCAGTCAACAGCCGAACTCAACAACCTTATAAGTCATGCCCAACTATGTAAGTAACTAGACCACGGATAATTATAACATAGCTTGCAACCACCCGGACCTCTCAAGGATCTCTAGGACATCATCTATGCCATTTAACATGCAACCCCGGATTACAGAAAAAACCACCCTATCACTTAAGCACACCAACCTGTCCCTTCAGGGGCCAATATGTATGTCAAGTAATACTAAATCCTAGCCCTCTAAGGAATCCACATGTAATGAACATCACTATATATAAACCCAGTTCACTCAAGGAACCAACATGTAATGAACATTAATAACAGATAAGCCCGCTTCACTCAAGGAACCAACAAGTTATGAACATCAATAATAATAAGCTCGGTTCACTCAAGGAACCAACACACATGTAACACTCAATCTCGTACTAGGCATAGTACCCGAGCCAACCGATATATGTATTCCATACCAAGTGTGGTACTAGAGCCAACCGATAAGTATCCTTTACCAGGTGTGGTAACCAAGCCAACCAAATGTCTCACATAATCCAACAGTCAACAAACAGTGAACAAAATCACACTTGTAAACCAACAAGCAATAAAACCAATTTCATTTCACATGACTGACACCCGGACAATTAGACATTCATAATTCCATTCCCTAAGCATGGAATGTACATACAATACTAAGCTACTTCTACAAGCACACATATTGCATTTGGAAAATAATAACCATCACCTACCCACAAACCTGGTTTATAACCCTAACTTTGATGACCTGTCCAAAGACTAACCCTGGTTTACTATCTAGACACATATAGTCATTTACATAAAATTTTGGACCCCTTTAGAAAAGTAAGCACATTCTAAGGAATTCATCCCCTGACATTAAGGACTTTAGACCCGTCCTGTTCTTTCTGTTTCCCCTAAGTAAAACTTTGCCGGAGATCCGCTATGACCTGGCAATCCATTCACATGTACACATTACTGGTTCCCCAAACCTACCCAACAATCTAGTCCCACTAGAATTTAGAATCACACGTAAATGATAACACAAGAATTTAATCATATTACCCACAATACCATCATTCCCTCTTCAATCAAATAGCCCAAGCAATACATTATCCCTCCAGACTCCATGCCCGAAGGCATAGGTATGAATTCTCAAGTCATTCTACAACAATAATATGAAATGAATTACAGGTCAAAGTCTACTTAGTTAAACCTAGCCTACCTTAATGCTAAGTTTCAACTCCAGAGGTCCAAACGCTAGATTTTGGCTCCGTGAAGGCAATGCTTGACAGAGTACGGACCTAGAATCCATGGTTTCACCCATTGTTAGACGAAATCTCCCATCCTAATGGCTCCCAAGCTTTGGAGCAGCCTAGAAGGGTTTTTAAAGAAACCCTCATTTGTTTTAAACTGAAGGGGAGAGAATGAAATTATGAAGCCATTTCTGGGCTTTCTCCTCCCGTCATTCTGCTATAGCGGCAGGCTGCTATAACAATGCCACTATAGCACCCCAATTCCCACTACATTGGCCTCATTTTTTTCAGCACAGATAATCTTCAATAAAATGATTATAACTTTTTACTCGAGAAGCAGATTAACAAACGGTTGGTGGAGTTGGAAAGAGGACTCAGAGATCTTTAATTTGGTGGGTATTAGGACCCCTAAATCTTTTTACTTTAGGAGGAATGCTCATTTGAACTTGACCCCAGTTTGAACTTAGCCCAAAAATAAATCGGTAAAGAAACTTTCAATTTAACTTTGAGCTAGGAGTATTGTATGACCTTAGTGCATACCAAATTAACTCTCATACTCAAGAATTAATCCTAACGCTTATTATGAATGAGAAACATCTGCCTTGACCACAAATATTTTCAGTAATGATGGAACAGGTCATTACAACAAATACTTATTTACCCATTGTTCATCCCCGAACAATCTCTAAGACGGAAGGAAAAGAATGAGACAGCCCCTTGACCTATAACGCTCTACCATGACAGTGTAAATATAGCCTTACGTAAACTACCAAAACTCTCAAATCCCCTGGTATACCCAAACTCAACAGAAATTTAATTCAATCCCGCTCTATTAAGGAATTTCCTCTCCTTCTCGAGTTCCCAAGAAATTCGGGGCCTCATCAAAATATCAGAGCAAAAGGATTTCACACATGATGAACAAAATAATTTTCCATGATACGAGAACTAGATCCTGCTATGGCGGCCTTTTTCCCGCTGTAGCGGCCTCGCTATAGCGGGAAAATTCCCGTTATAGTGGCACTGCGGTAGTGGCCTACCTCCTGCTATAGCAACATAGGCGAGGTAGTAACTCCGGCCAGTCCAAATTTTGGCAAAATTTACAACACAGAACTTAGATTTTGACACCTCGGACTAACCCCTTTACGTTAAACATAATACCCAGAGTTTTACTAACCCAAACTCCATTTCAAAAAGTCGTATGGGTTCCTTAAACCTTGCTAACATCAAATCAAGCTAAACTTTACTATACGTACCCAATCCATTCACGTATTGACCTAGACCATACCTTTCTCATATTTTGTCCAAGACTAGCCTAGCCTTAAAATTCTAACTTCCAACCCGAGGAAAATCTTAACTTGGGTAGTTACACCCTAAAAAATAATATAAAGAACATAGCATCACCAAACACTACACCATGTTTTCCCTTTGGGACATCTACCTTATGACCCTTTTCACCATTCCATGATCAACCCATAAGAATAGACCATCTAGAGTATAACCACTAACCAACACACTACTTACATTAGTCTATTTAACCCTCATCAATCAATCGTTTGTAAACAACCAACTTTTTCGTTATCACCCGAGGTGAAGCTATAATTATTTAGCTTCGCAACTAGCTTATAACTAGTCAACTTACCGACTCAACATGTCTCAATCACTCAAGGAGCAATAACAACAAAGTAGTACCATGAATGATAGGGACATGAATATTCAAGAATACATCTAATAACCCCATTCTCTCATCTGACCCTACAACTAAGGATCATCAATCATAATCAGGCTATCTCATTGTAAGGACCCTACAAATCCAATTATACCATTCCCAAGGAATACTATTAATCAATAAGTATTGTCATACAATAAGCATATGACCACTGTCAGACAATAAACAACTAATGACAAGTCATAATTTCACAAATACCTGATAATTCAGTCATCAATTAAACCTTTAGGTTATCATAAAATTTAAAGCTAGAATAAATTTTTCTTAAGTCACAATTATGAGTTACCACAAAAATTTTCTTATCGCAATTCCCTCTATCAAGCAATAATAGCCCTTTCCCTTGGTACTTATTCACATACCAACCACTGGAAACATAAGTTTCCGCAAGTATATATCCTTTTTCCCTTATTATTTTACCAATGATAAGACCATGCCCAACATTGATTAATTCAAAACTTAGAATCACGTTATCATAAAATCAACTACGAACTACAAGAGAAAACTATTCACAACAACACATTCCTGCTATCATACAAGAATGACCCCCTTTACCCATGGTTCCCAACCAAACCTGACTGTCCTAAAACTGGAGTTTGCCCACAGTCACCAACCTATTCTTCCCTTACCATCTTCTCTAATGGTAAGCCCACACCTAAATGTAATACCACTCCTTCTATTAAGTCACACAACACTTATCGCTAACTCAAGATCACATAACATCAAGTTATGAATCTTCCCGGATCAAAGTTTTCATCATAAGGTAAGCAATTTCACACCACATAATTACAGTCATACAAGTAATGCAATAAACATAATTTCACGCTTCAAGTTTTAACATAATTCAAGTCACATCTACTACTCTTTATTTGCCCCATGGATGAATATTAGTCGACATCCATGCCTTACCACAACCTCTAAGGCCAGATACCAATTGGAACCTTCCCGATTCTAACTTCTCTTGCTTGTGTCATTCTAATCGGAGTCAAATGATATCCTTTACTTTGTTGAGATACCACTTGGAATCGAGAGATACCGATTGAACTCATCCCATACAAGCAAGTAACAATTTGCATGAAAGAAATGAAATAAAGGAGACGATTCCTAGAATGCTATAGAGTTTCCCAAAGATTAGATGTGGATGTCAACACAGCAATCCGCAGGACTCTATTCGACATTTTCTTTTATACTTGAAGACTGGTAACCTAAGCTCTGATACTATTTGTCACGACCCAACTATTGGGTTGGGCGGGCACCTACCCTAAGCACCTAGATAGGAGAACCCCTACCACCCGATCCAACAGGTAAAATGCAGAAATTGAAAGTAACACATAAGAATTAGCACTCTTTGATCATGGAAAAACTTTTACAAAGTTTAAATACAGTAAAACCTTTATAGGTTGAATACAACCCTCCCTAGAAACTAGTCTAAAATAGGTACAAGTGCTCTACAGGAGAATTAAAAGTACCAAAAGAAGACACCGCTTCCACTATGGAAATGAAGACTAGAAGCTATTGGAGATCACCACCGTCCTGTACCTAAGAAACATCACTGATATTGCAACCAGACTATACCCAAAAAGGTATAGCCAGAGTAGTATCAGTACAAACAACACGTACTGGTAGTCATCATCGGTCGACCTAAATCCACCACATACCATCACATAAGAAGTCAAGAGAAAATATGCAATAAGTTATAATAATCCAGACTTTTATCATCCACTATTACAACCATAGTATCACCACTAAGAACCTGTACATTCCATCCCCAAGCGTTCCTACCCCATTCCTCTGCCAACTCCACCGTTAGCAGGCATTTCACCTTTGTATCCTAGTCATAACCTGCCCCTTATAACACAAAGACTCTTTAAGTCTACCCATCTTGCTAAACACTAAAAATACCTTACCAGTTTCAATCCCGTAATTCACATTACTAACTAACCCTTTTAGCAGGTCTGCTATCCTCACTTAAGATCCTAAGTCAATAACCTTGACCCTTAGCCCATAGCCCTTAGCCTACAATAATGGACTACCTGTGAGTTCTGCATATTCAACCCATAAGGTTCATTATCCTTGACATCCCACCTATTCAAGCACTCACATAATACTAACCTTGTTTTACTAAACTAGTCAAAACTGACCCCGTAGGAACCTTAGTCCCTCCAATCTCACCCATCTTAGACCCGTCAAGCAGTACGCCTTAAAACATCTAGTATTGCGCCTAACCAGCCCAGACATCACCGCTAGCCGGCCTGTCACTCTTGTCAAAATGGGAAATTCAAGTGTACGCCATTAACAAAATACTACCAGACAACATAAAACAATCAAGTCCATATGACTATCAATGAAATCCCAGTCAACAGTCGGACTCAACAACCTTATAAGTGATGCCCAACTATGTAAGTAACTAGACCACAGATAATTATGTCATAGCTTGCAAATAACTCGGACCTCCCAAGGATCCGTAAGACATTATCTATGCCATTTAACATGCGACCCCGATTCATAGAATAAACCACCCTATCACTTAAGCACACCAACCTGACCCTTAAAGGACCAATATGTTTGTCAAGTAATACTAAATCTCGGCCCTCTCAGGAACCCACATATAATGAACAACACTAATATATAAACCCGGTTCACTCAAGGAACCAATATGTAATGAACATCAATAACAGATAAGCCTGGTACACTAAAGAAACCAACAAGTAATGAACATCAATAACAATAAGCCCGACTCACTCAAGGAACTAACACACATATAACACTCAATATCGTACTAGGCGTGGTACCCGAACCAACCATAATAGAACATATACCAGGCGTGGTACTTCAGCCAATTAATACAGAACCTGTACCAGGTGTGGTACCCGAGCCAACCGATATATATATCCCATACCAGGCATGCTACTAGAGTCAACTGATATGTATCCCATACCAGGCGTGGTACCCGACCCAATCGAATGTCTCAGATGATCCAATAATCAACAAATAATGAACAAAATCACACTTGTAAACCAACAAGTAACAAAACCTAGTTCATTTTACATGACGAAAACTCGGACAATTAGTGTCACGACCCAATTTATCGGTCATGATGGCACCTATAATCCCCCAGTAGGCAAACCAATTCCCGTAACTCGGAACGGTTAGTAATGGGCTACCTTCTAATAGTTTAAGAAGAAGATTCGATACATAAGCGGAAGTAAGGGCATAATTAGAAGAAAATATATACAAGAGAGATATACACAAGCGGAATCTAAACCAACCCAAAACCTGGTATCAAAGCATAAAGATCCGAACTACATCAGGAGTACAAAGATCCAAAAGTCATATATACACAATGTCTTCGAAACTATAATAGTACAAAATACACCAAGGATAACTGAAGTCAAGCTCTGAACGCCAGGAGCTCACCCTCAGCCTAGATGATCTAAAAACTGCACCACGCTAAGAACTGCACCAGAAGATGCTGAGGGTAGGGTGAGCACCAAATGCAAAGCATAAGGTACCCAGTAGGTATCATAGGCTGACTAGGCACATATAAAGTAAAAGAGCAATAGCAGGCAGAGTAGGAACAAACAGTCACAGAATTTAATGATAAGCACACAGGAGCTAGACCGGGGGAAGACAGCAGAAACAACATATAAGGCTAGTATATAGAATATATACACACAACATGCACATGTGAAAGTAAGGACAACGCACCTGGGATCCTTGCAAAAATAGTATATATAAGAATAAGTTCTAGAAATGGGCAGTATATCGGTACCCTCAAGTATAAGCAAAAAAGGAGAGAAGAATAAAGGTAGATATGCTCGAGATACAAGAATTAATACCCTATCAAGTCATAAGAAACTCAATCCAGGAACTCACCACCTCACAATAATCATGCTCATACTCAACCTTACCAGGGAACAATATCAGAATAAAGTAACAAGAGTCTACCTATAGTCCCTCGGCCGCCCATACAACCGAGGAACGCAATCAAGTGAAAACAAACCCTCTGGCATCCCATACTACCAGAACATACAATCAACAAACAACAAACAAGGGTGGTATCTCAAACAATAGATGATATGATGCATGAAAACCTCGGGGTGAAATAGACCCTCTGTATGTACCTTATTCGGTGTCGATCGGGTCCAGCAGGCAAGTTCCATAGAAGGACACAACCCGTATACCTCTACTCCACCATATACCCTTCTCCCCGGCACACACAGCCCAAAGCCTTAGACCCAGAGCGAAAAAGTCCATGGAGGTCCCGAACCCCATGCTAAAACTCAAAATCAAAACGTGTCCACTAGAATCGAGTCCGGGTTCAAGCCAATGGCTAAGTCTCAAATATACATGCCTAGACCCTGTCTAGGACTAAAACAGTGAAAAAGATGTCTCAAAAACCCTTCCAAGGATGCCTGGGCACAATCGAGTCTAAAACAGTAGTAAAAACATCTCAAATGCTCTAGCTGGTTGAGCCTGATATCATTTCAAATCAGTAAGAATACTCAGCTAGCACTCCGACCCGGTCGAGTCTAGCAATAGTGGTAAGTCATGATAAAACCATATTTTAACCTTCTTTTACCCCAAGAAGATTCACGTATCAAGTAAAATCATTTCCAAATCTAATTTCATCAAAAACGGGCCCCCAGGAGCCATGCAAGATTTAGAAAATCAGTTTTCATAGGCCCAAAGCCAAAAACTTTATTAAAACATGGAAAAACCTCTTTATATGCATGGAAATGATATGATCAACCCAAATAGCTGCCCGGTAGCTCAAAATTAACATAACGGCCCTACACAGGCTCCGAAGCTACTCAGCAAGCATAACCAGCCTAGAAGGATACTTTTATGTCTGGGACTCACGGACATTCCCAATAATCCCACCTTCTATGTTCCAGAGTCAACAAGACCTCACGGTGTCACAAGTGTAATAAATATATCAACTAATAGGAATACTACACACAACAGAGGAAAGAAACAGGACGAATCATGGAAAAGTGGTCAAGGTCTGTGGTACAAACCTAATAACCCAACCCAAGGATGCCAACTAGTATAATTTTACCCGATTTATAAGAAGTCTAGAGAGTTAAGCCGTAACCTACCTGTCGTCCGATGATAAGCTGCAGGAATGACGATATCCAAGGCCGAGCTACTCCGAGAAGCTCCGAACAAGAATCAAACTATCAAATTCATGAATAAAATATTAAGACGAGTCTAACGATACCCGTATTGCTACAATTGTAGCCGGGTCAATATCTGGGTCAAAAGCAGGACTGTGGGGCTCGCAACTCAAACCAAAAACAAAAAGAACCACGATGACCCCAACGATTCCAAGAAGGCATGCTCCAAATTTGAGCATAATTGCACAAAGTAAGGGCACCAAAACAGCCCGCCCAGGTTGGGGATTAAAGAATGGAAATTTTGAAAATAAAAATGGAAATTGGGCAAGAATTACTTACCAAAACGATGGAAAATCAGCCCAAGACGGATAAAACTTCACACCTACGAACATGCACAAGCTTAGGAGACAAAATCTATCACAAAATACAAGCTTTGGATCAGCATCAATGGAGGAATTAAGAGAAAAACCGAAGAAGGCAAGTTGGGGAATTACCAAGAGGCGAAGAACTACGGATAATCGATGAACAAATAATTCCCCAAGGTTTATAACTGAATTGGAGCAAAATAGTGGAGAGAATTTTGAGTTTTAGAGTGAGAAAAATTAGGAGAAGTGCTGGAAAAAATGAAATGACAGCAATAAATAGTTGCTGTCCGCAGCTGATTTTCTACACTTTTTAGAAAACTCTACGAGGCATTCCGGGCACAATCAAAAACCAATAGTTTAATAGAGTGGAAATGACATTCCGGACTCAACGGAATCAAGAAACTTCCATACGAGGTCGTTTCGGAGAAATGTTGACCCATGTCAACACTAATGAAAAGGAACTCAAAGGCTCAAAATGAGTTCGACTCACCCGAAACTCAAACCAACCATCTTACTAGCCCAAACTCAACATTTCGGAGCTGATGGAATCGTCAGGTTTTGATTCTGACACTCCGATCATCGAAAGTCACCCGAAGTTATACTTTTAACTCCAAATGACCTGAAAACTGAGAAAACCACACAAAACCCACGCGAGTTCTCAGGCCTTAACTAAAGGTCTAACTAGACCAAACTCATCGCTTCGGAGCTAACAGAACTATTAGAATTCAATTCCGAGCATGTTAGCTAAGAAAGTTGACTAAAGTCAATGATATTCTAAGTTTAAAGCTCTAAAATAAGCAAACAGCTAAAACGACCAAATGAACGACCAAGGCACCGAACTACCAGTCCCAACAAGCCATAAATGACTTAGGACCGCTACAGGAAGGCTCTAGCAGTGCAATAAATGTGAAAATGCAAAAATGACCGAAAGGGTCATCATAACATCCACTACTAAACAGACTTTCTTCCTCGAAAGTCAAGAAGAAGGGAGTACCTGAAGGCTCGAACAAATACGGATACTGAGCACACAACTCATTCCTGGTCTCCCAGGTAGCCTCCTCGACCGGACGATGCCTCCACTACACTTTCACAACCAGAATCTCCCTAGATCTCAACCTCCTGACATCTCTAGCAAGAATAGCTATCGACTCCTTAAAAAATGATAAACTCTCATCCAACTGAACCGAATCCCAATGCAACACATGAGACTCATCAAGAACATACCAGCGCAATATCAAAACATGGAAAACAACTGAAAACATCGGAGGCAAGGCTAACATGTAGGAAACACTACCAACCCTCTATAGAATCTCAAATGGCCCAATAAACCTGGGGCTAAGCTTGCTCCGCCGAACAAATCTCATCACGCCCTTCACGGGCAATACTCGAAAGAAACCTAAATCACCAACATTGAACTCCAAGGCATGAAGTCTATGATCAGCGTAGTTCTTCTTCCTACTCTGGGCTACTTTAAGTTTTTCCTGGAACAAACAAAATCGGTTCAAGGAATCTCTAAGTAAATCTGTACCCTGCCGTCTCGACTCTAACCCATCAAACCAACCAATGGACGATCTGCAATGCCTACCATACAAAGCCTCGAAAGGTGCCATACCAATGCTCGAATGTAAACTCAGCCAATGGCACAAACTAATCCCATGAACCTCTAAAGTCAAGAACACAAGCCCAAAGCATGTCCTCCAGGACTTGAATAATCCTCTTGGACTGGCCATCTGTCTGAGAGTGGAAAGAAGAACTAGCTGAACCTCCGTACCCAAATCCCTCTGTATAGCTCTCAAGAACTAGGATGTGAACGGAGTGCCGCGATCTGAAATGATAGAAGTTAGGACCCTGTGAAATCGTATAATCTCACGAATGTAGATTTGAGATAACCTCTCCGCCCTGTAGAAAGCCTGAACCGGCAAGAAATGTGTTGACTTAGTCAGCCTCTCAACGATCACCCAAATGGAGTCAAACCCACGAGTAGTACGAGGCAAACCAACAACAAAGTCCATAGTAATACCTTTCCACTTCCACTGAGGAATGGGAAGTCGCTGTATCAAACCAGCCGGTCTCATGTGCTCGAACTTCACTTGTTGACAGTTCAAGCATCGAGATACGAACTCTACCATGTCTCGCTTCATACCACTCCACCAGTAAAGCTGTCTCAGGTCTCTAAACATCTTCGCTGCGCCAGGATGGATGGAGTATCTGAAACAATGTGCCTCACGGAGTATCAACTGTATCAAATCACCAACTCTCAGAACACAAAGTCGACCCTCAAACCTCAGGATCCCATCACGAAGGTCACACAAACTCTGATCCTCAAACTGTCAGCTCTTAATCTGATCAACTAGAGTAGAACGAACCTCAACACTGACAAGAACTCTACTAGGATCCGATAAGTAAAGCCTAACCAAATGATTAGCCAAGGACTGGATGTCCAAGGCCAACGGTCGCTCAGAAGCTGAAAGTGAAGCTAGGCTACCCATACTCACCGCCTTCTGACTCAAGGCATCTGCTACCATGTTTGCCTTTCCCGGATGGTATAAAATAGTAAAATCATAGTCCTTTACCAACTCAATCCATCTCCTCTGTCTCAAGTTCAGCTCGCGCTTGTTGACACCCAATTTTTACCCTCCACATTATGAATTAATCTTAAGCCTTTTGTGAATTTTAAATAATTTATGAAATAATTGTTTTGGAAAAGGGATAAAATATTTTTCAAACCGGCTTGAGTAATAATTTATATCTTTCATATTTAATTATGTGGAATTTATATGAATTTACTCAAAAGAACTATGTTAATGTTTGATTTCATAAAAAATCCGTCTGAAATTAAAAAGCTTGATTTTCCTCCAAATAAATTCAAAATGAGAGATTAATTGAATAAATTAATTTCATAATTGAAATGAGATAATTATGCGTTAAATACAATCATTATTTCAATTTGTTTAAATTTTAATAAAGCTCAAGAGTTAATTGTAATTAATTCAACTCTATTCCAATCCTAGCCTAATTCCTTAAAACTATTTCAATTTTAGCCGAATTCTACCTATTTACCCTTTATTTGGCTACCTCTTAAACTTGAAAGTGGACACATTTTGCAAAATATGGCCAAAACTTAAACCACCTTATAATTCCCATATCTGCCAGCATTTGGGCCAAAACAATTTTAACTCTCCTAGCCCACTTCCATTTCCCTCAATTGCCCGACCCGCCAGGCCCAATCCCTTACCGTTATCTCCTCTCATTTTCCTCTTTTCCTCATTAAAGATACCAAACGACCCTTATATCTCTGTCTCTCTCTTCTTCGTTGTTTATCTAACAGCAACAACAAAGCTCAGTACAATCCCCCGTCAAACCCAACTGTAAAAACGATGAACAACAGCTTCACAAATACAACTCAAAATCTCTAAAATCCTCAACCTCCATCAAAATTTCCAAACGCCATCCAAGATGACAAGATGGCAATTTTGAAGGTTCTAAAAACAGCCCTATGTGGCAATTTCTCCGTGGTTTGAGCGAAAGTTTGTACAAATTTTGTACAATTTCATTGTTGTTGAACGTTATCCAAAGAGGAATTTTGAAATTCCTCAAGCGAAATCCATAATCTAACCCCCTGTTCCCCCCCCCCATTTCAGACCTAAAATTCTCTATAAATAGCCCTCTTTTGCATTGAGTTAAGGAGCTAGCTTTGGGGAAAAATTTGAGGATTTTGGAGAAGCATTTCTCTAATTTTATTTAACCAAGTCAATTTTCAGAGATATATTCACTCAAAAGCTAAGTTTCCAGGAAAACCAGTAGGATACCGATGGTGGTAAGCATTTCCCATCGAAGTTTGTTAATTCCAGTTTGGTTCTCAAGAACAGGTGATTTTTCCATTCACTTCCTCTTCTTTTGTTCTATTTTATTATTGAAAATCCGTTGGTTTTAGGCTAGTCTTGTCTGAAATATATGTGACTTCGGAGAAGTTCTCATGAATGAAAGTTAGAATCTGGTTGTATGATTGAAGATCTGATGGGGTGGTGACATTATTTCAAGTTGTTTCTCTATTTTCCTTTTGCAATTTTTGCTCTATGATGCTTGTTACCTCTTTTCTTTATTGTGTGAGTTCTGTTCATGGCTTTGTAGGTGGATGGAGTTGGATATCATGATCAAGTGACGGAGAAAATGACTTAAAAATGGTTTTAAATGAATTCTTGAGCTAAGGATTCCCCAAGGATTTGCTCTTGATTCATAACAAGCATAATCCGTCAAGGAGGGGATGAAGCTATCTCGAAATTATTCCTTAGTTCTCTGCTTGAAATAATTAGGACGAGGAGATGGAGATGTGTTTTGTAATCACCTATGTTCATCCTCAAAAGTCCACTACCAGAAGTTGTTTTAGAGCATTGATAGTTTGATTGGTCCTTTCTTTCTCCTGTCCGCTACACGATTTTGGGTTGGTTTCTTCTGCAATATTTCCTTGTTCCGAAAGATGTTGTTTAAATTCTGGCAGCAGCTCTATGTACGAGCAATGTTTGATATCATTTTTAAATAAATGGAGTAAATGATTAATATTGTGATTCGAACATGCTTTCTTAAGCTTAGGATTCTTGATGCGTTTTCTTGATTCATAATTATCAAGTGAATCTTTAAAGGAGGGGATTAACCTACTTCAAAAAATAATTCTTTAACTTTTTTACCTGAATCAGGACTAATAGGAAAACAAAGCTTTGTAATAGCTTTTATCTGTTGTCAACTATGTCTTTAAGAGCTCTAAAACTAGCATACTTCCATTAATGATTTTGAAAATTGTTTGCTTCCTTCCTGTTCCTTGTTAAAAGGCTAAAAATTTGAACTTAAATATGTGTTGCAAGTTAAGGATTCCCCGAGGATTTTCTTGACTTAAATCTGTCAAAGAGGGGGTGAAGCCAAAGGCTTTTTCTAAATGATTTCAAAATTCATCAAAAATTCCCATTCAAAACAAGTTATTTCCGCCTAATATTTGACTGCCTTTTACTTAAATTCTTTTGCCTCGAGTTTCCAACAGTATGAAAAGTGATAAAGGTTGTCTCTCTTCCCATGTATATGTGAATGTATCGCTTGAGTCAAGAATGAACAATACTATGTCTTGATTTCCCTATTTGTGCAACATGTAAAGTTTATTCTTTCGTATCTTTTACAAAGTATTTAGAATTTCTCAGTCCTTCAAGTTGAATTGTACGTTCTCTTTTACTCCATATTCTATGCTTGTTCAATGTCTTAGTAATTTAAAAAAATGTCTTTTAAAATCATCAATAGAGTTGTGGCCGTTGGCTTAAACTTCACTCGCTTAAATCTAATTTCTAAAGAAATGTTAAGAACTGATCTTTGTGTATACCATTTATTGCTTAATAAAGACTTTTTGACAGTAATATGAGGCATCCTGAAACAATTTATGTGATTAAGTTAATATGATTGATTAAGGAGATATGCTTTGACTCATGATGTCTGGTATTATGACTTTCTGTTGTTCATTTCCCTTTTCTTTTCCTCTCTTTTTCCCTTTTTAAAATGATGAAGGCTAGCCCTGAGTTGGTATGGAATTTCTTTGAATTATGAAACACCAAGTTTGAGTTTTACCTCGATAGTGATTTGTGTTAAGCCAGTCCAAGGAGGTAAGACCTTTGTCTTCCTCGAAAATCTAGAAAAGACATCACCTAAGGGTGAGTTCTTGTGAAGCCTTCTAAGAAATGTGTCTAGACCTATTTTAGTTGGCATTATTTTGTCTTAAGGGTGTTCGGGCTTATTTTAGCATGATCTCGTTCGGATTTAGTCTTTTTTTTAAGTTCTTGTCTTTTCAACTGATTCCTTACGTGTTTTGTGCCTACTAGTCTGTTTGTTGATATCGTTCCATTCTAAATCTATTGCATTATCCATCTTGATTAAAAGCAAAATCGGTAGTGTGGTTCAATCCTTAGCTCCTAAAGTAGTAATGACTTAAAACTATTTGGTATTGTGTGACCATTTTGGTTAAAGAGGTTTTACCATCAAATAACTTCTTCCATCCTTGTCTCTCACTGTTTATTTGAATTTTATGTACTAAATTGTGTGTCTATGTTTAGAACAATATTAAGGATTTGTTTGGGAATAAGTCTCTGTCTTTCGAGGGTCTCTCTTTTCCCTTTTATTTGTCTTGGTGTGTACATTTTGAGCTTTCCTCCAAATAAGTCAAATTTGACTAGTAATAATTTGATTTGCTCATTTTGAATGCATGAATAGATGACTGATCCTCTACTTTCATTTTCTTGCATCAACACTCCGTGAGAGTCCAAAATGGACTCTTCCCCTGCATATCCCATTGTGGGACAAAAAGGCCCAGTAAAATCCTTGAGCCAACCTAAACTAGTCCGAAAAGGACTGATCCAGTCAAGAGGAGAGAAAAATAGCCCATTGGTCTAAGTGATAATGTATATGAAATGGAAGCTAAAATATAGGGCGACCATTAAAGACGAAGATTAAACGGGCTTAACCCGAGAATTGGTAGTCCGATGCGGACATTCAGTAGGGGTTTGGGCCTAAAGTGTCTAAACTCAACTTCTCCTTTTCCTTTAGTTTAGCTTTGTTTGGTATTAATTTGGACTTTGTAAAACACTAACTCTTTAATTAACCTAGTCGATTTTCCCATTCGGAGTACCACAAGTTTAATTTCAAGTTGTTTCTAAAATTTTGAAACTTTATCTAGATTTCACAAATTGTTATTAAGTTTTACTCGCAAAATCTATCTAAAATTAACTATGTTTTTCTACAAACAAGAAAGTGAGTTCATAATTCTTCCTTTACTTGTCAAATTTCCTCATGTTTCAAGATAGTCATAATAAAGAGTTTTCAAAATCAACTGGATAACCGCGTGTTTGGGGACATTTCAAGTGCCTTAAAACCCTTCTCGAAATGTTATTATGAACTTCTTACCTAGATTTCTTAAATTCAAAAGGTTTTTCATCTGTTTTAAATCTTTTGAATATTTTTCTAAAGGTTTTTTAAATTTTCTTAAATTAATTAAGTGGCAACTCTGTTTTAATTGAATTTGGAGATTTTATAAGTTTTTGAGTTTAATACAAGTCAAAAACCATTTCAAAAATGAAGTTGCTTTTTCTTTTCAAAATAAAAGAAAGTGAAAATGCGATAAAACAATAATGGCAACTCTTCTGGAGAATTTAACTGAGTTCTAACCAAAATGATTTTTTCTAACTCTTATGTGACTAACTATTCGAGTTTGTAATAGATAGTAAAGTAGTTATTTGTAATTTACGTGTTTAATTCTCGTAAATTATACAACTGTCATTGCATCTCATAGCATATTCCGCCACATGGCATACAATTTTATTTATGTTTTAGGGAGGTTCATGATCCCATGGCCTCCCGCTATAAATAATACTTTCTCAAAAATATGATAGTTTACGGGTATGTTATGCGTCCAATGGCTATCGTATTTTCAACCCAAATTGTCCACTTGGGACCCGATCTATTTCAAAACAAACCCACTCTAGACGCCTAGGATAGAGCAAAACCTAAATCCAATTTTAGGCATTGGCCTAGGATGACCCAATACCTTAGGGGTATTGGGCCCATTGGAAATACCACCTTAGGTCTATTGACCATGAGTCAATCACAGACGATCATGCTTGCTTGTTTAAATTTGAAGGAGTATATGCCATTTGAAATAATCCATTATCGTCCAGGAGGGGGGAATGGGGGAATCTTACTTAGTTTATTTGTTTTGTAGGATGGCTTTACCATGTCCCGTTAGAAGATTTTGAATGGTAACAAATCCGGATGACTTCCTAAGGGTTTGGTGGGAATGCATGAACAAGGCCGACAAGAAAATCATCCAAGAGCACATCGAATACTTGCCTTCCCTCATAGATATGAAAGCATGGCCCGAGATGATTCAATTTTTTACCACTTTTTGGGATAACAAAAATATGGTTTTTTGGTTGGGAGTGTGGAATTGACACCGACTATTGAAGAGGTAGTTGCAAGATATGAAAGTATAGGCATGTGTCAAAAAAGGAGAAGATCACCGGATAAGGATATTCTCTTTCCAAAAGAGTGGAACCGACAACAAATCAAGGAAGCATTCTTGATCAAGGATGATAGTTGGCTTGGGAAGATTGATGGGCCAAACATACTTTTTCGAAAGCTATACTATATATTTGGACGCTACAGTGCCTTCAAAAAGTTTGGCCATGAGTTGGGATCTGAAGAAGAATGGAAAAGCCGAAGAGCCTTCGCATTTTCCGTATGCCTTCTTGGAACCATCGTATTTACTCAAGGGCTGAAAGTTACTATCCATCCGAGTGTAATCATGGTCACACGCTCTATCTTCTACGGGATCAAGTATGGAACGTCCATCAAGTTTCACACACTAGCTCCCATGATACTTGCGGATATTTATTGAGCTTTGGGTAAATGCCAAGAAGGGGAGCGATTCTTTCAAGGGTGCAATTTAATTCTACAATGGTGGATGATCAAGCATCTACTCAAATGTTCTTACACCGAGGAGTTGGACAATTTTGTATCCCATGGTATGTGGCTTACTATAAATAAATACAAGCAAAGACCCAATCAAGGATTTTGGTTCACTCAGTTTCGTGGCTTGAAGGATGACAACATTCAATGAGTAATCAGAGATCTCCATCCGGGAAATACATCACCCGAGGTAAGACATTGCCTTTCTTGGTTCTTTTGGGTCTTAGGGTAACCCGTCCTTATGTCCCTACTAGAGTTCGTAGGCAATTTGGTTTGAAGCAAGAAACACCCCAAGTGGGCGAAATGACTAAGTTCATAACCGATCACGAGGGTGGTGTGGTAGCGTTCAAGGAAATGGCTCTTAAAGAGTGGAAGCAAAAGAAGGTCGAGGAACCTAAGGACGAAGATAGGCTGGAACCACCATGTAGTGACACATATAAGGAATGGATGAAGAAGAACCTTGCTGGGACTATTGAACTAGGTCCAAATGTACCTTATCGAGTGGTTGATGTTGAGTCCAAACACTAAATCCAACTTCATAGGCTTCAAGAACAATGCACAAGGAGTGAGGTGGCACATCACCTATGACACAGGGAAGATGCTATGACCATACAATATCTGAAGGAAGAATTAAAGCAGACTAGGCAAGAATTGGGATATGCTAGGCATTGTTTAATTGAGTTAGATGAACGCGTGGATCGGCAAATTGAGAGCATAAGAGGGATGGACTCCGAAAGTAGGTCCTTAATGGCCGGGGCTCATTTGGTTATGGATAGGTACTTCATAGGGCATGAGGTAGACAAGGCCAAGAGAGCGAGGGCTGATGCGGGACCTTCCATAAGTTAGAGTTATTTATCATCATCCCCTGCGTGGGATTGCTTATTTTTATCCCCTGCATGGGATCGTTTATCTTTCGCATTTTTCTATTCCCTAAAAATTGTATCCCCATTGTCTATTTAGCTGTAAAGACTTTTGTCTCTTTTATTATTAATGAAGGCATATTTTGGGGATAATGGATCGACTTAAAGGCATATATCTCTTTCAAATACGCTAGGCCTACCCTTGGCACAAAAGGGTCACCCAATTAGGACTCGATATTTATTGTGATATTATTGTGGTATAAAACTGCTTTATGTGCTACATGTGTTTCTTGAAACAAAAAAAAATTGGTCCACTCCATGCCGAATTTTTTTAGAACACCATAAGAAAAAATAAACCCACTACCTAAAGGTCTGACCAAAATATTCCAAGTCCTCCAAGTTTCTCCGAAAATCCTAAAAGCCTTCTAAAAATCTCCCTTCTTATAGGGAAGGTCAAAATGGAAGCTGCAATCATGCGTGGAAGGATGCTGAGGATTCGAGAGGAAATGGAGGAAGTTCAGAAAAAACATGAGGAAGTCGATTGGCTAATGAAAATTTCCATAGCTAGGTCCAAGGAGGTGGAGGAGGAGACCACCAAAGCAAAAGAAAGGATTGCCATAATTGATCAAATACTAGGCAAACCTAAGACCAAATCAGAAAATAGCTTTGATTTGGAACTAGAGGAACTTCTCCTAGAATTTGGGGACGTAACTGAAGGGTTGAAATGAATCAACAAAGGAAAAGAGAGAATAATTGAAGAATCTGAAGAAAATAAGCAAATGCTCATGGGGTCCACTTTGGACAAGAATATTTATGAAAATATTCGACTCCCTGACGCATGAATCAACTATTGGACTAAGGTCAAGAGTGATGCTGTGTGGCCTACCAGATTCTGGACAAGAGGAAAGCCCGTCACTCTCAAATTTCACTCCCGAGAGTATGCCAAAAATCCAAAAGTGATCCTCTGTTCAGAAATTTATGAAACTCTGAAAGTTGTGGGAGTTCTTCATCCTGACCAATCTGAGGGATTCGGGTCTCACCCTCAGAATGAACACAAGGAGTATGCCTATCATCCATGTTGAAGAGGGCATACCACCGATAAATGCAATGCCATGAGAGCCAATGTTTACCACATGATTACCAGTGTCCAGATAAGCCACTTGTGGGTTCCCATAACTATCCTCGCATGTGACCGAGTTGGTCCTGGCATGCCAATCACCAAGGATATGACAATTCACCACTACGACTTCACCGTCTTTCAGGACACCTACTATGAGATCTATGCTAAGTTGGTTCAAGCCAAGATTCTGGAGCCAGTGGAAAGGAAGCCAAACAAGATGTCGAGGGTTTGGCGCCAAGGAAAGGAGATTTTCCTCTATCATGCAGGGATAGGGGGACATGACATCGAGACTTGCTGCCACTTTCGAGTTGACTTGGAATATCTCATTGATACGGGAAAAATTGAGTTGGAGTTCCCACCCTATCATCCTTAAAGAAGAAGACCGAGAAGAGTTGGAGTTCCCACCCTATCACTTCCTTTATGTCATTTTTACTTTCCCCTTTGTAATCAGAGATAGTGGATAAAATGAAATGAAGCAAAATCTAGCCTTTACCTATTTGAACTACTTAGGGCCTGAATTCTCTTTCGTGAGATACGTAGGCAGCCTTCAAGGCCCGGCCCCTATCTTGAAGAAATTTTCATTTTCCCACTTTTACAAGGGTGTCAGTAACTTCAGAAAATACAGCAAGCAATGGTGCTACAAGGTCAACAAGTCAACCTTCCTGATACAATCCATTTATCCAAAATCAATGGGCAAATTCCTGTTCATTGAACCCTCGAGTCAAATTACTCGTGGATCAATTTGCCTTGATGAAAAGCAACTTTGTGTGTTTAATATAGTTCTTATGTGTGTATTTCCAGTCAGATAGCTTTCATTATTTATCACTAACAGGATCTAACACATCAGCCTTTGAGTTGTTTTGCTCAACAGGTAATAGAAACTGATCTGTGTCGACAAAACTGGCTGAACATCCTTACTTCACCCACTCAAAGGCATACCTAGATTCATTCTCTGACCTCCGCTTTTCTAAAGGGAAAATGACTGATAGTAAAGAGGAAAATGCTTTGGCTGTGAGAGACAATGTTATTGCTGAACAGAGTGAAATAATTGTCGAAGTTGCAAGAAAATTGGTAAATATGCAAGACGAAGTACAAAAAAGCCAAAGACATGGCTAGCTTGGCTATCGCAGCCAACATTCTAGCTCTGGGAAACTCTCAGCCCCCTTTATAGACTCCTTCACTCAACTCTCCATTGAGTGAAAATCAACCAAGAAATATCCCTCTTGCCTCTGCGCCTAAACCTTCCAACGAACCTCTCTCCAACAACCCTCTTCATATCGAATCCTCATACCAAATCCATGCTCCTCTTGTCCAGCATACTAACCAGAGTAACAACCCAAGTGTCTACCTTCCACAAAACCTCCCTCTAAACTATCAAAATACGCCATCAAATGCCTACAACCCTCAGAGTAACCATCCTGATATTACTAACCCGCATAACTATACCCCCACATATCCAAATTCCATGCCACACGTCCAACCCCCACCTATTCAAAACATGCCACCGACCAATTTCCAAGCCATGGTATAACCATACCCCATTCTCCAGAAAAGCCCTGAGATGGACCACTACAAGGAGAAAGAGAGAGATCTGAAGTCTACAGAGAAGAAACACGACCATGACATGGCACAGATAAAGGAGGAGATAGCCAAGATTAGAGAGTTCCGAGGTTCGCCTTATGAGAAAGGCTATGATTATGATAATCTCTATATCCATCCAGAAATGGACCTGCCCGAAGGGTTTAAGGTTCTTAAGTTTGAAACCTTCAACGGGGTCAGGAATCCTAAAGCCCATCAAAGAAGCTATTGAGACCAGATGGTCGGTGCTCGGAAGAATGATGCTCTGTTAATGAGGCTTTTCAGTCGAAGTCTGAGCGAAGAGGCTTTATAATGGTTCACCTCTCAAGAACTGAATAAATGGTCTAGGTGGAGTGACCTAGACTGAGACTTCGCTCAACGGTTTGCATACAATGTGGAAGTCATCCCAGATCGATACTCTCTAGGGCGCATCAGATGAAAATCGAACGAAGACTTTAGAGACTATGCCTATCGATGGAGAAAGGAGGTGGTGAGAGTTCGGCCTCCCATGACAGAAGAAAAGATAAGCGTGGTGTTTATGCGCGCTCAAGAGTCAAAATTTTATGACAAGATGATATCAACGGTTAAAGCCAAGTTTGCTGACCTAGTTAAGATTGGTAAAATTATAGAAGAAGATCTCCATAGAGGCAAGATTGCTAAGGCTTTAGCCTCCTCAGAATCAGCAAGATTTCCCTGAAAGAAGAGATAAGAGGTGTCTTCGGTATCTTCAAAACTTTCAAGTGTATCAAAAGGCTCCCAAAAACTAAAACAATCGCCAGGTTTCTCCTCCTACTAACATCAATCTCCCTCATCCAAATCTAGAAAAGAAAATTCCTCAAACTTTCACCTAGATGGATGAGACCAGAACTTAGCTATACGAGATATTAAAGCTGCTGGATTTATTCAGCCCATTCAACCCAAACTGAGAAATCTTGACTCTCGTTTCTTTAAAGTCGATCAGCGTTGTGCTTACCACTCCGGAAGCACCAGACACAGTACCGAAGATTGCATCAACCTAATGCACAAGATTCAGGATTTGATTGATCAAAGAGTGATCAAATTGCAAACAGCACCACCAAATGTTAACAACAACCCACTCCCAAATCATGGGGGAGCTACTGTGAATATGATCGAGATAGACGAGGACTGGGTCGTGAGCAAGTCTATAGTCCCAGCCAATTCTGGAAAGCTATAATAGTTGGAAAAGTGTATGGCTGCCTTGAGTATCGCGGAAAATTCGCAATTCATTGTGTTAGCAGCACCTCAGCAAGCTTTTGCTATGGTACCAACAGGAAAGGAATTTATTATCGAAGCCGTTGCAGCCCATGGTATGACAAGATCAGGATAGTTATACCCCCGATGATTTGGCGAATGACACTTACAAGAAAGATCAACAGAAGAGACCAATCACTGAAGGTGAAGTGGAAGAATTCTGGAGAAGAATGCAGTCAAAGGAGTACTCCATTGTGAAGAATTTGGAGAAGACCCCCGCCCAAATTTATATTTAGGTATTACTCATGAGTTCCCAGTACCATAGACATGCATTTCTCAGAGTCCTGAATGAAGCTTATGTGCCGACAGGTACTAGTGTAGAGAATCTGACCGCTATGGTAAGCCAAGTCCTGGAAGGTCACTGTATTTGATTTAGTGATGATGAGCTGCCTTTTGAAGGCATGATGCACAACAAAGCCTTGCATGTCACTATCAAGAGTCAAGAGAAGATTGTGAATATGGTATTGATCGATGATGGATCAGGATTGAATATCTGTCCGTTGTCCACACTGACCCAGTTAGAGTATGATCTAGGAAAGATTCGCCAGAGCAGGGTCAACGTGAGAGCATTCGATGGAGATCAAAGGGACACTATCGAAGAAGTTAGCCAGTACATCCAAATAGGACCCATCGAGTTCCGTACATAATTTCAAGTCATGGATATTACCACCAGCTACAACTTTCTTTTCGGAAGACCATGGATCCACGGAGCCGGAGCTGTACCATCAACATTACACCAGATGGTGAAGTTCATTTGGGAAGAACATGAAGTGGTGATCCACGGAGAAGGAAGTCACTTGAGTCGTCCTATTGGTTATATCCCTGTGATCAAAGAAGTCCCGAGGGTAGCAATTTCTACATAGTAGAGATCATCAATGCTACTGGAGAGGACCTTGCTCCTAAAATTACCATGCCACCAATCTATAAAATGCTTGCAACCACGATGCTAAGGAGCGGGTACGAGCCAGGTTCTGGGTTGGGAAAGAATTATGATGGTATGACAGAGCCCTTAAGCATCCATGGACAATTGACCAGGCTGGACTAGGGTATGTGGCCCGAGAGGACTAGGCAAGAGTTGAAGAGAAGAAGCAGTCAGGACTGCCTAAGCCACTTCCTTATTTATATCAGTCATTCCTGGTACGTATCGGTCCCGCAAGTGACAGGTTAGAGGATGGAATAAGAGATCTGTTTGAGGAATATGATGCTATAACAGAAGAAACCCCTGAGGCACCAATGATTAAGGATACCAGGCCCGGCAAAAGGCTACAGAATTGGGTCGTAACTCCCCTTGTGACTCTCCACTCGGCTGGGTAGACAAAGATTTTGTTTAATGAAAAATTGGTGATAGTTTGGATGAGGCTTCGTGACCCACCATTTATGTTTTAATATTCCTCATACTATTTATTACTTTCCAAAAGGCATGAACCTACATTCCTGTGGGTTGTAGCCATAGTTTGTAAATATTTCTGAATTTCAATGAAAGCCTCCTTATTTTAAATATTTACTGTACATAATTTGTTTATATTTACTTATTATTATCTTCCCCATTTTGTTTTAGTTTCAGTAATAATAAGTTAAAACCTACCACTGTCATGTAATGTCAAGAGCTTAACAAACAAACCGAGCTAGATGATGATGATTTTGAGGAGTATGACGAAGAAACTATGGTTCCTGAAAAATTAATAGAGAAATTAAAAGACTTTCAAAACCGAGAAAGTCCCAACATAGAGGAAACCGAGATGGTCAATCTGGGAGACGACCAAGAGGTCAAAGAAACCAGAATCAGTGTCCATCTGACAGAAGCACAGAAAAGAGAACTCATCAAATTACTCTGAGAGTACATCGACATATTTGTTTGGGCCTACAGTGACATGCCGGGACTGAGCATAGACATAGTCTCTCACAAGTTGCCCATCAATCCAGGGTTTGATCTGATCAAGCAAAAGAATCGTAAGTTCAAGCCAGAGCTAAGCTTGAGAATCAAGGAAGAAGTTACTAAACAGATACAATCCGGAGTAGTAGAGGTCATGAAGTATCCGACTTGGTTAGCTAACATTGTCCCAGTTCCCAAGAAATATGGGAAAATCAGAATCTGCATCGACTATCGGGACCTGAACAAGGCCAATCCAAAGGATAACTTTCCATTGCCCAATATCCATATCCTTATTGACAATTGCGCGAAGTATGAAATGTAATTGTTCGTGGATTGTTTTGCTGGGTACCACCATATCTTAATGGATGAGAAAGACATGGAGAAAACAACCTTCATTACACCTTGCAATTTTTATCATTATCGGGTAATGACGTTTGGCCTTAAGAATGCGGGTGCCACTTATATGCAAGCCATGACGACCATATTCTATGACATGATTCACAAAGATATCAATGTGTATGTGGATGATGTAATCATCAAGTCTCGTGAGAGTTCGAATCACCTGACCCATTTAAGGAAGTTCTTTGATCGACTAAGAAAGTACAATCTGAAATTGAACCCCACCAAATGTGCTTTCGGGGTCCCAGCCGGTAAGCTATTGGGCTTCATAGTCAGTAGAAGGGGCATCGAGCTTAATCCCTTGAAAATCAAGGAAACTCAGGAGTTGCCTCTCCCAAAGACCAAGAAAGAAGTCATGAGTTTTTTGGGAAGGCTGAATTACATTAGTCGATTCATAGCCCAGTCAACGATTATTTGCGAACCTATCTTCAAGTTGCTGAAGAAAGATGCACCGACTAATTGGACTAAAGAGTGTCAACAAGCTTTCGAATTTATCAAGAACTACTTGTCCAGCCCACCGGTATTGATCCCTCTAAGAGAAGGAAGTACATTGTTGTTGTATATGTCAGTCTCAGAAAATGCCTTTGGTTGCGTCCTGGGGTAACATGATGAAAGTGGAAAGAAGGAACGAGCGATTTATTACTTGAGCAAGAAGTTCACCCCATACGAGGCTCGTTATACTTTCCTAGAAAGGACCTATTGTGCCTTGACCTTGGTTTCCCAGAAATTGGGACATTATTTGTCATCCTACATGACGTATCTCATTTCCAGAATGGACCCCCTGAGGTATATATTCCAAAAGGCCATGCGTACGGGGAAATTGGCTAAGTGGAAAATATTGCTAACTGAGTTCGACATTGTATATGTGAGTCAGAAAGCGATCAAAGGACAGGCCTTAGCGGATCACTTAGCGGAAAATTTGATTGATGAAGATTATGAGCCACTCCAAACTTACTTTCCAGATGAAGAGATTTTGTTCGTAGGCGTGGATCTTGCAGAATCATATAGTTGGAGATTGTTCTTCGATGGGGCGGTCAATTTCAAAGGTTCAGGCATTGGAGCCGTCTTGGTATCAGAAACTAGTCAGCACTACCCGGTGATAGCCAAACTCCATTTCTCGTGCACTAATAACATGGCCGAGTACGAAGCTTGTATCCTTGGTATTCAGTTAGCTATTGATATAGATATCCGAGAACTCTTGGTTATCGGTGATTCTGATTTGCTAATTCACCAAGTCCAACGCGAGTGGGCTGTGAAAAATTCCAACATTGTGTCATATGTGAAGATGGTCCAAATCTTGTGCAAGAGGTTCAGGAAGATTGAGTTCAAGCACACTTCGAGGATTCAGAACGAGTTTGCCGATGCTTTGGAAACCATATCCTCCATGATTCAGCACCCCGATCAAAATTACATCGATCCACTAGTAACAGGTTTAAAAGAGCAACCTGTGCACTGTGTGCAAGTTGAAGCTGGACCAGATTGAAAGTCGTGGTATCATGATATCAAGAGGTAACTAGAAGCCAGGATCTACCTAGAAGATGTGACAGCCAACCAAAAGAAGACAATCCGCCGGATGGCCAACAACTTTTTCCTGAATGGAGAAATCCTGTATAGGAGGACTCCATATCTAGGATTCTTAAGATGTGTTGACTCGGTTGAAGCCACAAAGTTGTTCAAAGAAGTACATGTCGGAGTGTGTGGACCTCATATGAATGGGCTTACCTTAGCCAAGAAGATCTTACGAGCTGGATACTTTTGGATAACCATGGAAAATAACTGTAGCAAGTTCGTGCAGAAATGTCACAAGTGTCAGATCCACGGAGATTTGATTCGAGTGCCACCTAGCAAACTTCATGCTATGAGCGCACATTGGCCTTTTGTAGCCTAGGGCATGGACGTCATTGGTCCCATCGAACCATATGCCTCAAATGGGCACAAGTTTATCTTGGTAGCCATTGATTATTTCACCAAATGGGTGGAAGCTACTTCTTACAAATCCGTAACCAAAAAGGTTGTAGCCGACTTTGTCAAGAACAATTTGATTTGCCGATTCAGAATCCCCGAGTCAATCATCACGGACAATGGAGTGAATCTGAATAGTCACTTGATGAGAGAAATATGTGACAAATTCAAAATCACTCACCAGAATTTGACTGCATACCTTCCACAAATGAATGGAGCTGTGGAAGCGGCCAACAAGAATATTAAGAAGATCTTGAGAAAAATGATTGATAGACATTGATCTTGGCACGAGATGTTGCCTTATGCTTTATTGGGATACCGGAAAACCGCCAGGACTTCGATTGGGACAACTCTTTATGTGTTGGTGTATGGTTCAGAAGTAGTGATACCCGCTGAGGTTGAAATACCATCCCTTAGGATCATTCAACAAGCCGGACAAAGCAATGAGAAATGGGTTCGCGCTCGTCATGACCAACTCATACTGATTGATGAGAAAAGAATGAGTTTCGTATTCCATGGACAACTATACCAGCAACGAATGATTCATGCATTCAACAAGAGAGTAAGAGCTTGTATGTTTGCCAGTGGACAACTAGTCCTTAAGCGTATTTTTCCCCACCAGGAGGAATACAAAGGAAAATTTCCGCCTAATTAGAAAAAGCTCGTACATCATCCAAAAAGTGTTATCCAAAGGATCTTTGATTCTGTCCGAGATGGATGGCCATGTGTGGCCCAAGCCGATCAACATTGATGTTGTGAAGAGATACTATGCCTAAGGATGATTTTTCTTTCATTTTTCTTTCCTTGTAATCGCATTTCCTAATTGTAGTCTCTTTCATGCATTGTAGTAGCTCAATATCCCTATCCTCTATGTACGAACTACATTTGACTTGAATTCCAAGAATGAGATACATAGGAGGACTGTGTCGGCTTCAGTCAACCCCTTAGAAAATTATATCTTTCCCCTTTCTATCTTGAACTACGTTTGACCTGAATTCTCAAGAATGAGATACGTAGGCGGCCTTTGTCGGCTTCGATCACCCCTTTATTTATTTCCAACATTCTCCCACTATAAGTGTGGGAACTACGTTACACCTGATTCCTACCTCAACGGGATACGTAGGTGCTATAACGGCTCGATCATATTACCTAGGGAATGGAAACAGGGGAAGAATTTTCGAGAAAAGAATATTGAAAATTCAGAAGGCAAAGAGCATTCTCCAACAAGTCAAAATACAGAATGTGCCAAAGAGCAACCCAAATGAATCTCAAGAAAGAATCTCATAATCCCCATAAAGTGTCAAGTCTCTTTCCAATGGAATGAGGTTCATCGCAAAACCTTCAACTGGGGAAGAAATTTTGAGGAAGACCTCAAATTTTCTACCAAGCTTCATCCAAGATATCAGACTTCAACTCTGAAAAGTTCCCCAGCACCAAGAGATCGGATTCTACTCCAAAATCCCCAGCTGTGATAGATTTCTCGAAAAACATTTTCGAACTCCCCAGCTAGGATGACAAAAGATCTCCAGAGTCTGCCAGCAGTATGTCAGAAACGTCAAGTCCTTGAGTAAAGAGCATTCGTTGAACTAGCACATGACATGACGGGCAGAGACTCTTTCAAACTATCCTTTTTCAAAATCTTTGTTTTCCAAAGAACTTGTTTAAAATATCTTTACAATAGATTAGTTTTACTCTTTTTTGATTTTTTCTTATGTCTATCATGACCCTAGAAGTCGAGGACGATGAGTACCCAAGAGCGGAAAGCAACCAGAAAAGACAAAGCAAGGAGCGAAACATCGAAGGAGGTCAACACAGATCAGTTTCACCAAAAACTAACAATTTTTCTGTGGATGCAAGTTGTCCTAAAAAGTATTTTGGAAATCAGTGAAAGCCCTTTGTTATCCAACGCATTCAAAGAAACGCAACAAGACCAGAAGCCCCAAATTTGGCAATAAAATCCAAAACAGTGGGAAGGAGCCAAAGAGGTAAAAGTCCCTAGAATGGGTGAATCTTCTTGTAGTTCGCAAGGGCTACTATGTAATGAGAGATCGACAGCATCCTCAAGTACCCAAGCAGATTAGGACATTTTGGTCAACCTCAAATTAGAACACCAAATGAGAGATTGACGATGTTCTTCGCCAACCCCCAGCAAGTCAGAAAGCACCGGGAATAGACGATGTTTGAAAATGGTACTTGTGGCTATCCCCAGAAATGGGCACGACCATTTCATTCACATTTGAAATAAAAGTTGTTTTGATTAGCTTTATAGACGTCGTCTTTAAAGTTTTTCAAGTTTGACTGTGGTCGCTAGTAAAAGCGATGATGTGTCTACTAATTATTTTCCTCAAGCACAGGTACACACAAAAGAGTCAACATGACAACACAAAAACCAAAGGTGATGTTTTCTGCCACTGCTACGCATGCCATTGCATCATCATCTACATCATTATCATTTTTGTATGTCAAGAGGAACATGCCAAGAGGGTCATGTCATATTTGTATGTCAAGAGGACCATGCCAAGATGTCCATGTCATATTTGCATTTCAAGAGGACCATGCCAAGAGGGCCATGTCATATTTGCATGTCAAGAGGACCATGCCAAGAGGGCCATATCATATTTACATATCGAGAGGACCATGTCAAGAGGACCATCATCATCATTAATATCACAGATACATTTGCTGCGAGTATAATGTCTATATACCGGCCAGTTTCAAAGAGGATGACATTCAAAGGCGTCCTTAAGTCGCACTGGCTACACGGGATCGACCCAAGAGCATATTTGTATCCAACGTCGCATAATATGGAAGAGTCTAACATTGAGGATATTTTCATTTGCAAATTTATGCCACATATATTTATGCATCCTTATTATTATGCCAAATCTGACATTCAACATATGTATATCCGATATCGCGTAAGACGGAGGAGTCTGACATTGAGGGTATATTTGCTTTATTATTATGCCAAGGCTGGCATTTAGTATAGTTATATCTGATATCACGTGAGACGGAGGAGTCTGACATTGAGGATATTATTATTATGCCAAGTCTGGCATTCAACATATTTATATCCGATATAGCGTGAGATGGAGGAGTCTGACGTTGAGGATATATTTGCTTCCTTATTATACCAAGTCTGGCATCCAACATATTTATATCTGATATCATGTAATACAAAGGAGTCTGACGTCGAGGATATTTAAGCACCTTTATTACAGACCACGATGTCTCGCTCTGAAGTATGCTTATACATACAAGAGCATCGATCGCCAGAAGATGCAGCTCTATTTGATCGTGTGGCAAAGACTTTGTTACCCCCCGATAATCAAATATTGCTTGCCGTCAAGGTCGAAAGCATATAGTCTGAGGGATATCTGTAAGATGCCATCCAAATCGGATGATGAACTGGATTTCCCCAAAAAATTAGAAGGCCAAAGGTCGTCTGTAAGTCACAGCGGTATCTGAAACTAGATAGTGTGCAAGATTGCCTAAAACTTGACAGTCTAAGAGTTATCTGTAAGATGCAGCGATATCTTAAACCAATAGTGTGCAATATTACCTGAAGATTTAAAGTTCAAGGGTAATACGTAAGTCGCGATAATATCCGCAATTGGATAAAGTGCAAGACTACCAAAAATTGACCGTCCAAGGGTTATCTATAAGCCACGACATATCCACGTTGATATTGTGCAAGACTACCCAAAGGCTATCAATTCAAGAGAAATATGTAAGTCGCATTACATCCAAGATCAGATAAAAGTGCAGGATTACCCAAAAAAATTGGCAATTCGAAGGACATCTGTAAGCCGCCTCTATCCAAAGTCAGATGTTGTGCAAGATTACTTAAAAGATGGCAAATTAAAGGCATCTGTAAGCCGCCTCTATCCAAAGTCGGATGATGTGCTAGATTATCCAAAGTCTGAAAATTCAGGGAATATCTGTTAGTCGCGTCGATATGAATAATGCACAAGACTTACCCTAATGACGTATGCAAAGACTACTGTCAATAGCCACAAAGCTATCATGTTCAAGAACGCCACAAATGGTTACTAAGACCGTTTCATCACAAACGACTATGAAGGTCACCACATTCAGAGAATTACTACATCCAACCGCCACGAAGGCAATCCTATCCGATAGTTATGAAGGCTATCATATTTTGTCAGGGAAGTCGCTATTTCTTAGGACAAAAAAAGATGACATATGCTTCAAAAGCAACCAAATGTAGAAAATGAGAACATCCGAGAGGATGAAAATCTCGAACCAGAACAACAGGTACAAAATACATCAAAAAGACATCACAACACAAGATTCAACATAATCCAAAGACGAGGTATGGCAAAGAAACTACCTCTCCAAATGGAATTATGTTACTAATAATAATTTTATTTTGAGATGTTGTCGAGAGCATCTGAGAAGGATGAAATTCTCAAACCAAAATCACAGGTGCGGACTACACCAAAAGGATGCATCACAACGTGGAACTCTTTCTTAGCGGCAAACTGGGACGTAGTACAAAGAGGAATCAAACTCTTTGGACGCGAGCTGAGGAACGATTTTTCACCACCATCAAACCACACCCCTGTCAGAAGGCATGTGAGTATTTTCTATCTTTGGGTCTTAGTTTCACATCCAGGGTATTTTCTAAATCACGCTGGAAGCAATATTCCTTCTTTTCAAATCCGAGTGACATTACGCCTTGGGCTTTGGAAATTATGTCCAGGTAAAATCTTATTTATGGGTGTGAAGCGCGCCACATTCATAGTTGAGAGGTTACAAGCCTCTTTTCTATAGCTCAAACCATTTGTCACTCATCCTGAGCCAAAGGTTGTTTTGGTTGTCTTAACATAAAGATTATCTTTTCAACCAATTTAGTCGAACTACAAGCAGCCTGATTCCTAAGTCCTGGGATATGTAGGCGGGCTCTGTTTTAAAAACTCGGCTGCATTCCTAACTCCCCCAATGCTCTTACTCCCAAACTTTCCTGTCTCTCCGTACTCTGAAACCAGGATAGTTGGAATTCTTTTAAAATCATGTGTAAAATCAAGCATCTTGAACTACAAGTGGCCTGAGTTCTCATGCAACCTGAGATATGTATAAAACTCAACACCGGAGTTCGGCCATGATTCCTTGAAATTCGTGCTATAACTAACCACTTTCTGAAGATGAATCTGTGGTCGGATAAAACTGGGAACGTCAATTCCCTTTGCCCAGGGTTCATTACACTCACCCTACCCAAAGGGAGGGGCAATTGTTGACACCCAATTTTTACCCTCCACATTATGAATTAATCTAAGCCTTTTGTGAATTTTAAATAATTTACAAAATAATTATTTTGTAAAAAGGGATAAAATATTTTTCAAACCGGCTTGAGTAATAATTTATATATTTCATATTTAAGTATGTGAAATTTATATGAATTTACTCAAAAGAACTATGTTAAAGTTGGATTTCATAAAAAATCTGTTTGAAATTAAAAAAGCTTGATTTTCCTCCAAATAAATTCAAAATGAGAGATTAATTGAATAAATTAATTTCATAATTGAAATGAGGTAAATATGCGTTAAATACAATCATTATTTCAATTTGTTTAAATTTTAATAAACCTCAAGAGTTAATTGTATTTAATTCATCTCTATTCCAATCCTAGCCTAATTCCTTAAAACTATTTTAATTTTAGCCGATTTCTACCTATTTATCCTTTATATGGCTACCTCTTAAACTTGAAAGTGGCCACATTTCGCAAAATGTGGCCAAAACTTAAACCACCTTATAATTCCCATATCTGCCAGCATTTGGACCAAAACAATTCTAACTCTCCTAGCCCACTTCCATTTCCCTCAATTGCTCGACCCGCCAGGCCAAATCCCTCACCCTTATCTCTTCTCATTTTCCCCTTTTCCTTATTACAGATACCAAATGACCCTTATATCTCCCTCTCCCTCTCTTCTTCGTTGTTTCTCTAACAGCAACAACAATGCTCAGTACAATCCCCCATCAAACCAAGCTATAAAAATTATAAACAACAGCTTCACAAACGCAACTCAAATCTCCAAAATCCTCAACCTCCGTCAAAATTCCCAAACGCCGTCCAAGATGACGAGCTGGAAACTTTGAAGGTTCTAGAAACAGCCCTATGTGGCAATTTCTCTGCTGTTTAAGCAAAAGTTTGTACAAATTTCATACAATTTCGTTGCTGCTCAACGTTATCCAAAGAGGAATTTTGAAATTCCTCTAGCAAAATCCCTAATCTAACCCCCTGTTTCCCCCCTCCCCCTATTTTAGACCTAAAATTCTCTATAAATAGCCCTCTCTTGCATTGAGTTAAGGAGATAGCTTTGGGGGGAATTTTGAGGATTTTGGAGAAGCATTTCTCTAATCCTACGTAACCAAGTCAGTTTTCAGAGAGATATTCACCCAAAATCTAAGTTTTTGGAAAAATCAGTAGGATCCCGGTGGTGGTAAGCATTTCCCATAAAAGTTTGTTAATCCCAGTTTGCTACTCAAGAACAGGTGATTTTTCCATTCACTTCCTCTTCTTTTGTTCTATTTTATTATTGAAAACCCATTGGTTTTAGGCTGGTCTTGTCTGAAATATATGTGACTTTGGAGAAGTTCAGTGAATAAAAGTTAGAATGTGGTTGTATGATTGAAGATCTGATGGGGTGGTAACATTATTTCAAGTTGTTTCTCTGTTTTCCTTTTTTGATTTTTGCTCTATGATGCTTGTTACTGCTTTTCTTTATTGTGTGAATTCTGTTCATGGCTTTGTGGGTGTATGGAGTTGGATATCATGATCAAGTGACGGAGAAAATGACTTAAAAATGGTTTTAAACGAATTCTTGAGCTATGGATTCCCCAGGAATTTGCTCTTGATTCATAACAAGCATAATCCATCAAGGAGGGGATGAAGCTATCTCGAAATTATTCCTTAGTTCTCTGCTTGAAATAATTAGGACGAGGAGATGGAAAGGAGTGTTGTAATCACCTATCTTCATCCTCAAAAGTCCACTACCAGAAGCTGTTTTAGAGCATTGATAGTTTGATTAGTCCTTTCTTTCTCGTGTCTGCTGCACGATTTTGTGTTGGTTTATTCTGCAATGTTTCCTTGTTCCAACAAAGATGTTGTTTAAATTCTAGCAGCAGCTCTATGTATGAGCAGTGTTCGATGTCATTTTCAAATAAATGGAGTAAATGATTAATATTGTGATTCCAACATGCTTTCATAAGCTTAGGACTCCCTGATGCGTTTTCTTGATTCATAATTATCAAGTGAATCTTTAAAAGAGGGGATGAAGCTACTTTGAAAAATAGTTCTTTAACTTTTTTACCTGAATCAGGACTAAGGGGAAAACAAAGCTTTGTAATAGCTTTTATATGCTGTCAACTATGTCTTTAAGACCTCTAACACTAGCATACTTACACTAATGATTTTGAAAATTGTTTGCTTCCTTCCTGTTCCTTGTTAAAAGGCTGAAAATTCAAACTTGAATATGTGTTGCAAGCTAAGGATCCCCCGAGGATATTCTTGACTTCAATCTGTCAAAGAGGGGGGTGAAGCCAAAGGCTTTGTCCAAATGATTTCAAAATTCATCAAAAATTCCCATTCAAAACAAGTTATTTCTGCCTAATATTTGACTGCCTTTTCCTTAAATTCTTTTGCCTCGAGTTTCCAAAAGTATGAAAAGTGATAAAGGTTGTCTCTCTTCCAATGTATATGTGAATGTATCTCTTGAGTCAAGCATGAACAATACTATGTCTTGATTTCCCTATGTGTGCAACATGTAAAGTTTTCTCTTTCGTATCGTTTACAAAGTATTTAGAATTTCTCAGTCCGTCAAGTTGAATTATACGTTCTCTTTCACTCAGTCTTCTATGCTTGTTCAATGTCTTAGTAATTTAAAAAATGTCTTCTAAAATCATCAGAAGAGTTGTGGCCGTTGGCTTAAAACTTCACTCGCTTAAATCTGATTTCTAAAGCAATAGTAAGAAATGATCTTTGTGTATACCATTTATTGCTTAATAAAGACATTTTGACAGTAATATGAGGCATCCTGAAATAATTTATGCGATTAAGTTAATATGATTGATTAAGGAGATATGCTTTGACTCATGATGTCTGGTCTTATGACTTTCTGTTGTTCTTTTCCCTTTTCTTTTCCTCTCTTTTTCCCTTTTTTAAATGATGACGGATAGCCCTGAGTTGGTATGGAATGTCTTTGAATTATGAAATGCCAACTTGAGTTTTACCTCAATAGTGATTTGTGTTAAGCCAGTCCAAGGAGGTAAGACCTTTGTCTTCCCCGAAAATCTGGAAAAGACATCACCTAAGGGTGAGTTCTTGTGAAGCCTTCTAAGAAATGTGTCCAGCCCTATTTTAGTCAGCATTATTTTGTCTTAAGGGTGTTCGGGCTTATTTTAGCATGATCTCGTTCGGATTCAATATTTTTTTTAAAATTCTTGTCTTTTCAACTGATTCCTTACGTGTTGTGTGCCTACTAGTCTGTTTGTTGATATCGTTCCATTCGAAATTTGTTGCATTATCCATCTTGATTAAAAGCAAAAGTGGCAGTGTGGTTCAATCCTTAGCTCATAAAGCAGTAATGACTTAACACTATGTGGTATTGTGTGACCATTTTGGTTAAAGCGGTTTTACCATCCAATAACTTCTTCCATCCTTACCTCTCACTGATTATTTGAATTTTATGAACTAAATTGTGTGTATATGTTTAGAATAATAGTAAGGAGTTGTTTGGGAATAAGTCTCTGTCTTTCGAGGGTCTCTCTTTTCCCGTTCATTTGTCTTGGTGTGTACATTTTGAGTTTTCCTGCAAATAAGTCAAATTTGACTAGTAATAATTTGATTTGCTCATTTTGAATACATAAATAGATGACTGATCCTCTACTTTCATTTTCTTGCATGAACACCCCATGAGAGTCCAAAATGGACTCTTCCCCTGCATATCCCATGGTGGGCCAAAAAGGCCCAGTAAAATCCTTGAGCCAACCTCAACTAGTCCGAAAAGGACTGATCCAGTCAAGAGGAGAGAAAAATAGCCCATTGGTCCAAGTGATAATGTATATGAAACGGAAGCTAAAATACAGGGACGGCCATTGAAGACGAAGATTAAATGGGCTTAACCCGAGAATTGGTAATCCGATGTGGACATTCAGTAGGGGTTTGGGCCTAAAGTATCTAAACCCAACTTCTCCTTTTTCTTTAGTTTAGCTTTATTTTGTATTAATTTATTCTTTATAAAACACTAACTCTTTAATTAACTTAGTTGATTTTCTCATTCGGAGTACCACGAGTTTTATTGCAAGCTATTTCTAAAACTTTGAAACTTTATCAAGATTTCACAAAATGTTAGTAAGTTTTACTCGCAAAATCTGTCTAAAATTGATTATGTTTTTCTACAACCAAGAAAGTGAGTTCATAATTCTTTCTTTACTTGTCAAATTTCCTCATGTTTCAAGATAGTCATAATAAAGAGTTTTCAAAATCAACCGGATAACCGCATGTTAGCGAATATTTTGAGTGCCTTAAAACCTTTCTCGAAATGTTATTATAAATTTCTTACCTGGATTTCATAGATTCGAAAGATTTTTCATCTGTTTTAAATCTTTTGAATATTTTTCTAAAGGTTTTCTTAGTTTTCCTAAATTAATTAAGTGGCGACTTGGTTTTAATTAAATTTGGAGATTTTATAAGTTTTCGAGTTTAATACAAGTCAAAACCTGTTTCAAAAACGAAGTTGCTTTTTCTTTTCAAAATAAACAAAAGTGAAAAATGCGATAAAACAACGCTGACTCATAATGTACTGAAGACTATGATGGTCAGTGAATATCTCACAATGAACTCCATATAGATAGTGCCTCCAGATCTTAAGCGCGAAGACTACCGCCGCCAACTCTAAGTCATGAGTGGGGTAGTTGCGCTCGTGAACCTTCAACTTCCTTGAAGCATATGCTATCACTCGACCCTACTGCATCAACACACAACCAAGACCGACCCCTGAAGCATCACAATACATGGAGAAACTCTAACCCTTAACCGACAAAGTCAAAACTGGAGCTGAAGTCAATAAGGCCTTAAGCCTCTCGAAGCTATCCTTACACTGATCAGACCACTGAAATGGAACATCCTTCCTAGTCAGCATAGTCAAGGGTGCTGATATAGAAGAAAATCCCTCAACGAACCATCTATAATACCCGGCTAACCAAAAAAGGTTGCGAACCTCGGTAAGAGTAGTAGGTCTAGGCCAATCACGAACTACAGAAATCTTACTCGGATCAACTCTAATCCCATCCTTAGACACCATGTGCCCTAGGAATGAAACTGACTCTAACCAAAACTTACACTTTGAAAACTTGGCGTAAAGATGATGATCTCTCAAAGTCTGAAGTACAGTCCTCAAGTGTTGCTCATGCTCATCTCTACTCCTCGAGTATACCAAGATGTCATCAATGAAGACTATCATGAAAATATCCAAGTACGGGCTAAGCACCCTGTGTATCAAGCCCATGAAGGTTTTGGGGGCATTAGTCAACCCAAAATACATCACCAGGAACTCATAGTGGTCGTCACGTATCCTGAATGCTGTCTTAGGGATGTCCTCCGCCCTAATCCTCAACTGATGGTAGCGGGACCTCAAATCAATCTTAGAAAACATGGCGGAACCCTGAAGCTGATCAAATAAGTCATCAATCTTGTGCATCAGATACTTATTCTTCACTGTCACCTTATTCATCTGTCGATAATCAATACACATCCGCATTGACCCGTCCTTATTCTTCATAAAGATAACAGGAGCACCCCAAGGAGACACACTGGGTCTAATAAACCCCTTAGCTAATAAATCATGGAGCTTCTCCTTAAGCTCTATCAACTCAGCAGGAGCCATACGGTAGGGAGGAATAGAAATGGGCCTGGTGCCTGGCTCTAACTCAATGGCAAAATCAATATCCCTCTAAGGTGGAAGGCCTGACAGGTCGGTAGGAAACATATCTAGGAAGTATTTAACCACAGGAACAGACTCAGGAGACGTAGGGTCAGCACTAGCATCTCAGACATATGCTAGATAACCTAAACACCCACGAGATATCATCTTCCTAGCTCTAAGACAAGAAATGATCCCAGATGGTGCATGGCTAACAGAATCTTGCCACACAACTAGGGATAAACCGGGCACGGCTATGGTAATGGTATTGGCATAGCAATCCAAAACCGTACAGTGAGGGGACAACCAGTCCATGCCCAGTATCACATTAAAATCCAACATATCAAGTATCATCAGGTCAGCCCAAGTATCCAAATCACCAACAGATATCACCCAGGATCTCACAATCCAATCCACTACTAAAGAATATCCTACTGGGGTCGAAATAGAAATAGGCATAGACAATGGCTCACTAGCCGACCCCAAACAAGGCAGAAAGTAGGCAGATACATATGAACATGTGGATCCAGGATCAAAGAAGGCATAAGCTGGCTGAAAACATATAAAAATCGTACATGTGATCATGACATTCGAAGCCTCTGCCTCCGGTCTCCCAGGGACCGCATAGAACTGACGACGACCTTCACCTTCCCGACCGCCATCCCTACAACCTGCTCTGACATGTGGGGCACCACCCCTAGCCTGACCTCCACCCCTTCTAGCTGGAGGCTGAACTGCTCGCAGCGGCTCGGCTGGCTAAACTGTACCCTGCTGGGGGAAATATCTAGAAAAGTGACCAACCACACCACAAGTATAGCAAGCCCCCGATGACCTACTCGGTTGGGATGAGCCAGCAGAACCTGAATGGCCACCACAGTCTGATGCCCCAGAATTTGTACCTCTCGATGGTTGACCACTCTGACCTCGCTGACTGCCCTGACCCTGCTCAAACTGAGAGCCAGAAGCCTGAAGTGATCCCTGTACCGGTCGGCTAGACTGACCTTGATGCTACTGCGGCTGATAACCACTTTCCTGAACCTCTATCACTATGCCTAGAACCACTGTAACCACCCTGATGTCGAGGCCTCTTATATCTATCCCCGGTGTCATAATGACGTGAATCCTCAACTATGCGGGCATAGTCTACAATGGACTGGAATGACTAAAGGCTATCAACCAGTATCTCTGAAGGCTTTCTGAACACTCTCTGTAGCCCCCAAACAAATCTACAGACTCTATCGGCCTTAGTAGGCATAATCATGGCTCCAAACAGAGCAAATTGATGGAACCGGGTCTCATACTCTAAGACGGTCATGGTATCTTGAGAAAGTCTAGTGAACTCCTCCCTATGAAGCTCTCAGTTGCTCTGTGGTAAGAATTTGTCCATAAAGGACTCATAAAACTCAGACCAGGTCAAGGGAGGTGATGTAGAAGGACTGCAAGCAACCTGTGCCCTCCACCATAACTTCGCTGGACCCTCTAGCTGATATGAAGTGTAGCCAACCCCGTGAGTCTCCAATAAGCCCAAATGGTACAACATCTCCTCGCAGGTAGTGATAAAGTTATGTGGGTCCTGAACTGATGTACCAGCGAATCTCGGCGGTGCCAATCTCAGTAACCTACCCAAGGCCTTCTGCTCCGTCTCTGTCATAGTAGGGCGAGGAGCAAGAGGCTGGGAAATCTATGGAACTAGAACAACCTCAGCATGGGGAGCCACAGTAGCAGGCAGTGCTCCTGAACTCTGAACACCCAGGGCTGCCCTTGAGCGGATGTCTGAGCTGTCTCAGAAGGACGCTCCCTAACCATACCCAATAGCTAAAGTAACAAACCCCGAATATCTGAAGACTGAGCTGGGGCTGAAGCTGGCACAAAAACTGACACTGGAACTGGTACTGGAGCTAGTGGTGCTTGGGCTATACCCGGGCCCACGTGCTGCTACTCTGGAGATAACTCTGTCTCATAGTCATACTCACGCTCTATATCCACTCTAGCAGCTCTAGCAGGTGGCGCTGCTCTAGGGCACCCTCGACCCCTACCTCTATCCCGGTGACCACCCCGGCCCCTAGCTGGAGTCGGAGGTACAGGGGAATAAATCTCTCCTTCTCTAGAAGCTGAAGATCTCGTACGAACCATCTGCGGAAGAGTGAACCAGAATAAGTGAGATTTGTAGAAACTTTCAAGGATACTATGCACAAGAGAGAGACAAGAAAAGTCCAGTTTCCTAAGATGTCACTATAGCCTCCCGAAGATTGAGCACGGACATCTCCGCCCTAATCTGCAAAACTCTACTAGACATTGGCTCCCATACCGATGACACCAATGAACCTAGAGCTCTGATACTAAGCTATCACGACCTGATTTCTTGGTCATGATAGCACCTACAACCCCTTAGTAGGCGAACCAATCCCCATAGCCCATAATGGTTAGTAATGGGCTACCTTCTAACAGTTTAAGCAGAAGATTCGATACATAAGCGGAATCGAGGGTATAATGAGAAGAAAATAGATAAAAGAGAGATATACACAAGTGGAATCTAAACCAACCCAAAACCTGGTATCAAAGCGTATAAGAGCCGAACTACATCAGGAGTATAAAGTTCCAAAAGTTATATATACACAATGTCTTCGAAACTATAAGAGTACAAAATACACCAAGGATAACTGAAGTCAAGATCTGAACGCCAAGATCTCACCCTCAGCCTGGATGATCCAAATATTGCACCCCGTATGAGTCTCCAATGCGCTAACAGTGATGGCCCATGCTAGGATCTGCACTAGAAGATGCAGAGTGTAGGGTGAGCACCAAATGCGAAGCATAAGGTACCTAGTAGGTATCATAGGCCGACTGGGAACATATAAAGTAAAAGAGCAATATCAGGCAGAGTAGGAACAAACAGTCACAGAATTCAACGATAAGCACATAGGAGCAAGCCTAGAGGGAAGACAGCAGAAATAACATATATGGCTAGCATATAGAATATATACACACAACATGCATAGGTGAAAGTAAGGACAACACACCTGAGATCCTTGCAAAAACAATATATATAAGAATAAGTTCTAAAAATGGGCGGTATACCGGTACCCTCAAGTATAAGGAAAAAGGGAGAGAAGAATAAAGGTAGACATGCTCGACATACTGGAATTAATACCCAATCAAGTCATACAAAACTCAATCCAGGAACATACCACCTCACAGTAATCATGCTCATACTTAACCGTAACAGGGAACAATATCGTAATAAAGTAACAAGAGTCTACCTACAGTCCCTCGGCCTCCCATACAACCGAGGAACGCAATCAAGTGAAAAAAAAACCTCCGACATCCCATACTACCAGAGCGTACAATCAATAAACAACAAACAAGGGTGGTATGTCAAACAATGGATGATATGATGCATGAAAACCTCTGGGTGAAATAGAACCTCTATATGTACCTCCTCTGGTGCCAATCAGGCCCAACAGGCAGGTTCCATAGAAGGACAAAGCATGTATACCTCTACTACACCGTATACCCTTCCCCCCGGCATATGAAGCCCGAAGCCTCAGGCTCAGAGAAGCAAGGTCCATGGAGGTCCCGTACCTCATACTAAAACTCAGAATCAAAACATGTTCTCCGGAATTGAGTCCGGGTTCAAGCCAGTGGTAAGTCTCAAATATGCATGCCTAGACCATGTCTAGGACTAATCCAGTGAAAAATATGTCTCAAAAATCCTTCCAAGGGTGCCCGGGCACAACTGGGTCTAAAAGAGTAGTAAAAACATCTCAGATGCTCGACCCGGCTGAGGCTGATATTATTTCAAATTAGTAAGAAAACTCAGCTAGCACTCTGACCCATTCAAGTCTTGAAATAGTGGTAAGTCATGATAAAACCATATTTTAAACCTTTTTTTACCCCAAGAAGATCCACGTATCAAGTTAAATCATTTCTAAATCCAATTTCATCGAAAATGAGCCCCCCCGGGGCCATGCAAGGTTTAGAAAATAAGTTTCCATAGGCCCGAAGCTGAAAACCATATTAAAACATGGCAAAACCTCTTTATATGCATGGAAATGATATGATCAACCCAAATAGCTTCCCGAAAGCGCACAATCAATCTAACGGCCCTGCGAAGGCTCCGAAGCTACTCAGCAAGCATAACCAGCCTAGAAGAATATTTCTATGTCCAGGACTCGTGGACATTCCCAATAACCCCACCTTCTATGTTCCATTGTCAACAAGTCCTCACGGGGTCACAAGGGTAATAAATATATTAACTAATAAGAACACTACACACAACGGAGGAAATAAACAGGACAAATCATGGAAAAAGGGTTAAGGTCTATGGTACCAACCTAATAACCCAACCCAAGGATGCCAACTAGTACCATTTTACCCGATATATGCGAAGTCTAGGGAGTTAAGTCGTAACCTACCTGTCGTCCGACGACAAGCTGCGGGAACGACAATATCTGAGGCCGAGCTACTCCGAGAAGCTCCGAACGAGAATCAAACTATTAAATTCATTAATAAAATATTAAGATGAGTCTAACGATACCCATATTGCTACAATTGTAGCCGGATTGATATCTGGGTCAAAAGCGAGCCCACGAGGCCCGCAACCGAAAACCAAAAATGAAAAGAACAACGATGACTCCAACGATGCCAAGAAGGCATGCTCCAAATTTGAGCACAATTGGACAAGGGAAGGGCACCAAAACAGCCCGCCTAGGTTGGGATTAAAGAATGGAAATTTCAAAAATAAAAATGGAAATTGGGCAAGAATTACTTACCAAAATGATGGAAAATGAGCCCAAGACGGATAAAACCTCACACCCACGAACATGCACAAGCTTAGGGGGTAGAATCTATCACAAAATCCAAGCTTTGGATGAGCATCAATGGAGAAATTAAGAGAAAAACCGAAGAAGGCATGTTGGGGAGGATGACTTACCAAGAGGCGAAGAACTACGTATAATCGATGAACAAATAATTCCCCAAGATTTAGAACTGAATTGGAGAAAAATGGTGGAGAGAATTTTGAGTTTTAGAGTGAGAAAAGTGAGGAGAAGGGCTGGAAAAAACCGAAATGACAACAATAAATAGCTTCTGTCTGCAACTGATTTTCTGCACCTTTTAGAAAACTCGACGGGGCATTTCGGGCACAATCGGAAACTGATATTCAAAAACCAATAGTACTAATAGAGTGGAAACGACATTCCAAACTAAATGGATTTGACGAAACTTCCATACATACGAGATCATTTCGTAGAAATGTTGACCCAAGTCAACACTAAGAAAAAGGAACTCAAAGGCTCGAAATGAGTTCGACTCACCCGGAACCCGAACCAACTATCTTCCTAGACCAAATTCAACATTTCGGAGCTTATGGAATTGTCGAATATGACACTCCGATCATCGAAAGTCACCCAAAGTTACACTTCCAACTATAAATAGCCAGAAAACTGAGAAAACTATACAAAACCCACACCGAAAGTTCTCAGGCCTCAACTAACGGTCCAACTAGACCAAACAAATCACTCCGGAGCTAACGAAACTGTCAGAATTCAATTCCGAGCATGTTAGCTAAGAGTGTTGACTAAAGTCAATAATATTCTAAGTTTAAAGCTCTAGAACAGACGAACGGCTAAAACGACCAAACGAATGACCAGGGCACCGAACTACCGGTCCTAGCTAGCCATAAATGACTTGGGGCCGCTACAGGAAGGCTCTAACAGTGCAATAAATGTGAAAATGCAAAGATGACCAGGAGGGTCATCACAATTAGACATTCATAATTCCATTCCCTAAGCATGCAATGTACATATAACACTAAGCTACAGTTACATGCACACACATTGCATTTGGAAAATAATAACCATCACCTACCTACAGACCTGGTTTATAACCTTAACCTTGATGACCTGTCTATAAACTAACCCCCAATTTACCATCTAGACACATATAGTCATTTACATCAAATTCTAGACCCCTTTGGAAAAGTAAGCACATTTTAAGGATTTTATCCCCTGACATTAAGGACTTCAGACCCTTTCTGTTCTTTCTGTTTCCCCTAAGTAAAACTTTCCCAAAGATCTTCTATGACCTAGCAATCCATTCACACGTACACATTACTGGTTCCCCAAACCTACTTAACAATATAGTCCCACTAGAATTTAGAATCACACATAAATGATAACACAAGAATTAAATCACATTACCCACAACACCATCATTACCTTTTCAATCAAACAACCCAAACAATACATTATCCCTTCAGACTCCATGCTCAGAGGCCTAGGCATGAATTCTCCTATCATTCTACAACAATAATATGAAATGAATTATAGGTCTAAGTCTACTCAGTTAAACCTAGCCTACCTTAACACTAAGCATCAACTGTAGAGGTCTGAACGCTAGATTTTGGTTCCATAAAGACAATTCTTGATGGAGTACGGACCTGGAATCCACAGTTTTGCCCCTTCTTAGCCTAAATATCCCCTTCTCATGGCTCCCAAGCTTTGGAGCAGTGCCTAGGAGGGTTTTTGGAGTAACCCTCATCTATTTTTAACTGAAGAAGAGAGAATGGAATTATAAAACCCATTTTTGGGCTTTCTGGTCCCGTCATTCTGCTATGGCAGCCTATCATCCGCTACAACAATGCCTCTATGGCGCCCTAATTTCCGCTACACCGGCCTCAGTTTTTTCTGCACGGACAATCTTTAGTAAAATGATCATAACTTTTTACTCAAGAAGTAGATTAACAAACGGTCAGTGGCATTGGAAAGAGGACTCAGAGATATTTAATGTGGTGGGTTTTAGGACCCTAACTCTTTATATTCTAGGAGTAATGCATATTTGAAGTGGACCCTAGTTTGAACTTAGCCTGAAACTAAATCGGTAAGGAAAATTTCAATTTAACTTTGTGCTAGGAGTATTGTATGACCTTAGTACATACCAAATGTAATCTCATACTAGAGAATTAATCCTAACTCTTATTACAAATGAGAAACACCTGCCTTGACCGTAAATATTTTCAGTAATGACTGAACAGGTCGTTACAAATCTCTATATACCCTCTGAGCCAGAACTGACTCGCCAACTGAAGTAGAGACATAGAAGGGTTCTAGGAGCTGTTCTGGACTGAATCCAAAGTTGGAAGCAATATATGAGCTCATAAAAGATAATGAAGCCCCTGTGTCTAACAAAGTATAAACATCGAAGGAGAAAACTCGTAACACACCAGTGACTACATCAGGTGAGTCCTCCTGATCATGGAAAGAGGATATAGCATAGAGACGGTTCTGGAACTGACCACCACTTGTGCCAGAAGTGGTACCCTGTTGAGCTATATGGCTGTTAGAGCTGCTGAAGTAGTACCCTGAGGCTTTCCACCTCCACTGCCCTGTCTAGCTAAAGGGCAATCCCTAATCCTGTGACCCATCTGTCCACATCTAAAACATCCCTCTGAGCCATAGTGAGACTCTCCAAGGTAACTCTTACCACACTTACTGCAACTAGGGTAGGAAGTCTCCTTTGCAATACTCCTCTGAGAATGAGGGCCTGATGCCCTACCTGCCTGATCATGCCTAGGTCTGGATCCCTGGGTAGGAGCACTAGCTGATGATGGAACATTTCCTGATGAATTTTTCTAAAACAAAGACTGGTGTCCACCTCTGAACCTCTGATGATTGAAACCTGAACTATCTGTCCTGGCTCTTTTATTCTCCCTTGCCACTTCTTTCAGTTTATCTTCCTCAATTTGTTGAACATATGTCATGAGTTTGGAGATATCCATATCCCCCAATAACATAGCTATTTTGTACTACTTCTTCACCAAATTGGATACCCTAAAGATGAACTTACTCATCTGAGTCCTTGACTCGGCCACCATAGGAGGAGCATATCTAGAGAGCTGAGTGAACTTCAGCCCATACTCTTGGACTGATATCGATCCTTGACTCAAATTCATGAACTCTTCAACCTTAGCCTCTCTTAACTCCCTTGGAAAGAACCTATTCAGTAAAGCCTCAACAAAACACTCCCAAGTCACAAGAGCTGCATTTTTTCCCCTACCTTCCTTCCACTGAGTGTACCAAATATGAGCCACGTACTTGAGCTAGTAGGAAGCTATCTCAACATTGTTAGTACCAGTCACCTGAATCACCTCCAAAATCTTCTTCACCACATCTATGATATTTTGTGGGTACCTTAGACCCCCAAAACTCTAGAGGGTTCATACGGATGAAGTCTCTAACTCTGGCAGTAGTTGTCCCACCACTTGGGTTAGCAAGAATTGGAGCCTGCTGATTATCCTTATTGGTCATCACCTGGGCTAACATCTAAATGGCATTTTTGAACTCTACATTTGTGACCTCATGGTCCAGAATTGGAGGATTAGTATTACGGGCATTTGATTTGTGAGGAAGCATGATCTAAAATGCATAAAGAATGGATTAGAGAGGAGAAATAGAGTTAAACTCTATCGCATGATATTGATCATGAAAGAAGTGAAGTTTTTCTATAACGCCTCGTAGCCTCCATCTCAGAAGTGTGGTGCGCTTCACACCCATGAAAGAGACTCTACTTAACACGGCCTTTAGACATACTAGAACTCTTGAACATGATGCTGTGATACCAAGTTTGTCATGCCACGAGGCTACCCCTTGGACATAACAGGGGACCTAGGACTACAAATGGTCTCAAGCTAACCCTTGGCCTTAGCATGGCTTATGCATAACATAGACAATCATAGTGGAATCATAAACTGAAGTGATAAGCAAGCTAAATCATAATAAATATCATGGTGTAGGAATATCAAAATCTGAAAAATCAAATATTGTCTGTGTAGCTATGTCTGAAAAGCCTCTAAAACTGATATAATGAGTTGTTGGGACAAGACCCCAGCTAACTATAAGTACTGAATAAAAGTCATCAAGCTAACTAAGAATCATAACTATCCCTCGAATGATGAGGATTCGCCAACTCTGATTGAAAATCCTACTGGGTTTAGCCACGAGTCTGAGAGAGAGCGCCTGAATCTACATCATGAAATAATGCAGCACAAAGAGGTATTCGGTCAGTACTATAGAATATAATGAGCATGTGAGATATGCAAAATCCATAGTAAAACATTCTTAAAACATGACTAAAGCTGAAATCATGTAATGATGGTAAAATATGTAATGTAATAACTCAATGCAATATCATAAAATGAAAATATATTTATAGTCATAAAGCATAAGTGGTGAGTCTAAAATCTAAAAGCAAAGAGTCAAATACATTCATATACTTAAAACTATTTATGTGGGAGATTCTCATAACCGACAGAGACCATGTGAGCTACATGAAATCCAGTGTGCTACCCTACACTGAAAAAGGTTATCCTAACCGGCAAAAGTTAGAACCATATACATAATGATCCTGAAGTGAGCCATAGAGGGCAACTTATGGTGGTAATGTAGTTTTGGGACTTCAGGGTATGCTAAACCCTGTCTGACTTGGTGCTAAATACTGCTCCCAAAATATATATATAGCTAATAAATAATATGTGACATATCTAGATGTCAAAAAATATTAATAACTGATGAAAACATATCTAGATGTCATAACCATTCATAAGCCATTTGGACATATCTAGATGTCATACTATTCATAGATTCATAAGTCTTAAAAACGTAGCATAGCCATAGTTCAAAACATACTTTCTTCTAAAATTCATAGCTTGAAGAACTAGACATGAAAATTTTACAAATAACTGAGGTCATGTTATCTAGACATGCAAATTTTACAAATAACTGAGGTCATGTTATCTAAACATGCCAATTTACTTGAAATCATGAAATAAAGTGAGATCATGCTAAAAATTATTCCCAATTCATGAGCTCTTAGAAATACTTGTAGAATCTTATGAAAAATTATGCATAAGGGTTTAGAGAGTATATTTCAATACAGGTAAATCAGTTTCATAGAAAAATTCATAATTAGGTAAGAGCCCTAATTTCTCAAATTCATGAAATCAAAGTAAAATTATAGGTTTTGGGTATAAGGCTGAAACCAGAACCTTATTGAATACCCATATACCTGAACCCAAAGATTTTCTTAGTAATGATCTGTAGATGGAGATTTTGAGATGAAACCCTAGGACTTAGAGCTTGAGAGGAGAATCCCTTTCTTTCTTTTGAAACTTAATTTGAGAGAATGAATGAAGAACTAACTAAGTGGGACTAAAACCCCTTTAGTTTGGCCTAAAACAACTTAATAAAGGGGTTAAAAGAGCGGAAAATTATAAAAATACCCCTAGGAAATAATCTTGAAAAACTACTGAAGAAACTTGGCTTAGGTTCCGCGGACGAAGTCTACGGACCATAGACAGAACCATGGACCATGACTGACTCCCGTGGTTCAGTGGAAACTCAACAAGTTGCCGATTTGATTTCGACAGGCAGGGTCTACAACTCATGGAACATTCCACGGACCGTAGAAATCTCTCATGGTTTTAGAAGAAAAAGGATGATCCTCAGGTCTGATTCCATGAAGGGAAACCACAGTTCGTGGTTTGATCCATGACCCGTGAATCCCTATAGTGATTTTAGATCAGAGGATGGATCTGCAGGTCTGATTTCATGAGGCCTATCCATGGTGCATGGTTTCATCCATGGCTCATGGTTTGCACCCGTGGATCCTGAAAACTTCAATAATTTCAGAAATTCTAAGTTTGCAAGATGGTTCTAATTCTGAGGTGTTTAAACATGACACCAATTTTCTACTCTATTGAGATCAATGCAGAAAGGGCAAAGTTTAGAATCCAATATAAGTTCCAACTTAGAATTGATAACATCACAAACCATCAAATCTCTTAGAGTGAAAGAGCGAGATGCAACATGAGATGAGAGATATCAAAAACTAACTGATGCATCAAATAAGTCAAAAAGGTAAAAAATTTTCATTAAATACAATAACCAAGTTCAAAATAGAAGTTAGAAACGGATTAGTCCCATGATACTGATGAAACCTAGCCATAGCTGACCCTCAGATTTAGCTGTCCTAGTTTTTTCAGAGGTTTTCGCACATGATAATATTAGTCTACTATTATTGTTTGAAGAAGATGCAAGATTTGAACCATTTAGAGATCCCTCGATGGGAAACTTTGTTAGGTTGGAGATGACAACATTATTCATTCGACAAATTCCAGTCATTTATGATAATGACTTCAAATAGGAAGTGGTGCCTACATAATCTGTAATAAGATACAGTTAGGTGGCATATCAGCATGAAACCAAATGTTAGCTTCAACTGATTTGACAAGTATCTATGTAAGGAAACAAGGGGAATAAGGTACAACCAACAAACTCAGAGACTGAATAAAAGTCAATCTGAAACAGAAAAGGGAAGGATATAATTGGAAGCATGTAAAAGAAACAAATACAGCAGATTAGATACTCATGCTCACAAAATACTGCCCCTGCTTCTCCCTTACATAGAAGGAGAAACACATTCAGAGGGGCAACTTTTGAGTAACATCATTCTCTTTTCTTGAATCACCATGTTATGTTAATATGTTCTTTAATGAGTAAATGACTGTTATAGAACTAGATTAGTCAATAAAAAAAGTAGGCTTGAAAGGATGCTATTATCATCAATCAGAAAATACTAGCTTGAAATGCTACTGAAAATCTAAACATTATCTACTGATAGAAATATTGCAACTCAAGTCATCCAAAAACAGATATAAAAGACAATACATATACTAATTTTCCACTGTAAGTTCCAACTTCATACCTTTGTAATTATGTATGCCAATACAAACTAACCACGCAAAAAACAAACAGAGACCTATAAGTGATAACAAATTCAAATTTAAGAAACAAATGCCATAACTAGGAGTCACTAACCAAAAACCCACGTCCCAAAATGGTTTTCACTCTTCCCTTCCCAAGACTAACTGAGTATTTGACTTTATAGTTAAAATATATAACTTCAACATTTTGCTATAGTATTTTTCTATGATTTTCTTTTTTGCTCCTCTCAATCAGAAACAACCTCGCTACCTCCTAAGGTAGGGTTAAGGACTGCCTGCACTCTACATCCCTAGACCCCCATATGTGGGATTACACTAGGTATGTTGTTGTTGTCGTTGTTCAACATTTTGATACAGAAGAAAACTGTAACTTATACCATCAATTTTTATGTAGTTTAAGAATAGTTAAAAAAATTTTTTTAAAAATAATTTCATCTAGTCCAATCTTCGGTTATTTGATCAAATTCAATAAGAAAGAAAAGGCGCTAAACAAATTGAGACAGAAGTAGTAATTACAATGATCTATACATTGAAATCATGATCATTCTGAGATGAAAAATAAGACGTAAGATAGAAAATGTAAAACTATAATCCATATCTTTGAAACATTAGGTATAATGTTTTTAAAGGTTAGCTTCGTCTAGACAAGAGCAGACGTATACAAGTGAAATACATTACCGCACAAAATTATTCATGTATATGCAGACACACTTATGGTGTTGTGTGTCTGAGAGAAAGACTTACAGTGAAAGGAAGGTAGAACAACGGTGGACTCCATTAGAATAGGAGCTAAGCTAATTAGAGAGAAGTAGAGAGATCGGACAATAAAAGGGAATTTAGAGCAGATGAACCTAAAAATGAGAAAATGATGTTAGCTTTAACACAATTGTGATTTGTGTGTGCAATTTCCATTGAAATGTTCATCCCCTCTCCTCACTTTCTTCACCCAATACTACGATTTCTGACTCTCTGCTAACCTCCCGTATTTTTTAATATTACTAACAATGCCTCTGAATTTCTATCACTCCTTAATTTTTGCTTTTCACTGCACCTGCATTTTTTTAAAAACTGAAACCCACTGGCCGACTAATAAAAAATTGTTATGTAAAATTTTATATCATTAAATTACCTATATATATTATAATTAGCAGTAGTGTAGGATGTAGCATATTATCAGTGTGTTTAATTTACCCCAATATATTCAATATAAAGTATAAATATATAGGTAAAAAAATTATTTTTGAATTCATAATTTTAAAAGGCAAAATAAATTAAATAATAAGAACTTAAATTTTGAATTTGCCAAATTTATATCATGAATCCATCTTCTCAACATCATAAATCCGCATCTATATTATTCTATTTAATAAGGAGGAACTTTCAGAAATAGCAAAGATAAGACCTTAATTAATGATGCGATAGCAACACTCTCATAATTACTTTCGATAGCAATTTTTAGCAAACATTGATATCAATCAAATGTATTTGACACATTTTTTTGGGGGGAAATACAAATATAAATGAGGCACTGGCCGTGATTTGTGCATAACCATTTCAGATAAAAAAGGAAAAAATCTTTTATGACTACTAAAATCACGTTTGGCTATTAAATTAAGATTCTGTTTCCAAGCAGGAAGCTGGACTCAAAACTTATCTATACAAATTCACATTGTATGCATATTTTAGAATTTAAATATCACCCATTTTATTACTAATATAAATATTGTCGCGACCCAATTTCTCAGGTCATGATGGCACCTACAACCCCCCAGTAGGCGAACCAATTCCCATAGCCCAGAACGGTTAGTAATGGGCTACTACCTAACTAATACGCACAATAAATAGAAATAAGCGGAAGTAGAATATAAAGATAGACAACGTGGAAGCAAATATCTGAATATATACATAAGACACTACACCAACCCTAAGACTTGGTATCGATAGTACAGAAGTTTCTAATAGAATACAAGTGCTAGAAGTAACACAATACACTATAAATCTGTCTCCGAAAGTACAAGGAGTAACAGTACAACAGATGAGATGTAGACAAGCCCCAACCATCAAGCGCTCACCCTAGTCTCGAACCTCCCATAAGCTGCACGAGTCTTCAACACGATCAACAGCGAAAGCTCAACTAATATCTGCATCAGAAAAATACAGAAGTGCAGTATGAGCACCAAGACAATGAGTACTCAGTAGGCATCCTCGGCTGACTGAGCGTATATAAGGTATACAAATAGTAAGTAGCAGATAGCAAGAAAGCAGTCACCGAAGCAAAAGATAAAGCACAAGGAACTAGCATGGAGAATAGACAACCAAGAGTTATAAGCATACAATGCTAGCACATAAGATATACATAACACATAAACACAGGTGTAAGAAAGAAAGACGCACCTGGGATCCTTGCAACAACAATATAAGTAAATAAAGAGAGAGAGTGGAGAAAATGGTGGTATACCGGTAACCTCAAGTAGAAAGGAAAGAAAGGAAGTAGGCCAACATAATCAACTAGAAGTTATACAATGACAGAATCATACTAAAAACCACAAACTCTCAAGATAAGCATATACCGGGATCAATCTCACAATTTATAACCTAGAATGGAATAACTAAGCCACAAGAACCAAGAGTCTCTACTCAAATCAAGATATAGAAAAGGAACCGAAACCCACAATCCGCTCAGAAGGCCACACAATAACGCCTCAAAGGTATAGGACTCCCTATCCCCTAAATACTCAAGCCCAAACTCAGAGCCTCAACATGCTAAAACTTACCAATCCACCAAGAACCAACGACTATAACAATGTCTATAAAAATGAAGGAGAGTAATATAATCTACCTAAAGTCCCAATGGCCTCCCATACAACCGAGGAACGTAATCAAGTGAAAACAAACCCTCTGGCCGCCCATACAACCGGAGCATGCAATGAACACACAGCAAACAAGGGTGGAATCTGAGTGAAATATGCATGATGATATGATGATGGAACCAGGTGTGATCGTAGTGATGTATGTTACCCCATTTGGTGCCCCAAAGGTCCAATAAAGGTGGGATTTATGGAAGGATAATTCTCGAGTACCTCTTATGTGCCGTACATCCCCTCCCTCCGGTCACCGTTGGTCCGTTGCACTTGGTCCAGAATTGTAGGGTCCATGGAGGTCTACTCGTAGACCATATATAAATGCAAAACTCAAATATCTCAATAATCGAGATCTCGTAGTACGTGCTTAGATCTGATCCAAGTCTAAATCAGTAGTAGTAATCTTATAAACCCCATCAAAGGGTGCCCGAAGTGTATTTAGGTCTAAATCAGTAACCATATCTCGATAACCCTCATCAACGGTGCCCGGAGTGTATCTGGGTCTAAAACAGAAGTCCAGTATCAAATCCCTAAACAGGGTGCTCGGCTCATATCCAGGTCTAAATTCGTAGAAAACCATGTCTAGTGCTATGGTCCAGCCGGGCCTAGTATCAGAATGAAGACCAGTAATCAAATCACTGTAATATCCCATCTACTCCGGGAGATTTCGTAAAAGTCAGTTTAAAAGCCCTTTCAAAGTCATGTACCAAAAATAGGCCCTCGGGGATTGCAAGGTGTAGAAAGTCATTTATAGTAGGCCCGAAGCCAAATCAGTAGTAAAACATGCAGGTAAAACCTTTTTTCATGTATGATATGCTCACAAAAATTAGAGTAGCCCAAAACGTCTCACAAACATTTCCTATCGGCCCTGCACAGGCTCAACAACTCTACAGTAATCATAACTAGCCTAGGAGGATATCTCTATGTTCGGGACTTACGGACATTACCAAATAACCCACCATCTATGTTCCAGAGTCAATACAAGGCCACACAGGACCACAAGGGTAATATACACTACTGATGTGAATACTACAATCAACGTACGAAATAAATTGACAGAAAAGGCGGACAATGTCTGGGGTACCAACCTATAACAACCCACCCAAGAATGCTAATTAATGCAGTTATAGCCTATCTACGCAGAGTCTAGGTAGGGAAAGCCATAACCTACCTGTCTTCGGACGAATAGCTGCGGGAACGGTGTCGTCCAGGCTCGAACTGCTCCGGGAAGCTCTAAATTATGAAACCACTATCAACACAATAATCTACATATTAAAACAACACTAAAAATACCCATATTGCTATAATAATAACCGGGCTAAAATTTGGGTCACAAATGGGCCCGTGGGCCCCACAACCCGAAGCTAAAAATGAAGAAGTACAAAATGATCACAACGATCATGGGAGTACATGCCCAAAAAAATGTAAGGTTTGGGAATTAAAATTAGGCTAAAACAACCTACCCACTTCAAGAAATCTAAGAGGGAAAAAGGGAATGAAAAGTTGGAATTTAACAAAAAGCTTACCGGAATAATGACGAAAAAGGGCTCACGAAGATATGATGAGTTTTCCCCCAAGAAATTGATGGCCAGAAGTGAAGAAATTTTTTCTTGGGAGCTTTCAACAATGGAGGGTCATTGTTGGAAATGAGGAAAATGGAGAAGAAGGTTCAATTTATAACACTGTCAGTAGATACCGCAATTGCGGCAAAACCACCGGAAATGCGGGCACCACAAATGCGGCAAAAGACAGCAAATGCGGCATTTTACCGCAATTGTGGATTCAGCAAATGCGTTCAAATGCCCGCAAATGTCGACCCAACTGGTACAACAAAACTCAGCTAAGCTTAAAACTTCGAGTAGACCCTCAGGGTTCATCTGAGGTCCCACAGACACAAACGAGTAGTCCTATTTGAATAGAAACAGCATTTTGGATCCAATAGAATTGATGAAAATCCCATCGGAGGTTGATTTAACATAAAGTGGGCCCCATGCCCATAATCAACCTTTAGCCAACTAATTCCAAAACGGAACCCAATGGCTGGAAACATGACCGGAAGACTCGGGACCCAAACCAATGGTCCCCCTAGACTAAACTCGACATTCTGGAGCTAACTGTTCTGACGGAATTTTCATCCGAGGCCGTCTTCTCCAAATGTTGACCAAAGTCAACCAAGCATTTCCAACTGGCCTGAAAACACAGAATGAGAGAGAATTCCAAGCTGAAAAGAACCCGGAACCCAACCGAAGGCCCCAGTAGACCAAAGTCCACACTCTGGAGCTAACAAAACCATCAAAATTCGATTCTGAGCACGTTCACTAAGGATGTTGACCGAAGTCAACGATTTCAAAAGCCTAATGCTCTAAACCAAGGAACGACCAAAAAGACCAAGCAAACGGATCGGGCACCGAACTACCGGTCCCAACAAGCCATAAATGACTTGAGTCCGCTAAAGGCAAGCTCTAATGGTACAAGAAAGGCAAACACGCGTAAATGACCGGAAGGGTCATTACATCATCCACTACTAAAAAGACTTTCGTCCTCGAAAGTTAGGAAAGAAGAAAATACTAGAGATTTAAGAACAGCAAATACGAAGCCCGCACTACTCTCTCAAATAACTCGGGTAGCCTCCTCGACCGGACGACACCTAACAAAACAAAACCATAAAAGTCAACCAAGCCTACACTTGATACAAGCCAAGATAGATTCCAAACCTAAATTCCAAAACACCAAGGGAGTGCCAACCCAAACTGAACCTTGAGAATCTCAACCAAAAAGAACCGATGCAATATCAAAACCCCAGAAGCAAGGCGACCGACACACAGAACTCGAATCTTTGAAACCACAACCAAGTTCGCCAGAAAAGACAATAACCATAACTCTAACGCATGAACCCGCTGATCTGCAAAACACTTTTATTCTGAACTAAATCCTTTCGCACCATAACAGGAAGTTGCACAAAAGTCGAACACTCAACCACCCTCAAAGAATCAACTGACCCGGAGATCCACAATCTTCGCTTATACTCTACCACGAACAAAGTCACCTCTTTTTGCTCAAACTCCTTTCAAGTCAAGCTATTTTCCACTAGCATTTTCCATCCAAGATAACAACTTGAAGCCTACCCTTGAGAACTGGAGTTACCTATCTTGACTGAACATCAACCAATGAACGAACACTTTTTCTAAAATCAATATTGCTAACTTAACCCGACTGAATAACCCATCTAAACCCAACTGATGTTCATACACCCAAGTTAGGAAGGGCATGTATGAATACCCTGTGTTGATGGAGAAACTTCCAAACTGTAGAACGAACCCAACTTTATTTCACCGTGTAAAGTCTGAATCAACTGGAAATGAATGAACTAGGGCAACCTGCCCAACAGACCCAAACCAAAACCAAGCCTCTGCAAGGATTGTGGTAAGCCTACCACGAAGCTCGTAACCATCACTAAGCCCCTAACTCTAAGAAGTACTGTTGCTACTCCAAATACTCGAACACCATTCAGATTTGAAATTGCTTTACAAATCTCAACTCGGGAAAGAGTCTATTATACCACGAATATCAAGTCAACACACTCCGTAGGCAAAGGAAAAGGTGTCTGGGGTTCAAGGCCACCATCTAGCTATAGAAATCTTTGCATGTACCTTCAACTCATCCCTTTGGCTTGAATTAACTGCTCTACTGAATTAGCATACCAAGCCACCAACCATCCTGAAGCATACCCCATGCCAAAATACTAGTCCACAATGGCCGAGTCTAACGAACATTGGAACCCCACATAAAGGATAATCCTAGAAGAATCAACTAAACAAGCTTTTCAAACTCTCGAAAATGAATGGTAACCACCAGTCTCTAAGTATCACTAGAGCACCAACATAGCCTTGCTAGTCTCAACCCGCACAACCTGATCACATAAAGTATGCATCACCACTAAATCTAAAACTCACATTGCTGAGTCTGTCTAGCCACGGTAGAAGGAACCTCGTACTATCTAGAACACCGCTGAAATTTGGAATATCTAGCCTAATCAACTGGTTAGCCAAGGACTGGATGTCCAGGGCTAACTACCACTCCAAAATGAAATAAGAAAGCTAAGTTGTCCGAACTCATTGCTTTCCAACCCAAGAAGCTACAAATGAGAAGAACCAACCACGAACCATCTGGAGTAGTTTGCCAACCTACAATTTTAAAACTCAACCTCAAATGCCGATCAATGCCTATGTCAAAACCCATAAGTAGACTCATCCACCATCGAAGAACACTAATAGAGTTGGAGCCAACAAGGCCATGAATACACAATTTGCCCAATCCGTAGATGCTACTGAAACTCAAACCAATCGAAGGAAAAGCCATTGCAATCTGTAAATGGCCAAATCAAATCACCAACACACAACCCAAAGAAATCTCTCAGTTGTCATATCAATCAGCTACTAGAATACACAAGTACGAGCAAGGAGTCATCACCCTTCTTTTGCAAACCAAATGAAACCCTTTCCAAGGATACACTAATTCTACAAATTCTTTCTCAGAAAACTCTGGAATTGTTCCCTTAGATCCTACAACTCTTACTAGCACACTTAGCCACAATTCCATAGTAAAAACTCAACCATAATGCCACAATCAAAAACTCAACCAGAGAACTATGATAAAAAATCACTCCAACTGGAACTGGGGAAAATAATAAGACAACCCAATCGGATAAGAAACTGAAGGAGACTATGGGAACAACCCACATACCTGCCAACCTCCTAAACCAACCAACAAAGAGGGTCGACTCTAAACACCCTAGAAAACCAAACCGATCAAAGCACACTAGCATAACCAACATCTCCCAACTTAAGACAAAATCTCAACTCTGGAACAACTACCGGTATCACATCAAACCAACACCAGAACCACTAGCAAAAGTTAGGTAACAGCCTAGGCAATAATCATCTAGGACCACTTAAAAGGAGGACTTAACACAAGCCTAGAGCCACAATGAAATTGGAGGCAAAACACCCAGAAAAGAGACTAACAAGAACTACCCATGAGCTACGACTCCGAGTAAACACCTCGCAAGCACAACTCACCCCCATCCACTACTAAGGAATAAACTACCAAGAAAACAATGCATAAACACTACACTTATGTAGTCAAACAACTAAACAATTAGCAGGTAAGCATATACCCTAATAAATGACAGAAGGGATAGAATCGCAACACGAACAGGACTATCACAAGCCAAAAGTAGCACAAGCCTAACCTGGAGCAATGATATCAGGAACCTCTACCTCGGACCCACCAAGAGGGGCATCAACCTGATGGTGTCTAACACAGGCCAGAGTAGTCAAAGATGAAGGCTCTCTCATCCCTTGATGGGGATAGTCTCTAGCATAATATACCATCACCCCATAACTATAGTAACCCAAAGAAGCTCTACTCCGATGCACAGTGCCAATCGACTCTGGACAGATACCTGAACCACCCGGATGAAATCAACCTCTAACCATCCGAGGACCACCCCCGCAACCCTGCACACTACCTCTCATTGTCTGGGGACCACCCTTACTACCCTGTACTCCACCTCTGGCCGATGGCACTGACGCCCTGGGAGATAACACCTGCTGACCCTGCGGATTGGAAGATGGAATTGCGGGATAATCCCTAACAAAGTGCACACATACACCGCACTGAAAGCAAATCCCACTAGGTATATGCGGGTGAGGAGATCACACTGAACCTGACCGGCCACTACGGCCTACAACACCTAAAAGCAACACTCGAGAAATCTGACCCGTACCATGTCCTCTAAGCTCAACATATACTGTACCACCACCCTCTGAAACTTGCAGAGCAACTAAAACTGGTCTAGTAGATAAGAAGCAATGGAACATATCTCTAGAAGAGAATCCCCTACCTCGAGTTTGAGAACCTCGGAAACTATCCTGGCAACAACGCTTCTTAGCACTACCTCCTTAGGCCTCATGGAATAAGCCCTCGATAGCCCAAGAATGATACAGTACCTGAAGGAAGGTAGTCCCAACTGTAACCAAGTGCTCGGTAGCCAAATAGAGCGGTGAAATCAAACCTCCCACAAATCTATGAACCTTATCAAACTCTGAAGGAACAGTCCTAGCAGTACGACTAACCATCTCATGAAATCTCACCTCATACTCTAGTACCGACAGACAACCCTGCTGAGGAACTGGTAGCTCAACCCTAGCTGAAGCATTGCTCGTAGAACCGGGTACTGAAACACCCACCAGAGGACTCAGAGTTCTAGCCATGGTATCCTATGGAACTGGGGTGGCTGTGAATCCAATCAGAGGATGGACTGAACCCACACCCCCTATCTGATATGGCAAAACACTCACTCTGAAGTCCTGGCACTGATGGAAGCACTAAAGCAACAGGCACACCATCATGTAGGGAACGCCTTCGTGAAGCCAGAATTTTTATTGTACAGTTGCTTGGCATCTAGGTAGTCTAGGTTCTCTTTTGAGTAGACTTAGACCTGTTTCTATTTCATATTGTTGATATAGAAGGAAAGGAGAAATCATGTTTAGGTATTAGGACATGAAGTCTCGAGGAACATTGTATGGTTTGGTTAGTTTATTGAGTATGGATTGATAATGTTGGGTTGATGTGCTTTATTCCAGGTTGTTTATACATGTTAAAGTTGGGTTCAAAACACTAGATTGTTGGTAAGTTTTAGGAAATTGAAAAGGCTATGGTTAATTAAATGACTAGTTTTAAGGGAGTTTCGGGGATGATTCTGATATAAAAGAAGTAGAGTAAACTAGAATGGATAAAGTACCAATGTTGGGGGATGTCTTTCCCATGTTGTATTTGTCTTAAGAGAAAGGTCCAAAATTTATGTATCTGCTAGGTCACGGGGATTATTGCTCGAGTAGGTCTAATTATACATTATTAGTGTGTTTGATAATAGTCCCATGAGTGGATCGGGTTTAATTGTTGAACTTCTGACTATTGTATATCGGTCCCTGAGAGGTCGGGTAGTTGAACTTAAATGTGGGGTAGGTCTTAGTGTATACCAGGATAGCATATGAATACTTAGGTGATGGCTACTGATTCCCAATATGCATTATGTGTTCATGTATCATTATTTAGTAATGTAGGAGTTGCATGCTTAGGGAATGAATTGTGAATGTCTAATTTTTCGGTTATCAATCTTGTGAAATGAACTTATTTGTTGCTTGTTGGTTTACAAGTATGTTTGTTCATTGTTTGTGATTGATTGGACTTGGTGTGATATTCCATTGGATCGGGTACCACGCCTGGTATGGGATACTATTCAATTGGCTCGGGTACCACGCCTAGTATGGGATACTTATTGGTTGGCTCGGGTACCATGCCTGGTACAAGTTACATAATGGTTGGCTTGGGTACCACGCCTGGTACAGGTTATATAATGGTCGGCTCGGTACCACTCTTGGTACGAGTTTGATTTACTTTCATTGATTGTATTCGTTTGATGGTTCCATGAAGGGATGGGGTTGTATTCTTGAACTTGTAATTGATTATATTGGTCCTTGAGAGGCCGTGTTGCTAAACTTAAATGTGGGGATGGTCCTGGGTTGGATCGGGAATTGTATGTTAACACTAAGTATTGGTATAGGTATCCATAGTCAGTCCTGGAAGTATAAAAATAGTGTATGCTATTGTCACTTGCTTATCGTTTAACTTGGTTGTTAAACCTGTTCCATGTTGTTGATATGTTTAGAAGAAAGACTGCGAGTCTAGAATTGTATTGTTATGGGTCTAATTGTTAGTTATTGTTATTCACATGTTGGGTTCCTGAGAGGGTTGGGATTTTGTTATTATTTGGCGTATAGTTGGTCCTTGAAGGGTCGGGTTAGTATGCTTAAGTGACAAGGTGGTTTTTCAGTAAATCAGGGTAACATGCTATTGGCATAGATGATGTCCTAGGGATCCTTGTTTGGTTTATATTATGTAAAAAGTATATATGTTTGTTGTCACTGAGAATTGTCAATGTCGATTAGACTTGTTACGTGCAGTCGATAAGCTAAGGAAGAGACTTGTGGTCTGGTTATAATATTGGTTGTTGTTACTTGTTGAGTATGGTCCTGGAGGTCATTAGGGCAGTTTTGTACTAGTAGGTAGTGGTACGACGGGTGTGGTCTACATCACCAAGTGGTGGGTCTTACTTTGGGTTTTTACGTTATAGTGGTTGACCAGGGTAAAGGAATGATAGCCCGGGTATGGCCATAAATGTTGGGTAATGTCAAGTGTGACTTGGGAAGTCTAGGTGTCAAGTGTGACTTGGGCACTCTAGGTGTCAAGGTAACTTGGGAAGTCTAGGTGACAAGGTGACTTAGGAATTCTACGGGTTAAGGTGGCTTGGGAAATGTCTTAGAAGTCAGAGCATAGCGTCTCATAATGGTGGAGTTGGTAGCGGAAGGGATAGGCTGTCTTGGGTTGATATTGGGCTTAGGTAAGGTAAATGTTCAAGGGTCGAGTATTATAATTAACTGTGCATTTCCCTTGATTTCTTATATGATAGTATGGAATAGATTCAGGTCGACTGATGATGCCTACCAGTACGTGTGTTTGTACTGATTCTACTCTTGTTATACTCTTTTGGGTATAGTCTAGTTGCATGGTTGGTGAAGTTTCTTAGGTACAGGACGACAGTGATCTTCAACGACTTCTACTCTTGTTCCTATGGTGGAAGTTGTGTCATTTTACATTTTCTTGCATTACTCCTGTAGTAGCTCTTATACCGACTTAGACTAGACCTCTAGGAAGGGTTGTTTTCAAATTGTAAATGGCTTAGTGCTTTGAATATTGTAAATGATTTTTCTTGTATTAAAAAGGGTTATTTATTGTTATATTTGTTTTCCGCAAGTACCTATTAGATCGGGTGGTAAGGGTTTTTCTATCTAGGTGCATAGAGTAGGTGCCCACATGTCCCAATAGGTTGGACGTGACAGATGGTATTAGAGCCTAGGTTATCAGTCTCCTAGTACAAGAGTAAAATGTCGAATAGAGTCCTGCGGATTGGTGTGTTGACGTCCACATCTAATCTTTGGAAAGCTATGAAGCATTCTAGGAAACACCTCTTTTTCTTCATTCCTTTTCATGCAGTTTGTTACTTGCTTGTATGGTTTGAGTCTTATTGGTATATCTCATTTCCAATTGGTATCTCGACAAAGAAAAAGGTGTCATTTGACTCCGATTGAGATGTACAAGCAAGGGAAATTGGAACCAGGAAGGTTGCAATTGGTATCACGCTGGAGAGGTTATGGTAAAGCATGGATAACCGACTAATAGTCATCCATGAGGTGAATAAAAGATATTAGATGTGACTTGACTGTGATGTGGCTTGAAACTTGAAACTATGTGTATTGTATTACTTGTATGACTACAGTCGTATGGGGTGAAATTTCTTTCCTTTTGGTGAATATTTTGGTCTGGGAGGAGTCATAACTTGAAGTTGTGTGCTTTGGTTGGTAATAACTTTCTATGTGTACTTGAATTGATCAGTAAAATGGTATTACAATTCGGAAATGGACTTGCCATTGGTAAAAATGGTAAGGGAACAAGGCTTATGACTGTAGCAAAACTCAGGTTTCAATACAGTCAGGATTAGTTGAGAACCATGGGGAAAAAGGGATATTATTACTTGATAGCGAGAATTGCGGTAATGAAATTTTTGTGGTAACTCATGATTGTAACTTAACGAAATTCATTCTACTTTAAATTTATGATTTGCTTTAGTGATAAATTGTGCTATGTCTTAATTGGAATGCTTTGCATTACATTCGGGTATAGGCTTACCATTGGTATAGATGTTAAGGGAACAAAAGGAGATTGATGGTTGTAGGAAATCTCTGGCTTCGGGACAATCAGGATTGGTTAAGGACCATAAAATGGAAAAAGAGGGACTAGTAGTGTACGATAGCGGGAATGTGTTATTGTGCACAATTCTGGTGTGCTTCGTAACTAATTTTATGATAATGTGGTGCTAAATTCTCAACTATGCATAGTTAAGGTTGGTCTTGAGGTTAAGTTTTAAGACCGTAATGCGTTTTCATGTGTTAGCATTGAAAATAGAGAAGGGGAATTAGAGAATTTTATAGAGAATGGTAATTGTTCTGGGCTGCTACTGTTAGGGGTTGCCATGGAAGTGTGCAAGTCCCTAATGCGGGATGGGCAGGGCATAATCCATGTCTTATTTTCTTCCCTATTTTGTTTTTCATTCTCGGGTGATTTTAAATCGTTAATTGCGCTGCAAGCTATTTCATAGATTATTTAGCATCCATGCGCAATAAAAGGAAGGGGTAGATATGGTATCTCGGGGTGTTGGTAAAGTTGTGATTGACCCTTAGTGGAAATAGTCACCGATATAGAATTTGGCAGAATGACCCGTAATTGACTGGGTAGTGTTGGACACTACTCATAGGCTTATGTTATGAGTGTGATTATTGGCTGGTTTATTATTGATGATCCTTGGTGGTAGGGTCGGTTGAGGGAGTAGGGTTATTGAGTGGATTCCTTAACATTGTTATCCCTCTTATCGGTCATGATAATACCTGGTGTCATTGCTCATTGAGTGATGGGGGTGTGCTAGCTATAGCCTTGGTTAGGGTGTAAGTGCCCGGGAAGAATTCCCCTTAAGACGAGAGTTGACCAAAATCTCAAGCTAGGATGGGTTCCAATGGAATTTCGTTGTTGTGTGGTTTAGAGATACGTGGTGTCTCAGGGCATAATATTGATAGGAGTAAAGTGATACTATGATATCCTAGGGGTATAGTACCCCATAGGAAGCTTACAGAATGGGGTTCAAGTTAGTTGAACTCCGGGTATAGAGGGGAAGGGGTTGCCATGGATGGATCTAGTCCTCGTGGCATAGGAAATTGTTTTGTTCGTTAAGTGTGAATTTCTTTTGCTCTGGTATTTTGGCGTGACCCTGAATTTTAAGGGCACCTGGGGAAGAGTACTCTTGTTGGCCTGGTGCCGCTTGAAGAAAAAAATTCCTTGAAATAGCAGGATCGAATTAATTTTCGATTGAGGTTGGGTGCAACAAGGGATTTGTAAGTTTCGGGTGGTTTGCGTAAGGTTATATTTACGCTATCATGGTAGAGCATTAGGGTTAAGGGGATTGGTCGTTCTTTCCCTCTGCCTTAGAGATCATTCGGGTATGAACGATGGGTAAATTGGTATTTGTTGTAACAACCTATTCAATCATTATTAAATGACACCTCGTTATAGGTGAGCTATTAATGTGAAGAGCGGGTTAGAAAAACTTCTGGGTTGGGGAGTTGGAAATTTTGGGCTAGGCTAGTCTCAGATGAATTCAGAGTGAGGTAAGGTCTAGGGCCATTCGGGAAAGGATTATGTAAAATGTCTAAAGTTGAGATAATTTTTCCATTAGCTAAGGCGTTAAGGAGTCTGTAAGACTTTTCAGAAGTGAATTCGAGTGAGTAGAACTCCCGATATAGAAGTTGATGTGAAAGGGTTGGTTTGAAACGTCAAGATTTTAAGTGTGTTGCAAAATGGACACTTTTGGGGAACTTTAAGACTTTTTATTCCATGTCAACCGCTATATAGGTTGACATAGTGCTATCACGACCTTCACTATAGCATAGAAATTACCACTATTGTGAAAGTCATTGCTGGTCAGCACTGCTATAGCAGTCGGTTCTGCTACGGTAGTACCTCTATAGTAGAGTGTGGACCGCTATAGTGGAATGACGGGATCAGAAAATCCAAAAATGGGTTTATAATTTTATTCTCTCCCATTTAGCCCTAAAAAACAGATGGGGGGTTACTCCAAAAATACTCTTAGGCTGCTCCAAAGCTTGGGAGCTATGGGGAGGAGAGATTCTGGCAAAAAGGGTGCGAAACCATGGATTTCATGCTTGTAATCCAGCAGTGAACGCCTTCTCGAAGCCAGAAATTTCATTGTTCAGTTGCTTGGCATTCAGGTAGGCTAGGTTCTCTCTTGAGTAGACTTAGACCTATTTCTATTTCATATTATTAATATAGAAAGAAATGAGAAATTATATTTAGGCCTTCAGGAATGGAGTCTGCAGGAACATTCTATGGTTTGGTTGGTTTACTGAGTAGGGATTGATAATATCGGGGTGATGTGCTTTATTCCGAGTTGTTTAACATGTAAAAGTTGGGTTAAGAAAACTAGATTGTTGGTAAGTTTTGGGAAATCAAAAAGGCTATGGTTAATTAAATGACTAGTTTAAAGGGAGTTTCGAGGATGATTCTGATATAAAAGAAGTAAACTAGAATGGTTAAAGTACCAATGTTGGGGGATGTCTTTCCCATGTTGTATCTATCTTAAGAGAAGGGTTCAGAAGTGATGTATCTATGAATATGTGTATAAAAGGATAGGTCACGAGATTAGTGCTCGGGTGGGTCTAATTATACATAATTATTGTGTTTGATGATGGTCCCATGAGTGGACCAGATTTAATTATTGAAACTGTGACTATTGCATATCGGTTCCTGAGAGGCTGGGTAGTTGAACTTAAGTGTGGGGTAGGTCTTAGTGTAGACCAGGATAGCATGTGAATACTTAGGTGATGGCTACATATTCCCAATATGCATTATGTGTTCACGTACCATTATTTAGTAACGTATGAGTTGAATGCTTAGGGAATGAATTGTGAATGTCTAATTATCCGGTTATCAGTCTTGTGAAATGAACTTTTTTTTTGCTTGTTGGTTTACAAGTATGTTTGTTCATTATTTTTGATTGATTAGACTTGGTGTGAAATTCCATTGGCTAGGGTACTACGCCTGGTATGGGATACTATTCAGTTGGCTCGGGGACTACGCCTGGTATAGAATACTTATCGGTTGGTTTGGGTACCATGCATGATACAAGTTACATAATGGTTGGCTCGGGTACCACGCCTGGTATAGGTTACATAATGGTTGACTTGGGTACCACGTCTGGTACGGGTTTGATTTACTTGCATTGATTGTATTCTTTCGATGGCTCCATGAGTGGATCAGGTTGTATTCTTGAACCTGTAATTGATTATATTGGTCCTTGAGAGGACGGGTTGCTACTCTTAAATATTGGGATGATCCTGGGGTGGATGGGGAATTGCATGTTAACACTAGGTGTTGGTATAGGGATCCTTGGTCGGTCCGGGAAGTATAAAAGGGGTATATGCTATTGTCACTTGCTCATTGCTTAAGTTGGTTGTTAAACCTATTCCATGTGGTTGATAAGTTTATAAAGAAGACTGAGAGTCTGGAATTTTATTGTTATGGGTTTAATTATTACTTATTGTTATTCACATGTTGAGTTCCTGAGAGGGATGGGATTTATTATTATTTGGAGTATAGTTGGTCCTTGAAGGGCCGGGTTAGTGTGATTAAATGACAAGGTGGTTCTTTGGTGAACCGGGGTCGCATGCTATTGTCATAGATGATGTCCTAGGGATCCTTTTTTGGTTCGAGTTATGTAAAAAGTATATGTGTTTGTTGTCACTGAGAATTGTCAATGTCGGTTAGACTTGTTACATGAGGTCGATAAGCTAAGGAAGAGACTTGTGGTCTGGTTATACTGTTGGCTGTTGTTACTTGTCGAGTATGGTCCTGGGGGTCATTAGGGCGATTTTGTACTAGTAGGTGGCGGTACAACGGGTGTGGTCTACGTCGCTAAGTGGTGGGTATTACTCTGGGGTATTGCATCATAGTGGTTGATTGGGGTAAGGGTATGATAACCCAGGTATGGCCATAAATGTCGGGTAATGACAAGTGTGACTTGGGAAGTCTAGGTGTAAAAGTGTCTTGGGAAGTCTAGGTGACAAGGTTACTTGGGAAGTCTAAGGGTTAAGGTGACTTGGGAAATGTCCTAGAAGTCAGATAGTGTCTCATAGTGGTGGAGTTGGCAGCGGAAGGGATAGGCAAACTTGGGTTGATATTGGGCGTGGGTAAGGTGAATGTTGAAGGGTCGAGTATTGTAATTAATTGTGCATTTCCCTTGATTTCTTATATGATGGTATGGAATGGATTCGGGTCGACTGATGATGCCTACTAATACCTGTGTTTATACTGATTCGACTCTTACTATACCCTTCTAGGTATAGTCTGGTTGCAGGTTTGGTGAAATTTCATAGGTGCAGGATGACGGGATCTTCAATAGCTTCTACTCTTGTTCATATGGTAGATGTTGTGTCATTTTACAATTCCTTGCATTACTCCTATAGTAGCTCTTGTACTAGCTTAGACTAGACCCTAGGGAGGGTTGTTTTCAAACTGTAAATGGTTTACTGCTTCAAATATTATAAATGATTTTTCTTGCATTAAAAAGGGTTATTTATTGTTACATTTGTTTTCCTCAAGTACCTATTGGATCGGGTGGTAAGGGTTCGTCTAGCTAGGTGCAAAGAATAGGCGCCTACACATCTCGGTAGGTTGGATTATGACACTGGGAGATGAAGTAGTGACTTTCAACATATGCCAACCCACGAGGCCTCCAGATGACCTGAGGGTAATATTGGTGATAGGTTTGGAGGGAAATATTGATGATACCCTTGAGGAGAGTAAATTGGGCAAGGTGGCCACATTTGAGATATTGCCGCTGGGGCAACAAGATTATGTTTCTACGTTGTTGACGGAACAATTCCTCTTCTAAAGACGGGACCACGCCAACCAGATTGGCATGTCATTCGACAACGACTGAGATTGAGGCACCTTCATCGAGCCGTGACATTAAACCAAGAACTTCTTGGGAGGCAACCCAAGCATTTTGATTTTTTACTTTCTCTATTTTTTTTCTTTCCGGTTTTACTTTGTGTGGTGTTTTTGTTAACCTTGTAGTTGGGAACCAAGTTAAGGATGTGTGGGATATTATATTGCGAACCACATATTGCGCCGCACACCACCCAAAGGGCATTTTTGTCCAGAAATTTAGTGACGTTTTGGGAAAGTATTTAAACCTATTTTAGGCACAATTGTAAATAAAAATTCTTTAGTTCTAAATACTCTTGAGTAATTTAGCTTTGAGAATATGTTTCCTCTCTAAGAAGAAGAAGTGGATTTCAATCAATTCTCTCTTCTAATTCTTAGTTCACCATTTGTGTACAAAACTGAACTTAGATATTGAAATTACACTTGAATAAATAGGAATTTGACTTGCCCACTTGGTATATCTCTTTCCTTTAGTATGAGTAACTAAGTTCATTGTCTAGGGATGTGTTGATAATGGGTACTTGACAAATGGATATGGGTGTTGCTAATTCTTGCTTATAATTGCTTATTTAACATGGGTCTAGTAGTTTCAATAAGTTTTAATCCTAAAATTGGTGGTTTCAAACATTTATTTTCCTTACTTGGTTATGTTGTTGCTTGAAAGAGAATTTCATAGCTTCGGATGTGAAATTACTAGTGGGAACTTGGGCTTCCATTTAGATTGAGGCCAGAAATAGCTCATATCGACGGAATCACCCATTTAAGGGTCTAAGATAGAAATAGTATGACCTCCCTAAGCTTTAGCTTGGTTGTTTGTTGTTAAACCAATAGTGCTTTAACCGAGACTGTTGGACATATGGTTGTTGATCGATAGATGAATAACTATACCTAAAACCAAGGCTACCTATATTAATGAGCGAGAATTTACGTGAATAGGCAATCACTCTATCCCATATTAGAGCCCCATTGGATGCACATCCCTAGTCGTCTACTCTCATTTGTATACTCGTCTTACTTTACTATCTTGCTTGAATTGAGATTATTATGACAGAATCCCAATTCCCCCCAAATCCTTTACTTTTGTGTTTTCAAACACTTACTCTCTTAGTGAAGTCATTTCAATACAATTATCATTGTGCTATCTACAAGTCTCTGTGGGTACGACCCCGACATCCATTGGAAAACTTATAAATGTGTTTTTCTTGACGATCACCAATACCTCCATCTTGGAGAGTACGTTTGAGCGTTTATCAATCCTCTTGCCCTATGTTCTACTTACCCTTGGATTATCAATTCTCTTGCCTTATGTTCTTCTTAACTTTGGAGGTTCTTTCCTTTTTTTTGGATTTAGCAGCAGCTCTAACCTCTGCAGTCCTGATGCGAGTGTTGGAAATTCAAGATGGGAAAGAGGAGGATGAGGCTTTTGGGTTTGAGAGTAGGCTTGGTGTTGTGGGTTGTAGATTGTATATTTCTTGTAGACAGGGACAAGAGTAATGATTGTAGTGGAGAACTTTTGGGAAATAAAAATGTAACCATCACTATCACTTTCAGCAAGAAAAGAGGAAGTGGGAGGGGTTTTCTAACTTTTTCTTCAGGTTGTGCAGTAGTGGCAGTCTCTTCCTTCTGAGAAGTCCAACTATAGACTAAGGATTCAGATATTTTAGCCTAAGTAGATGAGGGTTTTTGTAATGACTCGAATCATCGTTACGCTGAAACAGAGAGTAAAACCTTTGCCTAGTTTCCCTAGAGACCAAAATTAGAAAATTTTGGGTTGTCCTAGTTTCAGTCATATTTTGAGTGTGTGGTGGTCTATGGAAATCTGAGAATTATTAAAGTGATGATTTGTATTCTTGATTGTATTTTATGTTAGAGGACGAGTTTAGAAGGTTGTAAAAACTTTTGATGCGTAGAACGAGTTAGATGAACTTCGATTATAGAGATTACCGTGAAAAGGTTTGTTCATAACATCAAATTTTGAGAGATGTGTTGTGAAATGGCCAGAACTGGGACCAAGTCTCAAGCTACTAGTTTGGGGTAGCTGTTGCTGCAATGGTGCTGCAGCGGCAAAAGTGTCACCGCAATGATAATCCTCTTTGTCCTAGGTGCCGCTGTAGCGGCTAATCGTCCACCATAGTGGTGCCACTACAACAACAGAAGTGCCGTTGTAGTAGCAAAAATTCAGTATACTAGTTTTTAAAATCAGAAAACTCGTTTTTCATTCCTATTTTTCTAAAAAATGTTCAAGGGTTTAGTAGGGGCTATTCTTCACAGCTTCTGGGGTTTTCCATCTTTGAGGTAAGATTCCTTTACACTCCAAACTTGAATCAATTCTTTAGATTCTTAGGATTGTATGAATCATAACCATGATATAAATTTAGAATTTAGCCTAAGTTATGTACTGGTGGGAATTGGAGAGAAATAATATTTTTATCAATTATTATTGATTCTCGGATGTTAGAAAACACTTCCTATGGTAGAATTTATGGTTGTTAGTTGAATTATGTAGAATTCAAAGAGTTTAAAAGGTAGAAAACCTTAAGGTGCTGAAGTAGGTTAAGTTCATGAGTAATTTGGTAAATATGAGTTCCTAATTCTTAGGAAGATGAATTTTTATATTAAAGTCTGTGTATCTATTGTTTATATATCAAGAATTGGCAAAAATTGAAAGAAAGGGTAAGACTGTGGTGTAATATTATTTCGGGCAAGGAATCAAGGTAGGTTATGGTTTAATTATAGTAAAGACTTACTTGACTCTATGCTTATATTTGAGTGTGGTGTCTGTGATTTTCTTTCGAGCATTACTTGTGATTATTGATTGTATCATGCATTGAACATATGATTTTGAGATAGTATTGAGGTGATATATGGATCGGTGTCACCCCGACACTTTTATATGGATCAGGTGTCACGATAATACTGTTATATGGAATGAGTTTCATGCTAGCACTGGTACATCCCTTGTTGGTCTCATCCCCTGTTGGTCATAGCTAAGAGTTTTTGCCGACTCTAGTATGTTTGTACATCCTGCATGCATGCAATCATCATTTCATTTTACTTATATTTGTGATGACTATTGTTGAGGAATCTGCCTAAGTGTAGTTGATTACTTGTATACTTGTATCCTGTTGAGATGAAGTGCTATGACTGTACTTGGTTGCCAACTATTTATGAGTTATGCTTTGATTTGTATTATGTGTATTTCACTTGTTTATTTGTATGGTGTTGAGTTGAGTCAGCCGATGATATCTACCGATACTTAGTTATTGTACTGATACTATATGTACTCTTTTTTTGTTGAGTGTAGAGTATGTTCCAGTGTTTGAGACAAGACCTCAGCTCTAGTTTGAGATTCAGGTATCGATTCAAGGGTGAGCACCATGTCTGGGCAACCATTGGATCATCCTTATGTTGGTTATGTCCTTTATTTTAGGACAGAGACATACCTTTATTTCTATGTTCTGGATATTGATTAGACTTAGTTTTGAAATTCTTTAGAGTTCTTGTACGGTAATTTCGGGTCCCAGGGGTTGTAATAATTATAGATACTTCGACACTTATTTTTTTGGATATTAAATGAGTTAGTAACAATTTAATTATGATTAAGTTATGTTTAGTAAGCTAATAGTAGTGAATTGATGAAAATGGTTTGGGCAAATTCTAGATAGTTGGTTAAGGGTTGGGTTCAATGGTTCTCTCACCATAGATATAGGAGGTGCCAATCATGACCAGTTGGGTTATGACAAATATGGTATCAAAGCAATGGGTTCGTCAATCTCATCATACAAGAATGGGGCTAGTGGAGTCTTGTGAAATGGTATAGAGACGTTTGTACTTTTCCTTTAGAGACTACAGGGCTTTAGGAAGTAATTTTCACTTCTTTCTTCCTTTCATGCTAGTACTTGATTCCAATTGGTATCTGGTGATCCAAATTGGTATCTAACCTTCTCCACTCTTACTTTGTAGATGAAGAACACTTGTTCAACCAGAGCGTCTATAGTCGCAACACCACTTCCGGCCATTGAGTCCACAGTTTGGGGCAGGCCTCAAGTTATGGTTAGATCAAGAAAGAGAGGACAAGGGAAGCACCTGTCAGGGGTGGAGCCCGGGCAGTCAAAGGACTGGTTAGGCAGAGATATCACTGTCCCCTCCCCCATAGCAGGGTCCTCCATATTTGGGTCAGAATGAGGAGGTGGTTATTGAGGAAAAAGAAGTGGTGGCTCCAGAGAATGTAGTACCTATGTTGAATGGTGCAGCTCAGGTGCCTATGTTCGGAGAGATGATTCAGCAAGATGAGTAAACTTGGAAAGGTATGTCTATAAGTACTAATATAGTACACTGGATGCAAGCTGAAAGGTATGAGCTGATGCAATGAACAAGCATATAAACATGAGACTGTATAGTACTGAACTGAACTGAATACAAGGTCACGCAATAATGAATGTGGACTGTGGGAGCTACTATTAACCGACATACCCTAAGTTGAGCTAACTGTGGGTCCAACCTGTAACCCTAACTGGGAGGGTGTTCATACCTTTCCAAGGGTACAAATAATTCTGACATGGATCCACTACTGATGTCCTCAAGGGACAAGGAGGTGCAGCCTAGTCTGACAGGTGACTCTTTAATACCTACGGTGGCACCATAGTTCTGGGACTTAGGGACTTCTATTAAAGGTTTCAGCCTAATCTGACAGCTGAGCCTTCATCCGTTCGGTGCTAAGCCTACTCCCAACTGAATATAAAGCTATGAATGTAACTGAAATACTGGATAGCTCAAAGTACTGATATAATCTGAGAATGCAACTATTTCTGAGGCTGAGCCATTCAAATCATGTAATTCTAACTAATTGAGTACCTGAGTGATAATGCATGAGGATGATTTATATCATGTGACATATCTGAATGTCATACTAATAATGAAGCTTATTGAGTTTGTAATCATTGATGGCATATCTGTATACCATGCTAATCACAAGCCCTACTAAGTTCATCATCATTGATGGCATATGTTGAAAGTCTATAATAAGAATATATTCTTGTAAAACATATTAAAGATAAATTGAAGCCTGCTAAATCATGCGTAGTTCTTTCTTACTAAAATAACTGGACTGAAGTGATTCAGAATCATGAATACTTGTCTAGAATCAAAACCCATAGTTAAAATCATCATGAGGAAACTTAAATTTTTTTAGACTGAATGCTGACTAGCTGAACTAGATTCTGAAAAGAACGCTAAATTCTGAGAAGTTTAAAGATAGCCTGTATACTAAAAATTGGCTAATTTCATGTTTAAAATTTAATGATAGCAATCTAGGTTAAATTCAAAAGAAACCCAATTCTCATGAAAATACTACAATTTCAGGCTAAATTCTTGATTTCTTAAGGTTCTTATAAACGATCATGTAAGTCATTCAAAACATGGAGCAAATCTTCTAAAATAGGCTATAATTCATGTAAAAATCATAACGACTGAATTCTGAAAAATATAGCATGATTGGGTAAGCACCCTAGTTTCATAACTTGTAGAAATCATAACTAAAAACTTAATTTTGGGCATGAGGGTGAAAGGAAACCCTCATTGGAATCCCATATACCTGTTAAATGGAGAATCGTTAACTATCTTGAAGGTTGGAAGCTTTGGAGAAGAACCCTAGGTCTGAACTTTGGAGAAGAACGCTCTTTTCTTCTTTGAATTTGACTTGATAGAAAAAGTGAGGAAATCTGATAGTTTGGAGGTATTTGAATTAATTAAATAAGCCTAAAACTATTTATAGTCGGAGCTAAAATAAAAAGGAATGGTCTGAAATACCCCTGGGAAATTAAATTAGAAACTACTGAAATTCTGGGAATTATTGAACCACGGATTGGTTGATGGACCATAGTTCTGAATGCCGGACTGTCAACTGATCTGTGGTTCTGTCCTTGAGTTTTGGGGTTCTCTGAAAGTGATTCCACGAGTTTAGAGGACGGACCGTCGTTTGAAACGACGACCTGTGAAGTCACCCATGGAAATCTAGACGAAAGGCTGAAAATTGACAAACCACGGTTAAACTATGGACCGTGGTTTTTGTCTACGGGTCGTCAATCAACTCATCATTTTGCAGGTGAAAATTTTAAGTTGCAGGTCTGTTTTCACGGGTCGAAGTACGGACCGTGGTTCAGAACCACAGTTCGTCATTCCCACCCATAGTCCCTGGCAGTACTGCAGTAAAATATCTATAACGTTTTACTCCGGACTCGGATTAATGCGCGGTTGGTGGCTTTAGAAGGAAGACTCAAAGGCCTTTAATTTGGTGGGTACTAGGCATCCTAACTCTTCATATTTTTGTATTTATGATCATTTGAAGATGACACTAGTTTAGTATGACATGAAAACTTCTTTGGTTGGGGTGCTTTAAACTTAACTTGCTTATAAAAGTTTCTTATGAACATAATTCACATCCAAAGCACTCACCACACTAGGGAAATGATCATTATACTCATGGAAATAGTTTGAGTCTTAGCTTAGAATTTTTGGGGTGTTACACAAGCCAACCAATATATATATTTCATACCAGGCGTGGTACCTGAGCCAACCGAATGTCACACAAAATCCAACAGTCAATAATTAAATAAACAGAAACACACTTGTAACATCAACAAGCAACAAAACCAAGTTTATTTCATATAATTGACACCCGAATGCTTAGAAATACATAAAGTCATTCCCTAAACATGCAAGGCACATACATTACTAAGTTAAAGTTACATGCATACAATTTTATTTGGAAAACAATACCATCACCTACCTCGAATAGCTTGAAAACTCTATTGGGCCGGAGCCCTCTCATTTTCTAAAGTGTTCACTCGTTCTTGGTCTAACAATGATTAAAAACATACCATAATCAGTCCAATGGCCTAAAATTACCCAGATTATACACAAATCCTAATCTCCAGGCCAAACCATAATCATTCCACCCATCCCAGGGCTTTCCCACTCTTAATTCACCCTAAACTACTATTTTTATGGTTACATTTAGCGATTAATGGTGTTTTAAACATGCATAAGTGGTAATAATCATAACCCAAGAATTCTACACCTAGAATTCCCCTTTTTCCACCATATTCTACCAACCTAGGTCGATCTGAACCTTCCTCCAAGCCCGATATTATAGTTTCTAAGGTCTGGGAATCGAAATATCAAAGTGGGGCGCAAAAACCTTACCTTTTCGACGGAGTTTGGTGGAAAATCACTGAACATTGCCTCCCTTCGCCTATGTTCTTCCCCAAAATATTCTTTAGAAATTCTGAATATTTTTGGGGAAGTTTCAGTATTTACACCGACTTATTCTGCTATAGTGGTCCGCACACTGCTATAGCAGCACCGCCGTAGCAGAATCGACTGTTATGGTGGTGCTGACCGATATTTACTTCCGCTATAGCGAGAATTTCTCTGCTATGGTGGTAGTCATTATAGCACAGTTTCAATCGCTCTAGCGGTTGACATAAGACAAAACCTTGGAAAATATCTCAAAAGTTCCCATTTTACAACATACATTAAATCATGACGTTTCGAATCAACCCCTTTATATCAACCTCGATACTGGAAGTTCTACTTTCCCAAATTTATTTCTGAAAAGATTTCTGGACTTCTTAATGTCTTAGATAATAGAAAAATTAGCTTGACATAAGATACACTACCCAATCCTCACTCGGATTTCCCTAGACCATACCTCGCTCAGAAACTCTTCGAGACTAGCCTAGCCAAAAATTTCTAACTCCCAAACCCAGAAGTTTTCTAACCCAAAACTTCACACGAAAAGTTTACCCATAACAATGGACTCAGTCTTTAAAGTTCAGGTATGTAGGTATTCAATAAGGGATTTCTTTCACCCTTATTCCCAAAACTCCAAGTCTTTATTTGATTTCATGAATTTCTCAAACTAGGGTTCTTACCCAATTTTATATAAAATCATTTTCCTCATGATTCTCCTATGATTTATATTTCTAATTGAATGATTTTGCATGGGTTTTCATAAGTGATTACTTATCTCATGAATTAAAGCACAATCCAAACCCAATTTTTCATGCATGGCTTGCACTACAAGAAAAATGTCCATTAGCGAAGGGAAATGTGGTCCCTAATAGTCTGTTTCTGGTCCCTAAAACTCATTAGAGACCAGAAAAATATGGTCACCGCCCGTCTCTATAGGCTACGCCGCTAAAAGTCAGTAGCGACGAGCTATGATAACTGGTCCCTAAAGACTTTTCAGGACAGGAAAATATCTGGTCCTTGAAAGTGTTTTAGGGACTAAATTGTTGGTCGCTATAACCCGTTCTATAGAACTGTAAGGACTTATTTTTGATCCCTATTATTTTGTAGGGACCAACTTAACGGTCCTTAAATTTTGTTATTGACAAGATAATCTGTTCGTTGAATGTGATTTATGTGACCATAGTTGTGGTCCTAATCATTTCCAGTCCCAAAACTTACAATGGTATAAAGTTTATAAGAGAAACTCAAGCTCATATTATTAAAATTTGGATTAAAATCCCATTAGCAGACTATATTACAACAAAATAGTCATTATATTGCATACATAACCCTTCAAGAAATCTAACATTTGTAGCAAAAGATATAAATTATTCACCTAACGCTAGAAAAATTATAAGAAACTTGACAACTTGTACTTTTACTTGCTCAACCGAACACTTCAATACCTGCAACAAATACATGGTATATTATTTTAGTATAAAATTGTTTAAATATTTTTTTAAGTTCACATCTAACAGTAATTTAAGCACTCACCACAGTTGGCTTTGAGCATCACTATATCAGGTCCATGGTCAACATGAAAATTTTAAATCAGGCCCTTGTGTCTGTCCCTTCTCTGGACTCTCGGATCCCATGCATAGCAGAAGCGTTAGTGCACCGGGCTTCCTTTTTTAGCTTTCATGATCAATGTCTTGAATAAATGCTGACAAGATTTCCTTTTTATAGAAGTTTTCTCGATCATGTCTATGACATATTAGCCAATGATAAAAGATAGAGGCGTTCCCATCAGATACACTTCGAGAGCAATTAGTTCTTTTAAAAATAAAACCTTAATAAGTTATCATACAAAGAGTTAATAACAGAGCAAACATATGTGTTTATGAACCTACCAAGCCATTAATCAAACTATAACTAAATTATACTGCCAATTGTTAGCACAATGAGAAAATTAGATGACAGGACATTTTTCTTTAAAATGCACATGAACATTAAGAATTGGATATGATAGAAAAGCTCTTTCTATTTTTGTTCTTCTCTAACTAAAATTAAATTCAAATATGAAAAGGAAAAGAGTTGCCATATCAAACTTCCAGCCATGTTAACACACTCACATAGCAAATTTACATGATTATTATCAACATCACAGAGTAAAATGCAGCTCAACAGAAGGAACCACGCGACGGTAAAACTGAAGTAGCAAATTTACTTGATTATTTAAGTAGTTTAACTTACATGAAAGGGATAAAAGAATGGATGCATGATTACCTGAAAGAGGTTTTGGGTTGCAAGTGTTTCATATGGCATCGCAGAGAGATTACGATAATCTGTCAGTTGTTCCTAGATAAGTCTCATGTATCATGACATTTGCTCCTAAAATCTGATTTAACAGCAGAAAGATGAACACCAGATAGAAATAAAGAATGAAATACAAGATGATAAAAAGTTTAACATAATCCATCTGCTAACATTATCAAGAGCCTAAACCCATCACGTCGGAAAACTCAATCTAAACATGTCACTACCAAATTAAGTTGTAAGACCAATAGAATAGAGATATTGCTACCCCTTCCGCAGAACAATTTCCTTGGAGTGAAAGCGATGTATATTATAGAATTTCTAGAATCATTAACAATTTTTTCAGATGCAGAATTAGACCTTATTGATTGAAATATCGTATGACATGTATAATGTCTACAAATAATTATTTATCGGAGTCAGAGAAATGGAGAATCAAAACCCATAAGTTGAAGAAAAAGAGGAGAACAAACTATTCTAGAATTGTGCTTTCATTATTTTCAATCTTCATCACAACAATCATGCAATTATGGCACTGATGAGAACTAATTGAATGGTAAACGACATTAAAAGAAACAAGAACACAAAATGTTCTTCAGCAGCATTTAAGAGTCATGTGCAAACTTGTTTAACATTACAATTTTGTTGTATATCCTTTATACGATACAAAACTACAATAGGTTAAACTTATTATACCAGTATGTAATATCACTAAGATCCAACAAAATATAGCAAAAAGTTAAATGGCCTATACTTGAATGGCTAGTTTTTACACTAGCATACTAGTAAGAGACTCCTTCTAGTGAACTGAACCTAAAGGTAAAACAAAATTCAAAACCATAACTCTTATTGAAACCATAATTTTTTTCCTTCATAAAATAGATCTGTATTAGCATTACATATAAATGCAATGTTTACCGGGAACAAGCAGCTTCAACTAAAAAGAATAAGGATACAACTTAACAATTAATCCTTTGAAACTTCTTTTGGGAGATTTATAGGCATTTAGCACTACCTATGACGAATAAGTATACCACTTAATCTTAATGATCTCGGCACTCTTGTTTCACAATTCCAAATCAATCACTAATTATTCAAATGTTCTAATTAACTTATACAACAGAGTATCAATATAGTTACATCTCCATGAGTATTAACTTACATATGGACACTAAGTAGACTTTTCAGGAAGCAGCAAAGTCAAGGCTATCTAGACGATATTTCAATTCCTGTATATTTCTGCTTTAGATCTCTTATAAAAATAGCAAACATGACTCATGTTGGAAATTTGAGTAATTTAAGATTTTGAAAAGAGTAGACATTTTGTTCTTAGAATCATGAATATCTACAACTCATTGTTAGATTTTCACTATGTCAATTTACTTAAACAGCAGATTGAGTTCTCTGTGAGATTTCCAACTAAAGAATTTAAAGACAACGAATTGCACATCACCAAATCCAAAAAAACTAACTAGTTAATAGCTATCACTAGAATAAGAGTATTAACAAGCTACTTCAGCACCACATATCAATCAGAAGCACATCAATAATAGACGCTCGGCAGCAACAATTGACTACATTCGATCGAAATCTATTCTTTTTCCGCAATACAAATTATGCGATAAGAACAATCAGTTTCATCAACAAAAACTAAATTATTTCAAATGCAAATGAATCACCTTATGGACTCTCTCTTCTAAAGTAGCTATTCATGGATTGAAAAGCATGGGCTGATAAAAACATGTTCACTTTTCTGCTCCTCGAGAAAAAATGGAGGCTTAAAGATTTTAAAAATATACTTCCTTTCTCCCCTGTCTGTTTCTTCATGAAAAAGTTTAGGAAACAAGGAGAAGAATTCAGGTGTTATTCAGAATCTACAACCAACCCATAGGAAAATGCAAATTAAAGCTAAGGCAAAACAAACTCTCTCCAAACCACACTAGAAATGAGAACAGAATTTCGAGGGGAAAAAACATTGTTTATTTTCACCGAGTCAAAGAAATCAAACTAACAGATTCAAAATCCACAAAAGTTCCAAAAATCAAACCATTAGAAACATCTAAAATATACACCCATCAATCAGAGCAAACAAAAACCAAGTTTAAATGCCTAATTATCTTTTGGAATCCTAGAAGCGAAGTGTTCAAATCAATCAAATAGAGTTAAAAATTGCAAAGTTCCTTAATTTAACCCTCAAAAACATTTCAATATTACACTCATCTCTGAGACCAACTAAAACCTCAATCTAAATATCCTAAAACAAGCTCAAAACCTAGAAATGAAGTGTTCAAATAACACCGAGTCAAAAAACTGATAAGTTCCAAACTTTAACCCTCAAAACAGTTCAAAAGATATTATCAAACCAATTTAACATTATTGCAGCAAAATGTTCATAAAAACAACATTTACAAGTTACCAGGAACTGGGAAACGACTCTTTAAAAGAGTTTTAACATAATATTCATTATCAGACCCTAAAACGCTGTTATAGAGGTTGATTGGGGGTATAGCAAAATATGGTGGGTGGGTGGGTGTCTTTTGAGGAAGAGGGTTTTGGATATAGTCCCAAAATGATGAACAAATGTATTGGAGCGGTCTAATTTTTATTTCTTAGTAATATTTAGGTGTTCTATTTATTTGTTTTTTGTTTTTTTTAAGAGGTAAAATAAGTAGCTCTTTTTGTCCCCGCTCAAACATGATTAATAGGGACCATATGTTCATATCTTTAGGTACCAGATATTGTCTCTTCGCTAAATAAAAAAGTTAAATGAGGAATTAGAGACCAGAAAAAAATCTCGTCCCTATACACATACTCTTAAGAACCATATTTTAAACTTCTTGTTAAATGTTGGTCATAAATAAGCCTTTTTCTTGTAGTGTTGTATTAAGGAAATTGGCATGTTTAGACAACATGACATTATGTATTTCAATAAATTACATTCCTAGCTCCTATTTTTATGAAATTATATAAGATTATGTATTTGAACTAGTGCCATGCAAGTTTTTAAAATATGATCTATTAAGAAAGATATGACATCCCTACGTGCCATCAATACTCATGAATTATCTTGGTAAAAAGTAAGGTTTATGAGTATTATGAAGATCCAGGTTTTTCATTATGACTATGAATACGTTTTGACATCTAGATATGTTCCATGTATGTGAGTACTATGATATATTTTGGGAGTAGTATTTAGCACCGAGCAATGAGGGTTCTAGATAACCCAAGTCCATAACTATGTTTTCATCGTAGGTTGCCCTTTGTGGCTTATTTTGGGATTCTTATGTACATGGTTCTAACCTTGGATAGTTAGGATAGCCTTTTTCAGTATAGATAAGCTCACTGGACTCCATAGTGCTCAACATGGTTTACTGTCAGTTATGAGAACCTCCCACAGAAATGGTTTTAAGCTTTTAAAAGTATTTGACTCTTTACCTTCAGATTTCAGACTTACTACTATGACTTATGATTCTAATTATATTTTCATCTTATGATATTACATTGAGTCATTATATTTCAGATTTTACTATTATTATATGATTTCAGCTTCAAGTATGTTTTAAGCATGTTTTACCAAGGATTATGCATGGTCTCAGTTTTAAGCATGCTTTCAAGTATATTTTATCATGGCATATGTATATTCTCACATGCTCAATACATTTCATAGTACTGATTGCATACCTCTTTGTGCTGCATCATATTATGATGTAAATTTTGTAGCTCGTTTCCTGGCTCGTGGCTAGTAGATCAGCAGTACATCCATACAGCTTGGTGAGTCCTCCTCATTCGAGGACTTGCAGTTTAGCTTTATTATAGTATTTTAGTTCTTTCATTCAGTTTTTAGTATTTAGAGTTAACTGGGGGCTTGTCCCAGCAACTCATCAGTTGTAGAGGCTTTCAGACATAGAGTCAGATATTCAGTTGTATTTAGATTGTCATTCTTAGACTTATATTTATACAACAGATTAAGTTGTTCATTACTTCTATTAAAGATTTTGCTCAACATTTATATTTTTTGAGTTTAAGTCATGCTAAGACCAAGGGTTAGCTTGGGATCACTTGTAGTCTCAGGTTCCATGTTATGTCCCGAGGGTAGACTTGGGGTGTGACGGGTATTTTGTGAAAGGGTTGAATTCAACTCTTCAGATAGCTGCACTACAAGTGGCTACATTCGGAAAGACTTTTCAGGAAGTGGTCAAGTTTGTGAAGAAGGTGGAAGGGATTAACAAGCAAGGAGAGGTGAAGGCAGAGGAAAAAAAGGCCCAAAATTTAGGTCATTTTAGTGGTACTTATTCGAGTGGCCATGGTTCATAGGGTTACTTTCTTGGCCATCCTATTCACCTATGTCTCTGTCTGTAGAGGGCTCGTCAGGGGTCAGATATCAGCCTTCTCAAATAGATAGTTATACACCTTCAACATCTTCAGTCCAATGGTCTGCTTTAGACATCAGATGCCATGAGTGTAAGGGATTGGGTCATATGCAGATATTTTGTCCTAACTACTTATCTGTAGGACAGTTGACTCAGCAGCCAGTTTCTAGTGCTTTATAGGTAATGGTAAGTGTCGTCCATATGTGGGCTTGGTGGTCACCATGTAGGGAGGGGTTGCTACCCAGCCAATTGTGGAGAAGGGTAGGTTGGTCATAGTGGCGCACAGGTTGGTAGAGGTAGTGGTCAGGATGGTGATAAGGCGCATATTTATGTTGTTATAGCCTGTTCTGAAGCTAAAACTTTTTATGTTGTGATCACATGTACTATTCTTATATGTGACCATATGGCTTATGTTTTATTTAATCCTGGATCTACTTTCTCTTATGTGTCTGTGACATTTTCCTTGGGTTGGGACTTAAAATGTGAATTCCTTGACACACCCATGTATGTGTCTACACCAGTTGGGTTTTTGTATGTATTGATCAAGTTTATCGGGCATGTCCAATGATGTTTATAAGTTATAAAACTTTGGCAGACATAGTAATGTTAGCTAGGGAGGAGTTTGATATTATTTTGGGGATCAGTTGGTTGTCCATTATCATGCTATTCTTGATTGCTATGATAAGACCTTCACTGTAGCTATGCCCGGGATGGATAAGTTAGAATGGAAAGGTACTCTTAAACCAACTCCTTTGAGAATTATATCAATTACTTGTGCCCAAAAGTTAGTTAAGCGAGGGTGTAGGGCGTTCCTAGCTCACCTTTGAGATGATAGTTTGCCAGTCTCTCTTATTGCTTCAATTTTAGTAGTGTGTGAATTCCTAGAGGTGTTTCTTAATTATCTTCTTGGTTCCACCCGGTCGTGATTTTGAATTTTGTATAGACTTAGAGCCGAGAACTATCCCTCTTTATAGAATGGAACTGGCAGAGTTAAGAGAATTGAAATCTCAGCTGCAAGAGCTATTAGGGAAGGGTTTTATTCCTCCAAGCATTTCGCCTTTGGGTTCTCCGGTGCTTTGTGAAAAAGAAGGATGGTAGTATGTGGATATACATAGACTACCGACAGTTGAATAAGGTGACTATTCATAACAAGAAGCCTTTTCCTAGAATAGATGATCTATTTGACCATTTGTAGGGAGCCACAGTATTCTCAAAGATTGATTTGAGGTTAGGTTACAATCAGCTTAAGATTCGGGTTGAGGACATCCCAAAGACTACTTTTTGGACTCGTTATGGACATTACGAGTTCTTGGTTATGTACTTTGGTTTGACCAATGCCCCAACCGCTTTTATGAGCTTGATGAATGGAGTGTGCAAGCCATTTTTGGATTCATTCGTTATTGTTTTCATTGATGATATTCTGGTTTACTCAAAGAGTACGGAGGAGTATGAAGCTCACTTGCTTACAGTGTTAGGGTTGCTTAAGAAGAAGCAACTTTATGCTAAGTATTCAAAGTGTGAATTTTAGTTGTCTTCAGTTTCCTTCTTGGGACATATGGTATCTAAGGAAGGGGTTATGGTAGAACCGCAAAAAGTGGAAGTTGTTAAAAATTAGGCCAGACCGGCCAATGTTATAGAGGTTCATAATTTTGTGGGGTTGGCCAGTTACTATCATCAGTTTGTTAAGGGGTTTGCCTACATTGCTTCGTATATGACTCACCTGACTCAGAAGGAGGTAGCTTTTCTGTGGGATGATAAGTGTGAGGAGATCTTTCAAAATCTCAAGACCTTACTAACTTCATCTCCTATTCTTACCTTGCCTATTGAAGGTAAGGATTTCATTGTGTATTGTAATGCTTCATGTTCTGGTTTAAGTTTTTTTTTTGATACAGGATCAGAATGTAATTGCTTATGCTTTGAGGCAACTGAAGTTGTATGATAAGAACTATCCCACCCACGATTTGGAATTAGCAGTAGTGATTTTTTCTTTTAGAATTTGGAGACACTACCTCTATGGGGTGAAGTGTGAAGTGTTCACAGACCATTATAGCTTGCAGCATATATTTACTCAATGAGATCTAAATTTGAGGCAGAGAATGTGGATGGAGTTGATCAAAGATTATGACCTCTCAATTTTGTATCATTCGGGCAAGGCCAATGTGGTGGTAGATGCATTGAGCTAGAAGCCATCAAGCATGGGAAGTTTGGCATGGTTGGAGGTGTCGAGATGCCCATTAGCTAGAGAGGTACAACTCTAACTAATGGTTGTATGAGGTTGCAGGTGATAGGAAAGGGAGGAGTGTTAGCCCATGTAGAGGCTAAGTCTATGTTCTTTGAGAAGATTAAGAATAGGCAGTTTGCAGATAAGAAGTTGAATAACGTTAGGGAGAAAGTGTTACAAAGTGAGGCCAATGAGGCCATTCTTGATGAAAATGGGGGGTGGAGGATTTGGGAGCACGTGTGTGTGCCTCAGGCAGACAATTGGATTCCCACCATCCTTGTTGAAGCTCACAATTCTAAGTACTCTATACATCCGAGTGCAACCAAAATGTATAGAGACTTGAGGCAGCATTATTGGTGGCGCAGAATGAAGTGGGACATTATGGATTTTGTGAAAAAGTGTCAAAACTATCAGTAAGTCAAGCATGAGCATCGAAAATCTAGTGGTGCTATTCAAAGGATGCCCATTCCAGAATAGAAGTCTAAGAGAATAACCATGGATTTTGTCGTGGATCTTCCTAAGACCCTAAGGAAGTGTTACTCCATATGGGTTATCATCGACCGATTGACTAAGTCTGCACACTTTATTCAAGTAAGAGTGGACTATAGTGCAACCAAGTTGGCTAAGATCTATGTAAAGGAGATAGTGAGACTTCATGGGGTGCCTATTTCCATAATGTCAGATGGAGGTACGCATTTTACCTCTAACTTTTAGGAAATGTTTCAGTCAGAATTGGGTACTAGGGTGGACCTAAGTACCACTTTTCATCCACAAATGGACGAGAAGTCAAAATAGATGATTCAGGTACTTGAAGATATGCTTTGAGCTTGTGTTATGGACTTTAGTGGTCAGTGGGACCAATATCTATCTTTGTGTGAATTTCCTTGCAACAACAGATACCACTCCAGTATTGACATGGCTCCTTTTAAAGCTTTGCGTGGAAGGACATGTAGATCGCCAATTGGATGGTTTGATGCTTTAGAGGTGAGACCTTGGGGCACCAATATGCTAAAGGAGTAGATAGAGAAAGTGAGGTTCATCTAGGATAAGTTAGCAGTAGCTCAGAGTTGACAAAAAGAGTATGCAGACAACAAGGTAAGAGATATGCAATTTGTGAAAGGTGAGAAAGTTTTACTTAAAGTGTCGCCCATGAAGGGTGTAATGAGATTAAGAAAGAAGGGGAAATTTGAGTTTGAGGTACATCGAACCTTTTAAGGTTTTGAATGGGGTATGATCAGTGGCGTATAGGTGTAATGACATATTCCATTGTTATGGGTAAGCCATTCATGCGAAGTGTCGAGTTAGAAAACTTCCAGATTTGGGAGTTAGAAAATTTAGGCTAGGCTAGTCTCGAGTGGATTCTGAGCGAGGTATGGTCTATGGCAATCCAGGTGAGGTTTGGGTAATATGTCTTATGTCAAGCTAGTTTTTTTTGTTAGCTGAGATATTAGGGAGTCTAGGAGACTTTTTGAAAATAAATTCGAGTTAGTAAAATTCCCGGTATCAAAATTGATGTGAAGAGGTTGGTTTGGAACATCGGGTTTTGAAGTGTGTTGTAAAATGGGCATATTTGAGAGAATTTTTCAGATTTGGTTGATACCGCTCTACCACGATGACCGCTATAGTAGAGAAATTTCTGCTATAGAGGAAGTCAAAGTCGGTTAGCACCGCCATAGCGATCGAGTCTGCTACGGAGGTGCCGCAATAGTGGTGTACGGACCGCTATAGAAAAATAATTCATTATAAATGCAGAAACATTCCTAAAAACATTCAGAATTATTCAAAAATATTTTAGGGAAGGGCATAGGCGACGGGAGGCAATTTTCATTGATTTAACACAAAACTACATCAAAAAGCTAAGGTTTTCGCTCCTCAATTCAGTATTTCGATTCCCGAAAATTATAAATTATAATCTCAGGCTTGGGGGAGGGTTTGGATTGACCTAGGATGATAGAATCCGGTGGAAAAAGGTGGATTCTAGGTGTAGAATTCTTGGGTTATGATTATTATCACTTATGCATAATTAAATCACCGTTATTTGCTTAATGTAACCGTTAAATTATAGTTTTTAGGTGAATTAATGGTAGAAAAGCCCTGGGATGGGTGGAATGATCATGGGTTGGCTTGGGGATTAGGATTTAAGTATAATCCGGGTAATTTTTGGCCATTGGACTAATTTTTATATGTTTTGTAATCATTGTTAGACCAAGAACAAATGAAAGCTTTAGAAAATAGGAAGGCTCTGGCCCAATAGAGTTTTCAAGATATTCGAGGTAGGTGATGGTTATTGTTTTCCAAATGCAATGTGTGTGCATGTAACTTTAGCTTAGTAATGTATGTGCCTTGCATGCTTAGGGAATAAAATTAGGAATTTCTAAGTGTCCGGGTGTCAATCATGTGAAATGAACTTGGTTATGTTGCTTGTTTGTTTTACAAGCATGATATTGTTCATTTATTTTATTGATTGTTGGACTAGTGTGACATTCGGTTGGCTTGGGTACAACGCTTGGTACGGGATACTTATCGGTTGGCTCGGGTACCACTCCTGGTACATATTATATAATGGTTGGCTCGGGTACTATGCTTAGTATGGGTTTATTTATATTGTTGATTGTATTTGTTGTTGGTTCCATGAGTGGACCAGGTTAAATGTTAAACTGTGATCATTGCATATTGGTCCATGAGAGGCGGGTAATTTTACTTAAAGGTGGGATTGGTCTTTGTGTGGACCGAGAATTGCATGTTAAATACCTAGGCGTTATTCTAGGGATCCTTGGTTGGTCCTGGTTGCTTAAAAGGGGTGTATGCTTACCTGTCATTGCTATCGTTGTAGTGGTTGTGGAACTTTTTTGTATGGATGATAAGTTAGAAGGAAGACTGAGAGTCTGGAGTTATATTGCTAATTGTTATAACATGTTGGTACTGCTTTACTCAGTTTTGGTTTATTATTTATATATTGTTTGTTAGAGTTGGCCGATGATCCTACCAATACATTGTGGTTGTGTACTCATTCTGCACTTGTATTCTTTTTGTGTGTACAGAATATCTTCTGGTAGATGTTACGCAACCTCAGTTGTAGTCTCGATGATTCCATATTTCAAGGGTGAGCAGTTTCTTTTGGGCTACCTTTTTTCATCCAATTTATTTCTAGTCCATTTGCTTCAAACTTAAACTCTTGTTTTGGGGTTGCATCCCTATTCTTTAGACATTGGAAGATGTTTTGGTACCGCGACGTTCAGATTCTAGGGGTATTTTCCACAGAATCTTGTTTTATTAGTATTTGCTTGTGAATGTTAGTTTGTTTTAATGAGATTGGTTCGAGCTGTTAGATTCACTATGTGTTGACTGAGTTATTGGTTTGCTCATCCGGGGGTTTCGGGTGGGTGCCACTCGTGGCAGGCTGGGTCATGAAAAAGATGGTATCAGAGCTCTAGGTTTGTTGATCTCATTGTAGCAAAATGAGTCTAGTAGAGTCTTTTTGAATGGTACGAAGACGTCTGTTCTTTTCTTCGAGAGGCTATGGGACTTTAGGAAACTCTCTCTTCTTTCTTCCTTCGTGCTATAGCTTGATTCTCACTTGTATCTAGTGATCCAAATTGGTATCTAACTTCTTTCACTCTTTTGTCCTCAGATGGTTAACACCAGGCGCAACGGAGCGAGAGTAACAGTTCCAGTGGCAGAACCTACCATCAAAGGGCGAGGAAGGAGTAGGGGCAGGGGCAGGGGCAGAGGCAGAGGAAGAACAACCCCCACTAGGGGTGAAGCTCAGGCACCTGCTGACCCCTCCCCCACCCTAGGATCCTATTGAGGAGGAAGTTGAGGGTGTTCTTGAGGAGGGTATAGAACAGGAGGAGGAGGCACCGGCTGGAGGTGCAGGCATTCCCTCGTATATCGCCCGAGGTTTGATTTTCCACAAAACTCCATCAAAAAGGTAAGGTTTTTGATCCCCACTTTAGTATTTCGATTCCCAAACCTTAGAAACTATAATCTAAGGCTTGGGGGAGGGTTTAAATTGACCTAGGATGATAGAGTTTGTTGGAAAAAGGGGGATTCAAGAATTCTTAGGTTATGATTATTATCACTTATGCATGATTAAATCACCGCTATTTGCTTAATGTAACCATTAAATGGTAGTTTTTAAGTGAAGTAATGGTGGAAAATCCCTGGGATGGGTGGAATGATCATGGGTTGTCTTGGGGATTAGGATTTGAGTATAATCCGGGTAATTTTTGGCCATTGGACTAATTTTTATATGTTTTGTAATCATTGTTAGACCAAGAACAAATGAAAGCTTTAGAAAATAGGAAAGCTCCAGCCCAATAGAGTTTTCAAGCTATTCGAGGTAGGTGATGGTTATTGTTTTACAAATGTAATGTATGTGCATGTAACTTTAGCTTAGTAATGTATGTGCCTTGCATGCTTAGGGAATAAAATTAGGAATTTCTAAGTGTCCGGGTGTCAATCATGTGAAATGAACTTGGTTATGTTGCTTGTTGGTGTTACAAGCATGATATTGTTCATTTATTTTATTAATTGTTGGACTAGTGTGACATTCGGTTGGCTCAGGTACCATGCTTGGTATGGGATACTTATTGGTTGGCTCGGGTATCACTCCTGGTACAGATTCTATAATGGTTGGCTCGGAGTTTGCAGTTGAAACAATAAGGAACTTAGATGGAGAACGAAGAGAAGAAAGAAGTAAAGAATCACCAGTCATCTTCTTCGATGCACCCTATCTTTGTCTTGGGATCATGCCTAGTATGGGTTTATTTGTATTGTTTATTGTATTTGTTGTTGGTTCCATGAGTGAACCAGGTTAAATATTGAACTGTGATCATTGCATATTGGTCCATAAGAGGCGGGTAATTTTACTTAAAGGTGGGATTGGTCTTTGTGTGGATCGGCAATTGCATGTTAAATACTTAGGTGTTATTCTAGAGATCCTTGGTTGGTCCTGGTTGCTTAAAAGGGGTGTATGTTTACTTGTCATTGCTATCGTTGTAGAGGTTGTGGAACTATTTTATGTGATTGATAAGTTAGAAGGAAGAATGAGAGTCTGTAGTTATATTGCTGATTGTTATTACATGTTGGTACTGCTTTACTCAGTTTTTGTTTATTGTATATATATATTGTTTGTTGGAGCTGGCCGATGATCCTACTAGTACACTGTGGTTGTATACTGATTCTGCACTTGCTTTCTTTTTGTGAGTACAGGACATCTTTCGGTGGCTGCTATGCGACCTCAGCTGTAGTCCTGATGATTCCAGATTTCAAGGGTGAGCTACTTCTTCCAGGCTACCTTATTTTCATCTATTTAGTTCTAGTCTATTTGTTTCAAACTTAAACTCTTGTTTTGGGATTGCATCCCTATTCTTTAGACATTAGTAGATGTTTTGGTGCCGCGACTTTCAGATTCTAGGGGTATTTTTTTACAGGATCTTGTTTTATTAGTATTTGGTTATGAATGTTAGTTTATTTTAATTAGATTGGTTTTGAGCTGTTAGATTCACTAAGTGTTGACTGAGTTATTGGTTTTCTCATTCGGGAGTTTCGGGTAGGTGCCACTCGTGGTCGGCTGATTCATGACAATAGATTGTCTCTACCTCCTAGTTTGTCAAGGGTACATCCATTATCTTATATGTCAATGCTCAAGAAGTACCACAGAGATGGATACTACTAATTCATTGGGATTTAGAATTGTTTGATAAGGATCTCTCTTACGAGAAGGAGCCAATTGGCGATCTTGGATAGGGATTTGAGAAAGCTGAAGACCAAAGTCATTTCATCGGTAAATGTTCAGTGGATAAACCATCCAGTTGAGAAAGCCACATGGGAGACAGGGGCGGATATGGGCAATCACTATTCACATTTGTTTATCAACTCAGGTAATTCTTTTGCCATTTGTTGCAACTTTTTGATTAGTTGTTGTTCGAGGATAAATGGGGTAAATTGGTATCTAATATAATTACCCAAATCATTATTGCACTGAAATAGGGAGTAAAACCATCACTTATTTTCCCCTTAGACCAAAATTTGAAATTTTTGGGTTGGACTAGTTTCAAGCGTAGTTTGAGTGTGTGGTGGTCTAGGGAAATCTGGGAATTATTATAGTGTTAGTTTGTATTCTTGATTGTATTTTATGTTAGAGAAAGAGTTTAGGAGGTCATTGAAAAGAAAACTCATTTTTTGTTCTCATTTTTCTAAAAAATGTTCATGGGTTTATCAGGGGCGATTTTTCGCAGCTTTTGGGGTTTTCCATCTTTGAGGTAAGGTTCCTCTACACTTCAAACTTGAATTACTCCTTTAGATTCTTAGGATTGTAATAATCATAACCATGATAAAAATTCAAAATATAGCCCTAAATTATGAATTGGTGGGAATTTGAGGGGAATGATATTTATATAAATTATTACTAATTCTAGGTGGTTAGAAAACACTTCCTATGGTAGAATTCATGGTTGTTAGTTGAATTATAAAGAATTCAAAGAGTGTAAAGGGTAAAAAACCCTAAGGTTATGAAATATGTTAAATTCATGAGTAATTTGGTAAATGTGAGTTCCTCATATTTATGAAGAATTAATTACTGTGTTAATATTTGTGTATCTGTTGTTTATAGATCAAGAACGGACAGAAATCAAAAGAAAGGGCAAGACTGTGGTGTAATATTGTTTTGGGCAAGAAATCGAGGTAGGTTATGATTAACTGTAGTAAAGACTTTCTTGACTTTTTGCTTATATGTGAGTTGGGTGTCTGTGATTTCCTTTCGGGCACTACTTGTGATTATTGACTGTATCATTCATTGAGAATACAGTTTTAAGATAGTATTGAGGTGATATATGGATCGGGTGTCATGCTGAAACTATTATATGGATCGAGTGTCACAATGACACTGTTATATGGAATGGGTGTTTGATAAGTCAGTAATCTACCAACTTATTGAGTCTTTAATCATGAATTATTGCTATTTTTTATGAGATTTAGTGGTTCTTATGGCCTTTATTGATATAAATGCAGGTACTCTTGGTCAAAAGTAGAAAACAAGGAATTGGACCCAAAAGAGCTCAAAAAGAATTGAAGTGTGAAGTTGATCAAAAGAGATGAAGATTCTACCGAGAGGTGCGATCGCCTTGCGACACACACAATTCTTAGTATGGTCCACACCTCCCTCCGATGGAGCTCAAAAAGAAGAAAGGAATTTGTTAAGGGGTGCGGCTGTCGTGCGACATGCACAAGGCCTGGTGCAAACTGCATCCCACTTTGCACGAAGCTCAAAATACAAGCCAAGTCATTGGCCCACTGAAGCAGAGTTGTGCGACGCGCATAACATGACGTGTGAAATGCACGTCGTGGCATATAACTCCCGAATGGCAATTTTATCCACTTTTATGTAATGAATTGTGAATATTCTAAAACTCAATTTAGGCATAGTTTTTGATAGTTTTGAAGAGTTTTCAGTTTTTGAAACATTGTTGAACAATTTTTCTCTCCCGAGGTAAGATAGAGGGTTTCACTTAATTCTCTCCATCTTCAACCTTGGATTTGTAAATTGGGCTTGGATATTGGAAACGTCTTCCATTAATGAAAGGGAATTTGAATTACCCATTTGGTATTTCTTCTTATTCCTTTAGCATGAGTGGCTAAGTCTCCTTGTCTAGGGGTGTGTTAATCATGGGTACTTGATTAATGGGTATGGGTCTTGCTCATTTGTGTTAATAATTGCTAAATTGATATGGGTCTAGTGAATTATCCATGTTTTAACTCTAAAATTAATGGTTGAACACATTGATTGATATTACTTAATTGTTTCTTGCTTGAGAAAGAGGTTCATAATTTTGGATGAGAATTCACTAGTGGGTACTTGAGATTCTATTTTGATTGAGGCTATAAATAGCTCAATTCATCGGAAACACCCATTTAAGGGTCTAAGCTAGAGATAGTGTGACCTCCCTAAGCCTATATTGGTTGGTTAATATCTAAACCATGGTGCTTGAACAAAGACCATTGGATAAATGATGGTGAGATCAAAACATTAACATTCATACCTAAACCCAATGCTCTCCATGTTGTTTAGTGAGAATATACGTAATTGAGCAAGTACCTTGACCCGTGTTTGAGTCCCATCAGAAATGTACCCCTAGTCATCCTCTTTCTTGATACAAACTCTTGTTTACTTTATCTTTTTTCTTGAATTGTGAATTGTGACAGATTTCCCAATTCCCTTATTTTCCCATCAATTTACTTTTATTGTTATTTGAACATTAACTCTATTAGTGATTGAGATCCAAAAATCCCTTTGGCTACTCTACCAATTCTCTATGGGATCGACCCCTACTCCAATTGAAAATTATAAATTTTGTTTTGCTTAATGTAATGACCCTTCTGGTCATTCCTGCATTTACACTTTCCTTGTACTGTTAGAGCTTACCTATAGCGGCCCCAAGTTATTTATAGCTTGCTGGGACCGGTGGTTCAGTGCCCTGGCCATTCATTTGGTCGTTATGGTCGTTTCCCTATTTTAGAGCCTTAAATTAGAATATCATTGACTTTGGTCACATTTTTGGTAAGCATGCTCAGAGTTGAATTTTGATAGTTTAATTAGCTCTGTAGCGTGGATTTTGGTCTAGATGGACCCTTGGTCAGAGTTTGGGAGCTTTCGGTTTAGTTTTGTGTTGGTTTCTGTGTTTTCAAGCTAATTAAACTTAAAAGTTTGATTTTGGTCAATATTTGGAGAAGACAGCCTCGGATGGACATTCTGACAGCGTTGTTAGCTCCGGAATGTCAACTTTAGGCTAGAGGAACCTTTGGTTCTGTTCCTGAGGCTTCCGAACTCGTTTTAGGCCTTGGTGTTTCATTTTGGAAAAGTTGGCCTAAAGTTGGTTTTTGGCGTGGGGCCCACTTTTCATCATATCGACCTTCAGTGGGATTTTTATCGATTTCGTTGAGTCCAGAATGCTATTTTTAGTCGAATAGCTCAGCTCATTTGTGTTCGCGGTACCCCGAATGTGTTCCCGAGGGTCCGTTGGAGTAAATTCTTGTGTTGGCATTGTTGTTAGTAGTTGGTTGCTTTCATGGCACCAGGAGGCGATCGTCCACGCATGGGCATGGATGCATGTGCACAACAGCGTGCCAGCTGCCCCCTTTGCTTGGCTTCCGCCTGCTCATCGCCTGGGCCGCGTGTGCATGGTCGCGTGCGCAGTGGTCGGCCCGCGTGCGCTCTGGGCAGCACCTGGCCTGGCCAGCACCTGGCCTACGCATTTGTATGTGACCGCCCGCATATGCATGGGCCGCGTAGGCATAATCCTGCCACGTACGAATGGCATCGCTGGCAGCCTATATCTTGGCCCTCTTCTTCTTTTTCAATTGATTTGCAAACCAACTTGTTTCCACCATTAAAGCTAACTCCCAAAACTCCATTTTCTCCACTTATGGCCATCAAATTCTTGGAGAAAGATTATCATTACTTCGTGATTATTTTCCCAGCATTAATTCGGTAAGCTCCTTGCTAAATTCCGATTAAATTCCTTTAATTTCCCTATTTGAATTCTCTTGTTGGGTGGGTTATTTTAGCCCCAATTTCTAGTCTAATTCCTTTGATTTTCTGAGCATGCACTCTTGGGATCGTTATGATCATCGTGCATTTTTTCATTTCTGGTTTTGGGTTGTGGGCCCCATGAGCCCTCTTTTGACCTAAATTTCAATATGGGTATCGTTAGTCTTGTTTTAATGCATAGTTTATGTTTATAATAGTTTGATTTCCGTTCGGAGCTACTCGGAGTGGTTCGGGATTGGACATCGTTGTTCTAGAAGCTTGTCGTCGAACAATAGGTAGGTTACGGTTTAACTCTTCTAGACTTTGCATATATAGGCTATAATTGTAATAATTAGCATCCTTGCATTGGGTTTATTAGATTGGTACCCCAAACCTTGTCCGCTTTTTAATGTCTGGTTTATTTCACTCCGATGATTATAGAATTTGTTGTAGTTAAATAATTACCATGCAATTTCATAAATACATAAGAACATGTTATCTAAACATGTGAACTTTCTCTTGAAAACATGCAATTCAATGGAATCATGCTAGAAATCAACTTTAATGCTTGGGCTTTTGAAACCAATTAAGGAATCTTATTCAAATCATAAATTAACCATGAGAAACCATGAATTGATGCATAGAAACTGATTTCATAAGTCTTCCCCAATTTAGATCAAAACCCTAATTTCACAAGTTCATAATTCAAAATAAGAATTGAGGGTTTTGGACACAAGGGTGAAAGGAAGCCATTGTTGAATACCACATACCTTGATTGAAGCTAACCCACTTGAAATTGAAAAGACTAGGAGACTTAGACTTGGAGCTTGGGACCTTGAGCTTGAGAGAGTTCTTTCCCTTTTGGGAGATGAATGAGGTAATGAGAAGGGACTTAGGATAATAAGGGTGAAACCCTTCTTGAAATGCCGAAAATGACCTCACTTGGGAGTTAAGGGGGTGGGTAATGACTAAAATACCCCTAGGACTTAAATAAGAAACTACATGAAAAGGGGCCACCTCACGGGCTACTCGACGGGTGTCGTGCCCATGATGGCCCATTGGCCAAGGCATCATGCATACTTTATTGAGGAGTGGGCTGCTGGAGGGTTCCGACGGCTGACTCCCACAGGCCGTTGCAGTGGTGATGCCCATGGCGTAGCCCGTCGGTCAAGCTTAGCTAGGAAGGGAGGGGTTCTGGAGGTTTTTGATGGTGGGTTCCCACTAGCTGTCGTACCTACGAAGCCCGTGGTGACCACCATCGACTGGGGAAGAACTTTCTTTGACACACTAGGCATTCCCCATGGTGCAAGCCATGGCCTGTCACATCTACGACACCCATGGCGCTTCCCCTAACGGTCAGCCAGTGAAGCAACTTGCTAGGTTCTGAGTTTTGCTTAGCCAGTTTAAGTCTCGGGGTGTTACATTATCTCCCCCTTGGGATCATTCATCCTTGAATGAAGACTAAGTAAGGAAAACTAGAGAGATAACAGCCCAACCAATATCAAAAACATGGAAATCAAGGAGCAAATATGAAAACTGAATTTTTTAACTTAAAACATGACTGAATCAACTTCGAAAAGATGAATGCACGCTAGGATCATCAGAGAAACTGTTGGAATAGGATCGGAGGAACATACTAAGGAGGAATCTATTACCTCAAGCCAAAACAGAATTGGAAGGAAAGAGATGAGGGTACTTTCCTTTCATGGTTGATTCTGCTTCCCAAGTAGCTCCTTCAACAAGCTGATTTCACCAAAGGACCTTAACCGAAGCAACTTCTTTTTTCTCAACCTCCGAATCTGACGATCAAGGATCTCCACAAGAACCTCCTCATAAGTGAGACTATACTTCACACGTAGATCCTCCAAAGGAACAATCGAGGTTGGATAACCAAAACACTTCTTCAACGGGGAAACATGGAAAACCGGATAACCGCCTTAAACTCTGTTGGCAGATCCAACTTATAAGCAACGCTACCAACTCTCCTCTGAATTCGATAAGGACCTACAAAACTGGGACTAAGCTTTCTTTTCTTGCCAAACCTCATCACACCTTTCATGGGTGACACCTTCAGAAAAACCCAATCATCGACTTCAAATTCCAACTCCCTTCTCCTCACATCTGCATATGATTTCTGTCAACTCTGAGCGGTATTCAACCTCCAGCCATAAAGTTCCTCATAAGGAGCCATCTTGATGCTAGAGTGAAAGTTATTGTTGGCAAACTCGATAAAAGGTAAGTGATCATCCCAATTACCTTTGAAATCAATCACACAATCTCTCAACATCTCCTCCAAAGTCTGAATGGTACGCTCTGCCTGGCCATCTGTCTGAGGGTGAAAAGCTTTGCTAAGCTTCACCCGAGTACCAAGACCTTTCTGAAACGATCTCCAAAACTGAGAAGTAAACTGAGTATCTCTATCTGAAAATGATGGACAATAGGACACCATGCAATCAGACTATCTCCCAGATGTAGGGTTGGGCATAATTGTCTGCTGAACCTGTAGTCTTAATAGCCAAAAAATGAGATGATTTGGTCATCCGGTCACCAATCACCCAAATGAAATCATATTGCCTCCGAGTATGAGGCAAACCAGTAATCAAGTCCATATTGATCGCTTCCTATTTCCAAGTGGGAAGGTCAATATCCTGAATCATGCCACCCGGTCGCTGATGCTCTACCTTCACTTGCTGACAGTTGGGACACTTAGCCACAAAATCGTCTATGTCCCTCTTCATGCTATTCCACCAAAAGATTCCCGTAGATCACGGTACATCTTGGTGGCACTAGGGTAAATGGAATATCTAGAACTATGAGCCTCAGTCAAAATCTGTTGTCTAAACCCATCTACATCTAGCACACATAGTCGACCCTGATAACGAAGCACACCATCTCCCCCCGGGAGAAAACCTCAACCCTCTGCTGATGGAATGCACCCTTTAGCTGAAGCAAAACAGGATCGTTGTCTTGCTTTGCCTTCACTTCTGCTACCAAGGATGATTCGGAACCATTCTGCACAATAACCCCACCTTCGGTCGAGTTCATAAGGCAAACTCCCAACCGAGCAAGCCTATGAACCTCCTTAACCAATTCCTTCTTTCCGTCTTCCATAGAAGACACACTACCCATGGACAATCTACTAAGCGCATCTGCCACAACATTTGCCTTACCAAGATGGTAAACCACACTCATGTCATAGTCCATAAGAAGCTCAAGCCATCTTCTTTGTCGCAAATTCAATTCCTTCTAAGTGAACACATACTGAAGACTCTTATGATCGGTGAATACATCCACGTGCACCCCATACAAGTAATGTCTCCAATTCTTCAAAGTGAAAACCATGGTTGTTAGCTCAAGATCATGAGTAGGGCAGTTCTTCTCATGAACCTTAAGCTCTCTAGATGCATAAGCAATCACTTTACCACGTTGCATCAAAACACAACCCAAACCAATCTGAGAAGTATCACAATACACAACAAAGTTATCTAGGCCCTCGGGTAGAGCTAACACTAGAGTTGTGGCCAATCTAGTGTTCAATTCCTGAAAGTTCTTCTCACACAAAGTAGACCACTGAAATTTTACCTTCTTCTGAGTCAATCGATTCAAAGGGGCAGCAATGGAAGAAAATCCTTCCACAAATCTCCTGTAGTACCCAGCCAAACCGAAAAAGCTCTTAATATCAGATGGGGAAGTGGGTCTAGGCTAGTTCTTTACTGCCTCAATCTTTTGAGAATCAACCCAAATACCATCTCTAGTCATAATATGACCCAGAAAAGCAACGGACTGCATCCAGGACTCAAACTTGCTAAACTTAGAAAATAATCGCCGGTCTTTTAGATTTTGCAATACAACTCTCAAATTGTCCGCATGCTCCTCCTCACTCCGAGAATATATAAGGATATCATCAATGAAAACAATCACAAACATATCCAAATACTGGTTGAACACAAGGTTCATCAAATTCATAAAAGTTGCAGGAGCATTTGTTAGACCAAAAGACATCACAACAAATTCATAATGACCATACCGAGTCCTGAAGGCTGTCTTCAGAATATCACACTCTCAAACACGGAGCTGATGATAACCGAATATAAGGTTGATTTTAGAGAAGAAACTAGCACCCTGAAGCTGATCGAACAAGTCATGAATCCTAGGAATAGGATACTTAGTCTTGAATGTGACCTTGTTGAGATGACGGTAGTCAATACACATTCTGAGAGAACCATCTTTCTTCCTCACAAACAAAAATGGGGCACCCCATGGAGAAATGCTAGGCCTGATGAAACCCTTATCAAGAAGATCCTTCAACTGATCTTTTAACTTCTTAAGTTTCGCGAGACCTATTCTATAGGGAGGAATAGAGATAGGATTCATATCTAAAAGAAGATCTATCCCATAGTCGATCTCCCGCTCGGGAGGGACTCCGGGCAAATCCTCGGGAAAAACTTCTGAGAACTCATTCACAACAGGAACAGACTGAAGGGATAGAGTTTCGGACTCCATGTCCACAGCCCAAACTATATGATAAACATAACCTTTAGAAATTATCTTCCTAGCCTTAAGATAAGATATGAAACAACATTTTGAGGATGGGAGACTACTTTGCCATTCTAAGACAGGTTCATTTGGAAACTTGAAACTGACAACCCGAGTACGACAATCAATCGAAGCATAACAAGCATACAACCAATCCATACCAAGAATAACATCAAAATCAGTCATCTCCAACTCTACTAAATTCGCTGAAGTGACTCTGTGAAGGACTGAGATAGGGCAATTTTGGTAGATTCTTTTGGCTAAGACTGACTCACCAACAAGAGTAGACACACAAAAGGGTTCTAAAAGCAATTCAGGACAAATTTTGAATTTGCATGCTACATAAGGGGTCACAAAAGATAGGGAGGCTCTGGGATCTAACAAAGCATACACATCTAGAGAGAAGACTTTTAATATACCAGTGACAACATCAGGCAAGCTCTCCTGGTCCTGGCAAGAAGACATAGCATAAAGGTGGTTCTGGCGTTGACCATCAGAACTAGAAGTTGTGCCCTGCTGGGCTGGTCGACCTCCTGGGGCTGCTGGAGCAGACTGAGCCCAACTAACTCTCTGTCCCTTCTTATCTAAAAGGCAATCCCTAATCCTGTGGCCAACCTGACCACACCCAAAGAAGCCACCTGATCCAGCTAAACACTCACTGGGATGATTCTTTCCACCCTTGGTACAAACGGGTAAAGAAGGCCTATTTGCACCACTACTCAAAGAAAAAGAGCCTGTAACTCTACCAGACTGATCATGACGGGTCCTGGAGTCCTGAGAAGGAGCACTAGCAGTAAAATGCACAGGTCCTGACAACTTCTTCTGAAAGGAAAAATGATGTTCGCCTCCGGACCTCTGATGGCTAAACCCCAAACCCTCAGATCTGGCTCTTTTGTTCTCCCTAGCCATCTCTCTAAGCTTGTATCCTTCGATCTGGTGAGCATGGGTCATGAGTCTGGAGATGTTCATATTAAACAACATAGCGGACCGACACTCCTTCTTCAACATATCAGAGCCACCATATATAAACTTACTCATATGACCATGCGGGTCAGCTACCATAGAAGAGGCATACCTAGACAACTGAGTAAACTTCAAACTGTACTCTTGGACTGACATTGACCCCTGTCTCAAGTTCACAAACTCTTCATCCTTCACTTCCCTCAACTCTTGGGGAAAAAACCGGCCAAGAAAGGCTCTCTCGAAACACTCCCAAGTCACAGGGACCTCATCCCTAGCTCTAGCTTCTTTCCATTGTGCAAACAAGATATGAGCCACATCCTTGAGTTGATAGGACGCGAGCTCCATACAATCAACATCACCCACTTGCATCATATTAAAGATCTTCTTTGCCTCATCAATAAAGCTAAGTGGGTCTTCACCCATCTTCAAACCCCAAAATTTAGATGGGTTTATTCAGACAAAATCATGAACCCATGATGCTACCCCACCTTGAGGTTGGACAGGGATAGGAGCCAGCTGGTTGGCCTGAGCGGACATGGTCTGGGCTAGCAAATAGATGGCATTCCTGAATTCCTCATTTGTAACCTCAGGGGCCAGAACTGGAGGATTAGCATTCCGAGCGGCTCGGTGAGACATAGCACATCAAGGCATAATCTAAAATGTACAAGGTAAGGATTAGAGGGATATTAGAGCCAAACTCTAACGCATGATAAGATCATGAAAGGAGTGAAGTTTTTCTTAGACATCTCATAGCTTTCCTCTCATAAGTGTGGCGCGCTTCACACACATGAAAGAGACCCTACTCGATGTGACTTTTAGACATCCTAGGACTCTTGAACCTGAGGCTCTGATACCAAATTTGTCACGCCCCGAGGCTACCCCCTAGATGTAACATGGGATCCGGAGCACAAGTGCTCTAGATTAACCCTTGGTCATAGCATGCTCAAGAAAAACATAAGGTAAGCGGAATCATGATAAGAAGATTCGAATTCAACATATAGACAACCTAGTCAAGGACATACAACTCCAAGGAAGAGACTCGAATACTATCCATGTCTGAAAAGCCTCTACACATAACATAAGGAGTTGCTAGGACAAGACCCTAACTAACTCAACATACGAAAGTAAATAACGATAAACTAACTAAGATCGTAACTAGCCCTCGTATAATGAGGACTCACCAATAGCAGACTGGGATTGGCCTAAAATCTCTAGCCACATGTCTGAAGGAAGGTGTCTGAATCTGCATCATCAAGAGGATGCAGCGCAAAATATGCGTTAGTACAATAGGATGTACCGAGTATGTGAGATATGCATAATCATGTTGAAAAAATGCTTAAAAACGTGCTTAAAACTAAGTTCATGCATAAAAAGGATATCATGGAATCTAACTATATAATCCTAGTTAGCAAAGCTGACTTGAACTATGCCAAGGAATGAGTCACCATATCCAACTATATAACCCTAGTTGGCAAAGTTGTCCTAATGCCCTCTAAGCACAGGACACCAAGATCAATAGATGGTACCACTCTCATAAACCCATAGGTCACTTCATTTCATAACCTACACTGGCAACGTAGTTTTGAACTTGGGTAATCAAACCCTCATCGCTCGATGCTAAATACTACTCCCAAAACATAAACATATAGCTCATAATTTCATAGTGGCACAATCTCATACCAAATCTTATTTGAAAAGCATGAAAACACATCGGGCATCATGCAATTCTCATATCATAAGTTCTTTAAGCTTAGCATAGCCATAATTCAAAACATACTTTTCCTTCTTAAATTCATACTTAAATAATTAGGCATGCAATTTCATAAATACATAAGGACATGTTATCAAAACATGTGAACTTTCTCTTGAAAACATGTAATTCAATGGAATCATGCTAGAAATCAACTTTAATGCATGGGCTTTTAGAACCAATTAATGAATCTTATTCAAATCATAAATTAATGATGAGAAATCATGAATCGATGCATAGAAACTAATTTCATAAGTCTTCCCCAATTTAGATGAAAACCGTAATTTCACAAGTTCATAATTCAAAATAAGAATTGGGGGTTTGGCACAACGGTGAAAGGAAACCCATTGTTGAATACCCATGTACCTTGATTGAAGCTAACCCACTTGAAAATGAAAAGACTAGGAGACTTGGACTTGGAGCTTGAGACCTTGAGGTTGAGAGAGTTCTTTCCCTTTTTGGGAGGTGAATGAGGTAATGAGAAGGGACTTAGGCTAATAAGGGTGAAAACCCTTCTTGAAATTCCCAAAATGACCTCACTAAGGAGTTAAGGGGGTGGGGACTGACTAAAATATCCCTGGGACTTAAATAAGAACCTGCAGGAAAAGAGGCCGCCTCACGAGCTACCCAAAGGGTTTCGTGCCCACGATGGCCCATCGGCCAAGGAATCGTGAACACTTTCTTAAGGAGTGGGCTGCTGGAGGGTCTCGACGGCTGACTCCCATGGGTCATTGCAGCGGCGACGCCCGTGGCATAGCCCGTCAGTCAAGCTTAGCTGGGAAGGGAAGGGTTCTGGAGGTTTTTGACGGTGGGTTCCCACGGGCCGTCGTACCAATGATGCTAGTTGTGACCATCATCGACTGGGGAGGAACTTGATTTGACCCACTGGGCGTGCCCCACACTGCAAGCCATGGCCCGTCGCATCTACGACGCCTGTGGCACTACCCGTGGTGGTCAGCCAGTGAAGCAACTTGCTGGGTTTGGAGTTTTTCTTGGCCGGTTTAAGTCTCTGGGTGTTCCATTGCTAGCGGGCTATCCTTCTAGGCTAGTGTGGATCATGTTCGTACAATATCGGATTTGTACCGCCATGATCTAGGGTCTAGAAATAAATGGCCTCGACATCAAGTCAACTACAGTGGTTCCCTTCACAGTGATTGAGGTTCATGCCAGTGGGGCCGAGGTTATCAACCACAGCAGTACCACCGTTAGTCTAGCCGACTGATTCAGGCATCGCTTCAGTCTTCTGGTGGGTCTCAAGTTGAGCAGGGTCAGAGTAGTCAGCAGGGATATAGTGGTCAGTATTCGAGGGGTAAAGCTTCTGAGGCATCAGGACGTGGTGGCCACGCAGGTTTAGCTATGTCATCTTGACATTTTAGGCAGTAAGGGGTTTGTTATGAGTGTGGGTCAGTGGTTATTATGCTAGAGATTACCCCCAGTGGGGTACAGTTCAGCCAGCTGCTCAGTCAGCTCAGTCTATTCATGCAGTTCAGCCACCGGATAGAGGAGGTGGTGGTCGAGCTAGGGGTGGTGCCTCATATGATAGGACAGGTGGTAGGGATGGCGGTCGGTCAAGGGGTGGTCGCCGTTGGTTTTATGTTGTCCCTGGGAGATCGGAGGCAGAGGACTCAGATGCAGTGATCACAAGTATGATTTTTGTATGCCATCAGTCATCTTTGAATTTATTTGATGTTGGATCTACTTGCTCGTATATTTCTGCCTACTATTTTCTTTGTTTGGGGTTGTCTAGTAAGCCATTATCTATGCCTATATCTATTTCGATCCCAGTAGGAGATTCTTTAGTAGTGTATCGAATTGTGAGATCCTATATGATTTCTTTTAGAGATATTGAGACTTGGGGTGATTTGATGATTCTTGATATGTTAGACTTTGATGTGATTCTGGGCATGGACTGGTTATCCCCACACCGTATAGTTTTGGATTACTATTCCAAGACCGTTACCATAGCCATGCCCAGCGTATCCCCAGTTGTTTGGCAGGGTTTTGTCGGATGTGCACTGTTTGGGATCATCTTTTATCTTTGAGCTAGGAAGTTGATTTTTTGCGAGTGTTTGGCTTATTTAGCATATATCTGAGATGCTAGTGCCGACCCTTCTTCCCCTGAGTCAGTTTCTATGGTTAGAGATTTCCTAGATGTGTTCCCTATCGACCTTCCAGACTTTCCACCTGAGAGAGATATTGATTTCGCTATTGAGGTAGAGCCGAGCACCAGGCCCATTTTGATTTCTCCATACTGTATGGCTACAGCTGAGTTGAGAGAGCTTAAGGAGAAGCTCCAGTACTTGTTAGCTAAGGTTTTTATTAGGCAGAGTGTGTCACCTTGGGGTGCTAATATTCTGTTTGTGAAGAAGAAATATGGGTCGATGTGAATGTGTATTGATTATAGGCAACTGAATAAGGTGATTATGAAGAATATGTATCCGATGTCATGCATAGATGAATTGTTTGATCAGCTTCAGGGTTCAGCCGTGGTTTTGAAGATAGATTTGAGGTCACGCTACCACCAGTTGAGGATTAGGGCAGATGACATCCCTAAGAGAGCATCCAAGACACATTATGGCCACTGTGAGTTCCTGGTGATATCTTTTGGGTTGACAAATGCCCCCGCAGCTTTTATGGACTTGATGCATAGGGTTCTTAGCCCGTACTTGGACTCATTTGTGATAGTGTTCATAGATGACATCCTGATATACTCGTGGAGTAGAGATGAGCATGAGCAACACTTGAGGATTATATTCCAGACTTTGAGAGAACATTGGTTTTATGCCAAGTTCTCAAAGTGTGAGTTTTGGCTTGAGTCAGTTGAATTCCTAGGACACGTGGTATCTAAGGATGGGATCAGAGTGGACCCGGATAAGATTTCAGTAGTTCGTGATTGGCCTAGACTGACTACTCCTATCGAGGTTCACAAATTTATTGGGTTAGCAGGGTACTACAGGAGGTTGTTCAAGGGGTTTTCTTCCATAGCAGTACCTTTGACTATGTTGACTAGGAATTATGTTTCATTCCAGTGGTCAGATCAGTGCGAGGATAGCTTTCAGAGGCTTAAGGCCTTATTGACTTCAGCTCTAGTGTTGACTTTTCAAGATGAGGGTCAGAGCATCTGGGTATATTGTGATGCTTTAGGGATTGGTCTTGGTTGTGTAATGATATAGCAGGGTCGAGTGATAGACTACGCATCAAACAGCTGAAGGTTCACGAGCGCAACTACCCCTCTCATGACTTGGAGTTGGCGGCGATAGTCTTTATGCTCAAGATTTGGAGGCACTACTTATATGGGGTTCACTGTGAGATCTTCACCGATCACCGTAGTCTTCAGTACATCACGAGTCAGCGAGAGCTAAACTTGAGGTAGAGGAGATAGATCGAGCTACTGAAGGACTATGACTTTACTATTTTATATAATCCGGGAAAGGCAAATATGGTAGTGGATGCCTTGAGTAGCAAGGCAGTGAGTATGGGTAGCCTAGATTCACTTTCAGTTTCAGAGCGACCGTTGGCCTTGGACATCTAGTACTTGGCTAACCATTTGGTTAGGCTTCACTTGTCAGATCCTAGCAGAGTTCTCGCCAGTATTGATGTTCGTTCTACCTTAATTGATCAGATTCAGAGGCGTCAGTTTGAGGATCAGCGATTGTGTTACCTTTCTGATCAGGATGTTCAGGGTCAGGACAGTTGGGCTACTCTAGATTCAAATAGTGTTCAGAGGTTTGACAGTTGTATTTGTGTTCCGAGATTTGGGAATTTGATTTAGTTCATTCTCCATGAGGCACATTGCTCTAGATATTCCATCTATCCTGGCGCAGCCAAGATGTACAAAGATTTGAGATAGCTTCATTGGTGGAGTGGTATGAAGCGGGACATAGTGGAGTTTTTATCTCGGTGTTTGAGCTATTAGCAAGTTAAGTTCGAGCATATGAGACCTGGTAGTTTGATACAGCGACTTCTTATTCTTGAGTGGAAGTGGGAAGGGATTACTATGGACTTTGTAGTTGGGCTGCCATGTACTTCTCGAGGTTTTGACTCTATTTAGGTAATTATTGATCGGCTGACTAAATGTGTGCACTTCTTGCCGGTCCAGACTACTTAGAGTGCAGAAAGGTTAGCTCAGATTTACCTTCATGAGATTGTTCGGTTGCATAGGGTCCCAACTTCTATCATTTCATATCGCGGCACTCAGTTCACGTCTCAGTTCTAGAGGGCTATGCAGCGTGACCTGGGTATAGAGGTTCAGCTTAGTACTGCATTCCACCCTCAGACAGATGGCCATCCGAGAGGACCATTCAGGTCCTGGAGCATATGCTCCAGGCCTGTGTTCTTGACTTTGGAGGTTCTTGGGATCAGTTTGTGCCTTTGGCCGAGTTTTCTTATAATAATAGTTTTCATTCGAGCATTGGCATGGCACCTTTTGAGGCTTTGTATGGTAGGCATTGCAAATCACCGGTGGGTTGGTTTGATGGTTTGGAGTCAGTTTGAGCCATTAGGTACTCCTTTGTTCTTGACTTTCGAAGACGAAAGTCCTTTTTAGTAATGGATGATGTAATGACCCTTCCGGTTATTCCCGCATTTACACTTTCCTTGTACAGTTAGAGCCTTCCTGTAGCAGCCCCAAGTCATTTATGGCTTGCTAGGACCGGTGGTTCAGTTCTCTGGCTGTTCATTTGGTTGTTATGGTCGTTTCCCTGCTTAGAGCCTTAACTTAGGATATCATTGACTTCGATTAACATTCTTGGTAAATGCACTCAGAATCGAATTTCGATAGTTGTTTTAGCTCCAGAGTATGGATTTTCGTCTAGATGGACCCCTGGTCGAGATCTGGGAGCTTTTGGTTTAGTTTTGTGTTGGTTTTTCTGTTTTCTAGCCAGTTGAACTTGAAAGTTTGACTTTGGTCAACATTCAGAGAAGATGGCCTCGGATGGATATTCTAAAAGCGTTGTTAGCTCCGGAATGTCAACTTTTTGCTAGAGGGACATTTGGTTTGGGTCCCGAGGCTTCCGAACTCATTTTAGGCCTTGGTGTTCCATTTTGGAAAAGTTGTCCTAAAGTTGGTCTTTGGGCATGGAGCCCACTTTTTGTTATATCGACCTCCATTGGGATTTTCATCGATTCAGTTGAGTCTTGAATGCCATTTTTAGTTGAATAACTCAGCTCGTTTGTGTTTGCGGGACCCCAGGTTTTGTTCCTGAGGGTCCGTTGGAGTAAATTCTTGCGTTGACATTGTTGTTGGCAGCTGATTGCTGTCATGGCACCAGAAGGCCATCACTCATGCATGGGCATGGCCGTGTGCGCACAGCAGCGTGTCAGCTGCCCCTTTTTCTTGGCTTCCACCTACGCGTCACTTTGGCCGCTTGCGTATGGCTGCGTCGCAGTGGTCAGCTCGCGTGCACGCTGGGCAGCGCCTGGCCTACACGTTCGCTGATGCCCACCTGTGTATGCATGGGCTTCATAGGCAGTGCCCTGTCGCGTACGCATGGCATTGCTGGTTGCCTATATCTTGGCCCTCTTCTTCTTTTTCAATTCATTTGCAAGCCAACTCATTTCCACCATTACAGCTAACTCCCAAAACTCCATTATTTCCACTTCTGGCCATCAAATTCTTGGAGAAATATTATCATTGCTTCGTGATCATTTTGCCAGCCTTAATTAGGTAAGCTCCTTGCTAAATTCCGATTAAATTCCTTTAATTTCCCTCTTCGAATTCTCTTGTTGGGTGGGCTGTTTTAGCCCTAATTTCTAGTCCAATTCCTTTGATTTTATGAGCATGCACTCTTGGGATCGTTATGATCATCGTGTATTTTTTCATTTTTGATTTCGGGTTATGGGCCTCGCGGACCTGCTTTTGATCTGAATTTTGACCTGGCTATAATTACAGCAATATTAGTATCGCTAGTCTTATTTTATTGTGTAGTTTATTTTTATGATAGTTTGATTTTTGTTCAGAGCTTTTCAGAGTGGTTCGGGATTGGACATTGTCGTTCTAGCAGCTTGTCGTTGGACGACAGGTAGGTTACGACTTAACTCTTTTAGACTTTGTGTATATAGGCTATAATTATACTAATTAGCATCCTTGGGTTGGGTTTATTAGACTGGTACCCCAGACTTTGTCCGCTTCTTCATGTCTAATTTATTTCACGCCGATGAATGTAGAATTCGTGATAGTTGCTTATATTACCCTTGTGGTCCTATGTGGACTTGTATTTGACTCTGTACCATAGATGGTGGGTTACTTGGGAATGTATGTGAGTCCTGGACATTGACATTACAATCATAGGCTTATTATTTGTGTTGTATAACGGTTGAAGCCTGTACAAGGCCGATGGATTGATTGTGAACCGTTGGGCTACTGGTTGTGATTGAGCATGCCATTTTCATGTATATAAAGAGATTTCTATATGATTTTACTATGGTTTTGGCTTTGGGCCTACTATAAATGGTCTTCTAAGCCTTGCATGGCCCCGAGGTCACTTTTGGTAGAAATGGTTATAAAAGGTTTTGAATTGTTTTCATGGATCTTCTTGGGGTAAGAGAGTTAAAAGGATGATTTTATCACTGTTTTCATACTTATACTAGACTCGGCTAGGCTGTAGGTCTAGATTTGATTTCCTATTGATTTGAGATGGCATTTGATTCGGTAAAACTGAGCAGCTGACTGGTTTACTACTGTTTTAGACATGGGTACCCCCAGGCACCCTTGATGGGGTTTTTGAGGCTTGTTTCACTGATTTAGTCTAGGCTAGACTCCGGGCATGCATTTTCGAGTTATGGTTACTATTTTGGATCTGGATACACTCTGGACTATTGTATTGAGACTTGAGTTTTTGTATGTGGTCTACGATTAGACCTTCATGGACCTTGCCAATCTGGATTAGGGGCTATGTGCTGCGAGTTTCGTAGGAGGGGTGTACGGTGGAGTTGAGTTACTCGGGGGAATCCCTTCCACGGATCCTGCCTCTATTGGGCCTTTTAGGTATCGGAGGAGGTAACATATGGCACTACTATCACATTTGGTTTCGGCATATCAAACTGCAGCATACCATTTATTTTTGTTGGATTCCACCCTTGTTTGTTGTTTTCTCAGTGTACGCTCCGATAGTATGAGATGCCGGAGGGTTTGTATTCACTTGTATGTGTTCTTCGGGTGTATGGGTGCCCGTGGGACTATAGGTAGGCTGTTAATTATTGTTATTCTATCGCGATTTTGATCCTGATTATGGTTACATTCGATGACTAGAAATTGAGAGTTATATTATGTACATTGGGTTCACTTGATGGTTTTACTTGGGCCATCAGGTGTTTATTTCTGGCTTTAAGTGTGTTATTACTAGCATGACTTGGTTGTTAGCCTTGTTTTTGAGCATGTTATCTTTATTTTCCTTTCCTCCTTCCCTTTTTACTTGAGGTTATTGGTATACCGCAATCTTCTTAAACTCTTTTTATATATTTTTATTGCAAGGACCCCGGGTGCGTTCCTTCTTCCTTCACCTGTGTTCTGTTATGTATATTTCTATTAGCTAGCCTAGTATATTGTTTTCTTCGTGTATCCTTCTGTGCTAGCTTTCATGTACCTATTCATTGTTTCTGTGACTACTTATTTCTTATATGCTATATTATTGCCTTTATATCTTATATGCACCCAGTCGACCTATGATACCTACTGGGTACCCCGTTGCTTAGCAATTAGGGCTCACACTACACTCTGTATCTTCCTGGTGCAGATCCTATTGTGGGCTATCGCCGCTGATCCGTTGGAGACTCGTGCAGGCTGATCTTTTGGACTATCAGAGGCTGAGGGTGAGATCTTGACGACCGGAGCTTAGCTTTTATCTCATCCTTTGTATCTTGTACTCTGTTTGTTATTCAGAGACATATTTGTATATACTTCTTTTGGATTCTTTGTACTCTATTGATGTAGTTCTGGTTCTTATATTATGATACAAGGTTTTGGGTTTAGTTTAGCTTCCGCTTATGCATTCTTGTTGCTTATTTCTTTATCTTATTCCCTTGCTTCTGCTTATTTATTGTTCTTCTGCATGCTTGTTAGATAGTAGCCCATTACTAATCATTTCGGGCTACGGGGATTGGTTCGCCTACAGAGGAGTTGTAGGTGCCATCATAACCTGAGAAATTGGGTTGTGACACTTAACAATCACATTCACCTCCCTATGGAAAGTGTTACTTGGGCGTTATCAGTGTCACGCTGGCACCGGTACATGGACAGAGCTCATCCCCAGCATGTCATAGTTGAGAGTCTGTATCGACTCTAGTATGTGTGTACATCTTGCATGCATGCAATCATCATTTTATTTTACTTATATTTTTATGACTATTGTTAAAGAATCTATCTAAGCGTGGTTGATTAGTTGTATCTTGTTGAGATGAAGTGTTATGAGTGTACTTGCTTGTCAACTAATTGTGATCTATGATTTGATTGCTAATACCTGCATTTCACTTGCTTATTTGTTAGGTGTTAAGTTTAGTCGGCTGATAATACCTACCAATACTTAGTTGTTGTATTGATACTACATATACTCTTCTTTTGTTGAGTGCAGAGAGTGTTCCAGCATTTGATACAAGACCTCGGCTCTAGTTCATAATTCATGCATCGATTCAAGGGTGAGAACCATATCCGGGCAACTAATAGATCATCATTATGTTGGTTATGACCTTTGTTTCCAAACAACGACATTCTTTTATTTCAATATTCTAAATATTAATTAGACTTAGTTTTGAAATTCTTTAGAGTTCTTGTAAGGTGACTTTGGGTCCCAGGGGTTGTAATAATTTGAGATACTTCTGCACTCTCTTGTTTGGATATTAAATGAGTTAGTAATGATTTAATTTTGATTAAGTTGGTGTTTAGTAAGCTAAATAGTGGTAAATTGATGAAAATGGTTTAGCCAAATTCTAGATAGTTGGTGAAGAATTGGGCTAGATGGTTCTCTCACCAGAGAGCTAGGGTGGGTGCAGGATCGGTTGGATCATGATAGTTTTATAGATGGCTGTTGTTCAGGGGGAAAAGGAAGGGTTGGCGATGGAGACCTTCGTGGAGGTCCAAATGGGAGAGAGGATGAATGGGATCAAAAGGCACAGAGGGTTTCCCCCTAAGTTGATGCCATCATAAATGAGGAAGAGTCCTCATCATCGGAGTAGTTCACTAGGGAAATCTTTGGAGTCTTGGAGGAGGAAGGTACTATGGAGGCCATTTGAGAAATGGTGGTGAGGAGGATTTGAGAAGCTTGATTAGGGTAGAGATGGGAGTGGAGATCACAGAGAGGAGGAAAGAGAGATTTTTTTTGTTTGTTTAGAATGATTGACGATTTTGAGGAGAAAGAGGAGTTCTTTTGAGTTTTTGAGGGGTTGAAGTGATGGTTGATCATTTATTGGGAAGAGAAGAAAATGATTAAGGGGTATCAATTTTGATTTTCCCGCTTGGCATTAATATTCTGTTATAGTGGGAAAAGATGCCTCATCGAGGATCAGGTTCTTATGACAAGACAATGATTTCATTTTTTGCACTTAATGAATAGTAGTTTTGAAAAGGATGTGCATACCTATAACAGGGACCAGGTCCTCACATGCTTTTTCCCATAAATGAAATACTGCTTGGATGTTGAGAAAATAGGGGTAATTTTATCATATCCCAGTGGTGACTCATTAAGCTGTGGTTGTGATCCTGTTAAGGAACAACACTGAGCCATTTATTGTATCTATTTATTATGTAAACACCTTCACTTTCTTCAAGTCCTTCTAGCCAATCACTAGGGGAGGTCACCTGCCATCTCTTTTTCAGAGCTAATTGATTAGATCAAGTGTAGTCTATTCTTCTCAAATTGCTCTCTACCTAGAGGTTTTGTGAATATGTCAATCACTTGCTCATCAGTACCACATGAAATCATCTGAATCAGCCTTTTCTCCACACTATCTCTGAGAAAATGATGTCTCACATCAATATACTTGGTTCTCTTATGCTGAAGTTTATGTTAAGCAACACCCATGATTTGAGAGCTTTGAATTTCCTGATCATGTGTACAAGCTTGACAAGGCTCTCTATGGACTCAAATAAGCACCAAGATCTTGGTATGACAGACTTTCATCCTTTCTTCTTGATCATGGGTATGAGAGACGGAAGATTTAAAACACTCTTTCCTTAAGGAGACAAGGAAAGAAGTTTCTCATTATTCAGATATATGTGTATCACATAATTTTGGTGCCTCTGATGATTCACTTTGCACTGAGTTTTCTTCCTTGATGAGCAGTTAATTTGAAATGAGCATGATGGGTGAATTAAATTTTTACTTAGGATTGCAGATCAAATAGACTGAGATTGGTACATCTTTCCACTAGTAGAAGTATATTAAGAAGCTAATGAAGAAGTTTGAGATGGAAAGTGACAAAACAAATGAGACCCTATTTCCACCACTACCAAACGTAATTAAGATGAGACAGGCCAAGAAGTAGCTAAAACTAAGTATAGAGGGATGATAGGATCTCTGTTGTATCTTACTCCAAGCATATCTGACATTGTGTATAGTATTGGTTTATGTGCTCATTTTCAATCTTCTCCAAAAGAGTCCTATCTGAAGGCTGTGAAGAGAATTTTTAGGTACCTCAAGAGTACTCAGAACTTGGCTCTATGGTATCCTACAAAAGACTCATTCAACTTAGTGGACTATGTTTATTATGTTGGATACTTGGTAGACAGGAAAAGATCCTCTGGAATGGCTCACTTCTTGGGTCCATGCCTGGTATCCTGGGCTACCAAGAAATAGAATTTTGTGGCATTGTCAATAGCTGAAGCTGAAAATGTGGCTGCTGCATCATGCTGCTCTCAGTTGCTCTAGATAAAGCAACAACTTGGTGACTGTGGTATTAATATGGGATGCATTCCCATTATGTCTGACAACACTAGTGCAGTAAACATGACAAAAAATCCAGTACAAATATCCATTCAGAAGTGCACTCTTGACATCTATTTGATGTATCTTAAACTCCATGTGAGATGCAAAAGCAATTAACATCCTAATTGCTTCTATTCTAGCCACTGGAGCAAAAGTCTCATCATAATCAATTCATTCCTCTTGATTGTATCCTTGCACCACAAGTCTGGATTTGTTCATGGTAACTATTCTTTGACTATCTAGTTTGTTCCTAAATACCCATCTGGTTCCAATAATGGTTATGTCTTCTAGTTTAGGCACCAGGTGCCATACCTTGTTTCATTCAAACTGATTCAACTCTTCTTGCATTGCCACAATCCAATCTGCATCCAATAAGGCTTTATTGATAGTTTGGGTTCTACCATTCAAATATAGGTTGAGTAGGTACACATATTTTTTATCTTGGACCTAGTTTGCATTACTGAATCCATAGGAGAGATAATGTTTTCAACAGGATGAGAGCTCTTGTATTTTCAATTTCTTCTATGAGGGAGCTCTAAAGGTCCAGGTTCATTCAGTTGATAGAAAGTTGTGTCTCCATGAGCAATCTCCTCCCCCGAGGCCACGATTTCTTTTGTTCCTGTGGGATTTTACTCAACTGTAGTAATGAAATCTGTGTGCAGATCTTTTTCTTGTTCATCTTCTGAGTCAGGCACCAGAGCAATACTCTCACCATCACACAATGCTCCTTTTTTGTTCACATAGTTGTCTTCATCAAATATTACATGTATGCTTTATTCCACACAGCTAGTTCTCTTGTTGAAAACTTTGTAGGCCTTGCTTTGGGAGGAATAGCCTAGGAATATTCCCTCATTACTTTTAGGATCAAATTACGCAGAGCAACCTTTCCATTATTGTGCATAAAATATTTGCATCCAAAAGGCTTAAGATAGGTGAGATTAGGCTTTCTCCCTTTGAGTAGCTCATATAGAATCTTGTAAAGCAATGACCTGATCATGCATCTATTAATAAGATAGTAGGTTGTGTCCACTGCTTTAGCCTAGAAGCTCTTTGGGAGCCCACTAATTGTGAGCATAGTTCTAGCCATATCTTCTAGAGACCTATTCTTCCTTTCTACTACTCTATTTTGTTGAGGAGTTCTTGGAGTAGAGAAATTGTAATCTATTCCATTTTCAGCACAATAAGTCAAAAAGATTGCATTTTTAAATTCAATACCATGATCATATCATAATCCTATCACTTCAGTATTCAACTTCTTTTGGACCAGTTTTGCATAGATTTGGAACACATCAAAAGTTTCATCCTTGAAACTTAGAAAGAGTGTCCATGTAAACTTGGAGTAGTCATCAATAATCACAAACATCTACCTCTTTCCACCTTGGTTGAGTACCCTCATGAGTCCACATGGATCCATGTGAAGCAATTCTAGATGTCTGGAAGTGCTTACCATCTTCTTGGGGTCGAAGGATGATCTTATCTGCTTCCCCCTGACACAAGAATCACATACCATGCCTTCTACCAGTTTTTTCTTAGGCAAACTGGTAACGTCCAAACACACTCTCCAATGAAGGAGGTGGAAACGGTTGTATGCAAACCAAGTACCCAACTAAGAGTCGAGGTCAAATCCCACAGAGAACAATATCAAGAGTAATTGAGAAAATGAGAAATTAAAACAACTTACTCTAATCCAAAGAACAAAAAAATAAAATAGTTTGGGGGGTTTTACTTAGAAACACGAACAAAGATAAAAAAAAAAAAGTAACTAAGATAAACAATTGGTTGATCAATGACCTTTACACGCAAGGATAACAATGGGATTTGAGAATGAGAATCAACTCACATCAATATGATCTACTGCAAAGTAATTTACTACTTCCTATTCAAGCATGGGTTAATCAAATATGCTTTGGAATCTTCAGTATCCGCCAGTATCTCTCGATAATCAGCAAATATTTCTCAACTAGTTCTCTCAAATATAGCTAAGTATCAAACTAAGATATTCCAATTTAGGCAACACTAGGATTATCATATTTCTAGCTCAAATCCATAAGATGAGATTTAAAGCCTCAAATCGTGCTAATTAATCTTTTCCCGATTTCAATTTACTCTTTCAAGCTAAATTAAGGTGTAAGGGAAAGTCCAAGGGTTGAACACTCCCTTTAGAAGCAATTAAAGCACAACATTAACTAGATAAGCAAAAAACAATTTCATAAACTAAGAAATATTTAACTAATTACAAAATCACAAGATAAGAATTTAATCCCAAATATTTCTTATCTTTAACACAATATCCAAATATCAAATCAATAACTACACCTACAAATATGAAATTATAATGCAAGAGTTGAAGAAAGGTTTAATGATTTCACAATAAAAAGCTTTCAATCTTCACTCCAATGGTGTAAGGTGTTGAACTTGCTCTCCAAGCTTGTCAAAAAATAATTGATAGGTCAAAGATAATTTCCAAATTGGCTCAAAAGAGTTTTCTGTGGATTGGGGATCAAAAAGTGTAAATTTTCAAATATGACATGTAGTTGTCGACTTCCTTCGTTGTGGTCGCATGACGAATCCTTGCGATCGTGATGGATTGACTTTTCTTTTATCGCGATCACGTCATTCTTCCTTGTGATCACGAGGCTTTGACTTCTGTTTGACCACAATCGCGGCACTGTAGCTCGCGATCTCGAAGAGAAATATCCTGCCAGTTTCTCTTATTCATAAAAACTCAATTTTGACTTTTTTTCATCCGATTCCTTTCCCGATAACTTCTAAATCACATAAACCTGTAAAATAGAGGTAAATGGTATCAAATGCACTGTTTTTCTCAATTATGCTATCAATAATATAAGATTAAGAGTTAAATAAATTGGTAAAATACCAACTTATTAAACCTACATACTTGAACTATTGCTTGTCATCAAGCAATTCAAACACTTCTTTATCAACAAGGGACACAAAAATACAAGGGCATTAACATCATGCCAAGCCAAGGAAAAACCACTTTAGGCACACATACATGACTTCGATTGGTACCAACAATTATTCCAAAACATGTGAATCACCACCCTTTTTCAAAAATAATTTTTACTTTCAATCTGGGCTTTCAAGCAACATATTAATCAAAGTAACAAGCGAATCATGACACTAAAGCATCAAAATTTACCTCATTATTACCAAGCAACTTTTTTTTATTCATTCCTCTCAATTGAAAAATGGAACAATTTCATAAATCAAGTCACATGTGCCCTCAAATCAAGTGAGTATCCCATACTTTATCAAAGTAATTTACAACACACTTGGGATAATGAATAAAAAGAATTTTCGCTCTCTCTCTCACAAAGAAGTTCAAATGCAAACAAGTAGTACCATAGGCTTGTCCTTCATGTAGATCACCACTAATGTAGACACACATGGCTTGAAATTAAGTAGAACTTCAGGGTTGAAATGCAGAATTTTCGATGAAGTTAGGGACATAATTTTGAAAAAGTGACTCAAATCCTCCCTAAGCACCTCAATTTGCAATACAAGCACACTTCCTTCACAATTTTCCATCCTTATTCACCTTTTTCAATTCATCCCTAGTCTTTTCTTTATTCACAAACTTTATTTTTTCTTCCTTTTCTTCTTTAATTTTGGTCTTTTTCTAAACATCAAGGGAGGTCTCATTTCATTCTTTCTCACCTTTAAAATAGCTACCACATCACTGTTTTTTCACCATACCCTCAAACTTAAGCTTTTAGCCAATGATTGTACTTTCAACATATTTTATCCCCAACTTAAGTTTTTAGCCCACATTTGTATTCACAAAGAAATTTAGGGAGGAGGGTATCAAAAGATGATCAATTTTAAGAACAAAATGGTAAAGCTTGTAACATGGTTGCCAAAGAAAAGGCTAGAGGCTCGAAAGGGTTGACTAGGGAAATATGCAAGAGTAAGAATTTAAGGTTAAGTCAGTATCCAAGGAAGGCCTAATATCATTTTTCAAGCTAAGCATAGTCTAGAATTGTTCCTTGAAATACATTCCGGGCAAGTTATCGACTAAGAGAAATGCAAAAGATTACACAAATAAATTTCACCACACATGGCACATGCAACTCAAAATAGAATATGTATCCACTAACCAATTGAAATAAATGACTCGAAGAAAGTCACTCATAGCTTAAAGAGACTACTTCATGAAAAAGAGAGCCAATAATTGAGTCTAAAGGTCACAACATGATTCATTATTCCATCATTTAAAACCAATAATTTTTGTGCCACTGCTGAGCTTGTGCATGCCACATGCACCCGCAAGTGGGAACCTATGGTATGCAAGTGAGGCGTAGAATCTAGACACTGACTGGCAAGTCACTTTCGTTACACTTGCATTCCGCAAGTCAAGACTTGCAGTTCATAGGTGGCAACAGTGAACTACACTTTCTGGGGTACTTACACTTCCCCAAAGAGATCAACCAATAATTCACATGTCAAGACTTAAATATGTTGGTAACAAGCAAGTTATGTTTTTATCAATACCTTTCAAAAATCATAGTTCACCCACTCAATCGAGATGATGATTTGCCCTTAAGAATGACGTCACCCAATCTATCATAGGGCCAATGATGAATCTCAACCGAGTGATGGCTACTTGGACTTCACCATACACTACTTCAATCCCAACCATAAAACCAAGGGTACTCGGACTTCCCTTATGCAAAAAGACACAAACACCCATGAAGCGACAATTTCCCTTAAGAAAGTCGTCACCCAATCTATCATCGGAAACTATCACTCAACACCAACACTAATGCAAAAAATAAAAACAATACAAATAAAAATAATAAAAGAACTAAAAAAAACTAAACTATCACAATCTTAATCACAGCTTATCAAGCAACACAGGCCCGATGAGGGCACAAAAATAGCATAACAAACCCGATAAGGGTGCACAAATATCCATACATAAAAAAAAATCAAGCCCAACAAGGGCACAAGTCAAAGATAATATAAACTCAAGCTTGGCAAGGGCACAAATACAACTAAAATAAAGTGCAACACCAATGCCACCCCCAACTAAAAACATTGCAGTACCCTCAATGCATAAGATCAAAACATGAGATAAGTTTGAGGGGGCTTCCTGAAATGTATCAATCAAAATTGGAGCTACTAGGCCCCAAAAGGACCAAGTCGGCCTCATCAACCTCCTCCTCATCATCAGTTCCACATAACTTCCTCAGTGTGCTCATCATCTTAGTGAGAAATTTACTTTGCTTCCTTTCATGCTCCCTTTGCTTCTTCTGTCGCCTTTCTATATTTGCCAACCTTTCCTTGAGGTATTATTGATCACGTGCCATATTTTCCAATGTAGATCCACTAAAGGTAGCAGAGGAGGATGGTCTAGGTCGCTGTGTGGAAGAACTCTCTCCCAGGCCTGAAGTTAAGCTAGCTACAAGCTAGTAGATATGAGTATCCATGCCATATACCTGACTAGAGATGTGCCTGAGTGTCAGGGGCCCAATCTTAAGTAGCTCAATATCATCTGCAGTTGTTGCTGATGTAACTGCCTCACTAGATTCGGATAATAAACCAAAGGACACGGATGCCACATCAATCTTTCTATTCTTATGTGCTTGTCTGACTCCCATCTTCTTCAGAGGATGGATTGGCTTCTCTGGGTTCTTCTCACGTATACCTTCTCTCTTTTCAACCCCAGCTTGGTAGCATAAGTATGTGATTAGAGAAGGGAAAAATAGACTCTTGGTTCCCTCAAGCACAACTTGCTGAATATCTTGCACTATTTCCCGACCAACATCAATAGGAAGTCTATCCATGATGACACAAATAACCTTGGCCTTATCAAGTGACACATCAGACTCATTCTTCAAAGGTATGATCAAAGAAAAAATAATGGAGAGCCAAGCCTTAGCTTTGGAAGTGAACTCAGAAGAATCAATTCTTAAATTCAAAGTTATCCACTGTGGGATTTTTCCATCATGTAGATTCTGCACAAACCATTCAGTATCCAACTCTTTAGCCTATGCTTTGTATGCCTCATTATCATCATTTGGAAGGTGGTAATATGCATTGATCAATTTAGGATCAAATTCAACTAGCTTGCCCCAAACCATCACAACCAAATCATTTACAAAGTTTGTATCAGGTTCATTGGCATAGAAGTCTCGGACTATAGTGAAATTTACCTTAATAAGCTCAGCGGCGAAGCACATCCAATCACTCGATACCAACCTCCCATAGAAGTCAGGTCATCTAGCTTTATAACTTTCCAATAGAATTCCATGCTCCCTGATAATGTTCTTCGACAAGTGACAATCACACAATTGGGAATATTTCAGGGAGAAAAATTTGCCTTGATCAAAATACTCCTCGTCGGACACTTGATCAACATCTTCTTAAGTTATTCATTCAATGCCAAAGTCATTTTCAAGCTTTAAGTACCTACAAAAGGAGTAAATATATCCAATGATTGTATGGTAATGTAAAGAAATGTATTATAACATGTTTAGGCCGAAGAAATGATGTAAAAAGGTTCTGAATAGAGCTGGGCAAAGCTACTATTTTGGGACAATTTTTGAAACTGTCAGGCATTGGTCATCGCGATCGCAGATTTTTCATCACAATCATGAAGACCATTATTTTATTTTAAAAATTTTGTTCATTGCAATCACGGGATTGGGCATCACGATCGTGAAGGTCATCTTCTTCACCAAGTTCCAAATTTGTATAGGCATTTTTTTCGAACAGGTGTTGTGCTCCATTTTCATAGTCCATTTGGACCAGATTTTGCTCAAAATTCTCATGCCAAAAATGCTCAACTCTCAACCAAACTTCACCTAACAAATTCATAATTTAAAACATAAATGAAACTTCAATTTTAAGAGCAAAATTTCTTCCCAAAAGTTCATTCTCACCATTGTTTCACACCAAGAAGATAATAAAGGAAGTAATTTCAAGAAGAGAAGGAAAGGGTGCACATACCTTTGAATTTGCAATTCGATAAAGCTATGGAATTGAAAGATTTGATGGAGATGGATTCTTGGGGCAATGGGAACGGACAACTTTTGTTTAAGTTCAAATAAGATTTTTGGGTTCCTTAAATGTTTTAAATGTTTTGTCAAACATTTGTACCTGGGAACCTCACAAAGAATTAAAAATCCATAACCCCATGCAATTGTGATAGGTTCATGCAATCGCGAAGAGTTATTGGAAGTTTAATTCATAGCAATCGCAATGGTCAAGGGTAGCGATCACGATGCTTTGAAGGTAGCGATCACGATGCTTTGAAGAATTCAGATTTTTCCAAATTTTGAGCAATTCACTAGTTGGAATCTTCTTTGCAGCTACATGTTGTGGGTGCCCACCTGTGATTGGTATATGCTTCGTAGGTCCGTCCAGTGGTATCCAAGGCTTGGGTCCTTCTCCCCTTCCTCTTGCACACCTAAAAACATATCAAAAAATTTTTTAAAAAAAGTGAAGTAAAACACATAAAAAAATTATTTAACCGATGGGTTGCCTCCCATCAAACACTCAATTTAACATCGCGGTGCGACGCAAGTAACTTTACTTGTCCCTCCACTTGGAGGATTTGAACATTTTCCAAATTTTTAAATCAAGAACCCTGTGAGTAGGCAAGAACACAAGAAGACCATTTTCTCGGTGTCGCATTTTGTACTTTTTTTCCTTCAAATAAGGGATGTCAATTTGTCTTCTAGACATGACGAACTTCAAAATGAACACACCTCGATCCTCCTCCTCCTCTCCAAAGTTCTCATAGGATCGGTTACTTTGACTTTCATTCATTCAATACCAAGCACAATGTTAAAAAATAGTTGGAATGAGATTTAAGTATCTCCATTTTCAAAGTTGCCCTATTCATGACATCCTCACTCTCGAATGCACTAGAATCCTCACTAATGATGTGTTGAACTTTGGTTTGCCACTCTAGTGTTATTCGTTCACTCGACATCTTGAACTACGTTTGGGTTGGTTGGTTGATAAATTCACCCTTTGCACATAAAAATCAATGGTGTCCTTTTCATCATTAGAAAATAACTCAAAACAACTACACATGTCTATTACATCATATGCCTCAAGTTTTGCATTATCTTGAGGGCTAGGCAAATCCTCCATGGATTATTTGGTGAGTTTCTCCTAGGGGTGGGCATAAATACCTAAAAACTAAAAAACCGAATCGAACCAAACTAATTCGGTTCTTCGGGTTTGGTTCTTTGGTGTGGTGTTCGGTTTTTTTTGAATTTTGGTTTTTTAGTTCGGTGTTCGGTTTAAGGGTCACGGTTCTTTGGTGCACCGAAGAATCGAACTTTTATTAGTAGAATTTTTTTAAAATATTTTAAAATCTAAATTATAATTTAACTTTTAGAGATGCATGTGTTTGTTCCTAAAATGAAAAGGGCATAGAAATCACAAAAAACAGAAACTAATTGATTTGTTGCTTTTAGTTGGCACTGCATGAAGGATGAAAAGGAGATGAAGTTTCAAGAAATTATCAAGCATGGAGAAAAATAATTCATAAGAGTAATAAATCTTTTGACTTAACTTTTGATCACAAATTAAACACATAAGATTCAATGCTGGAATTTGACATTTTGGAGAAACACAACAAAGCAAATGTAATAGCAAAAGGAGTTATAGAATCAAAGGCATCATTACCAGACGTGATGCAGTTGCCACCAAAAAATACTAAACATGAGGGTGTGTTTGGTAAGCTGAAAAATTAATATTTCCAAGAAAAATGCTTATTTTTTTAGAAAAATAAATAGTTTAGTCTGAAAGTACAAGAATTTGGTCTTATACTTTGATAATTTGATCCTTATTTTACTTCTTGTTTGCACCAAACAACCATTTTAAAAACACCAAATTAAACCAAACTGAAGTTAAAAAAAAACGAAACGAACCGAATTAGTTTGGTTCGGTGTTCGGTGAATACTTTTTTATAACCAAAAACTGAAGAACCGAACCAAAGTTTGATAAAACCAAACCGAAGAATCGAACGCTCACCCCTAGTTTCTCTTCCTCCTCCAATTTAGATTGGCGCTCAAAGAAGGATTCAATCATTGCTATCATTCTTTGTTTCACGGTCTCTTTAGCAATAACTTTTTCTTAAGGAGTAGGCAAATCCACCTTGGATTGGTTAGTGCGGTTTTCGTCAATGTCAAGTCCATTTTCATGTTTGGACTGCCACAATTTCTAACCTTTACTCTCTTCTTGCTTCATGAAATTTACATCCTCAGTCATTCCAGTTGTCTTTTCTAAGAGAGTTTGGAGCATTGCGTGTATACTCTCTGAACGGGCTCTTTGTTATTCACGTGCCAAGTCATGGCTCCTATCAAATTCACAAGCACCACTAAAAATTCGGTTAGAATAATTGGGAGGGGGTATGATAATTAGGATATTCACTCCAATGTCTATCTCAACCACTACATAAATGACAATTATACCAATTACATGATCGAGATAGTGTATAACTCTCTCTCCTAGGGCCAATTCTACAATCTAGCCAAAAGTGAGATCCTCCACAATGTAGACATGGATAATTAAAATATGGATTGTAACCACCAAAGTCATTAGAATTTTGAGATGCCATAGAATCAACAATAACAAAAAAAAAAACTAACTAGTCACAAAACACAAATATTCACAAGTTCAAACTAAAGCAAGTAAGCTCGAATTCTAAACTAACTTAATACGCCAAATTATTCTCCGGCAATGGCATCATTTTTGGTAACGTCCAAAAATACTCTCCAATGAAGAAGGTGAAAATGGTCATATGAAAAACAAGTACCCAACTAAGAGTCAGGGTTGAATCCCATAGAGAATAATATCAAGGGTCGAATCTCATAGAGAGCAATATCAAGGGTGATTGAGAAAATAATATTTTGACTTATTTTCATCCAATTCCTTTTTTGAGCACTTCTAAATCACATAAATATGTAAAATAGAGGTAAATCATATCAAATGCACTATTTTTCTCAGTTATACTAGCAATAATATAAGATTAAGAGTTAAATAAGTTGGTAAAAAACCAACTTATCACAGACCTAGTACCGGGTCTTTTGATACCAACTTATTGATCAATGAGAAGCTTGCAAGACCTAGTCTCTTGTGCCATAGCAATGAGCTGCCAGTTAAAGCACTAAGGAAAGTTAATTCTATTTCCTGTGGATCCATTATATCAGCGTTGTATACATTCTTGTGTCTTCTGCCTCTGAGTACCATATTTTCAGTCTTTGAATTAGTTACTATGCAGTCAGCTGCTGTAAACAGCACATCATTCCCTTTGTCACACATTTTGAATATGCTCAGCAGATTGTTCTTGAGATCAATCAAGTAATAGACATTCACTATGGCTTGAAAAGTAGACTTTTCCACCTTACAAATTCCAACAATTTTTCCAGTTTTTCCATTTCCAAAAGCCACTCTTCCATCTTGGAAGTTTGTGAGTGAGAGAAAGTTTCTTTATTCCATGTGATATGTCTGGAGCATGCACTATCCAGATACCAGGGCTTGCTCTTTTCCATTAGATTCACCTATAAAGATTAAATCAGAGGTTAGACTTGGGTACCTAGATCAACTTGGGTTCCTTTGTGTGAGTAAAAGGATGAATCAAATATTTCTTAGTCCAATGAGAAAGATACCAACTTTTGTTGGGAACTTTCCTCAATTTTTAATGCCTGACCTTATTCACAAAGTTAAAGTTCTTTTGTTCAGCTCTATATTATGAACGTCACTATTTTTTGAGATGTCCTTCTTTACCATAAGAGGTACAGAACATCAACATAGAGGGGTTGATCTGTAGAGCTTTTTAGTTTTTAGGTTTGAATCCTATCACATGTTTAGAGGTGAATTGACTATTCTGAATGTGAAATAGCAAGGTCGAGGATTTAGTCCACCTTTGGTTGTGTTCCAACTCAGTTTAGTTCTATTTAACCTTTTTACCATCCATTGTTCTTCTCAAACATATCCTGAAGACTAACATTCAATTTATTGATGTCATCTTTCAAGTTCTGTTGAAAAATGGTGGCTTTTTTTTCTCTTTTGTGAGAGAATTTTTTCAAGGGTTTTTAGGGACAGATTTTATTCTTCAAGAGTCTCATAATCCAATATCATAGATGAATACTCATTTATCAATTGATCTTTATTAGAACAGGCAGAGTAGTAGGCATCTATGAGAATAGATGAAAGAGACTCAAGTTTCCTTTTGGAGTAATTTTTCAAATTAGGTTTAAGGTTTGAGTAACATACCTCAGTATCTCCTTGATCATACTCATTGTCTGAGTCTGATCCAGCCATGAGGGAAAGTATGGTCTTCTTTGAGTTGTCTTCTTCATTCTCATCCTCAGAGTCACTGATGACTAGTAGTGCTAGAGTATCTTCATGACTTGCTTCAATCATAGCCAACATTATGAGGATCATCCTTATCACATTCATTAGAACTTTCTCCCATGACTGTCAGGTCCCTTTGCACAGCTATGTGAGCTTCTTGTGAGGTCATCTTTCTATGTGAGGGGAGAGTTAAGGCTCTCCTTTGGTCTTTTGTTTTTTCACTAATATTTTTTTTGTTCTTTACAGCCTATAGTGGACAGAACTTGGTAAAGTGATCAGGGTTTCCACACTTTTGATAGAGTTATTGAGAGTCCTTTTCAAGATTCCTAGGAGTTCTCCTTTGAAAATTTTGACCTCTTTTGAACATACGCTGGAACATCCTAGTCACTAGAGCTAAATTCTCTTCTTCATAGTCAATAGTTTTAGCTGCCTTGAGAGACAAAGTCTTCTCCTTCTTGTTGGTCCTAATCTCCTTGTCTTGACTCTTCTTAACTTCATAGGTTGTTAAGTTTTCAATGAGTTCATCCATTTCTAGGGTATCAAGGTCTCTAACTTCAATGATAGCTTCTACTTTGCTCTCCCATGACTCACGAAACACACTAAGAAGCTTTTTGGACAGCCTTACCTGTGAGAATGAGTTCTCCTAAAGAGTAGATTTCATTGAGGATTGTAGTGAACCTTGTGTGCATATCCTGAATAGTTTCTTCATCTTGAAGAGTTCATATTGTCTATTCAGGTTATCAATCTTGGCTTTCTTGACAGTTGAGGTAGCTTCATGAGTAGTTTGAAGAGTGTCCCATGTATATTTCGCATCTTGACAAGAAGAGATCATGTTGTATTCATCAGGCCCTATATCACAGATGAGAATCTTTTTAGCTTTGGAATTATGATTCTTTTCTTTCCTTGGGAACCTGATTTTTCCCATCTATAGAGGTTTTATGGGGATAGAAGGTCCATTCAGAATAATATTTCATAGATCAGGGCTTTCTCCAATTAAGTAATCCATCATTTTATTTTTTCACCAGCCATAGTATTTCTCATTAAACAAAGGTGGTCTTGTTTGTGAGTCACCGTCCTGAGCAGTTGGAGGAGCAGCCATAGGATCCTTTTCAAGGTGTTATTCTTAAAAGAAAAGATATGCTCTGATACCAATTGAAAAGAACTAGTGTCAACTGATAATACAAGAACTAGGTTCTCATACACGTAAGTAAGAACTGTAAAGTAAGGAACACATAACTTTACGTGAAAAAATTCCTTACTCAAGGGAGTAACGATCACGGCCTATGAGATGCAGTATTTAACAAACCAAATTACTAAATTCAACAAAGCATGTTTTATGATTACAATTCAATAATCAAAGGAACTAATTCTAGCACCTATTTTCAGCAGCTAGCTCTAATTGTTCTAGCAACAACTCTCCAAGAAGTCAAACTCACTTCTTGTTACAAGCCTCACCAATTCTTACACAATAGAATAGCTATGACTCTAACTAAACTATTACAGATTCACACAAAATTTAGTTTTGTATCAAGAATAATCAACTCAGGGTTATTCTTAAAGTTTCAATGATTGTTGGCTCAAAGTCCTACTACTTCTAGAGCATAATGTCTCCTTAGTACATGCAATAGGGTCGTGATTCTCGAACTAGGTCTTCTCCATATATTGCATTTATGTTTGTGGACTTTTGTCCAAGCAATGTAAGGAGAGCCCTAAGCACATACGGTTTTCTTTTCTTGGTCTTGAAGGATTCGACTAAGAACCTTTTTTTTAGTTTTTTCAGGTATTTGGTAAGTAAAAAAGTAATTAAAAAAAGCTAAAAACTTATTTTAAAAAAAACTAAAAGCTAAAAGCGGGACCCCCCCAACTTTTTGCTTTCAGCTTAAAATTCTTTTTAAGTTTGACCAATACATTTACCCTTTTATCCTTTATAATTTCCCCTAATTCCAACACTACTCTCACTTTTCAGCCCTAAAACATATGGAAGTACTCTCTTTTCTCTCATTTTCATCCTGCTTCTCCATCTTTCTCTTTCTCCTACAATAAAAAAGTACTTAACATCACTTGTTTACCAAAAACATTTATAACTTTTTAATTTCAGCACTTTTTATCCATACACTTATCTACTTATTTATAAGCACTTATTTTCAACTTTTAATCACATTGTTTAAAAGGTACTTTTTTAAAGCAAATCCAAACAGGCTCTAAGTAGAATCCTTATGTGATTCTAATTCCCATATATAATTTTTTCTTGAATTATGTGTCCTTGAATCATGTGACACACACGCTTCTAATCAAATAAGGACCTGGCACAAGCTTTGTCTATCATCAAAACATGCAAGTAAGTTAGGAGAATACAACATTAACCCTCAAAGTTTCTTCAGAAAGGCTATATATCCACGTGTGAGCAGTAATTTCCTTTGACATATACTCAAAAGTGAAACCACATGCTCTTCTCTCACTTCTCAATAATCTGTATCGATCTCACATTTTTGCAGCTACGTCTCTTTGAAGGTTGAATTGGTGGATTTTTTGGCCTTTTCTTGTCTCTTTTTGGTTATTCTTATTTCCCCCGTTGTTACTTTCATAGTTTTACTATGCTTTATGTGATTTTATTTTCTTTTTATTTGTGAGTTTTTTCTCCCTTGTTTTTTATTTTTTCTTGCTTCTTTGTTTGTTCAATTAATCCGTAGAAATATAGGAATAAAATATATTGATGCAATCGTGTGTTCAAAGTTTTGTTTGTACTTTGATTTCAGCTACTTTCATCATTGCTCAGATTGAATTTTTTGTTTCCCCTTCTTGATTTGTTAGTTTGAGTTGTGTGTCAGTAATATATCATGTTTGCTTTCTAATGTACATAGGGCCTTTGATAGTATGCCTAAATCAATTTTCTCTCCTTTTTTGATTGTACATTTATAGAAATTTTGTGAGATTATCTTCAATTATAAAAATTTAAAATCTGAACCAAATTTTAAAATTCAGCAATATAAACAATAAAGAAGCCAGTGTATATATGTGCTAATAAAATTTAGAGTATTTCAATTAAAATGACTTTAGACATTAACAAAAGTACTTGATACCTGATTAGAATATATATGTACAACACATAATTTTTGATTGTGTATGAAAGTAAAAGCAATGACTGAGAGTGTGATAAAATTTAAAATATTTAAATTTGTATATATAATTATCATTAGCAAGAGTTTGGACATTAACAAAAGGATATGCGTCTGAGTTTTAGATACCATAAATTGAAGAGCACTTTAATTAGTGTGGCTCGTCAACTCTTCCTGCCCATATTATTGTCAAGATATCTTTGGTGAACACATGTCACTAAGATTCAACATTCATTGAATAACGATGAATATTTATGATTGGACTTTAAAATCCAAATTGTAGACATGAGTCGGGAGCGACAAAGCCCAGGGAAGAAAATCAGATTTCAAAATCTGATTTTGAAAGATGAAAAGGTATTTTTACCTATATAGTAGTAACATCTTATTTTCTTTGCATAATTATATTATTTACCTATATCTCAAAAAGCTATTAAACTTTATAGGAGAAATAATTAGGGCAGTTGTGTATGATGATGATATTAGACATTATGCAAATAAGCTTATACTCTTGGATATATATATATTTGATCTCCGTTGTAAAAGTATAAGTTTCATCAATTTTGTACGATAGATTAACACATAAATTTTATTGAGTACTTGGCAGAGAACTATAGTTGAACATGTCAAACCAACTATCGAGCTTGAGAAATCACTATTGTTGTCGACGAAGCTGAATATCACAATTTTTGAGCGTATTGCTCATATGGCTGCTGCTCCTGCTGCAGAAATTGATCTAACGCTCCTACCAACTATTTTCCTGCTGAAATTTATATGTCTATACATACATACTGATTACATTTTCTTATTTTTTTTAATAGCAGATATGGTAGGAGTTGTTCTTCATTGTGACCTTCTAAAATATGCAGGCCGCACTCAAAATAAGTGTCGGGAGATTACTGTTGTTGACAATCAGCAAGTAGAACATTTCACATTATACACTTTTATTTCTCTTTTTAAAATATACACATTCTTATAATAGATTCCCAATAAATTGATATTATTTTTTTCACGCAGGCAATTTCTACTCACTTAATGTGACGACTTCAGAGAAGTTGAAGAAAGTGAACTGCAAGTTAAGATCGAGAAGGATGAAGAGTTTTTTGTAATCCTTGAAAGGAACATGGGAATATCTCTTTATCATGGTATGCATGTATTAAAATGTTTCACTTAAATATACTTATATAAAATACATCATTACACAAATATCACATACATATTTGATGCTACAGATCATATTCAACTCAATAATATATATAGATCCTACTTACCCACAAGCATTCGAGCTCATTAATCGGTATCGACTTTTTCCTCTTTCTCTCTAACTTTAACATGCCTTGAAGAGAATATTCAATAATTTATGTGGTGTGATGATAGGGCAAAAACAAACAAAGACGTGCTTACAAGAAATGCATTGGGCAGCTTCTCCGGGTCATCTTCCCCTCCGCGAAAAAAAGAAAAAAAGAGTAGCCAAAAAAAGGAGAAAAAACAATGAGAGAGAGTGAGAAAGAGGAGAGGGGAGGGGAGAGGAGAGAGAGAGGACGGGAGAGGGAGAGAGGTCTGTGTGCGTGAGATAGAGAGAGAAAAATTGGCTATAAGTTGTCATTATTTTAACTAAAGTACATTTAGTGGTATATGGCTAAACTTGAGCCAATTTTTCCTAATGGCCACCCCAGGTCCCTTCCTCAATATTTAAATTATAGAATTTTTTATTAAAGAAAATTTCATTATTTACACCGACTACCTAAGTGCCAAATAAGAGTTTTATTTTCTTAAAGATAAAGTAAATGTTTTTTAAAAAAAATATATCAACGGTGAATAATATTGTCACTGATCAGTCTTGTGTAAACGAAAACTACTACTCTATCTGTTCCATATTATTTGATCCATGCTAACTTGACATACCCTTAAGAAAATATTGTTAGGTGTTTATTTATCATAATTAAATTAATCTTATTAATTATGCTTTAAAAAATTAAACTTGACTACTATTATTATTTTATATAATTATTTAATGAAGTCAAATACATATAGAATTTTATGGAGCAGCTATTGGTAACACAAATTTTGCAACCAGTGAGAAACAAATAAATCAATTAAAATTACGTGAACATCCACATCAATAAGTAGCATGTTGACGAGGAGGTGCTTTACTCCCTCTTATAATAAGAGAAAATACCAAGCACGCATATAGAGATGATATCATAATTGACTTCCACCCTGCTGAAACGAAAAGATTTTCCCTTTATAATACAGGAAATATATTTCTTGCACTTTTTTGGGTATACGTTGTACTTTAGCATGTTAGCTAACTGGCGTTTGAATTTGATTTTAATACATTTGTGAAAATTTGTTATTTTAGAAGAAGTTTTTTCGAGAAAAAAAAAAAGGAAACAGTTGTTTATTCATCTTAATTTGATATAAACATTGAATATGAGTGTTAATTAGCCTCATGGAGTGGACCAGATGGATCCCCTAGGGGCTAGGACCTAGGTTAATTCGAACGATTAAATTCAATTTTGTTTTCAAGATTCCAATAATGAACCCATAGAAGGCCAAAGTAATAAAGGTGTTCGACTAGTGCTATAAATCATGTTGTACTATATAAAAAGAAGGGGTGGGGGGGGGGGGGGGGGGGTCCAATGTAACTATATATATCTGCTTTAGCAAATAGCTGGAAGTCATATATACAACTTGCTGTTACTGAAACACACACTAGGATAGCGCCAGCCAAACTTGAAATATTAGATATTGTCTCTATAGGGGAAAAAAAATACGAGGGTCGAGATAATTTTACAAACAGACTAAGACGTGTTTTCAGTTTTCGTGTTCTTATTTTATAATGTTTTGGTTCATCTTTCAACTTAACAAATTAACAAGTATCTGAATTTGTCAACCAAATATATCTTGAAAAAGAAATTAAATGTATCTTGAAGATCAGTGTTACTGTTTTGGTGTATATTATTTATTAGTGAGGATGAATAACGTGCTACCCACTTGAAATAAATAAATCAAGGTTAGTCTTTTTCTGTATATTATGAGTAGGAACTTTTCTTGCTTTTTTTATTTTTAGTTAGAGCTGACATGAAAAACTATCAGCAAATTAATTCCTATAATTCTTCCCCAACTGCAACTCGTTGTCTCCTTTTTTTTTTTTTTTTTTTTTTTTTTTTGGGGCGGGAGGGGGATGTATGAGGAGATAGCATTGTCTGCGTTTACAAAGGGAAATAAAGGAAAAAATACTACTCCCTTTCGTCTCATTTATGTAACGCAATTTGACCAATCAAACACGATCGCGAGAAAATAGGAAAATCAAACACACTCAAAGTGTTAAAAATTTTAAGAAAAATACTCGGTCATGAACATTGTAGAGAAATCTTGAAAGTTTGAGGCATGTTAATGATACGGTCCTTAATAATATTTCACTGGATATAGGTGTATCCTCCAGAATTCAACAAGCTCTTCAAGTGTAAAACTAGGAGCACAAAACTAACAAAAATTAAATTAAATTAAAACCTTGCACATTCATAGAATATCAGGGGGAAAGTTTGTGTTATGATGTCTCTCTATTACTTGTACGGAAAAATAGAGAGTATATAATATAAAGTCTTAAAATAATTCTTTTTTAAATATCAAATAAGATTTTCTAACATAAAAAGCTTAAGTTCCATATAAATGTAGTTATGACTTACGTGTAAGAATATTTACAAAATTCGATTATTTATAAGACAAATATTATAAGTATGTTTTATATTAAGTTATAGTAAATGATAACTTGATATTAAAAAAATATAAACTAATATACTATCACAACTTAAACAAATTAACAGTATAATTTTCTTTTTCACTTTCTCAAAGCACAAATCAGAAAATAAGGAAAGCAAAGAAATAAAGCGCCGCCGTTGCTTGCTCCTCTAGATCTTTTGGCAATTTTGCACCCATTGAAAGTGATATATATCTAACACCTCCCAATTGAAATGACACTCCATAGTTATTCGCTGGTTTATAATTGGCTGCGGAATCAAAATTTTTGTTAAGAAAATTTAAAATATAAATATAAATGTAAAAAAAATTAAGAAGATTTAAAATTTATTAAATATATAAATTAATTTTATATAATATATATAACATAATTTTTTAATAAAGAAAATTCAGATAAATTTTTACCTCCTACTATGTCCCTATCATCATTATGTGAGTAAAATTCAATCTATTCAAGTGACATCTGACTGTACAACTTTATGTGCATGGAAGAAAACTGAAGTTGCAATCTACCTATAAATTTCAGCTACTAAAGCACTTCTCATTTCCCGATTACGACATAGAAAGTGGGAATAGCTGGTTAACTAGCTACTTCTGTCTTTCCATATCATGTGACACTTATCTATGATAAAAAAAATTCTTTTTTAAAAATGATATTATCTTATTTGAAAATAAGTTAACTTGAAATATTGTATTTTACCTTTAACAATATGCATGGGCTGATATACAATTTTAGGGTTTAGCCTACTCCAATAGTTTTGATTTAATTCAATCCTATATATAATTTAAGAAATCTACTAATTACTTGTGCAAGTATTAACCCAATAAATTGTTATAAGTAAATTTAATGACATCTCGAGTCTATAAGGTTTAATAGCATGTTTGACCAAGCTTATTTTTTGACAAAAGTGCTTATTTTTTTCTCAAAAGTGTTTATTTTAAAAAATTAAAGTGTTCGGTCAGCTTTTGGTAGAAAATAAGTGTTTCTGGGGAGTAGTAAAAGCTGTTTTTCCTAATCTTAAAAAAGTAGTTTCTCCCTAAAAGCATTTTTTTGAAAAAATATTTTTGATAAAAATACACTTAAAAACAAATTTGATTAAAGTTTTGTCAAACACTAATTGTTGCTCAAAAGTAATTTTTAAATTTATTGGTCAAACACAAATTGTTTCTCACCAAAAGTATTTTTTTGAGAAGTACTTTTGAAATAAGCACTTTTCAAAATAAGCTGGTTTTAGAAGCTTGGCCAAATAGGATCTTGAATCTGCTTTTAATGGCATGCTATTACCACAATAATCTCATGAAAATCATAAATTTTAATTATTATTATTATTTTTTTCAAAAAAGTTATGTGTCTAATCAAATTATGCTACAAAAATTGAATCAAGAAATTCCTTATATATATCAAGCATTTCCTTAAAACGCAAGGTTGGTGAAAGTATTTCCTTGTAAGTTAAACTTGGTGAGCATTCTTTGGGCACTTTTCCCACCCATTTACGTTTGGATCCTCGTATCTGATTCTTTCAGTTGCTTTAACTTTCCTTAGTCTTATTGAAATTGTGATGAAGTTCTTGATGAACTTCTATGAACAGAGAAGATATTTGAGGGAGAGAGAGAGATGAAGAGAACTGATAGAGAAAGAAGAATGATTAATTTCTATTTAGAAAAAGTGTGTTATGAGTATATATCAGTAGGCTATATATAGAGTTTATGCTAAACAAGTGGTGAGCTAAGATAGTTAGTTGTAACTACCATAACTACTTATTATAACTAATTATGTGACATGATAGTTTATATACTTACTGTTACTTAATCTAACTAACTTTAACAACTTCTTAATCTGTTACTTAGCTCACTTAACACACCCCCTCAAGTTAGGTGCCATGAATATGTTAAGCACACCTAACTTGGAAGTGAGATACAGATGTTGAGCTTTGAAGAGTCCTTTGGTAAGGATGTCTGCAGGTTGTTCAGAAGTAGATATGTACTGTGTTTGAATGTAGCCTTGTTGTATCTTTTCTCTGATAAAATGACAGTCAATCTCAATGTGTTTTGTTCTTTCATGAAACACAGGATTGACTGCTATTTTTATAGCTGATTTGCTGTCAGTGAATAGCTTGACAGGTAGAGTAATCTTGATGTCCATTTCTTTGAGTAGTCCTATAAGCCAAGTTAATTCAGATACAGTGGTTGTCATGCTTCTGTATTCTGCTTCAGCTTAGCTTTTAGAGATGGTAGTCTGTTTCTTAGACTACCAAGACACCAAGGAACTACCTAGTTTGACTAAATAACCAGACACTAATTTTCTAGTATGTGTACAAGCTGCTCAGTCTGCATCACAGTAAGTAGTTACCTCTTCAATTGGTTTGCTGGAAATGTGAACTCCTTGTCCATGTTGCATCTTCACATATCTAGCTATCCTCAGTGCTGCTTCCATATGTGATTTCTTAGGCTTTTGTAGGAACTGACTTAGTGATTGAACACTGAAGGATATATCAGGCCTAGTGACTGTTAAATAGAGCAGTTTGCCAATCAATCTTTGATAGCTTCCAACATCTGCCAATAAAGGATCCTGGGTGCCATTATTCTCCTTAAGATCATCATACTCCTTACTTGTTAGTTTTGTGTTTGGATCCATAGGAGTATATGCAGGATTTGCAGATGATAAACCAAGTTCTGAGATAAGTTCCAACACATATTTTCTTTGATGCATTATGATTCCCTTGTCTGATCTGGCAAACTCTATTCCAAGAAAAAAATTCAGCTCACCTAAGTCCTTCATTTTGAAGACTTGTTGTAGTGAAGCTTTTGCTTCCTGAATCAGTTTCAAACTATCTCCAGTTACCAACATATCATACACATAAACTAGAATAATCACAATTCCTTCATTTGTTCTTCTTGTAAACAGTGAGTGATCATATTGACTTTGCTTGAACTTGAGCTTGAGCAATGCTTCAGTTAACTTAGTGTTTCATTGTCTAGGAGCTTGTTTCAAACCATACAAGGACTTTGTGAGTCTACATACTGATTTATTCTCCTCCGGACTTACAAAACCTTGTGGAAGATCCATGTATATCTCATCATACAAATCACCTTGTAAAAAGGCATTATAAACATCCATTTGATGGATATGCCACTGCTTAGATGCTGCAATTGCCAAAACTGTTCTTACTGTCACCATCTTCACAACTGGAGAAAAGGTCTCCTGATAATCAATACCTTCTTGCTGGCTATAACCTTTAGCCACTGGCCTTGCTTTAAACCTTTCAATTTCACCTGATGCTTTGTATTTTATTTTGAAAATCCATCTACAACCTATTGGTTTCTTTCCTTCTGGAAGCTTGACAAGTGTCCAGATGTTGTTGCTTTGAAGAGCTTCTATTTCTGCTCTCATAGCCTCTACCCACCTAGGATCTTATATAGCTTCTGCATATGTATTTGGTTCTGTAACATCAGAGAAAGCAGATAAGTAAGACTGATATTTAGTAGACAAGTTGTCATATGTTATATAGTTAGAAATACTGTATGGAGTTGTAGAATGCATAGAGTTTAAGGAAATGAAATCTTTCATCCAGATTGGAGGTTGCTTGGTTCTGGATGACACTCTAACAAAAGTATAAGGTTATGTCAGTCTTGCATTATCCTCAACTTGAACTAGATTCTGAGGAATCTGTTCCATCACATTAGGAGCCTGTACTATAGGATAATGTACTACTGTTTCATTGACTTCTGTAGCAGGCTGATGTGTGTTGGAGATGAATTCTGTATTAGCTACATCAACATCTTGCAAGTCAATAAGTCTATTGTTATAGGTAGATGAATCATCTTCATAGGTGGACAACTCAGTATTTTGAAATAAAGGACTTGTAGAGCTAGTGTTTCTAAAAGGGAATTCAGTTTCTTTGAAGATAACATCCCTATTAACAAAGAATTGTTTTCTAACAAGATCATATAGAACATATCCTTTTTGAGTTTCAGAGTATCCCATAAACACTGCTTTCCTAGTTCTGGATAAGAGTTTATCATTTTGAGATACTATTTTGGCATAACAAAGACATCCTAGTAGTCTGAAGTGAATAAGAGAAGGTTTTCTATTGTATAATTTTTCATATGGAGATGACTTTACCATAGATGAGGGTAGTCTATTAATTATGTATACAACTGTAAAAACACATTGTCCCCAGAACTTAATAGGTATATTAGCTTGTAACCTAAGAGCTCTGGTGACTTCTAGTATGTGTCTATATTTTCGTTCAGCTACCCCATTTTGCTGAGGGGAATAGGGACAAGATTTTTGATGTATGATTCCTAACTGTTTGAATATGTTAGTACAAACTTCATTGACAAATTTTGTACAATTGTCACTTCTACAGATTTTAACAACCTTGTTAAACTGAGTCTTTACAAACATAAGAAAATACTGCAAAACAACACAAACATCAGACTTTAATCTAAGAAGATAAATTCATGTCATCCTTGAACAATCATCTACTATTGTCAAAAAGTATTTATAACCTTCTACAGTAGGAGTTTTATAAGTCCCCCATAGATCCATATGAATCAAATCAAAATATTCACTACTTTGTATGCTTCTTACAGGAAATGGTACTCTTATTTGTTTAGCACTAGGACACACAGAGCACTTATCTATTACATTGGCAATAGTTTGCCTTTTATTTGGAATCATTTTACTAAGTACTGAGATTGACACATGACCAAATCTCATATGCCACAAGTTGATATCTATTTGATTCAAAGATTGAGGGTTATCAGTAGTTTTAGCTGATAGAACTACATCAGTATTGACAAACAGTTTTGCAAGTTGATTAAGTAGGTAGAGTTCTTCTTCTTCCCTACCAATCTCCTTCATCTTCCCACTTGAGAGATCCTGAAATATACAAAAGTCGGGATAAAATAGAGCAGCACAATGTAATTCTTTAGTAGCCTTGGATACAGACATTAGATTAAACTTGAACTGTGGTAAATGAAATACATTTTGTAGTGTCCTATGTGGAGAGATAGAACTACAACCAGTGTGTGTAACAAATGATATGTCACCAGTAGGTAAGCAAACTCTTTTTGGATTTACACTTTCAGTGACTGTATGCTTGTCAAGCATATTGATATTGGATACCATACGGTTGGTAGCTCCAGTATCTATAATCCATTCTCCTATACTAGTAGATACTAAGAAAGCTCGGCTAGTACCTGAATCTGTACCTGGATCATTACTTGGTAAAGAACTGGTACTGGCTATGTTAGCACTAGCAATACTTTGAGCTTGATTTGACTTATTCAGCATCTGCAAGAGTTGTGTATATTGCTCCTTAGTGAAAATACAAGCTCCAGGTGGTGTCATATTTGCAACTTGCATCTGATTCTTCCCATTGTTCTCCATTTGTTGATACAATCCAGTAACATTTGCCACTACATGCCCTCTATCACTACCTTGATTCCCAGCATGTTCAGTTGCTCCAAAATAACTGTCAGACTCAATTTGAACATTATGAGCATTGTGATATGTAGGATGACCATTCCCTTGTACAAACTTCTTTTTCTTGTTGAAGTTAGGAGGATAGTTGGCTGGATATCCTACTAGTTTATAGCAGTTATCTTTTATGTGCCCTTTCATCTTGCAATGATCACACTGAATGTTGTAATCTCTTTCTTTCCTGAACTTTGAAGGCCCTGCTTTGGATTACATAACAGAGGCATCATAGTTGCTTGGAGCTGCACCCAACAAGCCAGTAGATGTAGGTGCAGAAACTTTTTGGCTTTCATCACTCATAATCATGGCATATGCCTGAATCACAGATGGTAAGGGACTCATTAGTAGCAACTGACTTCTTGCCTGAAGATATGAGTTATTAAACCCCATGAGAAATTGATATAGTTTATGTCGTTGACGGTAATCCACAAACTCTTTAGATTTGTCACACTCACAACCAGGAATAGGCACAAGAGATTCAAACTCATTCCAAAGATCCTTTAGCTTAGTGAAATACACAGACACAGACATAGTACCTTGGATCATAGTTGCAATATCTCTATGTAAATTGAAAGTTCTTGAGCCATTTACTTTGTCAAACCTTTCCTTTAATTCTTCACACACAACCCATGCATTCGAGGCATAGACAATACCATTCAACAAACTAGAAGAAACTGTGTTCATGATCCAAGAAAGTACTACAACATTTACTCTTTCCCATTGCCCCCACAATTCTTCTCTAAATTTTTCTTTCTTCCAAGTTCCATCCACTATTCCCATTTTATTTCTTCCTAACAGAGCTATGCGCATTGATCTACTCCATATTGCCTAATTTTCTGTACCAGATAATTGGATGGAGACTAGAGAAATTCCACTTACATCAGTTGTATGCAGAAAGAGAGGATGATTGTGATCTATGATTTGTGCAGACCCAATTGATGTTCCTCCATGTGTTGACTGTGAGGGATGAGGAATTTGAGATGAACTTCCTCCAAGATTGCCATGAGTTTCATCTGGTACTCCTGAATTCGTCATTGACACACTTCAGTAAACTTCCAGATTTTGTACTGAATCAATCAAGAACCAATAATCGAAGTATGATTCTTCTTCCAGAAACGAAATGTCAGAGTTCTTTTAATTCACAGAACTCATTGCTCTGATACCATGAAATTGTGATGAACCTTGATGAACTTCTATGATCATAGAAGATATTTGAGGGAGAGAGATAGATGAAGAGAACTGATAGAGAAAGAAGAATGATTAATTTCTATTAGAAAAAGTGTGTTATGAGTATACATCTGTAGGCTATATATAGAGTTTATGCTAAACAAGTGGTGAGCTAAGATAGTTAGTTGTAACTGCCATAACTAATTATTAACTAATTATGTGACATGATAGTTTATATACTTACTGTTACTTAATCTAACTAACTTTAACAACTTCTTAATCTGTTACTTAGCTCACTTAACACTTATCGTGAGAATATAACTTATGAATGGATATCAAACGTTTTTGGTGATTTAGTCTCCATACATAAATAGAGAAACATTCATTCCCCATTCTAACATATTCATCTTTCACATTGAAAGATGTAAAGTCACGTGACATTTTAAAAAAAAATTACCCTAGTTAATGTAAACTATTCACACTAGTTAGTGAAAACATTTTGAATTTAACACTAGTTAAGAAACTATTAATTTCACACAAGGGGACGGGATAATTAAAATAAGATAGGCTAACGAGAAAATAAAGCTCAATATGATTTTGTTACTTTAATACAAAGTGATATGATTTAATAAAACAAAAAAATTGAGCTCTCTTTCCAAGAAATGAAAAATCACAGTGTGAGGGGATCGGATATTTCCAAAAAGTTAAATACTCAAACAAATTCGGAATTTGTTCTTAAAAATATTGTAAACTTCACACAAGAATATAATAACCAGACTAAATAAATAAATCATGACTAGAAAATAGAAGTTTCAACCAAAAAGTTTTCCGACAAAATCATAAAGAGAGAAATAAAAAGTGTGATGGTGTACATGAAGACAAGAAAATTTGTGGGGAATAAAGGGATACATCAAGGATAAAAAGATTGTCCTACTGGTTCGTCCAACTTGATAAGCAAACGAATTTAAATTATATAATATAAAAAAGAATATTTATGCAATTAAATAAATTTATGAGTAATTGTACATAACTTTATTTAATACTAGAATTGACTGATAAATTAAAATAAGTATATTTGTGCATATAACTTAAATCCTAAATAATGATATATAATATTCTTCTGCTGGATAATGGTTTTAGGAAGGGGGGAAATGTCAGCATTGGCGCGGCATCAATTTTATATGAAATTAAAGGAGACGAATCATTCCCAGAATGTTTTTTTATGCCTTTTCGACAATTCTCATATGCTATTCTAATTTTCCGGTTTATCGTTCTCAGACATTCTGTCTTACTCCGTTCAAAACAAATACTTTCTCCATCTCAATTTATATAAAAAATTTAATTGTACAAAAATTTAAAAAAATAAAAGATATTTTTGAAAAACTAGTAATTTAAAATAAGTTATAAATATTTGTGTGATTATAAATTATTTTATTAAGATAAAATATGTACTTCAAAATTAAACTATTATTGAATATAATAAAAAAGTGACATTCTCTTTTGAATTTGACTGAAACGAAAAAAAATATATCACATAAATTGATACAAATGAAATATAGAACTTTTATCAGTTAAATCATTTTTTTTTTCGCATATTAGTTCCTACACTTTTTACGTGTTTACCTAAAACGATTTGGTCTTATTAATTTTGAACTAATTTCTGAAGTTTTTATTGGATATTTTTTGTCTTCATTTTTTTTTCTCTAGACAACTTAGGTTAGGCAGCTTCTACAGTTTAGAAACAGCCAACAAACTGAAGTTAGGCCTTTTGAAATTACAAAATTGAAAATGGTAACTAGGCGACGTCGACATTTTGGTCCCAAAAAATTGAGCTTTCCTACCTGGATGTGTCTTTCCTTTAATATTTTTTATTTATTATAAAAAATATTTTTTTATATTTAATATTATAAATATAATGGTTCAATGTTAAGAATCTTAAATATTAAACTCATAAAATTTAAATAATAAGGGATCCGCCTTTGAAAATCCTATAAATATTTACACGATATATTCAGTCTAATAAAACTAGAATGTAGAATTTTTAATGACAATATGTTATACGGAATAATATCCTTAAAATTTAGCATTTATTATGAAAAGGTATCCTTAAAGTTTAGAATATCATGTTTGTGAATTTGAATAGAATAAATAGGTTAAAAAAGATCTAGTTATTACCATTTCGCAAGCTTCATACCTAAGTTATTGAATATTCTTGTTACTCCTGAGCTATAACTCCTTTAAATTAAAAATTTATCAACTAGATATGTGACAAAATGTATAAAATAACTTGTTGAGAGATGTGCGAAAAATAAAAAAAGTCTTACCATACAAGAAAATTGTTAATTGGTGGGGTAATTGTATTGCAGGGGCTATCAAGAGTCAAGACCTCCAATTTACAATTTGTGGAGGCTTTGTCAATTGCCACAACTTTGTCCAATTCGGTGAAGGTTACAAAACGTGAGCGTAACATTTAAAGATTTAAGATTTTTAGCCTCTATATTAAAATCGTCATAAATAAAATATATTTTTTGATAACTAAACTGATTGTATTTATCAAAGTAGACTTTACAAAGTAGGGAAAAAAAACAAGATCTGAACATTTCCATTCTTGTATCCACCTTTACCTTCAACTTTATTCTAATAATTGTGTATTCTAGAAATAGAATAACGGCATTAGGGATAATAGTTCAAATCCTGCAACCATAGTGCCAATTTTGCCTTCTGTACACCTCTACAATGCACATCACGTATGATTTGCCTGGTAATATCCTCTAGTCTTCTAGTGTTTTGTTAAAATATTCTGAGATTCTTCTCTTATCAGATAGTGTATACACCAGCAGGCATACTCATTTTATATATCTTAGCCTTTGTATTTTTATCTTTGTACCCTGAAATGGCTCATCTCACCTCTTCTTTCCATCCCTAAACATGTATTTGTATTTGTTGTGACACCAATGTTTTACCTCACACCTGCTGAGAGTGTGAGCATTGGAAAAATATATGTTCATCAACTTCCTCCTCCCTTTCACACAACACATATTTGATATTTCTTATAACCCCATCTTGTAAGCCTTGCCCTAATCAATCGTCTGTCATATAAAGCAATATACATGATGAATATCCATTGTTAAGAGGCTGAGTTATTGCAAGTCAGTCTTCTCCATTCCTCTTTTTGATAGTCCCCATGAAGTCGGAAGTACATTTTTCTGATAGAAAACTTGTCTATCCTTAATACATTTTCTTCTAGTCAGTCAGCTTTCTCATAGTATTTAACAACTTTGAAAAAATTTCACACAACTCAGGATGCCTGCTTTGGTTGAAAGCGCCACAAAGAGTTCTATTTTTCATAATATATGAGTACCCACTAAACCCACATTATATCCTTGTTCTTACACATGTTCTAGAATATTTTGCACAAATTAACCTTATTCCTACAAAAATACCAAGAGTATTTAAGCCATTTGTTGTTTAGGCCCAGCATAGCTTCTCTCGAAAAATAAGAGCTTTCTTGAATGTATCAACCCCTCTTGTCCATAAAAGTGTCTTACAAGCATATTCAATAAACTTAATCACCTTCATTGGAAGCATGAATACATGGGACCAGAAAACTTGAATGTAGAAAGAACACTCTTGATAAGTTATGTTCTATCAGCATATGATCAAAACCTAGAAGTTCAACTTTGAATTCTTACTATATCTTTTCAATAAGGGGCACACACTGCATTATTAACACCATCTTGGTACTTAAGGGTACTCCTAAGTATCTGATAGGAAGTTCTCCCTTAGTAAACCCCAAAATATATAACATCTCTCGTTGTATCTCATTTTACACCTCTCCGAAGTAGATGGAATTTTTCTCCACATCAGCACTAACTAGATGCCTTTGAAAACTCCAGAAAATTACCAAATAGCAATAGCACTGAACCAGTGTCACCCCTACAAAACAATAGTAAATCATCAGTAAAGCTCAATTGGATAATGTTCATGTTGACACATTTACGATGAAAGTTAAAGTTTGGATTTTTCTGTAACTGCTTCAGCAATATAGTGCGATATTCCATAACAAGGATAGTAAGCAAAGGGACAAAGGGATCCCCTTGCCTCAATCCTTTTTTGTTGGAAATGGACTACTTGGCTAGCCATTGATCAAGATGGAATAGGAGACTGTTTGTACACACTACATGTCACGACTCAACTGGCAATGAGTGACACTCACACTAAGCCGCCTATGGGAGAATCATCTAACCTGAATCTTAACCTTATACTTAGTCAATTTTATAAAAAATAGATTAAACCCACCTTAAATAAAACCATAATGGAAGTCATAAACTAATATAAATAAATGTGGAATAATTCAACTGACTAAATATTCCCCAAGAACTGAAAGTTATAGTATCAGAACTCTAGTCATGAATAATATCTAAGATATCTCAAAAACGATCAAAATAATAAGTAAGAGTCTCATTGTTCGGAACAAGGACAATGACTCCAAGAAGATCCATGAAAACCTGAGATGTAGTGCTCATCATTGGATCATAGTGTCAGCCACCTAATTTAGATGAGGTCACGTCTGAGCCTCTAAAATACGGTCTGCACTCAATAAAAGAAGAGTACGGGGTAGTATCAGTACAAAACACTTTGTACTGGTAGGTATCATAGTCAACTCAGTTTAGAACAGGTATATAATTAAATCAAATAACAAGTAAAAGGAATTCCAGCACTTAGCATGTAATCTAGTCAACAGATAGTCATCTCAAGTCAAGTCAACAACAGTAATATCAAGTTCACATAAGTCACCGAATATCGACACAAGAATGTAAGTGAATTCAGTTTCAATAGTTATAACACAGAGAATCTAGGTTCATCTAAATCTCATCAATGTTACCATTACATCTAGTCTCATCTCAGCCCGCAATATTACCTCACCATATCTGACCATGAAACAAAATGCAATAGTAAAAGAAAAAGTGTACACATATGCTAAAGGGTCTTATTCTGCCCAACAAGCCATGACCTGCAGGGGACACACCGAAGTCCATGTACCTATTAGAGCTATTTTCCATTTGTGCAATATCAATCCGTACTGGGTTATGATACCCGGTCCCAAGATAAGTAACAATATCAACCTGTACCGGCATAATAATCAATCCCAAAATAAGTAACAGTATTAACCTGTACCTGTGTGGTATCCAATCCCAGAATGAGTAACAGTCTATATCAGTATTGTACCCGATCCTAGAATAAGTAACGATAACAATCTATACCAGTGTAGTACCCGATCTCAGAATAAGTAACGGTATCAATTTGTACCGATCTGGTACTCGATTCCATAATAAATAACAGTATCAATGAACTTATATTTATCAGTCCTATCTCTCATGATATACACAGTGTACTAAATCACCTGTAAATTTATTCATTTTGGTTCATTAATTGGTTCATCTATAACTACCTTATTCATTCAAGCACAACATGAAAACACTCAATATTTCAAAAATGTTTGAAGATCAATCATAAGTTAAGTAATTCAACCACATATATGTACTAAAATAAGTCTCAACTCTAATTAAATTATAACCTACCTCGAGCAAATAATTATTACTCGCAAGCTACTTCACAATTGTCTTGCCCTTCCTTAACACTTCGAATTGTTCAAATTCTATAAACAATAATATACAAGAATAATTAATCATCTACTCTTTAATTCAAGCTTTAAAAATTTAACCCACTAATTCTACCATTTATCAAAGTCTGTAGCATTCTTCAAGGGTCAATAAATCATTAACTAGCCCAAAAATATTCATAAAATCAACACCCAAAAGGTTTCCAATCAAGTTAACCACCTTTTAGCTATGTTATGCCTAAAAGTCTCATCTTTAAGGAACCCAAGGTTCCTCATTAGTCCTACTCATGCTTAGAACTATCAATTTCATGCTAGGAATCGTAAAAAAATATCTTAGGATGAATTCTAGGTGAAATTACAGCTACCCATATGGCTTTCTCCAGGTTTCATGCTTTTAGGGCTCAAACCCAAGAATTCCATCATTAATATTCAATTTAAAGGTCTTACAAAGATTAATGATCGATAAATGGAGGGATTTATGGAGCCACTTACCTCAAACAAAGGAAAATGCCCTAGTTTTTGAAAAAGGCACCTCTTAGAGCTCTAGAACACACTTAGAGTTTATGGGAAAATAATACAAAAAACTGACTTAAGTGCAGGTAATTTGTCTCATCATTCATTATGATGAGTCGTGTCTGGCTACGACAAGTTGCTATAACGAGAATTGACTCACTACAGTAACTTGTCATAATGAGAGGCAGTCTCGTTACAACAGATAATAATTTTCAAAACGTCAGAAACCCACCCCAAACTCCTCATTTCACAATACAATTTATTTTCTAGACATCATAGATTAACTCCTATATGGCAACTCCTATAACCGGAGTTCTATGAACCCGATTTCCATCTCAAAATTTTCTAAGGGATCCTATAATAGTCGAATAGCCATAAATGGAAACCATACTATCATACTATGAACCATGAGTCCCCAACTGTCTCCCAGATACAGAACACTAGATTTTCATCAAAGCTCACTCTAACTTGAGATTTTACCAATTCTCATCTTAGAGACTTTTCTGATCGGGTACTTATGCCCTCACTTTTCTATAATAATGAAACATGTCGTTATATTAGATACCAATTAAATAATCATTCATCTCTGAAAGACAACTAGAGAAAAATAAGTGAAAATGAAGATTATCTGGATCAGTGAATAAGTGAGGATACTTGCTACGCATGTCTTCTTCGGTCTCCCAAGTAGCCTCCTCAATAGGATGGTTCTTCCACTGGACCTTTACAAAATCAATCTCCTTAGTCCTATATTTTCTAACATCTCTATCAAGAATTTTAGGCCGACTTCCTCTTTGTAAGAGAGGTTTTCATCCAACAAGACTGAATCCCAACAAATAATGTAGTCACCATCTCTATGGTACTTCTTAAGCATGGACACATGAAATATGGGATGAACTCCTGATAGACTCAGAGGCAATGTCAATCTATAAGTCACTGGCTCCACACTCTAAAGAATCTCAAAAGGCCTAATATATCTTAGACTCAGCTTGCCATGCTTCCCAAATTGCATAACACCCTTGGGTGAGACTTTAAGTAAGACTTGCTCACCTTCCATGAAATGTACATCCTTCACCTTCCTATCTGCATACTCTTTTTCGATAGAATCTTTTAAGAGATTGGTAACCCAATGCCTCACATTACATGAATCGAACTAACCAATGGGAGATCTACATGTTCTCCCGTATAGTGCCTCAAATGGAGTCATATCTATGCTCGAATGATAGTTATTATTGTAAGAAAATTCATGCAATGATAGTTTCTGGTCTCAATGACCCTCAAAATCTATCACATACACGCGGAGCATGTCCTTCAACATATGTATCATGTGCTCAAACTGCCCGTCAATTTGAAGGTGAAAAGTTGTACTTAGGTCCAACCTAGTATTCAACTCTTCATGCAGATTTTGTCAAAAGTTAGAGGTAAACTGAGTATATTTATCAAAAATGATAGAGATAGGCACCTCATGCAGCTGAACAACTTTCTTGAGGTAAATCTTGGCTAACTTAGTCGTATTATAAGTCACCTGAACAAGAATGAAGTATCCAGACTTTGTCAATCTATCCATAATAACCCATATCAAATCATATTTCCCCATGGTCTCGGGAAGATCAATCACAAAATTCATGGTTATTCTTTTTCACTTTTATTTAGGAATGGGTATTCTCTAAAGAGGACCACTAGGAATCTGGTGTTCATGTTTCACTTACTGACAGTTCTGACACTTAGCCACAAAGTCGACTATGTCTCTCTTCATTTGACCTCACTGATAGTTTTGCTTTAAATTGAAGTACATCATGGTCACACCAGAATGTATAGAATATTTAGAATAGTGAGCTTCTGTTAAGATAGTGGAAATCAAGTTATCAACATGGGGAACACAAAATTGCGCTTTAATTTGAAGAACACCTTCATCATCAATCGTGGCTTTCTTGGCCTCACCCCACAACACCTTATCATGAATTTTACTCAATTTAACATCATCAACTTGCTTACCTTTAATCTGATCAAGAAAAGAGGACCTTGCCTCCACATATACTAATAATCCACCTTTTTCAGACACTTCCAGTCTTATGAAACTGTTAGCTAGAGTCTGGATATCCCTAGACAATGAACGTTTAGTAGCTTTCAGATAGGCCAAGCTACCCATTCTCTCAGTCTTTCTGCTCATTGCATTGGCTACTACATTAGACTTACTTGGATGGTATATAATAGTAATGTCATACTCCTTGAATAACTCCATCAACCTTTGTTTTCTTAAATTTAAGTCTTTCTGAGTGAAAACATGTTACAAGCTAGGGTAGTCTGTGAACACTTCACAATGCACCCCATACAAATATTATCTCCAAAATTTGAAACCAACCACTACAATAACCAATACTAAGTCATGAGTAGAATAATTTTGCTCATGCACTTTTAGTTGCCTCGAGGCATAAGCAATAACATTGTTCTCCTGCATTAAGACAACACCTAAAACAGACTGTGAGGCATCACAATACACAGTAAAATCCTTACCCTCTACTAGCAAGCCAAGAATCTGAGCAGTAGTCAATAAAGTCTTGAGCTTTTAGAATCTCTCCTCACATTCATCTGACCAAACAAATAGTACCTCTTTCTGAGTCAAGCAGGTCAGATGGGTAGAAATGGATTCAAGAACCTTCACAAATCTATTGTAGTAGCTAGCTAACCCTATAAAGCTATGAATCTCAACCACCAAATAGGTCTGGCCCAATTCTTAACTACCTCAATTTTTTGCGGGTCTACCATTACCCTTTCTTTCAAAACCATATGACCCAAAAATGACACACAAGACAATCAAAATTCACATTAAGAGAATTTTGCATAAAAATAAGGTCGCGTTTGTGTCTCTAGAACACGGTCTGCATTCAACAAAAGAAGAGTACAAAGTAGTATCAGTACAAAATACTATGTACTGATAGGTATCATAGGCCAACTCAGTTTAGAACATATATATAATTAAATCAAATAATAAGTAAAAGGCATTCCAACACATATCATGTAATCCAGTCAACAGATAGTCATCTCAAGTCAAATTAACAACAGTAATATCAAGTTCACATAAGTCACTGAATATCAGCACAAGAATGTATGGAAATTCAGTTTCAATGGTTACAACATATGAAATCTAGGTCCATCTAAATCTCCTCAATGTAACCATTACCTCTAGTCTCATCTCAGTCCGCAATACTACCTCACCATATCTGACCATGAAATAATATGCAATAGTAAAAGAAAAAGTATACACACATGCTAAAGGGTATTTTTTCTGCTCAACTAATCATGAATTGCAGGGGACACACTAGGGTCCATGTACCCAATGAAACCATTTTCTATTAGTGCATATTAATTTATACCGGCTCGTGGTATCTGATCCCAAGATAGGTGACAATATTAACATGTATCGACATGGTACTCAATTCCAAAATAAGTAACAACATCAACATGTACAGGTGTGGTATCCGATCCTAGAATAAGTAATAACATCAACTTGTACTGGTGTGATACCCAATCATAGAATAAGTAACAGTATCAATTTATACCAGCGTGGTACTCAAACTCAGAATAAGTAACAATATCAACCTGTACCGACGTGGTATCCAATCCCAGAATAAGTAACAATACCAATAAACCTATGATTCTCAGTCCTATCTCTCATGATATACACAGTATACTAAATCATGTGTATACTTATTTATTTTGGTTCATTAATCAGCTCACGTATAACTAGATTATACATTCAACCACAACATGAAAACACTCAATATTTCAAATATGTCTGAAGATCAATCGCAAGTTAAGTAATTCAACCACATACACATACTAAAATAACTCTCAACTCTAATAAAATCATAACCTACTTCGAGTGAAGAATCACCACTCGCAAGCTACTTTGTAATTGCCTTGCCTTTTCTTAACACTTCAGATTGTTCAAAGTTTATAAACAGTAATATACAAGAGTAATTAATCATTTACTCTTTGATTCAGGCCTTGAGAATTTTGACCCACTAATTCTAACCTTAATCGAGGTCTGTAGCTTTCTCCAAGGGTCAAGTAAGCATTAACTAATCCCAAACTATTCATACAATCAACACCCAAAAGGTTTTCAATCAAGTTAATCCCCTTTTAGCCATTTTAATGCCTAAAGGTCTCATCTTTATGAAACACAAGGTTCCCCATTAGTCCTAATCACATTTAGAACTATCAGTTTTATGATAAGAATCATAAAAGAATATCTTAAGATCAATTTTAGGTGAAATTATACATACCCATAGGGCTTTCCCCAAGTTTCATGCTTTTAGAGCTCAAACCCAAGAATCTTAACATTAATCTTCAATCTAAAGGTCTTACAAGGAGTAATGATCAATAAATAGAGGGGTTTACAGAGTCACTTACCTCAAATGAAGGAAAATGCCCTAGTTCTTGGGAAAGAGGCCTCTTGGAGGTCTAGAGCGTACTTGGAGTTTATGGGAAAATAATATAGAAAACTGACTTAAGTGTAGATAATTTGTCCCATTATTCATCACGATGATCCGTGTCTCGCTACGGTAAGTCACTACAGTGAGAATCGACTTGCTACAGTGACTCATCATGATGAGAGTCTATCTCATCGCAGTGAACAACAATTTCTAAAACTTTGAAAACTCACTCCAAACCCCTCATTTTATAACACACTTTATTTTCTAAATATCACAATTAACCCTAACATGGTAACTCTCATGACCAAAGTTCTATGAACCCGATTCATATCTCAAAACTTCTTATGAGACTCTACAACAGTCAACTAATCATAAATAGACACCACACTATTATACAATGAACCATGAGACCTCAACCGTCTCCAAGACACAGAAAACTAGATTTTCATCAAAGCTCACCCTAGCCTGAGATTTTACCAACTCTAATCTTAGAGACTTTTTTACTAGGGTACATATGCTCTCACTTTACTATAATGATGAAATAGGTCGTTACACTACATCAACCGATAAATAAATTTGATGAGAAGCTGCAAGTGAGCTAGTATTTATTCAAGACATTTTTCACTTTATAGAATCATATGCCTTCCGAATATCTACTTTAAGCATGCATCTTGGGGATGTATCCTTCCATACATACTCTTCCACCAACTCATGGATAAGTATAATATTATAATTGATTAGGCCTTCTAGGTACAAAGAAAAATTACTTTTTATCCACAAGTCAATCCATAACCCCTTGCACTTATTAGTGAGTACTTCAGAGATCAAATTATATAAAATAGTACAATAGGATTGCTTTATACTCTGTGATTCTGGAAGGGTTACTAACTTTAGGAATTAGAGTCACTGTAGTACGGTTAATAGCTTTACATATATCACCTTGTTGTGAAGAATTCTATAACAACCTCAACTACTTCATCTCTTATGACTGCCCAAACTCTTTTTAAAAGAATGTATTATACCCATCAAATCATAGTGCTTTTAATGCATTAATCCCTAGTAATAATGTCCACACTTTCTACTTAGTAACTGTTGCTATCAACTGCAGTTGTTATTCCCTATCAAGGTCTGGTCCATCTCTCATAACTAGTGAATTTACCATTAGAAGTTGATATACATTTGATCCCAGCAAGCTTTTATAAAAACTCAATATCTCTCTTTCAATGTCTTGTTGGGAATTGATTATTTCCACATTAGCATTAAACAATCTAGTAATTCTATTCTGATTCCTTTGTTTCAAGCTAGCAAAGAAGTAGATAATATTGGCATCCCCAAGATTTAACCATTAAACCATTGGCTTTTGCATAACAATAATACCTATATGTTTATCCACTTTTTCTGTTCCTTCTTGATGTTTTTTCTTCTATCAGCATAGTTTCATTGTGTCTATGTTGCCTCATATTTTCCTGTACCACATACAGTTATTGTTTATAATATGCACTCCGTTATACTCTGCAGTATTCAATCTCTTTAAGGCTCCTTTGATAGTTTTTTAGCTTCATCCATCCTTTTCATTTTACAGTCAAGAGCTCTACCTCTCCAAGCATCCTTAACCACTTGTTGAAATGATGCATGATCTGCAAGGTTATTAAGAAATTTGAATGATCTAGGCTTCTGTGCAGGCTTCTCGATAAAAGTGATACTTAAAGGAGGATGGTCAGATAACCAGGATTCATAAGTAGTATTTTTAGTTGTGACATAGACATCATTCAGGTTGCATTAACTAATGCCTAATCAATTCTGTTATAGGAATGAACATTAGTCTAAGTTAATTTTCTCCCTTGGGATCTTATAATAATAATCGATGAATCATCCAAGAAGTCATTAAAATCCTCTATTTTCCTTATTACCACTGGTGCACCAATAGGTTTATCATCATCTCACCTTGAAGAAAGTTGGTGCCCACTACTTAACTCAGGGATCAGGTCCTTAGCACAGTTTCACTTAAAGCAGTAAGTAAATTGACACATAAAATTTACATGGAATACATCGTAACTCCACGAGTAAAAAACCAAGAACTCAACTTCACTAACAACTTCAAGTTTTTTGATTACAACTCAATAATCAAAGGAACTAACTCTAGTACCTAGCCTCAAACAATAAACTCTTATTGTTTCTTCTCTCAAAACTCTCTCAAACTCTCTAACTCTCTCTCAAGAAGCCAAACCCACTTCTTGTTACTAGCCTCACAAACTCTCTCACTATATCTTAACAACCACGCAGGTTGTACTAAGAACAACTCTCTCTTTGTCTTTTGAAATAGCTTGCTTGAGATCTCTATTGCTTGAGAATAACTCCTTCTCAGCTTTGTGCAAATAGGTCTGACGAATTCTTCCTTGCTCCATTGCTTTTATAGAAATCTCAAGCTCTCATTTCCTTGATAGGAAAGATGTAGTCCTTTTCTTGTAGGATTTGGACATGCTTCAAAATCGAATTCTTTTCCTTGTAGGATTTTGACACGCCTTTTGGACTCTCCTCTTCTTGATAGGAAAGCTATCAACCTTTCCTTGTTTGACATGGACTACCTTTTATAGTTAATTTTTATAATTATACTTTTACCAAAAATAGGTTTTGCCTCATTATCAAAACTTGTTTAACAAGGTTTCTTCAATTTCCCCCTTTTTGATGATGGAAAACTCTATCCTATATTTTCAAAAAGACTATAGCATTTGATCCATGTAAACATGTTCTCTGCTTGTCTTCATTGTCAGCATCAGCTTTTTTCATAACTAGTTCACAAGTTCTTCCCCCTTTTGACATCATTAAAAATGTAAGAAAGCTGATAGGCCCTCCTTTAGTTTACTAGATATGTTCCCCATGAATTGGTGACCCCTTGAGGATCAGATCTTGAGTGTTGTTCATGCAGTGCCCTTATCTACTTATGAATGTAGTCTTGTATCAATCTTAGTTAATCACCATTATTCACTATGCTCCCACCTCGATTCACTGTGCTCCTACCTTGCCTCATCATCCTTCTTTGAAGGAGGCTCTCCTTCCTTTCCAGGAACTATAGCTGGTTGATCAGCCCAAGGGCCAACCTGTTCTTCTCAAATGCTTCTTTTCCCAGAGCTTTAGTAAAGATGTCTGCAATTTGTTTATTGGTTTCACAAGACACCATTTTGATCAGCCTCTTTCAATACAGTCTCTTAGAAAGTGATGCCTCACATCAATGTGCTTAGTTCTCTTATGTTGAACGGGATTCTTTGCCATGTTAATAGCACTCGTGTTATCACAAAAGATAGGAATGCACCCAAGATTGATGCCATAATCACTAATTTGTTACTTAATCCAGAGCAATTGAGAACAACACAAACCAACAGCTACATATTCAGCCTCATCAATTAATAGTACAACATAGTTTTGTTTCTTTATAGTCCAAAGTACAAGACATGGTCCCAAAAAGTGTGCCATTCCGGAGGTGCTCTTTCTATCCACCAAGTATCCAGCATAGTCAGCATCAAAATAGCCAATAAGATCAAAAGAGTCACCTGCAGGATATCAAAGAACCAGTCCTTGAGTTCCTTTGAAATACAACAGAGATCCTATCATTTCTCTGAATTTAGTCTCAGCAACACCAACTCCAGCATCATCTTTGTCCAGTTTTGTAGTGATGGCAATAATAGTATCATTTGTCTTGGCCCCCTCCATCTCAAACTTCTTCAAAAGTTCTTTGACATACTTCTGTTGATGTATTGAGGTTCCAGCCTTTATTTGGTGAATTTGTAATCCAAGAAAAAGTTCAGCTCACCCATCATGCTCATCTCAAGCTCACTACTCATCAGAGATGCAAACTCTTTGTTCAGCACATCATTAGAAGCTTTAAAAATTATATCATCTACATATATTTGCATAATCAGGAGGCTGCTTCCTTGTCTTCTGATAAATAGAGTATTGTCTATCTTTCCTCTTACATAGTCATGATCTAATAGAAAAGAGGATAATCTGTCATACCATGCTCTTGGGGCTTGCTTTGGTCCATACAAGGCTTTGTCCAATTTATAGACATGCTCAGGTAGCTCAAAATTGTCAAACCCTGGGGTTGTTTCACATATACTTTCTTCATTAGATATCCATTCAAGAAAGAACTTGTCACATCTATCTGAAATAGCTTGAACTCCATATGAGAGGCAAAGGCAATCAACATCCTTATTGCTTCCATCCTAGACACAGGTGCAAATGTTTCATCATAGTCAATACTTGAATCCCTTTGAGATGCCTTAGGAACCTTCTTGCAGCTTTCCTCAGGAGCACTTTGTCATGTACTTATGTTGATATATGGATGTTCCCCCTAAGACCTATAATTATTTATGTCACACACATTCCTCCTGTACCAATAATATCTTCATATTTTTTCAGTTCTAGGGCCATATTTCCACCTTGAAGTTTTGTAGGAGAGAGGAAATTGTCTAAGTTTTCAGTCATGTGTCTAGAGCAAGCAATATCAAGGTGTAAAGGCTTGCTCATTCCTCTCTTCCTTTTATGCACAACAGTCAGTGACTCATCTTGGATACCCAGATAATCTTGGGTCCCTTTTTATAAGTGAAAAGATGAATCAAGTCTCTCTTGGCCCAGTAGGGAAGCTCCCTTTTGATAGAGGGAACTCTTCTCAATTCCTTGAACTTGATCCTATTGATAGCTTTCAAATTTCTTTGATCAATTATCAGATGAGTTAAAGGTTGAGTCCGAATCTTGTTGACAAAGTTCAGGGTCCTTTGATCAGCTTTCAGGTGAATTGGACATTGATTCTTGAGATGTCCTTCCTTACCACATGCAGTACACACCATATTCATTGAGTAGTTTGCATTACAGACCTCAAGTCTAAATCCTAGCCCATGCTTGGAGGTGGTCTGACTATTCTGATTGTAGGAAAGAAGAGTTGAGGACTTTGTCCATTTCTGATTGTGCTCCAGCTCAAGTTTGGCTTTATTCAAATCTCTTGTTAGGAAATTGTTTCTTTCAGACAGCTCTGTGACCCTTGTCTTGAGATTTTGGATGTCCTCTTCCAAGGATTGTTGGAGTGCAGTGGCCTGATTTTTTTCTTTGTCAGAGAACTCTTTGAGGGAGTTCTTTAAAGATCCATTTTCTTCCTCAAGACTTTCACTTTCCATCCTTAGGGATGCATAGTCATTCAACAGACTCTCTTTCTCAGCACATACTGAATAATATGTATCTATGAGAACTGATGAGAGAGTTTAGAGCTTTCTTTTGGAGTAGGTATGTAGGTTGGGCCTGAGGTCAGAAAAGCAGACCTTAGTTTCATCTGAATTAGTGTCAGTGTCAGGCTCAGAGAATGCCATGAGGGCAAAAGGTGTTTCAGCTGAATCACTTTCAGAGTCACTTATAGCTACAAGGGCCAGGGTGTCCTCTTCATTTGCTTCAACCATGGCAAGTAATGACTGATTATGAGAGTCCTCCTCATCATACTCATCACTATGTTCTCCCATAGCATCTAGGTCTCTTTGAACTGCTACATCAGCTTCTTGAGAAGTTATCTTCCTATGAGATGGAAGGGTGAACTCTTAATTTTGATATCTGGTCTTTTATGTGACAGGCTTCTTATGTTCTATAGCCCATAAGGGACAGAATTTGATGAAGTGATCTGGACTGCCACACTTATGGCACAATTGAGCATCCATTTCCTGAGCTTTAGGGGGGTTCCTTTGAAGGCTTTGTCCCTTTTTGAACATTCTTTGGAACCTTCTAGTCACTAATGCAAGATTTTCTTCCTCATAATCAGTTACTTCAGTGGTCTTGAGAGAGATAGTCTTGTCCTTTCTATTAGTTCCAATTTCCTTTCCTTGATTCTTCTTTAGTTCATAGGTTGTTAGATTTCCCATGAGTTCATCCATGGCCAGAGTATCTAAGTCTCTAGCTTCAGTGATTTCTTTAACTTTGCTTTTCCAAGATTCAGGCAGTACACTTAGGAGCTTTCTAACAGCCTTTCCAGTAGAAATATCCTCTCCTAGGGAAAAGATTTCATTAATAATAGTAGTGAACCTTGTGTGCATATCTTGAATGGTTTCTCCTTCCTTCATCCTGAAGAGTTCATATTGCCTGTTCAGGTTGTTTATTTTTGCCTTTTTCATAGCAGTGGTACCTTCATGTGCAGTCTACAGGGTGTCCCAAATTTTCTTTGTATCTTGACAAGAGGAGATCCTGTTATACTCATCAGGTCCAATACAACATATCAAGATCTTTCTAGCTTTAGCATTGTTTTGGATGGCTATTTTGTCAGAAACATTTCATTCCTTCCTGTCCTTGGGAACAAGTTCCTTTCCTTCCTCAGCTACCTTCATGGGGATAGTGGGGCCATCCAGAATAATATTTCATAAGTCAACACTTTGGCCTATGAGATATTCCATCATTATATTCTTCCACCATCCATAGTACTTACCATTGAACAGTGGTGGTCTTGTTTGAGAGGAGCCTTCCTGAAAAGTTTAAAGGGCAGCCATTTAATCCTTTTCAGTTGTTAACCTTTCATGAAAAGACCGGCTCTGATAACCATTAAAGAAAGTTGGTGCCCACTACTTAACTCAGGGACTAGGTCCTTAGCACAGTTCCACTTAAACTAGTAAGTAAATTAACACAAAATTTACGTGGAAAACCCCCTACCTCCAGGAGAAAAAACCACGAACTCAACTTCACTAACAACTTTAAGTTTTATGATTAAAACTCAATAATCAAAGGAACTAACTCTAGTACCTAGCCTCAAACAATAAACTCTTATTGTTTCTTCTCTCAAAACTCTCTCAAACTCTCTTATTCTATCTCAAGAAGCCAAACCCACTTCTTGTTACAAGACTCACAAACTCTCTCAAGAAGACAAAACCACTACTTGTTACAAGACTCACAAACTCTCTCAAGAAACCAAACCCACTTCTTGTTACAAGCCTCACAAACTCTCTCAAGAATCCAAACCCACTTATTGTTACAAGCCTCACAAACTCTCTCACTATATCTTAACAACCACACGGGGTTGTACTAAGAACAACTCTGTCTTTGTCTTTTGGAATAGCTTGCTTGAGATCTTTATTGCTTGAGAATAACTCCTTCTCGGCTTTGTGCAAATAGGTCTAAAGAATTCTTCTTTGCTCCATTGCTTTTATAGAATTCTCAAGCTCTCTTTTCCTTGATAGAAAAGATGCAATCCTTTCCTTGAAGGATTTGGACATGCTTCAAAATCGAATTCTTTTCCTTGTAGGATTTTGACACGCCTTTTGGACTCTCCTCTTCTTGATAGGAAAGCTATCAATCTTTTTTTGTTTGACATGGACTGCCTTTTATAGTAAATTTTCATAATTATACTTTTACTAAAAATAGGTTTTGCCTCATTATCAAAACTTGTTTGACAAGGTTTCTTCACACCTTATAGCATTGTAATCTTTAATAGTTAATCAAGGTTCCTGTTGTGTACTGTGAAGGTTCCTGATGTCCTGCCATAATGCCCTTCTATCTTTTACTATATGAAGTTCATATATAATAGTAAATATATATTTCAGATCCAAAGGCTTAAAGATTAAATCAGTATGTATTAACTTCTCTGTCCTATTTAACACTTGACAATCCACTATGGATCCCAACAACTTAGTATTCTCCCTCTAGCACTATGAACATGATTCCCCACCCAGTTCCATTCTGATGTAATCTTCTTTATCACTTCTGTTGGATTATGTTCCTTCACTTTATGCTCTAATATAGTTAGTATACAAATTTTATTATCAGTAATAAAGCTTCTAACCTCTTTCTGTTTGTGCACCTTATTCATACCGCTGATGTAATATATATATATATATATATATATATATATATATATATATATATATATATATACTTTGTTATTAATTTTCTCTAATTTTTTTCAATGGGCAAGACATGTAGTCAAGATAATTGCAGACACGTGAAAGGATAGGTGTGAAGTAGCTAATACCGAGGAAAATAGGAACACTCTACCCTAAAAGGAATAAAACTGGATCAAGGAGCAATCACTCGAAGGAGGAGTCAATGGACAACATCAGTTGTCACAGATTTATTTATAATATAATGTAAAAGGTTACTTGTTGGATTCAAGTATATTTTGATGATTGATAAAATAATAAAACAAGTACATAAAATAGCCAGGTGATACTATCTCCAGTAGAAAGAGTCCAACTTGCAGTAGGACTCCTTGAAATAAAGGAAGTCTCAAGTAGAAAAGTTTATAATTTATGTAAAAAGAATATCAATGAAAGGAGTCAAAAAACATGCAGACTCAAGTATCAAAGAAAAATGGGAGTCCCTGTGAAGCTAGAGTTTTGATGGACTGAGAAAAATGATCAAAAACTATAAGAACACAAGGTCTTCCACAATGAGACTTATGCACTTATACTGAGAGTAAAGGCAGAAAATAATCTGATAAGGAAGATAAATATTTGAGAGAGTTATAAGTGAAGATCGAAGTGAATCTAATACAAAGGACCAACTTAAAAAATATGTTTCATAGTCTTATGTTTTACCATCTTCCAATCTAGTTTATGTGTATTAGAAAATTCAATCAAGTTATAATTTATTGCTTCCTAGATTCAAGTTTAGGGAACAATATTGAGGTTATGTTAACTTTAAGTTGGGAATAACTTAAAGTGGAATTCAATGATCTGACTGATTGTTGAAGTTTATGAATTAGAGTTAGTTCTTAGGATTACAAGAGTTGTAATCTAAATTTTGTTAAGTCTCATTAGTTTAGTGAAGTTTGGGAGAAATCCTATAGAGATATAAGTCGTAGTTTTTATTCCTGTGAGCCGGGTGGTTTCCACATAAATATATCGTGTCTTTATTCTTACTTGCTTGATTTATGTTAAGTTAAGACGATGAAACAAATAGCTTAACATGGTCCATTAATGAGATAGGAGTGCATAACATATCAATTGGTATTAGAGTGGATACCTTTCTAAGAGTCTAACCACTTAAGAAAAGATCAGGATGAATTTTGCACCTCCTTTCAGACACAGTGAAGGACAACATATCAACATGCCATCCTTATTTAATAGGCAATACTACTCATAGTGGAATACAAGAATGAAAGATTTCCTTCAAGCTAAAGATTATGAACTCTGAAATAGGGTTAATGATGGCCCAAAGTATCCAACTAAAAATAATGTTGAAAACAATGATGTTCTAAAGGAAAAGAGAGAATATGATGAGGTTGACTTCAAGACACTTCGAAAGAATGTCAAAGCCAAGTATATCCTAGTGTGTGGTTTTGGACCAGATGAATACAACTGGATCTCTAGTTGCACCACTGTAAAACAAATATGGGACACACTAGTGAATGCACATGAAGAAATAATTAAAGTAAGAAAATTCAAATAGTCATGCTATGTAGTAAATATGAGACCTTCAAGATCAAGGTAGGAAAATCACTTCAAGACATGATCACTAGGTTTATGACTATCGTAAATGAGTTGGCATCTCCGAAAAAAATACTCACCACCGAAGAACTTGTGGACAAAATTCTTAAAACTATTCATAAGACTTAGAATGTGAAATTCACGGCCATCGGAGAGGCCAACGATATTATAAATTATGACTATAGATGAACTGGTTAGAAATTTGAAAACATATAAAATGAACAAGGAAGGGTTCAAAAGAGGAGAAGGAAGAAAAGACAAAACTCTAGCACTCAAGGTAACTGAAAATGAAGGGTCTGACCTAAATAATGAAGATATGTCCTTGTAACCATAAACTTCTTGAAGTTCCTTAAGAAAGGCAACAAATATGGCAAAAAGGGGGGGCCTGAAAAGGCAAAAAGTTTAGACAAGGGACATTTAGGAAGATGCTATAGGTGTGAAAACACTGATCATCAGATCAAATACTGTATCATATGGGAAATTGAATGGAGAAAGGAAAGAGACAAAAAGGAATACAAAAGGAAGGAAAATGGTCAAGAAAAGAAGAAGAAACGCCCAGCAAAAGCCATGTTGGTAACCTGGGGATCAAGCTATGATGACTCAGACAATGAAGTTGCAGATAGCACAACATTGATGGCCTTTGAAGACTCAAATTTTGAAGCAGATACAAATGCAAATGAAAAGGAGGAGGTAAATATTGTTAACCTAAAGATAAACTAGAACTCTTTTCAAAGAAAAGATTAACCTTTCTATGATCACCCTGATAGATGACTTCTATGATCTCACTAAAAAAAGATCAACTATTGAGTTCTTTTACTAGTCTAAAATATGAGTATATTGTCACGATCCAACTATCGGGTCGTGCAGGCGCCTACTCTAGCCATCTAGATAGATAAACTCTTATCACCCGATCCAACTGGTGCTTGCAAAAAATAAAGTATAACCATAGATAACTTCTTTTTTTATACATGAAAACAAATACACCTTTTTTATTTCAGGAAAACCCTTTTTACAAAAGAAATACAATAACGTTTTATAACTGGAAAATGATCCTCCCTAGGATCTAGTCTAAGCCGGTACAAGAGTTACTACAGGAGTGAAACAAAAATATAAGAGGACACAGCTCCCATCATGAAAACAAAAGTAGAAGCTGTTGGAGAATCGCCATCATCCTATACCTATGAAACATCACCGACCCTACAATCCAGACTATACCCAAAAAGGTATAGCAAGAGTAGAATCAGTACAAACATACATACTGGTAGGAAACATCAGTTGATCCGAATCCATTCCATACCATCATATAAAAATTAAGGGAAAATGTGCAATTAATTATAATATTTTAGCCCTTCAACATTCCCCTTACCAAAGCCCAATACCAACCCAAGCCTGCCTATCACTTTCGCTGCTAACTCCACCACTATGAGGCGCTAGGCTCTGACTCCTAGGATATTCTCAAGTCACACTGACCCATAGACTTCACAAGTCACCTTGTCACCTGGACTTCCCAAGTCACCTTGACACCTAGACTTCCCAAGTCACCTTGTCACCTAAATATCCCAAGTCACCTTGACACCTAGACTTCCCAAGTCACCTTGACACCTAAACTTCCCAAGTCACCTCATCATTACCCGACATTTATGCCCATAGCCAAACTACATTTCCCTTACCCCAGTCAACCATTATGACTCAACAACCCAGAGTAAACCCCACTACTTAGTGACATAGACCACACCTACCGTACTGCCACCTACTAGTACAAAACTGCACCAATGACCCCCAAGGCCATACTTGACAAGTAACAACAACCAACATTATGAACCAGACTGTCATGAGTGGCACCCACCAAATCCTGGGGCGAGCAAACGTTCCCAAACTTAACCATTCTAACAGCTCAAAACTAGTGTGCAAGAAAATAAACTAGTAATTCAATAACAATCTCAATACTATTATAAATAACCTGCAAAAAATCCCTCCCTAGAACCTGAAAGTCATCGTACCAAAACACTACCAAAAGTCTAGAATGCAGGGACGCAACTCCAAATTAAACAAGAGTTTAAGCCCGAGACAAGTGGGCTACAAACGAAATGAAAGAGACCAAGGTAGCTCGATCAAAGCAGCTCACCCTTGATGTCTGAAAGCACTGGGACTACAGGTGAGGTCGCATGTCAACCGCCGGAAGATTGCCTGTACTCACAAAAAGGAAATCAAATGTAGAATCAGTACACAACCATCGTGTACAGGTAGAATCATCGGTCAACTCCAATAAACATAGTATGAAAAGTAAATCATAACATAGTAAGGTACAGGAAACATGTAGTAAGTCAACAATTAGCCAGATATTAAATCCCTCTCTTACCATGTTAACACATGAACCAAAATAACTATTGACCACACCCAAAACAACAACATATACCCTTTTCCACATAACCCAGACCCACCAAGGAACCCTCTAACCTCACCTAAGTGCTAGACATGCTATCCCGGTCTACACTAAGACCAGACTCATATTTAAATAAATCACCCGGCCTCTCATGGATCTTATGCAAATATCACAGGTCAAGAATACAACCCGTTTTACTCATGGAACCATCGAAAGAAAACAGTAATACAATTAAAGCAACCGGTACCAAGCGTGGTACTCGAGCCGACCATTTAAAATTCTCACACTAGGCAGGGTACCCGAGCCAACCATTAGTATACTCATACCAGGAATGGTACCTGAGCCAACCAAATGTCATAACAAGTCCAAATTAATCACAACCAATGAACAAACATACTTGTAAAACCAACAAGCAAACAAAAGAAGTTCATTTCACAAGATTGATTACCGAACAACTAGACATTCACAAAACATTCCCTAAACATGCAACTCATACACTACTACGAAATAGTACGTGAACACATAATTCATATTAGAAGTCAACAACCATCACCTACCTCGAAATATTCCAAGATCTACTCAACCGGAGATTTCCCATTTCCAGAAGTTCTTGCCGGTTCTTGGTCTAAAACAACACACAATAACCAAAATCAATCTTTATGGCCTATAATTTACCCGGATAATGCAAAAATCCCAAACCCCAGGTCAACCATGATTATACCCCCCTTTTCCTGAGTTTCCCACCATTAATTCACCTATTCCTACAGTTTTTATGGATACATTTAGGGAACTAAGGTCACATGATCATAATCTAATGAAATCATCAACATCTAAGAACTTTTACACCTTAGAATCCCCTATTTCCCCAGATTCTACCATCCTAGGTCATTCTAACCCTTTCCCCAAGTGTACCCCTAGCAATTCTATAGCATAGGAAATATAATACAGAGTTTGAGGAGTACAATTCTTACCTTTAAGATTAAAATTGATGGAAAACTGATGAAAATTGCCCAAAATCGCCTTGCCCTTCTCCAAAAATGTGTTGAAGAAAATTGACTTTTTTTGGAGAAATTTCTACGTTAAACCCCGTCATGCTCTACTATAGCAGTCTGCTCCACTATAGTGGTACCGCCATAGCAGAATCGACCATTATGGCAGAGGCTGACCGATGTTGACTTCCGCTGTAGCGATATTTTCTCCGCTACAATGAAGATTGCTATGGCAGTGTGTCAACTGCTACGGCAGTTGACACCGGGCAAAAATTCATAAAGTCCCCCAAATTGGTCCATTTTACAACACACTCATTTTCTTGATATTTTGGAACAACTCTTTCACGTCAACCTCGATACCGGGAGTTCTACTTACCCAAATTCGATTCTAAAAAGTACTTCGGACTCCTTTATGTCTTGGTTAAATGGAAAACTAGCTCAAAATAGGACATGTTACCCAATCCTTACCCAGATTTCCCTAGACCATACCTCACTCTAAAATCGGTCGAGACTAGTCTTGCCCAGAATTTTCAACTCTCAAATCCAGAAGTTTTCAAACTTGAAACTTGGCATGAAAAGTCTACCCATAATGATGAAACCAGTCATTACAAAAGATACCAGTTTACCCATCATTCATCCCCGAATGATCCAACCCAAAATTATGAAAATAAAAAAAGAAAAGTGTAGTACCTGAATCCTCAAACAAGTGAGAGTACTTGTCCCGCATACCCTTCTTAGTTTCCTAAGTGGCTTTCTCAACCGGAAAATGCTTTGATTGAACCTTTACCATACTGATCACCTTTGTCTTCAAATTCTGGATATCCCGATCAAGAATCACAATCGGCTCCTCTTCATAGCGAAGATCCTTATCAATTAACACTTCATTCCACTTGATGATGTGGTACCCATCCACATAGTATCTCCTTAGCATGGATACATGGAATACCGGATGGACACTCGATAAACTGGGCGGCAGTGCTAACCTATAATCTACTGGCCCTACAATCTCTAGAACTTTGAATGGTCTGATGAACCAAGGGCTGAGCTTTCCCTTCTTACCAAAATGCATAACTCCCTTCATTGGTGACACTTTCAATAGCACTTGTTCAGCAACCTGGAAATCCATGTCCCTTACCTTATAATCCGCATATTCTTTCTTCCTGATTTGGTCCGCTAGCAACTTGGTCTAAATGCCTCTTACCTTTTCTTGTGCTTCCCTTACTAAGTCCACGCCCAAAGGCTTTACATTGCCTTCCTCAAACCACCCTATAGGTGACCTATAGCCCCTTCTATACAACACTTCAAATGGTGCCATATCAATGCTGGAGTGGTAGCTATTATTGTATGAGAACTCACATAACGATAGAAACTGGTCCCAATGACCTCCGAAGTCAATCACACACGCTCTCAGCATGTCCTCTAATACCTGAATCGTTCTCTCTAACTAACCATCAGTCTAGGGATGGAAGGTTGTACTGAAGGTGAGTTGAGTGCCCAATGCTCCATGTAACTTACCCCAGAACTTAGAGGTAAACTGCATACCCCTGTCTGAAATGATGGACAGTGGTACCCCGTGCAATCTCATGATCTCTTTCACATAAATCTTAGCCAATTGCTGCAAATTGTAGTCCACCCTGACCGAAATAAAATGAGCTAACTTGGTCAACCTGTCCACAATGACCCAAATAGAGTCATATCTCCCCAAAGTCTTGGGAAGACCCACCACGAAGTCCATGGCTATCCGTTCCCACTTCCACTCTAGAATGGGTATCCTGTAGTAGTCCTGCAGGTCTTTGGTGCTCATATTTTACCTGCTGGTCATTTTGACATTTGGACACAAACTCAGCTATGTCACTTTTCATTCCGGGCTACCAGTAAAGCTGCCTCAAATTCATGTACATCTTGGTTACACCCAAATGAATTGAATATTGTGAGCCATGAGCCTCTGCTAATACTTTATGAATGATTTCATCAACTCGAGGAACACAAATCCTTCTTTTGAAATTTAACACGCCGCCAAAATCTAACGTGGCATCCCCAAACTCTTCGAATTTTGCCTTGCTCTGAAGCCTGCTCAACTGAGAATCCTGAAATTGTTTAGCCTTTATCTCTTCTATGAATGTGGATTTGACCTCAATACTGGCCAACACCCCACCCTGTTCCGAAATACCTAAGTGTATGAACCTAGATTCCAAAGCCTAAATCTCCCTTGACAATGGTCATTTGGACACCCCCAAACAAGCCAAACTGCCCATGCTAACTGTCTTTTGACTCAATGCGTCTGCCACCACATTCTCCTTACCCGGATGGTACTGAATGGTCACATCATAGTCCTTTAAAAACTCCATCCACCTTCTCTGCCTCAGATTCAAGTCTTTTTGGGTAAAAACATGCTGCAAGCTGTGATGATCGGTGAATACCTCACACTTAACACCATAGAGATAGTGTCTCCAAATCTTGAGTGCGAACACCACCGCTGCCAACTCTAAGTAGTGGGTTGGGTAATTCCTCTCTTAACTTTCAAATGTCTTAAGGCATAGGCTATAACATTCCTGTCCTGCATCAACACAACACCGAATCCCAAATGTGAAGCATCATAATAAACAATAAAGTCCTTACCTTCAACCAGCAAAGATAAAATAGGAGTCGTGGTTAGAAGTGTCTTGAGCTTTTGGAAGCTCTCTTCACACTTGTCGGACCACACAAATGGTACCTCTTTCTGAGTCAGCCTTGTCAAGTGAGTAGCAATAGATGCAAATTCCTTGACAAACCTACGATAGTAGCCTGCGAGCCCAATAAAACTCCTTACTTTAGTCACAGAGCTAGGTCGGACTCCACTCTTGACTGCCTCAATCTTCTGGGAATCCACCATCACCTCCTTTTCAGACACCACATGCCCTAAGAATGAAACCAAAGTCAACCAAAATTCACACTTGGAGAACTTCGCTTAAAGTTTCTAGCGCCTCAATAATTCCAACACAATACAGAGATGTCTAGCATGCTCTTCCCTACTCTTGGAGTAGATCAAAATATCATCAATAAAAATGATAAGGAATGCATCCAAATAAGATTTAAATACCCAATTCATCAAACTCATGAATGTTGTCGACGCATTAGTCAACCCAAAAAACATCACTAAGAACTCGTAATGCGAATACCGATTCCAAAAAGCAGTCTTAGAAATGTCCTCAGTCCTAATCTTCAACTGATGATACCCTAACCTCAAGTCGATTTTCCAGAATACAGATGCACCCTGTAATTGGTCAAATAGATAATCAATATGAGGTAAAGGGTACTTATTCTGTATGGTCACCTTATTCACCTGCTTGTAATCTATGCACATCCGCATACTACCGTCATTTTTCTTCACAAACAAGATCGGAGCACCCCAAGGAGAAGCACTGGAGGGATGAATCCCTTATCTAGGAGTTCCTGAAACTGAGTCTTAAATTTCCTTAACTCTACCAGAGCCATACGATAAAGAGGAATGGAAATTGGGCGACTGCCCAGCTCCAAGTCAATACTTAAATCAATATCCCTGTCCGGAGGCATACCAGGCAAATCTGCCGGAAACACCTCCTGACACTATGCAACAATCAGAACTAACTCAATAGATGGGGACTCCATACTATCATCCCGGAGATGAGCCAAAAAGTCTACACACCCTCTCCCCACTAGCTTCCTAGCCCAAACAAACGATATTATCTTGGCCGGCTTAGGCCTGTACACACCTTCCCACTCTAGCCTATCCTTACCCGGAATTTCTAGAGCCACAGTCTTGGTGTTATAATTCAATACAACATGATAAGGGGATAACCAGGTCATGCCCAAAATGATATCAAACTCTACCACATCCAGAATTACCAAGTATATCCAAGTATGCAACTCCACAATTGCAACAGAACAAGCATGATAAACATGAGTCACAATCACGGACTCTCCAACCGGAGTGGAAACATGGATAGGGGAATCAAGGATATCAACAATCAAGTCCATACCCATAGCAAAATTCACAGACACATAAGAGTAGGTAGAACCTGGTCAAAAAGTACCGAAGCGATCCCATTACAGACCAGAATTGTACATGTGATCACCACGTCTGACACCTCAGCCTCTGACTTTCCCAGCAAAGCATAACAGTAAGCCCGGTCATCAATCCAAGAAACCTCCCTGACTGGCTGCTCCATACCCCTGCCCGCGCCGCCATTCCTCCTGTCTCCTTGGCCTCCCTGAAAGTTACCTCGCCTATACTGTGGATGACCTCTAACATGACCACATCTACCTTTCGGGACCACAACCTTAGACTATTGTTAATCCTGATTACCAGTCTGTCTGTGAGGTCACTCCCTCTTAAAGTGGCTCGGATCACCACAATGGAAGCAACCATGATCAAGAGAAGGCCTACTGGTAGATGTGTAAGAAGATCCCTGGCCCTGAGGAGCCAAAAACTGCTGATTGGCTCCCGAACAACCACCTGTAGCAGCTGGCAAAGCTGACTGAATAGAATGGGCAGAGTACACCTACTGATTGTGGCCCCTGGAGTGCGAGCCACTGAAGTTTCCATCATTCCGGGGCCTCTTGGCTAACACTTTAACCTGCCCAACCTGCTTGAGCCCTTCTAACTTCTTAACATAATCTGTTACGTCATTGAAGGCCTTCCCTACTGAATTCATGTGCACATATAACACTTGTAAGTCCGTATTCAATCCCTTCACAAATAATCGAATCCGCTCCTTCTTAGAACCTAACAACTGTGTAGAAATATGAGACAGGGCATAAAACTTGGCCTCTTAAGCAGAGACCTACATATTACCCTATTCCAGAGCCAGGAACTCATCCTTTTTGCGATCTCTCAAAGTGCAAGGCACATACTTCTCTAAGAAGAGAGCGTGAAACTTCTCCCAAGTCAGTGGGGGCAAAGCAGGATGACCGAAATTCCACATGAGACCTCAACCACTGCTTAGCATTACCCTGCAGCTGAAACGTGACAAACTCAACCCCATGTTGTTGCACAATGCCCAGCTTGTGCAGCCTCTCATAATAGTCCAATATGAACTCATAAGTATCTTCCTTTTCAGTGCCCTGAAATGTAGGAGGTTTCAGCTTCAGAAATTTAGTCAACATCTCATGCTCATTCCCTGTCATAACTGAACCCAACATTGGTTGGACAAAGTCATTTATGCCCGATGCTACATCCATTCTAGGAGCTGTATTAACTGCTGGCAAGTACCCGGAACCTGATCCACTGTCCCCGCAGGGTTGGCTCTAGCACCAACCAGCCCACTCAGGAAGGACCACACTTGCTGAAATGCTTTGGGTGTGATAGTGGGTGATGTGACGCCAATTTACGTCACTTTCGACTCCTTTTTACTAAGAACAAACGTACGTTTTCAAGCAACCGTTGTTGTTTTTGATGTTTTTATGTTGTATTTGTAGGAAATGGAAACAAACACGGAAACGGAAGGAAATACGCAAAAAACAACATTCTGCCTAAGAGTGACGGCCTGAGTGACGGCCCGTCACACATGTGACGGTCCGTCACTGGGACCGTCACACCAAGGCAGACCTTCAGGCGGCACCACTGCCTAGCAGTGACGGTCCAGGCGACGGTCCGTCACTGCCATGACGGTCCGTCAAGCCTGGCCGTCAAGTTAAGGCAGTAGCTTCTAGCGGCTGCACGCGTTTTGGGGATTCCTAGCCCGTTTTGAATTTGGCTTCTATTACTCCTATAAATACCCTATGATAGGTTTATTTTATTTATCATTCACCCATTAGTTAAAAACACGTTTTTAGTTATTTTGGGGAGCAAACAACACGGTTCATTTGTATTGAATTCGTGTTCTTGATTCGTTCGTGAGTTCTTGGTATTTCTTGTTCTTGGATATTGGAAGATTGATTGTTTCATTATATTGTAAGACTTTTCTTCCCTTTATTATGAATACAACTATTTTCTCTTCTTCTTCGAGCATGAGTAACTAAAACTCCCGCAACTAGGGTTGTGGGAGCCATGGCAAACGTAGCGATATAGATTCCGGGTAGCGTTGGGTTCAATTTACATGTAGTCACGTTGTTAATCATACTTTATGTCACGTTTTCTAGTGGTTGCAAACATTAGAACATGCCTAGGTTTAATTTGCTTGAGTAAAGAGATTAAAACCGGGAAAACTTGATTAACAACAAGGATTCGAGACTACTAACTCTCGTCTAATGATTAATGCCGTAACTGGATTAAGCTACTTGATGTTAGGATTGAAAGCTAAAAAGCACATCTTTTCGAGGTCGAGAGAATAGAAAAGGAAATTTGTTTATTTGGTCGAGAGACGTTTAGACGATACAATTGACGCAATCACATCGTGACACGCATGTAGAAAGAACCCGGTTAAGCCTAGAATCGACATTGTTACAACGCCATGGTGAACTCATCCCTAGTTCATTCTCTCCTACTGATTATTCTCTTACATTATTGTTGCTTTTGTTCACGTTGATTACAAAACCCCCCTTTTTTATTTATTGGAAACGATTGACAACTAGTTACATAATTCACTAAAGTCTTAATCTTCACCATATTCTCTGTGGGATTCGACCCCAACCTTTGTTTGGGTTCTTTACTTGACAACGATCGCTTACGCTTCATTAATTTGAGGTGTAGTTTGAGCGTTATCAAAAAGTGGCGCTGTTGCCGGGGAATACGGTTTTTGATTAAGTCTGGTGTGTTTAGTTGACTTTTAGTCATAATTTCCTGCTTTTATTTTTGTTTGTTGTTTTTGTTTTTTGACAGGGTACAGGTTGTGCATGCCAAGTACCCGAGGTTCGGGGGAACAAATTTTACCTTACGACCCCGAACTTGCGAGAACATTGAGGCGGAATATGGCCGCACAATTAGACGCAGCAAGGATCGCTGCAGAACTGCAGGCCCAACAAAATTTGAATGCTGGTGGTCTGCAGGATGATGTGGTACGGAATGATGAGGATCTCGATTTAGATGGAGCTGGCGCTACGGGCGCCATTATTGTTCCACCGCTACCGCCCGGAGCCAAGTTCAACATCACTAGCACGATGATCCAACTGTTGAACTTGAGAGGAGTGTTCCGCGGTGTTGCTGGTGACGATGCAAATCAGCACTTGATGAACTTCGTGGGCATCTGCAAATCGTTCGAATGGCCAGGAGTGAGTCAGACAGCGATCAGGCTCAGATTGTTTCCGTTGTCTCTGTCTGATGAGGCAGCGTTGTGGTTGACAGAATTGACCCCCGACTCTATCGCAACGTGGGGCGAGTTGAGAGGAGCTTTGCTAGAAAGGTTCTTTCCTCCCTCTAGGATGATACAGTTGAGGGACGAGATTAACAACTTCAGGCAGCAACCGCACGAAGCACTGCACGAGACTTGGTTGCGATTCAAGAAGAAGCTGACACAGTGCCCCAACCATCAGCTGAACAACGAATTCTTGATGCAGACATTCTACAGGGCACTAAATTCGGCTACCAAGCCAACATTGGACAACGCAGCAGGTGGAGCGTTTATCAGTCGCACTTTTGCCGACGCCACAGCTATTTTGGACAGGCTCACCAAGACCAACAGAGCCTGGCACACACAGGATTCAGAGGTTGCAGCTAGCACCTATACCGTTGGCATGTCAGCAGAGCAGCGAAGGAAAGAGGAGGAGCGCGACCAAGACATGGCGCATCTTAAAACACAGTTGGATCTCCTGACAAGGCACTTGACGTCAGGAAGTATAGAGAAGGTACAAGTTATGGGTTCCCAAGGTATGGAGACTGAGGAGGCCAATTACTTGGGGGGTTTCCAGGCCAATGGCCAGGGAAACCAAGGTCGGAACTACCATAGAGACAACCACTATGAGAAAGATGGTTATAGAGATCGCGACCAGGGAAATTGGAGGCCAAACACTGATAGAGGTGGGTTGTATGTACCACCTGGTAACCGGGACAGAGCCAACACTGAGACAGGTACGGCCAAGCTAGAGAGCATGATGGCGAAGATGCTACTGAAGGTGGAATCGACTGACGCTGGGGTGAAGGAGATGAGGACTGAGTTATCGACATTGATTCAGGTAGTCGAGTCACATTCCACCGCTATCAAGCAATTAAAGCAGCAAGTGGGTCACATCTCGGCATCTCTAAACCCAAGGAAGACGGGTGCCTTGCCGAGCGACACCACTCATCCGAGGAATGATGCAAGCTGTATGGCGATCATGACCAGAAGAGGTAGAACGTTACCGGAATCACATCCGGTAATTCAGACTCAAGGCGAGATTGCGGATGATGAAGAGGCGGTAGAGGAGGAAACTCCAAAGCCCGCGGAGAAACGCAAGGAAGCTGAAAAGCTTCCAACTATGATGTTTCGACACCCACCCCCCTTCCCCCAAAGGTTGAAGAAGAAAGCTGACGATGGTAAGTTCCTGAACTTCATGACCATGCTGAAGCAAATTTTAATAAACATACCATTGGTAGAAGCGCTGGAACAAATGCCCGGTTATGCCAAGTTCATGAAGGACTTGATTACAAAGAAGCGGACGGTAAGTTTTGAGCCGGAAGACAACCTCCATCACTGCAGCGCTATTTCCTCTAGATCGTTAGTGGCAAAGAAAGGAGATCCAGGTGCGTTCACTGTTCCATGTACCATCGGGAAGCTCAATTTCGGAAGAGCTATGTGTGATCTTGGTGCTAGTATAAATTTGATGCCGCTAGCAGTGTATGACAAATTGGGGTTGGGAGCTCCTAAACCAACGTCCATGAGAGTGATGATGGCGGACCGTTCGGTAAAGCGACCCGTAGGGATATTGTCTGATGTGCTGGTCAAGATTGGTAAGCTTATATTCCCGGCCGACTTTGTGATCTTGGATTGCGAAGTGGATTTTGAAGTTCCCATAATCTTGGGACGACCATTGCTAGCCACAGCAAGAGCATTGGTTGACATGGAGAAAAACGAACTGACCTTCCGATTGAACAATGAAGTGGTCAAGTTCGATGTGTCTAAATTGATGAAGCACCCAAGTGACATGAGGGTGGTCGCGGTCATCAATGCCATTGAGAAACCTCCTGCGGATGTGCACCTTGAGGAGAAGTGTTTGGTCGAGAATCTAGCTGTTGTAAGAAGTATGGCGCGAGAGCGTAAACATGTAGAGGAAGGCGGTGAAATTAAATCTAGAAAACGAAAACACCGCAAGAGAATCTGCAAAGAAAGAGCGAAGAAGTTGTCGCGACTAGCGATGGAGCCCAAGGAGGAAGCTGGAACGCCACACTCCATCGAGTTCTCTTGTTTTGGAGACCCTGGCGGTCTCCAACATCATTCCGGAATGTGAATCATATCGACTTCACAGGTATTCCTTTATTCTCACAGTTTTTAGTTCATATGGATAATTGGGACAATGTATAGTCTAAGTTGAGGGTGTGGGAAACCTTGTAAGTCACCACCGAGGGTTTTGTTGCGTTTTATTTTCCCCGCGTGTGCTATCTAGTAGAAACGGCATGTTTAGGTGTTGTGTTAACATTTTTTAAGTGTCTATAGCAAGCATGAGATTTCTTCTTATCAAAGTAGCGGGCCCCTTTAAAAATTTTCTTGTTTTGTACTATGATGAAACGATTGAACTGTCTGGATCCTTGCTATGTCATTGTGTGATATAGTAGAATGAGTATCTTAAGCCAAGCGGTTGTTTTGATAGTTGGTAGTCGATCATAGTTTCTTGGTGCCAAGAGCAGTGTGAGATTATTGTCATAGTTAAATCTTACTCTGTGCATGCATCTAGTAACTTGCCTCGTCTATTTTGTTAATTCGAAGTTTGGTTGCTTAGGAAAGGATCACAGGCCCTTTTGTGTGGCAGTCCACTTAACCTAAAAGACCGTCGCAATATAAATAATCCCTTGATCCCTGTTGGCCATATTGATCTTATCTTCAATATACCTGTCACCATTCCTGTTTAACTTTGAATCCCTATTTTGGCCCTGGTCCTCCCTTGGACATTGTGCACCTCAACGCAGGCAATCAGCCTAAGTTGAGGGTGGCTACTATAGAGGTAAACCTTGTTTTGGCCCTGGTCCGCCCTTGGACATTGTGCACTTCAACGCAGGCAATCAGCTTAAGTTGAGGGTGGCTACTACAGAGGTGAGTGATAAGAAAAAGAGGATGGAGAAGATTGGTTGTGAATAGAATGGAAAGTCCGGGTGTGTGCCGAAGAAAAGAAAAATAAAAAGAAGTGAAAAAGATTGAAAAAGTAATAAAAAGAATTGTCAAGATAAAGAGGCCGCACCCGTAGCTAGAAAGAAGGAAATAAAGAGGTGAATAAGGATGGACAAAGTAACGTTATGTGGTAAGAAGATGTCGGTAGTTCCAAGGAGGGCTTAGTCACTAACCCCTAAATGTATCATACCTGCACCCGAAGCCTCATTACAAGCCAGTACAAGTCCTGTAGTGATCCTGAGCGGCTTTCTGAAAAAATGAAATAGAATAGTAAGGGCAAGCCTATGGTATCGCATGTGCATTGTTTGAAATCATTGTGAGTGTGAGCGCTTACCTAGTCCAAAATCTTGTGTGTGGGATTTCTTTGTGGTGAGGGCACCAAGATGTCTATATTGTCTATTGATTGTTAGGATAGCTGCGCGTGTGTATGTAGAACGTTCTATCATATCGGAATGACATGTTTGGATCCTTGCAAGTTAGTGTTTCATACATTCGTGACACGAGGGAGCTTGATTTAATCGAATAAGTTTTGAATGACCATGAGTTGCTATAGACATGAGTATGTTTCTTAGTTGAGTCGTAGTATTGTTTTTATGTCATGTTGCTTGAGGACAAGCGAACGTTTTAAGTTGAGGGTGTTGATGTGACGCCATTTTACGTCACTTTCGACTCCTTTTTACTAAGAACAATCGTGCGTTTTCAAGCAACCGTTGTTGTTTTTGATGTTTTTATGTTGTATTTGTAGGAAATGGAAACAAACACGGAAACGAACGGAAATACGAGAAAAAGAGGATTCTTCCTAAGAGTGACGGCCTGAGTGACGGTCCGTCACACATGTGACGGTCCGTCACATAGACCGTCGCATGGAGGCAGCAAAGGAGGCGACACCACTGGTTAACAGTGACGGTCCAGGCGACGGTCCGTCACTGCCTTGACGGTCCGTCAGCCTGGCCGTCAAGTTAAGGCAGTGGCGTTAAGCGGCTGCCCGCGTTTTGGGGATTCCTAGCCCGTTTTGGATTTGGCTTCTATTACTCCTATAAATACCCTATGATAGGTTTATTTTATTTAATCATTCACCCATTAGTTTAAAACACGTTTTAGTTATTTTTGAGATCAAACAACACGGTTCATTTGTATTGAACTCGTGTTCTTGATTCGCTCGTGAGTTCTTGGTATTTCTTGTTCTTGGATATTGGAAGATTGATTGTTTCATTATATTGTAAGACTTTTCTTCCCTTTATTATGAATACAACTATTTTCTCTTCTTCTTCGAGCATGAGTAACTAAAACTCCCGCAACTAGAGTTGTGGGAGCCATGGCTAAAGTAGCGATTTAGATTCCGGGTAGCGTTGGGTTCAATTTACATGTAGTCACGTTGTTAATCATACTTTATGTCACGTTTTCTAGTGGTTGCAAACATTAGAACATGCCTAGGTTTAATTTGCTTGAGTAAAGAGATTAAAACCGGGAAAACTTGATTAACAACAAGGATTCGAGACTACTAACTCTCGTCTAATGATTAATGCCGTAACTGGATTAAGCTACTTGATGTTAGGATTGAAAGCTAAAAAGCACATCTTTTCGAGGTCGAGAGAATAGAAAAGGAAATTTGTTTATTTGGTCGAGAGACGTTTAGACGATACAATTGACGCAATCACATCGTGACACGCATATAGAAAGAACCCGGTTAAGCCTAGAATCGACATTGTTACAACGCCATGGTGAACTCATCCCTAGTTCATTCTCTCCTACTGATTATTTCTCTTACATAATTGTTGCTTTTGTTCACGTTGATTACAAAAAAAAAAACCCTTTAATTACCGGAAACAATTGACGACTAGTCACCTAATTCACTAAAGTCTTAATCTTTACCATATTCTCTGTGGGATTCGACCCCAACCTTTGTTTGGGTTCTTTACTTGACAACGATCGCTTACGCTTCTTTAATTAGAAGTGTAGTTTGAGCGTTATCAAAAAGTGGCGCGTTATCCCCGGCAACGGCGCCACTTTTTGATAACGCTCAAACTACACTTCTAATTAAAGAAGCGTAAGCGATCGTTGTCAAGTAAAGAACCCAAACAAAGGTTGGGGTCGAATCCCACAGAGAATATGGTGAAGATTAAGACTTTAGTGAATTATGTGACTAGTTGTCAATCGTTTCCAATAAATAAAAAGGGGGGTTTTGTAATCAACGTGAACAAAAGCAACAATAATGTAAGAGAATAATCAGTAGGAGAGAATGAACTAGGGATGAGTTCACCATGGCGTTGTAACAATGTCGATTCTAGGCTTAACCGGGTTCTTTCTACATGCGTGTCACGATGTGATTGCGTCAATTGTATCGTCTAAACGTCTCTCGACCAAATAAACAAATTTCCTTTTCTATTCTCTCGACCTCGAAAAGATGTGCTTTTTAGCTTTCAATCCTAACATCAAGTAGCTTAATCCAGTTACGGCATTAATCATTAGACGAGAGTTAGTAGTCTCGAATCCTTGTTGTTAATCAAGTGTTCCCGGTTTTAATCTCTTTACTCAAGCAAATTAAACCTAGGCATGTTCTAATGTTTGCAACCACTAGAAAACGTGACATAAAGTATGATTAACAACGTGACTACATGTAAATTGAACCCAACGCTACCCGAAATCTAAATCGCTACGTTTGCCATGGCTCCCACAACCCTAGTTGCGGGAGTTTTAGTTACTCATGCTCGAAGAAGAAGAGAAAATAGTTGTATTCATAATAAAGGGAAGAAAAGTCTTACAATATAATGAAACAATCAATCTTCCAATATCCAAGAACAAGAAATACCAAGAACTCACGAACGAATCAAGAACACGAATTCAATACAAATGAACCGTGTTGTTTGCTCCCCAAAATAACTAAAAACGTGTTTTTAACTAATGGGTGAATGATAAATAAAATAAACCTATCATAGGGTATTTATAGGAGTAATAGAAGCCAAATTCCAAAACGGGCTAGGAATCCCCAAAACGCGTGCAGCCGCTAGAAGCTACTGCCTTAACTTGACGGCCAGGCTTGACGGACCGTCATGGCAGTGACGGACCGTCGCCTGGACCGTCACTGCTAGGCAGTGGTGCCGCCTGAAGGTCTGCCTTGGTGTGACGGTCCCAGTGACAGACCGTCACATGTGTGACGGGCCGTCACTCTTAGGCAGAATGTTGTTTTTCGCGTATTTCCTTCCGTTTCCGTGTTTGTTTCCATTTCCTACAAATACAACATAAAAACATCAAAAACAACAACGGTTGCTTGAAAACGTACGATTGTTCTTAGTAAAAAGGAGTCTAAAGTGACGTAAAATGGCGTCACATCAGTGGGAAGGGCTGCAACACCAGCCGGTGTTGCCTCCTCCTGCTCAACACCCTCCTCAACTACAACCTTGACTTCCTCTTTAATCTGATCCTTGGGTGGGGGAGGGGTCGCCTAACATGCTTCTACAGCTACCTAAACTCCAACCTTGGTGGGTGTTGCTCTACCTTGGCCCCTACCTCTTTCCTCTTCCCCTACCTCTGACAGTCGGGCCCGCTGCTGGGACCATTGATCTTGCTCCGTTGTTCCTTGTGTTAACCATCTGCGGATAGAAGAGTGAACGAAGTCAGATACCAATTTGTATCACCAGATACCAATTGGAATCAATTTATATCACAAAGGAAGAAAGAAGAGATAGTTTTCCTAAAGTCCTATAGCCTCTCGAAGAAAAGTACGGACGTCTCCGCACCATTCTGCAAGACTCTACTAGACCTATTTTGGTACAATGAGATCAACGAACCTAGGGCTCTATTACCATCTTTGTCATGACCCAGACCTCCGTGAGTGGAACCCACCCAACCCCTGGGCGAACAAACCATCAACGACCCCAAACTTAACCGTTCTAACAGCTCAAAACCAGTGTACAAGAAAATAAACTAGCAATTCAATAACAATCTCAATACTATTAAAAATAACCTGCGGAAAATCCCTCCCTAGAACCTGAAAGTCATCGTACCAAAAAATTACCAAAAGTCTTGAATGCGGGGATGTAACCCCAAAATAAACAAGAGTTTAAGTCCGAGACAAGTGGGCTACAAATGAAATGAAAGAGACCAAGGTAGCTCAATCGAAGCAGCTCACCCTTGATGTCTGAAAGTGCTGGGACTACAGGTGAGGTCGCGTGTCAGCCTTCGGAAGATTGCCTGTACTCACAAAAAGGAAAGCAAGTGTAGAATCAGTACACAAGTACTGTGTACTGGTAGGATCATCGGCCAGCTCCAATAAATATAATATGAATAGTAAACCATAACATAGTAAGGTACAGGAAACATGTAGTAAGTCAACAATTAGCCAGATACTAAATCCCTCTCTTAGCATGTTAACATATGAACCAAAACAACTCTTGACCACACCCAAAACAGCAACATATACCCTTTTCCACATAACTCGAACCCACCAAGGATCCCTTTAACCTTACCTAAGTGCTAGACATGCTATCCCGGTATAAACTAAGACCAAACTCATATTTAAATAAATCACTCGGCCTCTCATAGACCTTATGCAAATATCACAGTTCAAGAATAAAACCCGTTCCACTCATGGAACCATCGAACGAAAACAGTAATGCAATTAAAGCAACTCGTACCAGGCATGGTACCCGAGCCAACCATTTGAAATTCTCGTACCAGGCGTGGTACCCGAGCCAACCATTAGTATAACCATACCAAGCGTGGTACCTAAGCCAACTGAATGTCATAAAAAGTCCAAATCAATCATAATCAATAAGCAAACATACTTGTAAAACCAACAAGCAAACAAAAGAAGTTCATTTCACAAGAGTGATTACCGTACAACTAGACATTCCCAAAACATTCCCTAAACATGCAACTCATACACTACTACGGAATAGTACGTGAACACATAATGCATATTAGAAATCAACAACCATCACCTACCTCAAAATATTTCAAGCTCTACTCAACCGGAGCTTTCCCGTTTCTCGAAGTTCTTGTTGGTTCTTGGTCTAAAACAACACACAATAACCAAAATCAATCTTTATGGCCTATAATTTACCTAGATTATGCAAAATTCCCAAACCCCAGGTCAACCATGATTATCCCGCCCTTTTACCGGGTTTCCCACCATTAATACACCTATTCCTACCATTTTTATGGATACATTTAGGGAACTAAGGTCACATGATCATAATCTAATGAAATCATTTGCACCCAAGAACTTCTACACCTTAGAATCCCCTATTTCCCTGGATTCTACCATCCTAAGTCATTCCAACCCTTTGCCCAAATCCACCCCTAGGAATTCTATAGTGTAGGAAAGATAGTACGGAGTTTGGGGAGTAGAATTCTTACCTTTAGGATAAAAATTGGTGGAAAACTGATGAAAATTGCCCAAAATTGCCTTGCCCTTCTCCCAAAAAGTGTTGAAGAAAACTAACTGTTTTTGGAGAAGTTTCTACATTAGATCCTGTCACGCTCCGCTATAGCGGTCCGCTCCACTATAGCGGTACCTTTGTAGCGGAATCAACTGCTATGGTGGAGGCTAACCGATGTTGACCTCCGCTGTAGCGGTATTTTCTCTGCTATGGCGGAGATTGCTATAGCGATGTGTCAACTGCTATGGCAGTTGACACAAGATAGAAAGTCATAAAGTCCCCCAAATTGGTCCATTTTACAATAGACACATTTTTCTGACATTCCAGAACAACCCCTTCATGTCAACCTGATACCGAGAGTTCTACTTACCCGAATTTGATTCTGAAAAGTCCCCCAGACTCCTTTATATCTTAGTTAAATGGAAAACTAGCTCAAAATAGGACACGTTACCCAATCCTTACCCAAATTTCACTAGACCATACCTCACTCAAAAATCGGCCGAGACTAGCCTAGCCCAGAATTTTCAACTCCAAAATCCGAAAGTTTTCTGGCTTGAAACATGGCACAAAAAGTCTACCCATAATGACAAACCTGATCATTACATTCCGTACTAGGCGTGGTACCAAATCCAATCGATAAGTATCTCATACCAGGCGTGGTACCCAAACCAACCAATAACTAACCTGTACTAGGCGTGATACCCGAGCCAACCAATAAGTAACCTGTACCAGGCATGGTACCCGAGCCAACCAAATGTCATACAAAATCCAACCAATCAACAAACAATGAACAAAGCATACTTGTAAACTCACAAGCAACAAAATAAGTTCATTTAACAAGACTGATAACCGGATAAGTAGACATTCCTCATCTCATTCCCTAGGCATGCAACTCACACAATACTAAGAGATAGTACATGAACACATATTGCATACTGGGAAACAACAACCATCACCTACCTCAACCCTAGGTACATAACTCAATCTTGAATACCGTTCGAAGACTGAATTCCCGTTCACCCGTTTTCGACACATAACCAGTGGCTACATCAATTCCGGACTACTACTAAGACAGATAAAACATGGGTAAGACCTCCCCTAACCTTAGTAAATCAACCACTCTTGTTATTCTACTCTTTTATACCAAATCATTTACGAAGACTCCCTTTTTATTAGCCATTTAACTATCCAAAGAATTTCTGGTTCCCCGAACCTTCCTTACACTCTAGTCCTGGGATTCTATCATCATACAACACATAATAAGCATAAACAACCCAGAATACAAACACATCTCCCTGACATTATCAATCTCTAATCAATTAACCAACCAAATCATACAATGTTACTCCAGACTCCGTGCCCGAAAGCCTAGACATGGTTTCTCCTTTCCGTCTATGCAACTATATGAAATGAAAGCAAGTCAAATCTACTCAATGAAAGAAAACCTAGCCTACCTGGATGCCAATCAGCTGCACAACCCATATTCTGGCACCATAAAAGAGTTTCTTGATGGACGAAAGGTCCGAAATCCATGGTTTTGCATCCCTTTAGCCAAAATCTCTCCTCCCCATGGCTCCCAAGCCTGGGAGCAGCCTGGGAGGATTTTTTGAGTAACCCTCGTCTGTTTTTGGGGCTGAAGGGGAGAGAATGAAATTATAAAACTCATTTTTGGTTTTTCTGACTCATCATTCTACTATAGCAGTCCACGCTCTGCTACAGTGGTACCGCCATAGCAGAACCGACCGCTATAGCGGTGCTGACCAATATTGACTTCCACTATAGTGGTAATTTCTTCACTATAGCAGAGGTCGCGATAGTGCTGTGTCAACCGCTATAGTAGTTGACACAGAAAAAAAAGTCATAAAGTTTCCCAAAAGTGTCCATTTCACAACACACTTAAAATCTTGATGTTCCGAACTAACCCTTTCATGTCAACTTTGATATCGGGAGTTTTACTCACTCGAATTCACTTCTGAAAAGTCCTATGGACTCCTTAATGCCTTAGCTAATGGAAAAATTAGATCAACCTTAGATATTTTACCCATTCCTTTTCTGGATTTCCCTAGACCTTACCTCACTCCAAATTCATCTTAGACTAGCCTAGCCTAAAATTTCCAACTCCCCAACCCAGAAATTTTTATAACCAGCTCTTTGCATGATTATCTCACCTATAATGAGGTGCCTTTTAACAATGACTGAATAGGTCTTTACAACAGATACAAATGTACCCATCGTTCATCCCCGAATGATCTCTAAGGCGGAGGAAAGAACGAGCCAGTCCCTTTAACGTTAATGCTCTACTATGATAGCGTAAATATAACCTTACGCAAACTACCAAAACTTCCAAATCCCTTGGTGTACCCAACCTCAACCAAAAATTAATTCAATCCTACTTTATCAAGGAATTCCTTCCTCCGAGCGGCACCATGCCAATAAGAGTACTCTTTCCCGAGCGCCCCAGAAATCCAGGGTCTCCCTGAAACACCAAAGCAAAAGAAATTCACATTTAACGAACGAAACTATTTCCCATGCCACGAGGACTAGATCCCACCATGGTGACCCTTTTTTTGCTATACGGAGTTCTACTAACTGAAACTCCATTTCAAAAGCTTTCCACGGGGTACTATGCCCCTCACATATCATAGTATCACATTACACCTATCAACACTACGTATCTCAAAACCACACAACACAAAAAATCCATTGGAACCCATCCTACCTTAAGATTTTTGTCAACTCTTATCTTAGGGGGAATTCTACCCGGGCACTTACACCCTACCCAAGGTTATAGCGAGCAAACCCCCGCCACTCAAATAGCAGTAACACCAGGTATTATCATGACCGACAAGAAGGATAACAATGTTAAAGAACCCATTTAATAACCCCATTCCCTCAATCGACCCTACCACTAAGGATCATCAATAATAAAGTAGCCAATAATCACCCTCATAACATAAGCCTATGAGTAGTGTCCAACACTACTCAGTCAATAACGGGTCATCTTACCAAATTCTACATAGGTGACTATTTTCACCAAGGGTTAATCATAATTTTACCAATACCCAGGGCTACCATATCTATCCCTTCCTTTTATCGCGCATGGATGCTAAATAATTCATGCCATGACTCACAGCTTAATTAGAGATTTAAAATAACCCGGGAATGAAAAACAAAACAGGGAAAAATAGGACAGGGATTATGCCCTGCCCAACCCGCTATAGCGGCTTGCACACTGCTATGGCCACCCCTAATAGTAGCAGTCCAGAAAATTTACCATTCTCTGCAAAATTCGCTCATTCCCCTTCCCTATTTTCAATATTAACACAGGGAATTGCGTTATGATCTTAAAACATAACCTCAAGACCAACCTCAACTATATATAGTTGAGAATTTAGCACCACATTATCATAAAATCAATTACAAAACACACCATAACCGCGCACAATAACACATTTCCGCTATCGTACACTACTAGTTCCCTTTTATTCCTTTCTATGGTTCTCAACCAATCCTGACGGTCCCGAAACCAGAGCTTCCCCACAATTATCAATCCCTTTTTGTCCCCTTACCATCTATATCAATGTTAAGTCTATACCCAAAAGTAATACCAACAATTTCAATTAAGGCATACCATAATTATCATTAAAGCAATCACAATTTTAAAGCCGAAATAAATTTTCCTTATCACAATTTCCGCTATTAAGCAATAATAGCCCTTGTCCCTGGTACTTATTCACATACCAATCACTTGAAACATAAGTTTCCACAAGTATATATATATATATATATATCATTTTCCCTTATCATTTACCAATAATAAGGCCTTGCCCAACACTTAGCATACTGTTTTCCCTTGAAATCACAAAACAAGAATTCCTTCAATCATTAACACATAACCAAGTTAAGACTCTTCACTAACCATGAATTTCAAAGTAATTCAAGCAATTACACACCACACATTCGCAGTCATTCAAACAATGCAATGCATACAATTACAAGTCTCCAGCTTCAACACTCAATCAAAGCAGTTTCATTACCTTATATGTACCTCATGGATGACCGTTAGCCATCATCCATAGCTTTACATAGCCTCCCAGGCTAGATATCAATTGGAACCTTCCGATTCCAATTTCCCTTGCTTGTGTCATCTCAATCAAAGTCAAACAACATCTTTTTTCCTTATCGAGATACCAATTAGATTCGAGAGATACCAATTAGACTCAACCCATATAAGCAAGTAACAAATCGCACGAAAGGAATGAAAGAAGAGATGTTTCCTAGAATGTTTCATAGCTTCCCAAAGATTAGATGTGGACGTCAACACACCAATCTGCAAGACTCTATTCGATATTTTGCTCTTGTACTGGGAGACCGGTAACCTAGGCTCTGATACCATCTGTCACTACCCAACTACCGGGCCGTGAGGGTGCCTACTCTAACCACCTAGATAGACAAACCCTTACCACCCGATCCAACAGGTGCTTGCAAAAAACAAAGTATAACCATAGATAACATCCTTTTTATACATGAAAACAAATGCACCTTTTTTATTTCAGGAAAACCCTTTTTACAAAAGAAATACAATAACATTTTATAACTAGAAAATGACCCTCCCTAGGATTTAGTCTAAGTCGGTACAAGAGCTACTACTGGAGTGAAATTGAAATATAAGAGGACGTAGCTCCCACCATGGAAACAAAAGTAGAGGCTGCTGGAGAATCGAGGTCATCCTGTACCTATGAAACATCACCAACCCAGCAATCCAGACTATACCCAAAAAGGTATAACAAGAGTAGAATTAGTACAAACACACGTACTAGTAGGCATCATCGGTCGACCTGAATTCATTCCATACCATCATATAAAAATCAAGGGAAATGTTCAATTAGTTATAATATTTTAGCCCTTCAACATTCACCTTACCAAAGCACAATACCGACCTAAGCCTGTCTATCCCTTCCGCTGCTAACTCCACCACTATGTGGCGCTAGGCTTTGAATCCTAGGATATTCCCAAGTCACCTTGACCCTTAGACTTCCCAAGTCACCTTGTCACCTAGACTTCCCAAGTCACCTTGACACCTAGACTTCCCAAGTCACCTTGTCACCTAAACTTCCTAAGTCACCTTGACACCTAGACTTCCCAAGTCACCTTGACACCTAGACTTCCCAAGTCACCTCATCATTACTCGACATTTATGCCCATACTCGGACTACCTTTCCCTTACCCCAGTCGACCACTATGACTCAACAACCCAGAATAAACCCCACTACTTAGTGACATAGACGACACTCATCGTATTGCCACCTACTAGTAAAAAACTGCACCAATGATCCCCAGGGCTATACCCGACAAGTAACAACAACCAACATTATAACCAGACCACAAGTCTCTTCCTTAACTTATCAACCGCACATAACAAGTTTAACTGGCATTGATAATTCTTAGTGACAACAAATATATATCATTTTTACATAATTTGGACTAAACAAGGATCCCTAGGACATAATCTATGCCAATAACATACGACCCCGATTTACAGAAGAACCACCTTATCACTTAAGCACACTAATATGGTCCTTCAAAGACCAACTATATGCCAAATAATAATAAATATCGGCCCTCTCAGGAACCCAACATGTGAAGAACAATAAGTAACAATTAGACCCGTAACGATATGTTTCCAGAATCTCAGTCTTCCTTCTAAACTTATCAACCACATGGAACAGATTCAACAACCAACTTAAACAATGAGCAAGTAACAATAGAATAATTCTGTTCTATCCTTCTCGGACCCACCAAGGATCCCTATACCAACACCTAGTGTTAACATGCAATCCTGGTCTACTCTAAGACCAACCTCATATTTAAATATAATTACCCGACCTTACATGGACCATGGGCAATAATCACAATTCAAGAATACAACCCGGTCCACTCATGGAACCATCGAAAGAATACAATCAAATCAAGTAAATCAAAACAACGTACCAGGCATGGTACCCGAGCTAACCATTATGAATTTTCGTACCAAGCGTGGTACCTGAGCCAGCCAATAAGTATCTCGTACCAAGCATGGTACTTGAGCCAACTAATAAGTAATATGTACCAGGCGTGGTACCCGAGCCAACCAATAAGTAACTTGTACTAGTCATTATACCCGAGCCAATCGAATGCCACACAAAATCCAATCAATCAATAAACAATGAACAAAGCATACTTGTAAACCAACAAGCAACTTAACAAGTTCATTTCACAAGACTGATAACTGGATAAATAGACATTCCTTATCTCATTCCCTAAGCATGAAACTCACACAATACTAAGAGATAGTACATGAACAAATATTTCATATTGGGAAACAACAACCATCACCTACCCCAACCCCAGGCACATACCTCAATCTTGAATTCCATCGAAAGACTAAATCCATGTTCACCCCCTTTTGACATATAACCAGTGGCTACATCAATTCTGTACTACTCCTAAGACATATACAACATGGGGAAGACCTCTCCTAACCTTAGTAAATCAACCATTCTTGTTATTCTATACTTTTATACCAAATCATTTATGAAGACTCCCTTTTTATTGGCCATTTAACTATCCAAAGCATTTTCGATTCCCTGAACCTTCCTTACACTCTAGTCCTGAGATTCTATCATCATACAACACATAATAATCATAAACAACTAAGAATACAAACACATCTCCCTGACATTATCAATCCCTAATCAATAAACCAACCAAATCATACAATGTTCCTCCAGACTCCGTGTCTGAAGGCCTAAACATGGTTTCTCCTTTTCATCTATACAATAATATGATATGAAAGCAGGTCAAATCTACTCAATGAAAGAAAACCTAGCCTACATGGATGCCCAGCAGATGCACAATGCATAATCTGGCTCCATGAAGGAGTTTTCTGATGGATGACAGGCCTGAAATCCATGGTTTTGCTTCCTTTTAATCGAAATCTCTCATCCCCATGGCGTCCAAGTCTTAGAGCAGCCTAGGAGGGTTTTTGGAGTAACCCTCATCTATTTTTGGGGCTGACGGGGAGAGAATAAAATTATAAAACCCATTTTTGGGTTTTCTGATCTTGTCGTTCCGCTATAGCAGTCCACGCTCCGCTATAGTGGTACTGTCATAGCAGAACTGACCGCTATAGCCGTGCTGACCTGCATTGACTTCTACTATAGCAGTAATTTCTCCGCTATAACGGAAGTCACGAAACTGTTGTGTCAACTGCTATAGCAGTTGACACAGAATATTAAGTCGTAAAGTTATCCAAAGTGTCTATTTTACAACACACTTCAAATCTTGACGTTCTGAACCAACCCTTTCACGTCAACTTTGATATCGAGAGTTTTACTCACCCGAATTCACTTTTGAAAAGTCTTACGAACTCCTTAACGCCTTTGCTAATGGAAAAATTAGATCAACCATAGACATTTTACCCAATCCTTTCCCGAATTTCCCTAGACCTTACCTCGCTCTGAATTCATCTCAAACTAGCTTAGCCCAAAATTTCCAACTCCCCAATCCGAAAGTTTTTCTAACTCGCTCTTTGCATGATTAGCTCACCTATAATGAGGTACCTTTTAACAATGACTGAATATTTTGTTACGTATATTGACCTTGAAAATTTCAAAATCAAACTAGAAAAGGAAAATTAATCATTAAAGAAATAGGTACAATAACATGATACATCTATTTTGTCTCTTAATTAGAGATCTTAAAATTCACTCACTAGAAAGGGAAAGAAAATAATCAATGACATGCAGGTTAAATATGAGCATGAGTTACAAAAAATCATAGATAAACTCTATGTAGAAAGAGAAAACTCCAGAAGAACTTAGTGTAGAATTTTCAAGGACTAAGTATGAGCTTGGAAGATCTAGTCGATGGACCAAGCCCTGAATAATTCTAAATCATCTCATCGTAGAACACAAAGTGTAACAACTGGATTATGATTTTAAAGGAGATATTTAAAAATGAATATAAATTGTGATCATACTATGGAAATACTGGTCATCTAAGATGCCCAGTGGCAATAAGGCTAAAAACATAAACATGAATGATGTATTGGAACAGGAAAAAAGGCCTAAAATATTGCACGAAACACAAAAAAGGAACACGTTTGTGAAAATAAAAAATCTTCATATGTATTACTAAACTAGAACAAAAGATATTTAATTCATCTTTTTTATCAAGGAAAAGGATCCAAGCTCGTCTGGTTCCTAAAACTAACCTCTGATAATTTTGCAGGAAAAAGTGAAGAGAAGTAAGAAGAACTGATATATAAATAGTGTTCCCTTGTTCCCTCACATTGATAAGAAGGTGCTAGTTGTGGGAGTGATTGACATCACTCAAAGTCAAGTTAAAGAGAACCTAGTGTCCAAGAAAAGGAAATTTTTTGATGTGGTGTCTTTCAGTGGTTATGGCAGCTTGTCTCATGGATGTCATGGATTCTGAGGCTTCTACCACCACTTCTTCCCTCCTGATTGAGCTTGACACTCCTACTTCTGAGGTACCAGAACATTCTACGTCAAGCAAAACTCCTTCTATGCCACCATAGCCTTCACAGCCTACCTCCAGTAGAAGATTCCAGTAGATAACTAGCATGACTCTGAATACTAATGCTACTTTGAGTCAGCTAGTCCTTGATATTCCTAAGTACATCCAGGTAGCAATGGACAAATCTTAGGAGCATGTTCATATTCAGATACATCAGTTGGATGCATGAGTGACTTCCCTCAAGGGGATGCAGGATATTAGTGTTATTGTTGCGTCATGCGCAGATATGGTTAAAGTTAGGGAGGACATCAAGTAGCTCCATCCTAAGTTCAACTTGTTCATCACTCATATTCTACCACCTCAGGGAGATTCTGATTATCTATTACCTATTGATGAGTTACTTGGAGGTCGTACCAGGCCGATACTTAATGGTGATGATGGAAAGAGTTCAGAGACAAATAAGGCTACGTTCGAGCATGGAGTTGTTGTTGATGTGACACAGGTGTTTAGTGAGTCACATAAGGTTTGGATAGCCACTCATTTATCCATGGATGATTAGGCTAAAAATTTGGTTGGAGCCAGTTCGAGCTCTCAAGTTCTAGTGGATCCGGTTCTACCTGCTCCAATATGGATTCCAAATTTTGATGCACAGGAGTAGCTTTCAGTTTCAGTCTCTATCATAGGATCCCAGTTTGAGTAGGCTCCTATTACTCCTGCATCTATAGTGCCATAGGCCCCTTCTGATGTTGATTTGAGCGCCTAGAGTGCCTCAGGGAGTCACTACCTCTTTTTCTTGATATATTTATGTGCATTATAATGACCGAGTACATCATTATGGGTAAACCTTTCATTCCAAGTTTTGGTTTAGAAAACTTCCGGGTTTGGGAGTTGGAATTTTTGGGCTAGGCTAGTCTCGGATGGTTTCTGAGAAAGTTATTGTCTAGGGTAATTTGGGTGAGTATTGGGTTATCTATCTTGTTATAAGATAGTTTTTCCATTAGCTAAGGTGTTAAGGAGTCCAAGGGACTTTCCGAAAATGAATTCGGGTAAGTAGAACTCCTGGTATTAAGGTTGATGTGAAGGGGTTATTCTGAAACGTCAAGATTTAAGGTGTGTTGAAAAATGGAAACTTTTGGGGGATTTTCTGAGGTTTTGTCCCATTTCAATCAATATAGCAGTTTACACTGCGCTACAGCGACTACCGCTATAGCAGAGAAATTCTTGCTATTGCGGAAGTCAACATCGGTCAGCACCGCCATAGAAGTCAATTTTTCTACGACGGTGCTTTATAGTAGTGTACGGACTGCTATAGCATAATGAGTCAGGTTTAATGCTAAAACTTCCCCAAAAATATTTAGAAACTTTCAAGAACATTTTGGAAAAGGGCAGAGATGAAGGGAGGCGAATTTCAGTGATTTTCTGCCAATCTCCATCGAAATGGTAAGGTTTTTCTCCACACTTTGTTATTTTGATTCCCAAACCTTATAATCTATAATCTACGAGTTTGGGGGAAGGTTTGGGTAAACCTAAGAATGTGGAATCCGGGGAAAAGAAGGATTCTAGGGTGTTGAGTTCTTGGGTTATAATGTTTATGCGTCATTCATACCTTAATCACCATTATTCGCTAAATGTGACCGTAAAAATGGTATGGTTGAATTAGTGGTGGAAAAGCCCTGGAATGGGTGGAATGATTATTATTTGGCCTGGGAGATTGGGATTTTGCATAATCTGGGTAATTTAGGCCATTGGATTGATTTTAATATATTTTGTACTTGTTTTTAGACCAAGAGCAAGAGAAAGCTTCTGGAAATGGGAAGGCTCCTGTCCAGTAAGGTTTAGGCTATTAGAGGTAGGTGATGGTTATTATCTTGCCAAATGCAATGTATATTCATGTAACTATAGCTTAGTAATGTATATGCTTTCATGCTTAGGAAAAGAAGTTATGAATGTCCAAGTATTTGGGGTGTCAGTTAGGTGAAAAGAACTTGATTGTTGCTTGTTGGTTATACAAAGGTGTTTTCTGTTCATATAAGCATTTACTGTTGGCTTTGTGTGATATTCGATTGGCTCGGGTACCATGCCTGGTGCGGGATACTAACGGTTGGCTCAGGTACCACACCTGGTAGAGGTTCTATAATAGTTGGCTCGGGTACCAGGCCAGGTACAAGTTCAATATTGGTTGACTTGGGTACCACGCCTGGTACGGATTTAATTTGCATTATTGATTGTGTTTGTCAAAGGTTCCATGAGTGGACTGGGTTGATTTCTGAATTTGTGATATTGTATGTTTTTCCTTGAGAGGTCGGGTTGTTACACTTAAATGTGGGATTAGTCCTAGGGTGGACCGAGCATTGCATGTTAACACTAGGTATTGGTCTAGGGATCCGTAGTCGATCCAAGTAAAGTAAAAGGGTAAATGTCTTGGTTATTATTCCTTGTTAAATAATTGTTAAACCTGTTTTATGTGGTTGATAAGTTAGAAGGTAGGCTGAGAGCCTGAAATTATGGTACTGGTTGTTGCTACATGTTTGTGCTATTTTACTCAATTTTGGTTTATTGTATTTATATTGCTTGTTGGAGTTGGCCAATGATCCTACCAGTACACAGTGGTTGTGTACTGATTCTACACTTGTTTCTTTCTATGAGTACACGACATCTTCCAGCGACTCCTATGCGACCTCCGATCTCATCCCAATGATTTCGGACTTCATGGGTGAGCTGCTTCTGTCGGGCTACCTTAATTTCTTCCAGTTAGTTATAGTCCACTTGTTTTCAGACATAAAGTCTTGTTTTATTTTGGGGTTGCATCCCCATTCTAAACTTTTGGTAGATTGTTTTGGTACGAACACTTTCAGTTGCTAGGGGTAATTCCGCAGGATGTTATTAGCTTTTAATTAAATGTGAATAATAGTTTATTTTCAATGCAAATTGGTTTGAGCTGTTAGATTTGCTAAGTGTTGGATTGTTGACTGGTTTGCTCATCTGGGGGATTCTGGTGGGTGTCACTCACTGCGGGTTGGGTCATGACAAATTTGGTATCAGAGCCCTAGGTTCATTGATCTCATCGTACCAAAACGGGTCTAGTAAAATCTTACAAAATGGTACGGAGATATCTGTACTTTTCTTTGAGAGGCTATAGGACTTTAGGAAACTACCTCTTCTTTCTTCCTTCATGCTATAACTCTATTCCAATTGGTATCTAACTTCTTTCACTCTTTTGTCCGCAGATGGTTAACACCAGAAATAACAGAGCGAGAGCAGCGATCCTGGCAGTGGGCCCAGCGATCAGAGGGAGAGGAAGGGGCATAGGAAGGGGCAGAGGTAGGGCAACACCTGCCAGGGGTGGAGCTCAGGTAGCTGTAGGTGAAAGAGAGGTGACCCCTCCTCCACCCGAGGATCCGATTGAAGAGGAAGTTGAGGTTGTCGTTGAGGAGGGCGTGGAATAGGCGGAGGCGGCATCGGATGGAGGTGCAGGCCTTCCCTCTGTGACGCCTGAGGCATTTCAGCAAGTGTGGAATTTTCTGAATATGCTAGTAGGTGCTGGAGCCACCCCCCACGGGTACTTCAGATCAGGTTTCGGGAACCCAGCCAGTGGTTGCAATGGCTCCTAGGATGGATGCAGCGTCGGGTACTTATGACTTCTTCCATCCGATGCTAGGTCTGATTTATGACTGGGAATGAGCTTAAGATGCTGACTAAGTTCTTGAAACTGAAACCTCCTATGTTTCAGGGTACTGAGAAAGAGGATGCTTATGAGTTTGCTCTAGACTATTTTGAGAGGTTGCATAAGCTGGGCATTATGCAGTAGCATGGGGTAGATTTCATCACCTTTCAGCTTCAGGGTGATGCCAAGCAATGGTGGAGGTCTCGTATGGAGTGTCGGCCATCAGCTTTGCCTCCGCTGACCTGGATGGAGTTCCATGCTCTTTTCCTAGAGAAGTATGTGTCCCTCACCTTGAGGGATCATAAAAAGTATGAGTTTCTATCGCTTGAGCATGGTAGCATGTTAGTTTTAGCCTATGAGGCCAAATTTCATGCCTTGTCCAATTTCTCTACTCAGCTTCTGGGTACAGAAGGAGAAAGGATTTGTCTGTTTGTGAAGGGCCTGAATACTGAGTTACAGGTATTGTCTGTGCATATGACCTCAGCGGGGAAGAGTTTCAATGAAGTAACAGATTATTTGAAGAAATTAGAGGGGGTCAGGCAGGTTGGGCAGGCTAAGGTATTAACCAAGAAGTCCCGAAATAAAGGAAATTATAGTGGTTTGTACTCCAGGGCTCATAATCAGCAGGTCTATTATGCCCGTCCTATTCAATCAGCCTTGCCTGCTACTACAGGTGGTCATCAAGGAGCCAGTCAGCAGTTTTCAGCTCCTAGAGGCCAGGGGGCTTCTTACACTTCTACTTGCAAGCCTACTCTTGACCGTAGGTGTTTTCATTATGGTGATCTAGGTTACTTCAAGAGGGAGTGCCCTCACACACAGGCAGGTAATCAAACTCAACAGTAGTCTAAGGTTGTGGTTCCAGCAGTTAGAGGTGCCTAAGATAAGGGTCATCCATAGGGTGGGTGAGTTAACTTTCAAGGAGGCCGGAGAGACATAGGAAATAGTGGCGCGGGCAGGGAAGTGGCGCAGCCAGCCAGGGAAGTTGCTCAGATTGATGATCGGGCCAATTTCTCTTGCAAAATCAAATCCTGTTCCACAAGATCCTATATCAGCTATATATCCTCCTTGTATTTATGCCTTTCCAAGGACGTTTAAGGCTGAGGCATCAGATGTGGTGATCATAGGTACAATTCTAGTCTGTGATAAGATGGCCTCTGTACTGTTTGATCCAGGTTCTACTTATTCATATATTTCTATGAAATTTTCCTTGATTCCCTTATTCATGTTTGTACCCCGGTTGGAGAGTCTGTGATAGTAACCTATGCTTATCGTACTTGCCCTGTGGTTTTTGTGGGGTTGCAGACTTGGGTAGATTTGGTCATTCTGGACATGTTAGATTTTGATGTTATTTTGGGTATGACCTGGTTATCTCTATATCATGTAGTGTTAAATTGTAATACTAAGACTGTGACTCTAGAAATTTTGGATAAAGATAGGCTAGAGTTGAAAGGTGTGTACAGGCCTAAGTCAGCTAAGATCATATCATTTGTTCGGGCTAGGAAGTTAGTGGAAAGAGGGTGTTTGGCCTTTTTGGCTCATCTCTGGAATGATAGCACGGAGTCCCCATCGATTGAATCAGTTCTGGTAGTTTCAGAATTTCAGGAGGTGTTTCCGGTAGATTCTCTTGGCATGCCTTTGAACAGAGAAATTGACTTTTGTATAAACTTAGAGCCGGGCACTCACCTAATTTATATTCCTTCTTATCGCATAGATCTGGTAGAGTTGAGGGAACTTAATACTTAGCTTTAGGAACTCATAGATAAAGGTTGTATCCTTCCCAGTGCTTCACATTGAGGTGCTCCGGTGTTATTCGTGAAAAAGAAATATGGTAGTATGAGGATGTGTATAGACTAATGGCAATTGAACAAGGTGACCATCCGAAACAAGTATCCTTCACCTCGCATAGATGACCTCTTTGACCAGTTGCAGGGTGCATCTGTATTTTCAAAAATTTACTTTATGGTACCATCAGTTAAGGATTAGGCCTGAGGACATCCCTAAGACGGCATTTCGGACTAGTTATGGGCATTATAAGTTCCCAGTGATGTCGTTTGGGTTGACCAATATGCCAGCGGCATTCATGAGTTTGATGAATAGGGTATTCAAATCGTATCTAGATTCATCATTATCGTGTTTATAGATGACATTCTGATTTACTCCAAGAGTAGGGTGGAGCATGCGGAGCATCTTCGTATTGTTTGGGATATTTTGAGGCACCAGAAACTATATGTCAAGTTTTCTAAGTGTGAATTTTGGTTGACTTTTGTCCCCTTCTTAGGGCATGTGGTGTCAGAAAAGGGGGTGATGATGGATCCCCAGAAGATTGAGGCAGTTAAGAGTTGGGTTCGGCCTAGCTCTGTGACTGTGGTTAGGAGTTTTGTGGCTTGCCATCTACTATCGCAGATTTGTTAAGGACTTTGTGTCCATCGCTACTCACTTGAGAAGGCTGACTCAGAAAGAGGTATAATTTGTGTGGTCCGATACGTGTGAGGAGAGCTTCCAAAATCTCAAGACACTTCTTACCATAGCTCCCATCCTATCATTGTCGGTTGAAGGTAAGGATTTCATTGTATATTGTGATGCTTCACATTCGGGTTTGGATATTGTGTTGATGCAAGACAGAAATATTATACCTTATGCTTCAAGGAAGTTGTATCCTCATGAGAAGAATTACTCAACCCATGACTTGGTGTTGGCAGCGGTGGTCTTTGCACTCAAGATTTGGAGGCATTACCTCTATGGTATCAAGTGTGAGGTGTTCACGGACCATCACAGCCTGCAGCATGTGTTTACTCACAATGACTTAAATCTGAGGCAGAGGAGGTGGATGGAGTTGTTGAAGGATTATGAAGTGACCATCCAATATCATATGGGCAAGGCTAATGTGGTGGCAGACGCATTGAGTCGGAAAGCAGTCAGCATGGGCAGTTTCACTTGTTTGGGGGTGTCCAAATGACCATTGTCTAGGGAGATTCGGGCTCTAGAATCTAAGTTTATGCAATTGGGCATCTCAGAACAGGGTGGGATCTTGTCCAGTGTTGAGGTCAAATCCACATTTTATGGAAGAAATAAAGGCCAAACAATTTCAGGATGCATAGTTGAATAAGCTTCGGAGCAAGGTAGTATATGGAGAGTCTTGAGACACCGTATTAGACATTGGTGGGGTGATAAGTTTTAGGGGAAGGATTTGTGTTCCTCGGGTTGATGACATAATTTAGAAGGTATTGGCAGAGGCTCATGGTTCACGATATTCAATTCATCCGGGCGTAACTAAAATATACCGGGACTTGATGCAACTTTATTGGTGGCGTGGGATGAAAAAGGACATAGCTGATTATGTGTCCAAGTGTCAGAACTATGAGCAAGTCAAGTATGAGCACCAAAGGCCTGCAGGATTCAGAGAATACCCATTCCCGAGTGGAAGTGGGAAAGGATAGCCATGGATTTTGTGGTGAGTCGTCCTAAGACCTTGGGAAGGTATGACTCCATTTGGGTCATTGTGGACAAGCTAACCAAGTCAGCTTATTTCATTCCGGTCAGGGTGGATTATAATTTGCAACAGTTGGCTAAGATATATATTAAGGAGATTGTGAGACTGCACGGGGTGCCAGTCTCTATCATTTCAGACAGGGGTACACAGTTTACCTCCAAGTTCTGGGGTAAGTTTCACGAAGAGTTGGGCACTCAACTCACCTTCAGCACAGCTTTTCATCCTCAGACAGAAGGTCAGTCGGAGAGGATAATTCAGGTATTGGAGGACATGCTGAGAGCATGTGTAATCGACTTTGGGGGACATTGGGACCAGTTTCTACCATTGTGTGAGTTCTCATACAAAAATAGCTATCACTCCAGTATTGACATAGCACCATTTGAGGCATTATATGGGAGGGGATGTCGATCACCCATAGGGTGATTTGAGGTAGGCGATGTGAAACCTTTGGGCGTGGACTTGGTATGGGAAGCTCGGGTAAAAGTGATGGGAATTAAACCAAGTTGCTAGCATCCCAAAGCAGGCAGAAAGAGCATGCAAATCGCAAGGTAAGAGACATAGATTTCCAGGTTGATGAACAGGTGTTATTGAAAGTATCACTAATAAAGGGGGTTATGCAGTTCGGTAAGAAGGGTAAGCTTAGCCCTCAGTACATTGGTCCCTTCGAGGTTCTCGAGATTGTAGGGCCAGTGGCTTATAGGCTAGCACTCGTGCCCAGTCTATCTGGAATCCATCCAGTCTTCCATGTATCCATGTTGAAGCAATACCATGGGGATGGAGAATACATCATTAAGTGGGATTCGATTTTTCTAGACAAGGATCTTTTAAATGAAGAGAAACCAGTTGCGATTCTTGATTGGGATGTTTGGAAGTTAAGGATAAAGGAGATCAAATTGGTAAAAGTTCAATGAAGCATCGTCTGATTAAGAAAACAACTTGGGAAACCGAGAAGGACATACGGGACAAGTACCCTTACTTTTTTGAGGATTTAGGTACTACACTTTCCCTTATTTATTTTATCTTTTTAGGTTTGATCATTCGGGGATGAATGATGGATAAATTGGTATCTGTTTTAATGACCAGGACTGTCGTTATGGGTAAACCTTTCGTGCTAAGTTTTGGGTTAGAAAACTTTAGAGTTCTAGAGTTGGAATTTTTGGGCTAGCCTAGTCTCGGACAGTTTCTGAGTGAGGTATGGTCTAGGGCAATCCAGGTGAGGATTGGGTGATATATCTTGTGATGAGGTATATTTTCCATTAGCTAAGGCATTAAGGAGTCGGGAAACTTTATGGAAATAAATTCGGGTAAGTAGAACTCTCGGTATTAAGGTTGACGTGAAGGGGTTATTTTGGAATATCAGGATTTAAGGTGTGTTATAAAATAGGTACTTTTGAGGGATTTTCCGATATTCTATCCCATGTCAACTGCTATAGTGGTTGACACTATGCTACAATGACTACCACTATAGTAGAGAAATTCTCGCTATAGCAAAAATCAACGTCGGTCAGCACCATCATAGCGGTTGATTCTGCTATAGAAGCACTGCTATAGCGGTGTACGGACCGCTATAGAAGATTGAGTCATATTTAATACTGAAACTTCCCTAAAACATTCAAAAACTTTCAAGAATATTTTGGGAAAGGGCACAGACGAATGGAGGTGAATTTCAGTGATTTTCCACCAAACTCTATCGAAAAGGTAAGGTTTCTGCTCACCACTTTGTTATTTTGATTCTCGAACCTTAGAATCTATAATCTATGGGTTTAGCGGAAGGTTTGGGTTAACAAATGAATGTGGAATTCGGAAAAAAAGGGATTCTAGGGTGTTGAGTTCTTGGGTTATGTTATTTATGGGTCATTTATGCCTTAATCACCATTCTTCATTAAATGTGACCATAAAATGGTAGTATAGGTCAAATTAGTGGTGGGAAATCCCAAGAATGGGTGGAATGATATGGTTTGGCCTGGGGGATTGGGATTTTGCATAATCCAGGTAATTTAGGCCATTGGACTAATTTTAGTATATTGTGTATTTGTTTTTAGACCAAGAGCAAGAGAAAGCTTTCGGAAACAGGAAGGCTCCAGTCCAGTAAGGTTCAGGTTATTCGAGGTAGGTGATGGTTATTGTCTTGCCAAATGCAATGTATATACATGTAACTATAGCTTAGTAATGTATGTGCTTTCATGTTAGGAAAAGAAGTTAAGAATGTCCAAGTATTTGGGGTGTCACTTATGTGAAATGAACTTGATTGTTGCGTGTTGGTTTTACAAGGGTGTTTCCTACTCATATAAGTATTGATTATTGGTTTTGTGTGATATTTGGTTAACTCAAGTAACATGCCTGGTATGAGATACTAATGGTTGACTCGGGTACCACGTCAGGTACAGGTTCTATATTATTTGGCTCAGCTACCATGCCTGGTACAGGTTCTATATTTGATGGCTTGAGTACCTATAACGATCGGGTCTATCGTTATGGGTAAACTATTTGTGCCAATTCTTAGAGTTAGAAAACTCCAGGTTTGGGAGTTTGAAATTCTAGGCTAGGCTAGCCTCAGCCGAATTTGAAATGAGGTATGGTCTAGGGCAATCCGAGTAAGGATTGGGTTAGATGTCTTGATTTGAGCTAGTTATCTTTGTAGATAAGACATAAAGGATTCCGTGGGACATTTCAGAATAAAATTTAGGTAAGTAGAACTCCCAGAATCGAGGTTGACGTGAGGAGGTTGTTCAGAGGCATTGGGAAAATAAGTGTGTTGTAAAATGGACCAGTTTTGGAGATTTTATGACTTTTTGTCCCGTGTCAACCGCCGTAGAGGTTGACACTCCACCGTAGCGACCTCCGTTGTAGCGGAGAAAATACTGCTACCGCGGAAGTTAACATCGGTCAGTCTCTGCCAATGCGAACGACTCCGCTATGGCGGTACTGCTATAGCAGAGCGGACCAATATAGTGGAGCGTGATGGGATTAATGCAGAAACTTCTCCAAAATAGTATAGTTTTTTAGCAACTCATTTTGGGAGAAGAAGGTGGTGATTTTGGGTTATTTCTACAAGTTTTCCATCGTTTTTCATTCTAAAGGTAAGGATTCTACTCTCCAAACTCCGTGATATCTTTCCTATGCAATAGAATTGCTAGGGGTGGACTTGGGGAAAGGTTTAGGATGACCTAAGAATGGTAGAATCCGGGGGAAAAATGGATTCTAGGGTGCTAGAGTTCTTGGGTCTTGATTCTTGATAATGGGTGATAATCATTTAGCCATAATTCTCTAAGGGAATTCATAAAAATTATGAATTTAGGTGAATTAATGGTGGGAAAGCCCGAGAATAGGTGGAATGATGATGGCTGGCCTGGGGTTTGGAATTTTTCATAATCCGGGTAATTTGTACGCCATAAGAATTTATTTTGGTTACTGTGTATTTATTTCTAGACCAAGAACAAGAAAGAGATCATGGATGGGGAAAAGCTCCAGTTCGGTAGAGCTTGGAATAATTCGAGGTAGGTGATGGTTATTGGTTCCTGTATGCATTGTGTGTTTGTGTACTCATGTCTAAGTAATTGTGTGGTTTGCATTGCTTAGGGAATCGTTTAAGAATGTCCCAAAAATCATGTTTTCAGTCTTGTGAAATGAACTAGGTGTTTTGCTTGTTGGTTTACAAGTATTGATTGTTCATTAATTGTGACTGTGGATTTATGTGACATTTGGTTGGCTCGAGTACCACACCTGGCACGAGATATACTAATGCTTGGCTCAGGTACCATGCCTGGTATGGGATATACTAACAGTTGGCTTGGGTACCATGCCTGGTACGGGATATACAAATGGTTGGCTCGGGTACCACGCCTGATATGGGAAATACTAATGATTGGCTCGGGTACCACGCCTGGTACGGGTTTACTTTATTGTATTATTGCATCATTATTAATGATTCCCTGAGTGGGCCAGTTTGTGTTCATGATTTGTGGTTGTGCATTTTGGTCCTTGAGAGGCCGGGTTGTTACATTGCTTTATGAGTTTGGTCTTGGTGTAGACCGGGTTATATGTCTGACACTTAAGTGTTGACTAGAGGGGATCAAGGGTGGGTCGGGGATATGTAACGAGGTATACTTGTTGTTGTTGTGGATTGTTTATCATAGTTGTAAAGTGGTATACATGTGAGGACAAGTTAGGGAGAGACTTGTAGTCTAGGGATACCTGTTGACTAGCTTATGTGTTTCTGTACTTTTACTTGACTTCTGTACTACTCATACACTATTTATTTGGAACTGGCTGATGATTCTACCAGTACACGATAGTGGTGTTCTGATACTGCACTTTCTTGTCTTTTTTTGAGTACAGGAAATCTTTTAGCAGTTGACGCATGACCTCACCTGTAGGCCTGACATTTCGAGATATCAAGGGTGAGTTATTTGACCAAGCTGCCTTGGTGTCTATCTATTTTAGTTGTAGCCCATTTGTTTTGGGCTTAGACTATTTATATATTTAGGGTTGCATCCCCATACACTAGTTTTGGTAGATGTTTTTGGTACAATGACTTTCAGATTCTAGGGAGGGATTTTCCATAGATTATATTTTAATAGAGTTGATTTATCTATGTTGATTGTTAGTTTACTTTTTGCACAGTTGTTTTAGGCTGTTAGACTATGCTAAGGCTTAAGTTATATTGGTTGCTCATTCGAGGGTTGGGTGGGTGCCACTCACGGTGGTCTGGGTCGTGACAAAGATGGTATCAGAGCCCTAGGTTCGTTGATCTCATCATACATAAATAGGTCTAGTAGAGTCTTGCGAAATGGTGTGGAGACATCCGTACTTTTCTGCAAGGGGCTATCGAACTTTAGGAAAACTATCTCTTCTTTATTCCATCGTGATATAACTTGATTCCAATTGGTATCTGACTCTTTTAGTCTTTTGTTTGCAGATGGTTAACACAAGGAACAATGGAGCGAGACCAGCGGTCCCAGCAGCGGGCCCGATCATCCATGGTAGAGGAAGAAGAAGGGGCAGAGGACGAGGTAGAGCTATACCCGCCAGGGGTGGGGCTCAAGCTGATACAGGAGCGCGAGAGGGAACCCCTACCCGACCTCAGGAACAGGTTGTCAGAAATGTGGAAGTTGTTGTGGAAGATGAAGGGGAGCAGGCGGAGGCAGAGGCGGCATCGGCTGGAGGTGCAGGCCTTCCCACTATGACACCCGAAGCATTTCATTAGGATTGGAACTTCTTGAGTGGGTTGGTTGGTGCTGGAGCCATACCCACGGGCGTTGCAAATCAGGCTCTGGGCACTCAGCCAACAGACCCTACGGCTCCTAGGATGGATGCATCTTCAGGCACAGGTGACTTCTTTAGGCCAATGCTAGGCCCAGTGATGACAGGAAATGAGCATGAGATGCTGACCAAGTTTCTCAAGCTGAAACCTACTACGTTTCAGGGTACTGATAGGGAAGATGCTTTAGAGTTTATATTGGATTGTTGTGAGAGGTTGCACAAGCTGGGCATTGTGCAACAGTATGGGGTTGAGTTTGTCACATTTTAGCTTTAGGGTTATGCTAAGAAGTGGTGGAGATCTCATGTGGAGTGTTGGTCGTCTGTTTTACCCCCACTGACTTGGAAGCAGTTCCATGCTCTTTTCTTAGAGAAGTACGTACCCCATACTTTGAAGGACTAGAAAAAGGATGAATTCTTGAATTTAGAGCAGGGTAGCAGTCAATCTCCGCTTATGAGGCAAAATTTAATGCCTTGTCTCATTTTGGTACACAGTTGTTGGGTTCCGAGGAGGAGCGGGTTCAATTGTTTGTCAAGGGTTTGAACATTGAGCTTCAGGTATTGTCTGTGCACATGACTTCTTCAGGGAAAGGCTTCAATTAATAGGTAGATTATGTAAACAAACTTGAGGGAGTCAGGGGCAGGCTAAAGTGTTAGCCAAGAAGCCCCGCAATAAGGGAAATTATGATGGTTCGTACTCCAGGGGTCAGAATTAGCAGGTATACTCAGTCCGTCCTATTCAGTCAGCTTTGCCAGCTGCTACAGGTGGTCGTTTGAGAGCTAATCAGCAGTTTTCTGTTGTTAAGGGCCAGGGAGCTTCTTATACCTCGGCTAGCAAGCCTGCACTTGATTGTGGTTGTTTTCATTATGGTGATTTGGGCCACTTTAAGAGGGATTGCCCTCACAGGCTTCCCAACAGCCTAAGGATGTGGTCTCGGCAGGTAGAGGTGGTCATGCTAGAGGTCATTCAGAGGGTGGGCAAGGTAACTTTTAGGGAGGTCAGGGAGACAGAGGGAACGGCGGCGAGGGAAGGCGTGTGGCACAGCCGGCCAGGGAAGGTTCCTGGATTGAAGATAGGGCTCACTGTTATGCATTTCTACGAAGGATCGAGGCTGAGGCATCAGATGCGGTGATCACAGGTACCATTCTTGTCTGTGATAAAATGGCTTCGGTATTATTTGACCCAGGTTCTACATATTTCTATGTGTCTGTGAGTTTTGCGTTGGGTCTGGACTTGATATGCGATATCCTTGATTCCCCTATCCATATTTCTACCCCAGTTGAAGAGTCGGTGATTGTGACTCATGTTTATCATAATTGTTCGGTTGTATTTGTGGGGTTGCAAACTTGGGTAGATTTAGTAATTCTGGATATGGTTGACTTTGACATTATTTTGGGCATGACCTTCTTATCCCCTTATCATGCTGTGTTGAATTGTAACACCAAGACTGTAGCTCTAGAGATTCTGGGTAAGGATAGGCTATAGTGGGAAGGTATGTACAGGTCTAAGCCGGTCAGGATTATATCATTTGTTTGGGCTAGGAAGCTAGTGGGGAGAGGGTGTTTAGCCTTTTTAGATCATCTCTGGGAAGATAGTGTGGAGTCCCCATCTATTGAGTCAGTTCCAGTTATTTCAGAGTTTCATGAGGTGTTTCCAGCAGATTTGCCTGGTATACCTCTGTACATGGATATTGACTTTTGTATTGATTTGGAGCCAGGTACTCGTCCCATTTCCATTCCTCTGTATCGTACGGCTCTGGCAGAGTTAAGGGAACTTAATACTCAGCTTCAAGAACTCCAAAATAAGGGATTTATCCATCCCAGTGCTTCGCCTTGGGGTGCTCCAATATTGTTTCTAAGGAAGAAGGATGGTAGTATGCGGATGTGCATAGATTACAAGCACTTCAACAAGGTTACCATCCGAAATAAGTACCCTCTACCCCGTATTGATGATCTGTTTGACCAGTTACAGGGTGCGTCGGTGTTTTCAAAAATTGATTGGAGGTCAGGGTACCATCAGTTGAAAATTAGGCCCGAGGATATTCCTAAAATTGCTTCTCAGACTCGTATGGGCATTACGAGTTCTTAGTGATGTCGTTTGGTTTGACCAATGCACCGGCAATATTCATGAGTCTAATAAATGGGGTCTTTAAATCTTACTTGGATTCGTTCGTTATCATTTTCATTGATTATATTTTGATCTACTCCAAGAGTAGGGAGGAGCATGTTAAACATCTCCGTATAGTGTTGGACATTTTGAGACGTCAAAAGCTTTATGCGAAGTTCTCCAAGTGTGAGTTCTGGTTGAATTTGGTAGCATTCCTGGGGCATGTAGTGTCATAAAAGGGGGTGCTGGTAGATCCCCAAAAGATAGAGGCAGTAAAGAGTTAGGCCCGGCCTAGCTCTGTGACTGAGTTGAGGAGTTTTGTTGGGCTCGCAGGTTATTACCGGAGGTTTGCTCAGGATTTTGCATCCATTTCTACTCACTTGATAAGGTTGATACAGAAAGATGTACCATTTGTGTGGTCCGACAAGTGTGAGGAGAGCTTTCAAAAGCTCAAGACACTTCTGACCACGGCTCTTATTTTGTCCTTGCCGGTTGAAAGTAAAGACTTTATTGTTTACTGTGATGCTTCACATTCTGGTTTGGGTGCTGTGTTGATGCAGGATAGGAATGTGATATCCTATGCTTCTAGGCATTTGAAGGTGCATGAGAGAAACTATCCAACTCATAATTTAGAGTTGACATCGGTGGTCTTTGCACTAAAGATTTGGAGACACTATCTCTATGGTGTCAAGTGTGAGGTGTTCACCGACCACCACAGTCTGTAATATGTCTTCACTCAGAAAGACTTAAACATGAGGCAGCGAAGGTGTATGGAGTTGTTAAAAGACTATTATGTGACCATTCAGTACCATCCGGGTAAGTCTAATGTGGTGGCAGATGCATTAAGCTGGAAAACAGTTAGCATGGGAAGTTTGGCTTGTTTGGGGGTGTCCAAACGACCACTTGCTAAGGAGATTCAGGCGTTGGAGCAAAATTTCATGCACTTAGGTATTTCAGAACAAGGTGGGATTTTGTCCAGTATTGAAGTCAAATCCATATTCATAGAGGAGATAAAGGCCAAATAGTTTCAGGATTCGCAGTTGAGCAGGCTTCGGAGCAAGGCAATATCCGGAGAGTCCGGGGATGCCATGTTAGATTCGAGCGGTTTGTTAAATTTTAGAGGAAGGATTTGTGTTCCTCGGGTTGATGACTTGATTCAGAAGGTATTGGCAGAGGTTCATGGTTCGCGGTATTCAATTTATCCGGGTGTAACCAAGATGTACAAAAATTTGAGGCAACTTTATTGGTGGCCTGGGATGAAAGGGTACATAGCGTATTTTATGTCCAGGTGTCAGAATTGCCAGCAGGTAAAGTATGAACACCAAAGACTTGTTGGACTACTTCAGAGGATGCTCATTCCAGAGTGAAAGTGGGAGAGAATAGCCATGGATTTTGTGGTGGGTCTCCCCAAGACTTTGGGGAAGTATGACTCTATTTAGGTCATTCTTGACAGGCTGACCAAGTCAGTTCACTTCATTCCGGTCAGGGTGGATTACAATTCGCAGTAATTGTCTAAGATCTAAGTGAAGGAAATTGTGAGATTGCACGGGGTACCACTGTCTATTATTTCAGAATGGGGTACGCAGTTCACCTCCAAGTTTTGGGGTAAGTTACATGAGGAGTTGGGCCCTCAACTCACCTTTAGTATAGACTTCCATCCTTAGACCGATGTTCAGTCGGAGAGGATGATTCAGGTATTGGAGGACATGCTGAGAGCATGTGTGATTGACTTTGGGGGTCATTGGGACCAGTTTCTACCATTGTGTGAGTTCTCATACAATAATAGCTACCACTCCAGTATCGATATGGCACCGTTCGAGGCTCTGTATGGGAGGAGTTGTAGGTCACCCATAGGGCAGTTTGAGAAAGGCAATGTATAGCCTTTGGGCGTAGACTTGGTAAGAGAGGCATAAGAAAAGGTAAGAGGCATTCAAACCAAGTTGCTAGCTGATCAAAGAGGGTAGAAGGAATATACGGATCGCAAGGTAAGGGACATGGAATTTCAAATGGTGAACAAGTGTTGTTAAAATTGTCACCAATGAAGGGAGTTATGCGTTTCAGTAAGAGGGGCAAGCTCAGCCCTCGGTTCATCAAATCATTTGAAGTTCTTGAGATTGTAAGGCCTGTCTCTTATAGATTGGCACTTCCGCCTAGTCTGTCGGGTGTCCATTTGGTGTTTCACGTATCCATGCTAAAGTGATACCATGGGGATGGGGACTACATCATCAAGTGGGATGAGGTGTTACTTGATAAGGATCTTCATTATAAATGGGAGCCGATTTTGATTCTTGATCGGGATGTCTAAAAAATTGAGGACAAAAGTGATCAGCATGGTAAATGTCCAATGGAAGCATCGTCCATTTGAGAAAGCCACTTGGAAAACTGATAAGGACATACAGGACAAGTATCCTCACCTATTTGAGGATACATGTACTACTCTTTTCGCTTTTTACTTTCCATATTTTCGGGTTTGATTATTTGGAGATGAATGATGGATAAATTAGTATTTCTCCAAACGACCAGGTCTGTCATTATGGGTAAACCATTTGTGCTAATTTTTAGAGTTAGAAAACCCTGAGTTTGGGAGTTTGAAATTCTGGGCTAGGCTAGCCTCGGTCAGATTTGGAGCAAGGTATGGTTTAGGGAAATTCGAGTAAAGATTAGGTTATATGTCTTGATTTGAGCTAGGTATCCTTGTAGCTAAGACACAAAGGAGTCCGGGGGACTTTTCAGAATCAAATTCAGGTAAGTAGAACTCCTGAAATCAAGGTTGACGTGAATGGGTTGTTCTGGGGCATCAGGAAAATAAGTGTGTTGTAAAATGGACAAGTTTTGGATATTTTATGACTTTTTGTTCCGTGTTAACCACCCTTGCGGTTGACACTCCACCATAGCGGCCTCCACCGTAGCATTGAAAATACTACTACAGCGAAAGTCAACGTCGGTCTGCCTTCGCCATAGCGGACGACTCTGCTATGGTGGTACCGCTATAGCATAGCATGATGATATTTAATGCAGAAACTTCCCTAAAATAGTTTAGTTTTTCTGCAACTCATTTTGGGAGAAGAAGGGGGCGATATTGGGCGATTTCTACCAGTTTTTCACTGTTTTTTGTCCTAAAGGTAAGGATTGTACTCTCCAAACTCTGTGATATCTTTCCTATGATATATAACTGCTAGGGGTGGTCTTGGTAAAAAGTTTGGGATGACCTAGGAATGGTAGAATCCGGGGAAAAAGGGGATTCTAAGCTGCTAGAGTTCTTAGGTCTTGATTCTTGATAATGGGTGATGATCATTTAGCCATAATTCTCTAAGGGAATCCGTTAAAATGATGAATTTAGGTGAATAAATAGTGAGAAAGCCCGAGAATGGGTGGAATGATCATGGATAACCTGGGGTTTGGGATTTTTCATAATCCGAGTAATTTATAGGCCATAAGAATTGATTTTGGTTACTGTGTATTTATTTCTAGACCAAGAAAAAGCAAGGGATCCTGAAAGGGGAAAAGCTCCGATTTGGTAGAGCTTGGAATAATTCGAGGTAGGTGATGGTTATTGATTCTTGTATGCATTGTGTGTTTGTGTACTCATGTCTAAGTAATTGTGTGGTTTGCATTGCTTAGGGAATCGTTTAAGAATGTCCCAAAAATCATGTTTTCAGTCTTGTGAAATGAACTAGGTGTTTTGCTTATTGGTTTACAAGAATTGATTGTTCATTAATTGTGAGTGTGGATCTACGTGACATTCGGTTGGCTCGAGTACCATACCTGGTACGGGAAATACTAACGGTTGGCTCAGGTACCATGCCTGGTACGGGATATACTAACGGTTGGCTTGGGTACCACGCCTGGTATGGGATATACTAATGGTTGGCTCGGGTACCACGCCTGGTATGGGAAATACTAACGATTGGCTTGGGTACCACGCCTGGTATGGGTTTACTTTATTGTATTATTGCATCGTTATTAATGGTTCTCTGAGTGGACCAGTTTGTGTTCATGATTTGTGGTTGTGCATTTTGGTCCTTGAGAGGCCGGGTTGTTACATTGCTTTATGAGTTTGGTCTTGGTGTAGACCGGGTTGTATATCTGACACTTAGGTGTTGTCTAGAGGGGATCAAGGGTGGGTCGGGATATGTAACGAGGTATACTTGTTGTTGTTGTGGATTGTTTATCATAGTTGTAAAGTGGTTTACATGTGGGGACAAGTTAGGGAGAGACATGTAGTCTAGGGATACCTGTTGACTAGCTTATGTGTTTCTGTACTTTTACTTGACTTATGTACTACTCATACACTATTTATTTGGAACTGGCTGATGAATCTACCAGTACACGGTAGTTGTGTACTGATACTGCACTTGCTTGTCTTTTTTTGAGTACAGGAAATCTTCTGGCAGTGGACGCATGAACTCACCAGTAGGCCTAACATTTTGAGATATCAAGGGTGAGTTATTCGACCAAGCTGCCTTGGTGTCTATCTATTTGAGTTGTAGCCCATTTGTTTTGGGCTTAGACTATTTCTATATTTGGGGTTGCATCCCCATACACTAGTTTTGTTAGATGTTTTTGGTACAATGACTTTCAGATTCTAAAGAGGGATTTTCCACAGATTATATTTTAATAGAGTTGATTTATCTATGCTGATTGTTAGTTTACTTTTTGCACACTTGTTTTAGGCTGTTAGACTATGCTAAGGCTTAAGTTATATTGGTTCGCTCATTCAGGGGTTGGGTGGGTGCCACTCACGGTGGTCTGGGTCATGACAAAGACGGTATCAAAGCCCTACGTTCATTGATCTCTTCATATATAAATAGGTCTAGTAGAGTTTTGCGGAACGGTGCGGAGACATCAGTACTTTTCTGCGAAGGGCTATAGGACTTTAGGAAAACTATCTCTTCTTTCTTCCATCGTGCTATAACTTGATTCCAATTTGTATCTGACTCTTTTAGTGTTCTGTCTTCAGATGGTTAACACAAGGAACTATGGACCGAGACCAGCGGTCCCAGCAGTAGGCCCGACCTTCCGTGGTAGAGGAAGGAGAAGGGGCAGAGGACGAGGTAGAGCCACACCCGCCAGGGGTGGGGCTCAAGCTGATACAGGAGCGCGAGAGGGAACCCCTCCCCCACCTCAGGAACAGGTTGTCAAAAATATGTAAGTTGTTGTGGAAGATGAAGGGGAGCAGGCGGAGGCAGAGGCGGCACCAGCTGGAGGTGCAGGCCTTCCCTCTATGACGCCCGAAGCATTTCAGTAGGATTGGAACTTCTTGAGTGGGTTGGTTGGTGCTGGATCCATACCCACGGGCATTGCAAATCAGGCTCTGGGCACTCAGCCAACAGACCCTATGGCTCCTAGGATGGATGCATCTTTAAGAACAGGTGACTTCTTCAGGCTAATGCTAGGCCCAGTGATGACAGGAAATGAGCATGAGATGCTGACCAAGTTTCTCAAGATGAAACCTCCTACGTTTCAGGGTACTGATAGGTAAGATTCTTATGAGTTCATACTGGATTGTTATGAGAGGTTGCACAAGCTGGGCATTGTGCAACAGTATGGGGTTGAGTTTGTCACATTTCAGCTTTAGGGTGATGCCAAGCAGTGGTGGAGATCTCATGTGGAGTGTTGGTCGTCTGTTTTACCCCCACTGACTTGGGAGCAATTCCATGATCTTTTCTTAGAGAAGTAGGTACCCCGTACTTTGAGGGACTAGAAAAAGGATGAATTCTTGAATTTGGAGCAGGGTAGCAGTCAATCTCTGCTTATGAGGCAAAATTTCATGCCTTGTCTCATTTTGGTACACAGTTGTTGGGTTCCGAGGAGGAGCGGGTTCAATTGTTTGTCAAGGGTTTGAACATTGAGCTTCAGGTATTGTCTGTGCACATGACTTCTTCAGGTAAAGGCTTCAACGAAGTGGAATATTATGTAAACAAACTTGAGGGGGTCAGGGGCAGGCTAAACTAATAGCCAAGAAGCCCCGAAATAAGGGAAATTATGATAGTTTGTACTCCAGGGGTCAGAATTCGCAGGTATATTCAGCCCGTCCTATTCAATCAGCTCTGCGAGCTGCTACAGGTGGTCGTTCAGGAGCTAATCAGCAGTTTTCTGCTCTTAAGGGCCAGGGAGCTTCTTATACCTCGGCTAGCAAGCCTGCACTTGATTGTGGTTGTTTTCATTATGGTGATTTGGGCCACTTTAAGAGGGATTGCCCTCACAGGCTGCCCAGCAGCCTAAGGCTGTGGACTTGGCAGGTAGAGGTTGTTATGCTAGAGGTCATTCAGAGGGTGGGCAAGGTAACTTTCAGGGAGGTCAGGGAGACAGAGGGAACGGCGGCGGGGGAAGGCATGTGGCGCAGCCGGCCAGGGAAGGTTCCTGGATTGAAGATAGGGCTCACTGTTATGCATTTCTATGAAGGATCGAGGCTGACGCATCAGATGCAGTGATCACAGGTACCATTCTTGTCTGTGATAAAATGGCTTCGGTATTATTTTACCCAGGCTCTACATATTTCTATGTGTCTGTGAGTTTTGCGTTGGGTCTGGACTTGATATGCGATATCCTTGATTCCCCTATCCATATTTCTACCCCAGTTGGAGATTCGGTGATTGTGACTCATGTTTATCATAATTGTTCAGTTGTATTTGTGGGGTTGCAAACTTGGGTAGATTTAGTAATTCTGGATATGGTTGACTTTGACATTATTTTGGGCATGACCTGCTTATCCCCTTATCATGTTGTGTTAAATTGTAACACCAAGACTGTGGCTCTAGATATTCTGGGTAAGGATAGGCTACAGTGGGAAGGCATGTACAGGTCTAAGCCAGTCAGGATTATATCATTGGTTTGGGCTAGGAAGCTAGTGGGGAGAGGGTGTTTAGCCTTTTTGGCTCATCTCTGGGACAATAGTGTGGAGTCCCCATCTATTGAGTCAGTTCCAGTTGTTTCAGAGTTTCATGAGGTGTTTCCAGTGGATTTGTCTGGTATGCCTCCGGACAAGGATATTGACTTTTGTATTGATTTGGAGCCGGGTACTCGTCCCATTTCCATTTCTCTGTATCGTATGGCTCTGGCAGAGTTAAGGGAACTTAATACTCAGCTTCAAGAACTCCAAAATAAGGGAATTATCCATCCCAGTGCTTCGTCTTGGGGTGCTCCGGTATTGTTTCTAAGGAAGAAGGATGGTAGTATGCGAATGTGCATAGATTACAAGCAGTTCAACAAGGTTACCATCCGAAATAAGTACCCTCTACCCCGTATTGATGATCTGTTTGACCAGTTACAGGGTGCGTCGGTGTTTTCAAAAATTGATTTGAGGTCAGGGTACCATCAGTTGAAAATTAGTCCCGAGGATATTCCTAAGACTGCTTCTCAAACTCGGTATGGGCATTACGAGTTCTTAGTGATGTCGTTTGGTTTGACTAATGCACCGGCAATATTCATAAGTCTAATGAATGGGGTGTTTAAATCTGACTTGGATTCGTTCGTCATCATTTTCATTAATGATATTTTGATCTACTCCAAGAGTAGGGAGGAGCATGTTAAATATCTCTGTATAGTGTTGGACATTTTGAGACGTCAAAAGCTTTATGCGAAGTTCTCCAGTGTGAGTTTTGGTTGACTTTGGTAGCATTCTTGGGGCATGTAGTGTTATAAAAGGGGGTGCTAGTAGATCCCCAAAAGATAGAGGCAGTCAAAAGTTGGGCCCAGCCTAGCTCTGTGACTGAGGTGAGGAGTTTTGTTGGGCTCGGAGGTTATTACCGGAGGTTTGTTAAGGATTTTGCCTCCATTGCTACTCACTTGACAAGGTTGATACAGAAAGATGTACCATTTGTGTGGTCCGACAAGTGCGAGGAGAGCTTCCAAAATCTCAAGACACTTCTGACCACAGCTCTTATTTTGTCCTTGGAGGTTGAAAGTAAAGACTTTATTGTTTACTATGATGCTTCACATTCAGATTTGGGTGTTGTGTTGATGCAGGATAGAAATGTGATATCCTATGCTTCAAGGCATTTGAAGGTGCATGAGAGAAACTATCTGACTCATAATTTAGAGTTGGCAGCAGTGGTCTTTGCACTAAAGATTTGGAGACACTATCTCTATGGTGTCAAGTGTGAGGTGTTCACCGACCATCGTAGTATGTAATATGTCTTCACTCAGAAAGACTTAAACATGAGGCAGCGAAGGTGGATGGAGTTGTTAAAAGACTATTATGTGACCATTCAGTACCATCCTGGTAAGGCTAATGTGGTGGCAGACGCATTAAGCTGGAAAACAGTTAGCATGGATAGTTTGGCTTGTTTGGGGGTGTCCAAACGACCACTTGCTAAGGAGATTCAGGCATCGGAGTCCAAGTTCATGCACTTGGGGATTTTAGAACAAGGTGGGATTTTGGCCAGTATTTAGGTCAAATCCATATTCATAGAGGAGATAAAGGCCAAATAGTTTCAGGATTCACAGTTGAGCAGGCTTCGGAGCAAGGCAATATCCGGAGAGTCCGGGGATGCCATGTTAGATTTGAGCGGTTTGTTAAATTTTATAGGAAGGATTTGTGTTCCTCGGGTTGATGACATGATTCAGAAGGTGTTGGCAGAGGCTCATGGTTCGCGGTATTCAATTTATCTGGGTGTAACCAAGATGTACAGAAATTTGAGGCAACTTTATTGGTGGCCTGGGATGAAAGGGTACATAGCGTATTTTGTGTCCAGGTGTCAGAATTGCCAGCAGGTAAAGTATGAACACCAAAGACTTGCTGGTCTACTTCAGAGGATGCCCATTCCAGAGTGAAAGTGGGAGAGAATAGCCATGGATTTTGTGGTGGGTCTCCCCAATACTTTGGGGAAGTATGGCTCTATTTAGGTCATTGTTGACAGGCTGACCAAGTCATCTCACTTCATTCCGGTCAGGGTGGATTACAATTCGCAGTAATTGGCTAAGATCTACGTGAAGGAAATTGTGAGATTGCACAGGGTACCACTGTCTATTATTTCAGAATGGGGTACGCAGTTCACCTCCAAGTTTTGGGGTAAGTTACATGAGGAGTTGGGCCCTCAACTCACCTTTAGTACATACTCCCATCCTTAGACCGATGTTCAGTCCGAGAGGATGATTTAGGTATTGGAGGACATGCTGAGAGCATGTGTGATTGACTTTGGGGGTCATTGGGACCAGTTTCTACCATTGTGTGAGTTCTCATACAATAATAGCTACCACTCCAGTATCGATATGGCACCGCTCGAGGCTCTGTATGGGAAGAGTTGTAGGTCACCCATAGGGTGGTTTGAGGAAGTCAATGTATAGCCTTTGGGCGTAGACTTGGTAAGAGAGGCACAAGAAAAGGTAAGAGGCATTCAAACCAAGTTGCTAGCTGCCCAAAGCAGGTAGAAGGAATATGCGGATCGCAAGGTAAGGGACATGGAATTTCAAATGGTGAACAAGTGTTGTTAAAAGTGTCACCAATGAAGGGAGTTATGCGTTTCAGTAAGAGGGGCAAGCTCAGCCCTCAGTTTATCAGACCATTTGAAGTTCTTGAGATTGTAGGGCCTGTCGCTTATAGATTGGCACTGCCGCCTAGTCTGTCGGGTGTCCATTCGGTGTTTCACGTATCCATGCTAAAGCGATACCACTGGGATGGGGACTACATCATCAAGTGGGATGAGGTGTCACTTGATAAGGATCTTCATTATAAATGGGAGCTAATTTTGATTCTTGATCGGGATGTCTAAAAATTTGAGGACAAAAATGATCAGCATGGTAAATGTTTAATGGAAGCATCGTCCAGTTGAGAAACCCACTTGGAAAACCGATAAGGACATACGGGACAAGTATCCTCACCTATTTGAGGATACATGTACTACTCTTTTCGCTCTTTACTTTCTGTATTTTCGGGTTTGATCATTTGGGGATGAATGATTGATAAATTAGTATTTGTTCTAACGACCAGGTCTATCATTATGGGTAAACCATTTGTGCCAATTTTAAGAGTTAGAGAACTCTGAGTTTGGAAGTTTGAAATTTTGGGCTAGGCTAGCCTCGGTCGGATTTAGAGCAAGGTATGGTCTATGGTAATCCGAGTAAGGATTAGGTTAGATGTCTTGATTTGAGCTAGTTATCCTTGTAGCTAAGACATAAAGGAGTCCGGGGGACTTTTCAGAATCAAATTCGAGTAAGTAGAACTCCTGAAATCGAGGTTGACGTGAAGGGGTTATTCCGGGGCATCGAGAAAATAAGTGTGTTGTAAAATGGACCAGTTTTGGAGATTTTATGACTTTTTATCCCGTGTCAACCACCCTTGCGGTTGACACTCCACCATAGCGTCATCCACCGTATCAGAGAAAATACCACTACTAGAAAGTCAACGTCGGTCAGCCTTCGCCATAGCGGATGACTCCGCTATGGTGGTACCGCTATAGCAGAGCGGACCGCTATAGCAAATCATGATGAGATTTAATGCAGAAACTTCCCCAAAATAATTTAGTTTTTCTACAACTCGTTTTGGGAGAAGAAGGGGGCGATTTTGGGCGATTTCTACCAATTTTCCACTGTTTTTTGTCCTAAAGGTAAGGATTGTAGTCCCCAAACTCTATGATATCTTTCCTATGATATAGAATTGCTACGGGTGGACTTGGGAAAAGGTTTGGGATGAGCTAGAAATGGTAGAATCCGGGGAAAAAGAGGATTCTAAGGTGCTAGAGTTCTTGGGTCTTGATTCTTGATAATGGGTGATGATCATTTAGCCATAATTCTCTAAGGGAATCCGTAAAAATGATAAATTTAGGTGAATTATTAGTGAGAAAGACCGGTAATGGGTGGAATGATCATGGTTGGCCTGGGGTTTGGGATTTTTCATAATCCAAGTAATTTATAGGCCATAAGAATTGATTTTGGTTACTGTGTATTTATTTCTAGACCAAGAACAAGCAAGGGATCCTGATAGGGAAAAAGCTCCGGTTCGGTAGAGCTTGGAATAATTCGAGGTAGGTGATGGTTATTGATTCTTGTATGCATTGTGTGTTTGTGTACTCATGTCTAAGTAATTGTGTGGTTTGCATTGCTTAGGGAATGGTTTAAGAATGTCCCAAAAATCATGTTTTCAGTCTTGTGAAATGAACTAGGTGTTTTGCTTGTTGATTTACAAGTATTGATTGTTCATTAATTATGATTGTGGATTTATGTGACATTCAGTTGGCTCGAGTACCACACCTGGTACGGGATATACTAACGGTTGGCTCAAGTACCATGCCTGGTATGGGAAATACTAATGGTTGGCTTGGGTACCACGCCTGGTATGGGATATACTAATAGTTGGATCGGGTACCATGCCTGGTATGGGAAATACTAACGATTGGCTCAGGTACCACGCCTGGTATGGGTTTACTTTATTGTATTATTGCATCTTTATTAATGGTTCCCTGAGTGGACCAGGTTGTGTTCATGATTTATGGTTGTGCATTTTGGTCCTTGAGAGGCCGGGTTGTTACATTGCTTTATGAGTTTGGTCTTGGTGTAGACCGAGTTGTATGTCTGACACTTAGGTGTTGTCTAGAGGGGATCAAATGTGGCTCAGGGATATGTAACGAGGTATACTTGTTGTTGTTGTGGATTGTTGATCATAGTTGTAAAGTGGTTTGCATGTGGGGACAAGTTAGGGAGAGACTTGTAGTCTAGGGATACTTGTTGACTTGCTTATATATTTCTGTACTTTTACTTGACTTCTGTACTACTCATACACTGTTTATTTGGAACTGGCTGATGATCCTACCAGTACACGGTGATTATGTACTGATACTGTACTTTCTTGTCTTTTTGTGAGTACAGAAAATCTTTCGGTGTTTGACGGACGACCTCACTTGTAGGCCTGACATTTTGAGATATCAAGGGTGAGTTGTTTAATCAAGCTGCCTTGGTGTCTATCTATTTGAGTTGTAGCCCATTTGTTTCGGGCTTAGACTATTTTTATATTTGGGGTTGCATCCCCGTACTCTAGTCTTGGTAGATATTTTTGGTACAATGACTTTCAGATTCTAGGAATGGATTTTCCGCAGATTATATTTTAATAGAGTTTATTAATCTATGATGATTATTAGTTTACTTTTTGCACATTGTTTTTAGGCTGTTAGACTATGCTAAGTCTTAAGTTATATTGGTTCGCTCATCCTGGGGTTAGGTGGGTGCTACTCACGGCGGTCTGGGTCGTGACAGTACCACGCATAGTGTGGGTTTAATTTGCATTATCGATTGTGTTTGTCGAAGGTTCCATAAGTGAACCAGGTTGATTGCTGAATTTATGAAATTGCATGTTGCTCCTTGAGAGGCCGGGTTGTTACACTTAAATGTGGGGTTAGTCTTGGGGTGGATCGTACATTGTATGTTAACACTAGGTGTTGGTCTAGGGATTCGTAGTTGGTCCGGGTAAAGTAAAGGGGTAAATATCTTGATTATTATTCCTTGTTAAATAATTATTGAACCTGTTTCATGTGGTTGATAAGTTAGAAGGTAGGCTGAGAGCCTGAAATCATGGTACTGGTTGTTGCTACATGTCTATGTTATTTTACTCAGTTTTAGTTTATTATTTTTATATTGCTTGTTGGAGCTGGTCGATGATCCTACCAGTACAGGATGGTTGTGTACTGATTGTGCATTTGTTTCTTTCTATGAGTACAGGATATCTTTCGGCGAATCCTATGCAACTTCAGATATAGTCTCAGTGATTCCAGACTTCAAGGGTGAGTTGCTTCTGTCAGGCTACCTTGATTTCTTCCAGTTAGTTATAGTCCACTTATTTTCAGACTTAAACTCTTATTTTCTTTTGGAATTGCATCCCCATTCTAGATTTTTGGTAGATTATTTTGGTACGATGACTTTCAGTTTCTAGGGATAATTTCGCAGGATGTTATTATCTTTTGATTAAATATGAATGATAGTTTATTCTCAATGCCAATTGGTTTAAGCTGTTAGACTTGCTAAGTGTTGGGTTGTTAAGTGGTTCACTCATCCGGAGGATTCGAGTGGGTGTCACTCACGGCGGATTGGGTCGTGATAGCATTGGAGACAATGCAAGCCTTTAGTTAGGGATAGAGGTAGTTATTTTGATGGCCTATATGTTTATGATTTTTGATACAGTCAGTTGCCCTTGTCGGGCTTAGTTTGTTATTTTGGTTGACTTTATTATCCTTATCGGTATTGAGTTGTATAGTTTATATCATTGTGCCCTTATCGGGTTTCCATTTTATGGTTGTTAGTTGGATGCCTTTGTCGGTCCTGTTCTCTATTGTTGATATTCTCAAAGCCCTTGTCGGGTTGTTTTTATGTTTATTATTCTCATTACCAGGCCAATTTTGAGTTGAGTTGCAAAATCGTGCTTAGTGCCTTGTCAAGTTTATTTTGAAAGAGATTTGAGCACATTGAGTTTTAAAATTTCCTTTGTGAATAGAAAGTCAATAAGCTCTGAGGGTTTTATTCATTCTACGGTTCTTTTTCAAGGAGCTTTTTTTATTTTAATCATTTTCTTTGTCAAACTGAGTGATTTTTCCCTAGATTGAAGAGGCGGCTTTTTTAACAAAAAAATGTCTTATTTTAGGATAATGTTTCAAGACTAATTCGCACATAATTTGATTGGTACCACAAAAAAAAAATTATACTTTGGAAAATGAATGGAGCTTTTGGTTAAAAAGAGAGAAGAAAAAAATTGTCGAGCTATCTTTTAATTCATGATATTTAAATTTATCACTTGACTTTTTCTTCACAAGAGAATAGCTTGTAATTCATAGTCGCTTGTTAAGTTCATTGGTTCTAGTTGGGTCTAGAACTATCTCTTGACTTGAATCCTTGTTGTACCATGTGCAGTGAGACAATTGTGCGTTCTTTACATGCATTATAGTCTACAACTTGCCTGGAATGTATTCAAGGAAAAATCCTAGATTACACTTGGTTTGAAAAATGATACTATGCTTTTTTGGGACCGTCCCAATGCCTAAAGTTTATGTCTTTACATTATTTTTTAGTCAATCACATTTGAGCTTTTTTACTTTTTTTCTTGGCAATCATGTCCTATACCTTACCCTTTTGATTACCCCTATCTTTTGATACTTTACCTCCTTAAAAAGTATGCACATAAAATGTAGGTTCAAAGCCTAAGTTTCGAAGGTGAATTTGCTCTAAATAAAATATATAGGTTAAAGGCCTAAGTTTGAAGGTACGATGCTTGAAAGCTTGAATCTAGGCTAAAAGCGGTGGTAGCATATCTTGAAAAATGAGTTGTTAACGTGAAAGTTGTTTTAAAATGGTTGAAAAGGTAAAAAGGAAAGAAAAAAAAGGAAGTGATCAAAGAGGAAAATAGATGCTACTCTCCTTGTTAGCATGGAAGAGAACAAAAATATAGAGAATTTGGAAAGGATGAGCACTAAGTGAGAACAAACAAAAACTTAGGAGTGTTTTGAAGGGAGAATAAGTTGAAAAGTGAAAAAGAGATATGCTTTGAATTGACAAGTCCTAGCGTTTAGGAAGATATTGAGTCACTCAATCCTTAAATATTTCCTTCCTTTATCCAAAGACACCATGATTACCGGCAAGCCCTAGTTAATTTTGAACCTTTTGTGTCTATATTAATGGCCAACTACATGAAGTGCAAGATCTATGATTCTACTAGCATGCATTTGAACATCTTTGTGAGTGAGATTTAATTCTTCCTATTGTGGCATCCCATTTGTATTGAATGGCATGATTTGAATTTCTTAAAATATCCAAGTTTCAATAATGATTTGAAGTTATAACTAGCATTTAAGGTTTGAATTCTATCTATAAATGCACAATGAAGAGCACGCGAAAAGTTTTGCATCTCAATCACTCCTTGTCAATAATAATGTTACTCTTTCTGTTTCATATTAGTTGTCCACCTTATTACATAAATACTTTTCTTAAATTGCTTGTTTACTTACTAAATTAAGATAGAATTAATTAAAAAAATTCCTATTTTAACCCTATAATTAATATAATTTGAAAAAGTAAACAAGTTTATAGAGTTCCAAAAAAATTCTTCTTCAAATGAGTTCATTAATTGGCTAAATACTTCTCCAACTCATTTTCTTCTTTTACACTATAAGAAGATTCTTAAGGGAACTACATATGCAAGAATTCAATTGCCTAAATTCTTGCTCGTAATATTTTATCAACTTTGAGGCATACTTGATATTGATGGATAAAGGGTAAATTAGTAAAATGATACATTTTATTTATGATTTTTTAAGAGCAATGTAAAATATAAAATGGATAACTAAAGTGGAACAGGGAAAATGGTACTAACTAATTTTAGTTAGTAAAATTAACTAAAATGGTTCTCACGGTTTTATTCGTTTCAACCATGAACACTGTCTGGTTTCATAAGTGCTTAGAGAATCGATCTTTACTATTATTCTCCTTGAAGCGGTTTACACTTCGCACTTACATAGGTGGTTTTCTAAACGTTTAATCTTATAGATAAACTATTTGGTCATACCTGCCAAACTTAGAAACCATTAAAAACTTTAAGCCTTAAAAGCTTTACCCTTATCTCCGAACATTGTCTTCATCACGAGAATGTGTTGAATTATTTGATAATGTTGAACCGTCAATCATAACTTTTTTTTCTCCTTGAATCTAGCTCTTGGGATCTCCTGTCTACTAAGTAGAGTTACCGCCATGATGACCTTTCCTAGGCCTTAAACCCATTCCCCTTGATGATCTTTCAACTACCTCTCTAGTTAGGCATTTTGTAAGTGGATCCGACACATTATCTTTTGACTTTACATAGTCAATAGTAATAATTTCACTAGAGAGTAGTTGTCTAATGGTGTTATGTCTCCGTCGAATGTGATGAGATTTTCCATTATACATGGTGCTCCCTACCCTACCTACTGCCTCTTGTCTATCACAGTGTATGCATACAGGTGCCAACGGTTTGGGCCAGAACAGAATGTCTTTCAAGAAATTTCGGAGCCAATCAGCTTCTTCACCGGCTTTATCTAACTCAGATTCTATTGTAGAGCGAGCGATACATGTTTGTTTGGACGACTTCCAAGAAATTTCTCCTCCACCAAGAGTAAATACATATCCACTTGTGGATTTAACTTCAGATGATCCAGTGATCCAATTTGCATCACTATATCCTTCAAATACTGCAGGATATTTGTTATAATGCAAAGCAAAATTTTGAGTATGTTTCAAATACCCCAAAACTCATTTCATTGCTATCTAATGAGTTTGATTAGAATTACTTGTGTACCGACTTAGTTTACTAATAGCACATGTTATATCTGATCGCGTATAGTTCATGATATACATCAAATTTCCCAAAACTTTGGCCTATTTCAATTGTGAGTCGCTTTCACATTCATTATTTTGAAGTGCAAAACTCATATCCATTGGTGTCTTGGAAACATTGAAATTCAAATACTTGAATTTATCAAGTACCTTTTCAATGTAATAAGACTGTGACAAAGCTAGACCTTGAGGAGTTTTATGAAATCTGATCCCTAAGATCACGTCAGCAACTCCTAAGTCTTTCATATCAAATTTGCTAGCCAGCATACACTTTGTTGGATCAAGGTAGATTTTGAAGATTGACAAAGTTGTGGAACACATGCATGGAACAGGTATCTGTGACTTGTTCCTCTCAAGCAGAATCTAACTAGGACCAGAACAAGGAGAATGACGCGGAGGAGGAATCAAAGCGTGTGGAAAAAGTGTGTTTATAAGGAGAGTCCAGCTTGCACAAAGTTTCCTTTCATGAGGAAGAATCCAAGGAAAGAAATCAAGGAGATTGACTTGACAAGTCCTACAAGGATAAGGATTCTCAAATATAAAAGGAAATCAGCCGAAATAAGGAGAGGACTCTCAATATAAATACAAGTGAAGTTTTACCATAAACTTCACGCACTTACAGAGAGAGCTACAAGCATAACACAATCAAATTGAGTGAATTCATATTTGAGAGAGTTCTGAGTGAAGATCCAAGTGCAGTCAATACAAGAAACCAGATTGAAGAACGTATTCCTTAAGTCTATGCTTTACAGTTCTTGAGTCAAGTTAATTGTATTGTTTTTTATTGAGTTGTAATCATTCATTCTTAGTGCCAGTGAGTAATAAATTGGTATAGGAGTGAGTCTTCAAGTTGAGATAACTCGAGGACTTGGGTACATAAACCTGGGGAGGTTTGTGTGGTGTTTTAGAAATTAGAGTTTATAATTCCTTAAGTTACAGAGTTTGTAATCTTGTATTGAAGCTCATTGTTTTAGTGGAGTTGGGTTAAATCCTACAGAGGTGTAGGTTGTAGTTTTTACCATTTGTGCATGTATAATATCGCGTGTTCTCTTTACTGCTTTATATTCAAGCATTCGACAAAGAAACAGATCGCTTAACTTGTTCCTTAGGAAAATTAGGGAGTCAGCATTCTAACAATTGGTATCAGAGCAGGTTATCTTAATAAGAGTCTAATAACTCAAGATAAGATCACTATGAATTCTGCACCTCCTCTTGGACACGGTGAAGGACAACACATTAATAGACCACCTCTCTTCAATGGTCAATACTACTCATGGTGGAAGGCAAGGATGGAAGACTTGCTTCAGGCAGAGGACTATAAGACATGGACTAGAGTCACTGATGGTCCTAAAATCCCTATGATTAAGGATGATGTAGACAAGGATATTCCCAAACCAAAAGCTCAATACACTGAGGTTGACTTCAAGATGTTAGGGGAAAATGCCAAATCCAAGTGCATCCTAGTATGTAGACTTGGACCAGATGAATTCAATCTAATCTCAAGCTGTACCATAGCCAAATAGATTTGAGATATGCTGCTTAATGCTCATGAAGGCACTACTCAAGTAAGAAAATTCAGAATTGCTAAACTCTCCACTGAGTATGAATCTTTCAAGATGAGGAATGGTGAAACTCTTCAGGAGATGCTCACTAGATTTACTACTGTTGTGAACGAATTGGTGTCATTGGGCAAAGTATACACCACTGAGGAACAGGTTGATAAGGTACTAAGAACCCTTCCCAAACCATGGGAAATCAAGGTCACTGCAATCAGAGAAGCAAAATATCTGACAAACATGTCCTTGGATGAACTGGTAGGGAATCTAACGACCTATGAAGGGATTATTGAGAGCACTAAAAGAGGCGAAGAAAGAAGGGATAAAACCCTTGCACTCAAGGCAACTGAAAGTGATGAATCTGAGTTGGATGATGATGACATTGCCCTTATAAGTAGGAACTTCAAAAAGTTCTTCAAAAAGATAGGAAATTTTGAGAAAAGAAAATCATCACTAAGCAGAGAAAGGAAAGTAGAAAAAGGACAAGGTGGTGGATGATTTAAGTGTGGAAAAACATATCATCAAGTCAAAGACTGTCCTATGTGGGAAATTGAATGGAAAAAAGAGAGAGCTGAAAGAGAAAGAAAAGAGCAAGCCAGCAAAAAGAAGAAGAAGGATGTTGGTAAGGCTATGTATGCTGCTTGGGGACCAGGTTCAGACCACTCAGAAGATGATGATGCAGAAGATGTTGCCCTAATGGCCATGGAGGACACAGAATCAGACTCTGCATCAGACACTGAAGAACATGAGGTAAATCTTCTTGATCTCAAGGATAAGCTGAAAATCTTTTCTAAGAAAAAATTATCCTCCCTAATGATGACCTTTATTGATAATTTTCAAGAATTGAGCAAAAACAAAGATCAGTTGCTGGCATCCTTGACCAGTTTAAAATTTGAGTACATTGTCCTTGAAAATATCAACTCTGATCTAAAAGCGAAAAATCAATCTCTCAAGGAACAGGTCCAGCAACTTGAAACAACCACTCTCTCTCTCAAGTCTAAAATTTTGAAATTAACGGTTACTCAATGGAGGAAAGGGATCAAGTAATGACCTAACCAAGTGTGAACAGGATCTCAAAAAGTTCAAAGATGAATTATACCTAGAAAGGGAAAATTCCAGAAGAATTAATCTTGAAGTAGCTAGAACCAAATATGAGCTTGAAAGAGAAAATAAATGGACTCAATTCTCAATGATTGTCACTCAACTGGGTAATAAAATATATAGCATTAAAACTGGAATAGGTTTTGATAAAGCATTTTCTGAAGGAACCTCTGATCTTTGTTAAGGTTGGTCACCTAAGGGAAGCTTGTCCAAGTGCTAAAGCTCAACAGGATAAAAACTTCAAAGCTACTTCCTAAGGCAAAAATAGGCATGTTAACATAAATATTCCTCCCCTAAGGAACAAGTCTGCCCCCAAGAAACAGCCTGATAGAAGTTTGCCAAAATGGACCAATAAGGATCTAATTCACCCTTTTATTCAAAGAAAATGACTCAAGCTAGTCTGGGTTCCTAAAACTAACCTTTAATCTCTTTTGCAAGAAAGGCTGAGAGGAAGCAAGCAACGTTGGTACATGGACAGTGCTTGCTCAAGACACATGACAGGAGACAAGGAAATATTTCTCTCACTAGCAGAAGGGAAAGGAGGAAATATGGCCTTTGGAGGAGGAAAGAAAGGTAAGATCAAAGGAGATGGAAGAATGGGTAAGTCTGAAGAACACTCAATTGAAAAGGTATATCATGTTGAAGGACTGAACCATAATCTACTCAGCATATCACAACTCTGTGATAAAGGAAACAAGGTAACCTTCTACTCTATAGGTGTGGAGGTGATAGACCTAAAGACAGGGGAAACAGTCTTGACTGGACAAAGATACAAGCATGTTTACACTGCTGATATCTCAAAGGTCCCTGCTGAGGATCTTGTCTATCTCAGTGTGATGGAAAAAGATCCCTTGCTATGGCACAAGAGACTGGGGCATGCTAGTCATGTTCAATTGAACAAACTGATCTCCAAGGACTTAGTAATAGGTCTCCCTAAAACTAAGTTCAAGAAAGATAAAGTATGTGTTGCATGTGCTCAAGGTAAGCAGGTAAAGTCTTCCTTCAAATCCAAACAGGTTATAAGTTCGACCAGATCCTTGGAACTGGTCCACATGGATCTGTGTGGCCCCATGAGAGTAAGAAGCAGAGGTGGAAAAAAGTATGTGTTTGTACTAGTTGATGACTATACAAGGTACTCTTGGACAATTTTTCTTGCTTCTAAAGAAGATGCATTTGAGGCATTCTGCACTTTAGTAAGAAAGCTGGAAAAGAAACTTGACAAACAACTAGCTACAACCAGATCAGACCATGGAACTGAATTTGAAAATGCTAAATTTGTTGATTACTGTTCCACTCATGGTATTGACCACAACTTCTCTGCTCCTAGAACTCCTCAACAAAATAGGGTGGTTGAAATAAAGAATAGAACCCTGCAGGAGATAGCTAGAACTATGATGATAGCTAGCAATGTAGCTAGTCAATTCTGGGCTGAAGCTATCAACACTGCTTGCTACATAATCAATAGATGCATGTCCAGGCCTCTTCTAGAAGAAACTCCCTATGAATTACTCAAAGGCAGAAAATCTAACATCTACCATCTGAGAGCCTTTGGATGCAAATACTTCATCCACAATAATGGGAAGAATTTGTTGGGAAAATTTGATGCCATAAGTGATGAGGGGATTTTTCTAGATTATTCTTCACATAGTAAAGCTTATAGGGTGCTAAATAAAAGAACTATGTGTGTAGAGGAAAATGTGCATGTTGTATTTGATGAAAGCAATGTTATGGCTAACCAAAGTGTGCAGGAAATTGATGAACTGTCAAGAACATCTGAACCAGTTATGCAGGAACAGGTTCATCTGATGCTAAAACTGACAGAAACAACAAAAGTGATGAAGTACCTGCAGCTGACCACAATGATGAAACCATGAGTCAGCAGGATGAAGATGAAGATCAAGCAGATGAGGCACAAGATCTAGTACTCAAAAGGTATAAGTATCAAGGCTCACATCTAATGGACAATATCCTCACTGACTTGAGCACTGGAATAACAACCAGATGTGGACTAAAGAATCTCTGTGCCTTTGAATCATTCTTTTCCATGATAGAGCCCAAGAAAATCAATGTAGCTTTGCAAGATGCAGACTGGATTATTGCATTGGAAGAATAGCTCAATCTGTTCAAAAGGAACAAAGTATGGCACTTGGAACCAAAACCAAAGAATAGAACCATCATAGGTACCAAGTGGGTGTTTAGGAACAAGTTGTATGAAAATGGAACAGTCACAAGGAACAAGGCCAGACTTGTGGTCCAGGGGTACAATCAGGAAGAAGGAATAGACTATGATGAGACCTTTACACCAGTGGCCAGATCGGAGGCAATCAGACTCCTCATTGCCTTTGAAGTCTACATGGAATTCACACTCTACCAGATGGATGTGAAAAGTGCCTTCCTCAATGGGTTGTTGAAGGAAGAAGTGTATGTCAAACAACCTCCAGGCTTTGAATACTCTGACTATTCTGACCATGTTTACAAGCTTGATAGAGCCCTCTATGGACTCAAACAGGCTCCTAGAGCATGGTATGAAAGGTTGTCAAAGTTTCTTATTGATCATAACTACACAAGAGGTAAGATTGACAACACCCTATTCCTCAAGAACAAAGGAAGAGACTTGTTAGTTGTGCAGGTATATGTCTATGACATCATATTTGGAGGCACCAGCAAGACCCTCACTCAGGAATTTGCTGCCCTGATGAGCAAAGAGTTTGAGATGATCATGATGAGAGAACTCAAATTCTTCTTGGGCCTTCAAATCAAACAAACTCCTTTAGGAACCATAATCCACCAGCAGAAGTATGCCAAGGAGTTGCTCAAAAGGTTCAAGATGGAAGATGCAAAGGAGATTGACACTCCAATAGCCACGCAACAAAGTTAGGTCTGGAAGGAACAGGTCCAGCAGTGGAGCATAAACTGTACATAGGGATGATTGGATCTCTCCTATACCTCACAGCGAGTAGACCTGATATTGTCTTTAGTGTAGGTCTTTGTGTAAGATTTCAGGCCAATCCCAAGGAACCCCACTTGAAAGTTTTCAAAAAGATCCTCATATACCTGAAGGGTACTACTGAATTGGGGTTGTGGTATCCCAAAGGTAGTAACTTTGAACTTGTAGGATATACAGATGCAGACTATGCAGATTACTTGGTAGACAGAAAAAGCACTTCTGGTATGGCACACTTCTTGGGATCATTCCTTATCTCATGGGCAACTAAGAAGAAAAATTTTATGGTCTTGTCTACTGTTGAAGCTAAATATGTGGTTACTACCTCATGATGTGCACAATTGCTCTGGATCAAACAACAACTCAAAGATTTTGGGCTGAACATTGAGTGTGTGCCTATTTTCTGTGGTAATACCAGTGCAATCAATATTTCCAAGAATCCAGTTCATCATAAGAGGACCAAGCACATTGACATTAGACATCACTTCCTGAGGGATAATGTGGAAAAAGGATTGATATCCATGCACTTTTGTACCACAGATAAGCAGATTGCAGATATATTCATAAAGGCTCTAGCAAGGGATCACTTTGAAAGAAATAGGTTGGAACTGGGGATGATTAAGATCATATGAGCACCCCCAGTGATTGGCTAATGAACATTGTACATAATTAATTTTAATTTTAAAATGCTCAGTCTTGTATATTTAGTTGTATGTCCCTTTTCCATTTTTAAAATTTAAAGTTTCTCAAGCACTATAACCTATTATTTGCTTCTGCAACAGGAATTTGGGATATCAAATTGGGATATGAACTCAGCACCAAAATTAAAAAACCAAGGTATGTGCACTATGTTTAGATATAATTAATTGCTCAAGATGTGCATTTGTACCTGTCCCTTTCACCTGAACCGACTGAAAATCATTAACCCTAAAGCCTATAACTGCCACTCTCCAAAAAGGAAAACAGATCCAATCAAATCAGGTCACTTTTGTTATGAGATTTGACACCTGTCAATCAGGATCTCTTCCCTAGAATAGGACTCTTCCACTTAAAGTACTCTATTTGATTCCAAATGGCTAATCCTCTTATTTAAAATCCTTTTTGAATTCATTCTCTTCATTCACTCCCAATCTCCTCTTTTACAAAGGCTTTCTCCTTTCTCTCCAAAACCAAAACCCTCTTTCACTTCTTCTCTCCTCTCTCATTTCAACAATGAAACCACAATCACCCTCCTCTCCTAAATCACCAAAAATTCCAAAAACAACTACTAGTTCTTCTATGTCACCCAGTCACACACTGATTCCCTTTAAGGAACAGGTCACTATTGTTCGTCTCCATCCTGTTATTCTTGTTGATTCTCAGGGGATGGCTCATATGGAGCAATTTTTAGCAGTTCTGGGTGATGATTTGATTTGTGATGACTCTAATACGATAGTACTCTATGAAGAACATGATGAAGCTTTAGAGATTGTTAGTTCTAGTAGTCAGAGGGAATCTGAGGATAACATAATAGAGAGTGATGAGGGAGTAAATGAAGATGCACCTCGTGAGGAGGAACACACAAGGAATCCCACAACTAAACCTAGTTCACCTGTTGGAGAAAAATTAGGTGCTTCTGCTGAGGGGGAAGCTGAGGTTGGCAGAACTGGACAAAGGGAATAGGTCCAACATACCCATTCAGTATCTGCAGCTGAGTATGATGACAACACACCAATTGCCAACTTAATTACACAAAGATTAAGGTCTCATTTACGCAAGGCCTCAGGAAAGGCTGTTCGAATTCCAGATGATAAACCTGAAGAAGCTCCTCCTGCTCCTGTGGCTAAGCATGTCACTATTCGAATGACAAGGGCTACCAAGAGGGATCTAGAAGAAAGTATGGTTGCCTCAGCAGCCAAAAGACCTAAAGCCACTAGAGGTACTTCTACTCCTCCCCCTGATCTCAATGATATCGTGGATGATAAAGAGGAGACTGCTGAAAGAAGGAGAAAATGGAAAGGTGTAGCTCCTTCAAAACCACCAAAGAAATAGGTCAGGAAACCTGTTCCTTCCAAGGGTTCTGTCAAATCCAGGTTAGAAGATGAGCCCACTGAGAGTGATGATGATGCCCATGGACTTCCATCCTCGAAGTCTCATGAGCAAGAGGATACTAATGATGATGTTTCTAAGGAGAATGTGGAGGCTGATCTCCCTGAACATGTGGAAGAAAAGGATGACTCTATGGATCCCATTGATGAAACTGTTGATGCTAGAACTGAAAGATTGATCAACTTTGGGACAAGAACTATTGTAAGGGGAAGGGTACTCACTGGGTTTGGAGGTGATGAGATGATGGAATTACTAGTCCTGGTGGATGCACAGGGTTGGTCGAACATGTTCCTTCAGGGTGGTGCCCTTCAAAAAATGGCTCGTGTAGAAACACTGCAATTTTATATGAATGCCACTGGTACCTCCTCTTCTATCTCAAGTGTTGTCAGAGATGTTCCTTTAACCCTAACCCCTGTTGTATTAGCTAAAATTTTGAGAGTTCCTAATGATGGGTGGTGTTACTATGTGAAGAGGCAATGTCCTCACTTGGATGGGCTGCCCTCAGCTTTGGAGATTACTAAGAGGTTTGCAAATAATCCTACTTTGGAGTGGCACTTAGGGTTGATAAAGGAGTTATGCTTCCCCTCCATCGAATGTTGTTTGATGTGGTGCACAAGATGGTGCTTCCTAGGGAGAAGAAATGTATTGAGGCCAACTTTATGGACCTCACATTGATTCAGCTCTTGCTCTCTAGGATCCCCATTAACTTGCCCAAACTCATTCTCTTTCTCATGCATAGGATTTGCAAATAAGCTGATACTAAGCATGCCTTAGGATACGGGTTCTGGCTGGGAGATATTTTTCAGCACTTTGGTGTGCTTGTTAAAGCGTGGCAAGATCAGACAACCAAAGACATGATTGGTACTGTGAATCAGGCTACCATACCTACTCCTCGGAGAGGGGCTAATGCACCTCTGGAGTGGCTAAGGGCAATGCTGGCTGCCAAGGATGAAGAGATTGATTCTATGAGAGCATCCCATGATGAGGAGGTGGTTGAGATTCATGACACCTATGGCATGGAGCATACACTGTTGGTGGACGAAAATGCAAGGCTCAAGGCTGAGCTTGCACAAGCACATGCTGCTTTAGCAACTGAGCAAGCCACTAATTCTACAAGCCTAAAAGGCCTCTATGAGCTGCTTAAGAAGGTTCCTCCTCCTCCCACTGCCTATCCTGACCCATTTTAGCCTTTCCAGCCTTCTTTTTGTCCTCACATATGCATGTTTTGAGCTTTTAATTTCTATTTCTAGTGTACATGCTTTGTGATTAATAAAATGTTGGGTTTTAGTTCTAATCTTTTCTTAATTCCTGTGCATTTGCAAATACTTTGACATAGCTAATTGAGATTTTGCATTTTGAGTGTTTGCATAGGTGATAGCCCCAGTGGCCATGAGTATCGAAATTGAAATTGGAATTAAGGTGTTGTATGTCTTCACATAGTTTTATGATGCCAAAAGGGGGAAAAGTGATGCTTGTGTGGTATTTATAACCCGTTGGTCCGACATGTTCCTCTGATGTGTTCTTTTTGCAGCTTGCCTAAAGAAAACTGACATGATACAAGTGGAATTCTGCATACAAGAAGCAAGGGTTTGTTATCATGACAAAGGGGGAATTTGTTGGATCAAGGTAGATTTTGAAGATTGACAAAGTTGTGGAACATATGCATGGAACAGGTATCTGTGACATGTTCCTCTTAAGCAGAATCCAACTAGGACCAGAACAAGGAGAATGATGCAGAGGAGGAATCAAAGCGTGTGAAGAAAGTGTGTTTATAAGGAGAGTCCAGCTTGCACAAAGTTTTCTTTCATGAGGAAGAATCCTACAAGGAAAGAAATCAAGGAGATTGACTTGACAAGTCCTACAAGGATAAGGATTCCCAAATATGGAAGGAAATCAGCCGAAATAAGGAGAGGACTCTCAATATAAATACAAGAGAAGTTTTACCATAAACTTCACGCACTTACAAAGAGAACTACAAGAAGAACATAATCAAATTGAGTGATTCATATTTGTGAGAGTTCTGAGTGAAGATCCAAGTGCAGCTAATACAAGAAATCAGATTGAAGAATGTGTTCCTTAAGTCTATGCTTTACAGTTCTTGAGTCAAGTTAATTGTATTATTTTTTATTGAGTTGTAATCGTTCATTCTTAGTGCCAGTGAGTTACAAAATGGTATAGGAGTGAGTCTTCAAGTTAGGATAACTCGAGGACTTGGCACATAAACCTGGGGAGGTTTGTGGTGTTTTAGGAATTAGAGTTTATAATTTCTTAGGTTACAGAGTTTGTAATCTTGTGTTGAGGCTCATTGTATTAGTGGAGTTGGGTTAAATCCTACAGAGGTGTAGGTCATGGTTTTTACCCTTTGTGAGCTGGAGGTTTTCCACGTATAACATTGTGTGTTCTCTTTACTGCTTTATATTCAAGCATTCGACAAAGGAACAGATCGCTTAACCTGTTCCTTAGGTAAATTAGGAGGTCAGCATTCTGACACACTTAGTAGCATTTATGTCAAAAATGTATCTACTGATGATCAACATATCATCAACATACAAACAAACAATGACTTTATGATTTGGAGTGCCCTTAATATAAACACATTTATCATACTCATTAAACTTAAATCCAGTTGCCAACATTGTTTGGTCAAACTTTGCATGCCATTGTTTGCGTGCTTGTTTTAGTCCATAAAGTGACATAACAATTTTGCACTCCTTTCTTTCTTTACCCGGAACCACAAAACCTTCAGGTTATTCCATGTAAATTTCTTCCTCTAACTCTCCATTCAAGAAAGTTCTTTTCACATCTATTTGATAAATTTCAAGACCATATACAGCCGCCAATGCACCTAACATTCGAATAGATGTTATTCTTGTTACCGGCGAATATATGTCAAAATAATCAAGACCTTTCTTTTGTCTATAACCTTTGACAACAAGTCTTGCCTTATATTTGTCAATAGTTCCATCAGTTTTTTTTTTAAAGATCCATTTGGAACCTAAAGGTTTATTTCCAGGAGGAAGATCAACCAATTCCCAAGTATGGTTACTTAAGATTGATTCAATTTCACTATTGACAACTTCTTTCTAAAATGATGAGTCTCCAGAATACATATCTTTTTTAAACGTTTGAGGCTCATTTTCAAGAAGGAAAGTCACAAAATCTGGTCCAAAAGAAGTAGATGTCTTTTGACATTTACTACATCTTGGATTCTCTTCATCAAGAGTATTTTTCTTTGGTTCTTCCCGAGGTCGTTTAGATCTTTCGAATGATGATTCACTATTTATTTTATACGGATAAATATTTTCAAAAAATTCAGCATTATCTGATTCTATTATCGTATTATCATGAATATCAGGATGATCGGATTTGTGAACCAAAAATCGACATACTTTACTATTTGTAGCATATCCAATAAAAATACAATTCACAGTATTTGATCCTATCTTGACCCTCTTGAGTTTAGGAACTTGGACTTTTACTAAGCACCCCCACACTTTGAAATATTTCAAGTTGGATTTTCTTCCTTTCCATTTCTCATATGGAATAGATTGCGTTTTGTTGTGGGGTACTCTATTGAGTATCTTATTTACTGTAAGGATAGCTTCCCCCCCACAAGCTTTGCGGTAAATCAAAGCTTATTAGTAAGGCATTCATCATTTCCTTCAAAGTTTGATTTTTCCTTTCCGCGATTCCATTAGATTGAGGTGTGTAAGTGGCAGTAGTTTGATGAATAATTCCATTTTCCAAACATATTGCTTCAAAAGGAGATTCATATTCTCCACCCCTATCACTCCTTATCGTTTTGATCTTTTTATTCAACTGATTTTCAACTTCAGTTTTGTATTGCTTAAATGCTTCAATTGCTTCATCCTTACTATTAAGCAAGTAAACATAACAATATCGAGTACAATCGTCAATGAATGTTATGAAATACTTTTTTCCACCGCGAGATGGTATTGACTTCATATCACAAATATCTGTGTGAATTAAGTCTTAAGGATTGAAATTCCTTTCAACAGACTTATACGGATGTTTAACAAATTTAGATTCAACACAGATTTGGTATTGTAATTTACTGCACTCAAACTTAGGCAATAGTTCTAAACTTATCAGTTTTTGCAAGATTTTATGATTGACATGTCCTAAACGAACATGCCATAAATTATTTGACTCAATCAAGTAAGAAGAAACTGAACTCTTATTCATTTCAACAATCATTACATTAAGTTTGAAAAGGCCCTCAGTTAGGTAACTTTTTCCTGCATACATTTCATTCTTACTAGTTACAACCTTATCAGAAATAAAAACACACTTGAATCTGTTCTTAGCAAGAAGTGACGTTGAGACCAAGTTCTTTCGCAAATCAGGAACATGAAGGACATTGTTGAGAGTCACGACCTTGCCAGATTTCATCTTCAAGCATATCTTGCATATTCCTTCAACTTTTGTTGTAGCAGAGTTTGTTATAAAGATGGTCTCATCGGGTCCAGCGGGAGCATAACATGCAAACAAATCCTTATTGGCACACACATGACGAGTGACACCTGAATCTATTCATCATTCATCTGGGTTTCCAACCAGGTTGCATTCAGAAAGCATGGCACACAAGTCATCCACTTGTTCAACCATGTTTGCTTGACCCTTGTTCTTGTGATTCTTTGGAGCCCGACAATCCAAAGACTTGTAACCAGCCTTGCCACAATTATAATAGTTGTCTTTGAACTTCTTCTTTGGCAGATTGTTCTTTGGTACAGAAGAATTCTTTCTTTTCTTGTTTGTTGGTGCTTCTTCAATAATATTTGTTCCCGATATTGCTGAACTTGCACGAGATTTCTTTTCTGCAGCCTTGTTGTCCTCTTCTATTCTTAGACGAACAATCATGTCTTCAAGAATCATTTCCTTGCGCTTATGCTTCAAGTAGTTCTTAAAGTCCCTCCATGAAGGAGGCAATTTTTCGATGAATGCTACTTGAAAAGTTTTATTTGTAACCATACCTTCCGCAAGGAGATCATGAATGATAACTTGCAGTTTTTGAACTTGGGACATGACAGTCTTGCTGTCAACCATTTTAAAATCCAAGAATTTTGCAGCCACGAACTTTTTCAGTCCGGCATCCTCAGTTTTATATTTCTTCTCAAGAGCGTTCCACAACTCTTTTGAAGTCTTACAAACACTGAAGACGTTGTACAAGCCATCCTCTAAGCCATTCAGAATGTAGTTCTTGCTTAGGAAATTTGAATGTTTCCATGCTTCAATAACCACAAAATTTTCCTTATCCGGAGTTCCTTCAGCCAACACCGGAATATCCTCACTTATGAAGCGTTGCAGGATTAGAGTTGTGAGATAGAAGAACATCTTCTGCTGCCATCTCTTGAAGTCGATGCCCAAAAAATTTTCGATTTTTCTACCGCAGTCATTGCAGGTACAATATTTGTATGACTTGATGACGCTATAGTTGTTACCGCTGGGGAAACACTATTCACAACAGAATTATTTTAATATTCTATTTTATTCGTCATTTTTTTTGCCACAAATTTGACAAACAGTTTAGTATTATAAAATACTAACAATAAAGACTATCTTTATTCAAACTTGTTTCTAGTTAATGATGAAGTTTTTATATTTTTGAATCGTTCAACCGGATGAACTCTAAGTTATGACGAAGTTTTTATATTCTTCAAATCAGAACATAGACTCAAACAGAGTAGAAAACCAAAAGGTATTAATCTCCAGAAACCTTTAAATACAGATAATAATAATTTCCTTAAGATTGTTATTTGCGTGATAAATAAAATCTGTATTTAAAACAAGAAGTAGAAACAAAAAAATATATGAAGAAGAAATCGAGTCCACTGAATACACAGTGTGTCCTTAAGGAAATTATCCCCCTCAAGCACCTGAGGTTGATGGAATATATCCTCCCAGGATAAAATGATTAGCATCAATAGAATAGCGGTACCTCAAACTCTATTGATCAGTGAACCACTCAACGGTAGTAAATCACACCTTGAATTAGAAGAAATGTAGAAATATATATATGTTTCTTGTACACAAATAGTACTTAAATTCGTGCTTCATATCTGAGGAAGAATCAGATATTTATAGCCAAAAAGCACTACTTCAGAAAGGAAGCAAAGGTTCAGAATAGTTGCACTATTTCAGATACGACGGGAAGATGTGCGAAACACACAAGAGGAAGTGTGCGTCGCATGTCCCGTCGCACAAGCGTCCAGTGACGCTGCCAGAATTGGTTGTGATGTGCGATGAAAGTGCAAAATGCACAAGGCATTGTGTGTGTCGCATGCTTCATTGCATGTCACAAAATAGTGAGTCAAAAAGAACGTGTCCTTTTGACGTGCGATTCATGTGCGTTTCACACATGTCGAAGTGCGACTCGTATATGGAGAAATATTTTGGGTTAAACTTTTGGGCCAACGACGACGTCGTGTTGTCTTCTTCTCACCCCCTTTAATACCATGAGAAAGTGTTTCTCAATATAAACACTTGAAATTTCCTTTCCACCATCAATGTGGTACAAATGCTCTATACAAAAGCAAAAGTGAAATTTCATTTTGCCTTCATTTCTATTCCATCCATTTACCATTCACTTTTCATTACTAAACCCCAACATTTTTCATATGTCTGATCAATCATGAGCAGTGACATGCATAAAATAACCTTTTTCTAATTGTATTCTTTTTGTTTTCATCTTAATTTGATTTGTATTTCTTTAGAGACTTGGATTAAAATATACTGTAATACGCATAGATATTTTCTTAAACTTGTTTTGAATTTTCAGCTACAAGATTAAACTATTCAGGCGCAAATTACTACTCCTTGATATGTTATGTGGTAGGAAAGTATTATGACTCTCTCAAATTCATTTCGTAGTCGCGAAATCATTACTCTAGATATAATAATATAACATTGTTGTTGCTAAATAAAAAATCAACACGAAGTTTATTTTCATATAATAATTTAAGCTTGTAGCAAAGAGAAACAAAAATAGACCCAAGAAAAATGTGTCACTGCCATTCTCATGAATTATTGAGTGGACCAGATGTGATCCCCACATGTATTAGAAAGCCACAAAATCCAATTTTGTTGTTATCATCCTATGATCCCAATAATTCCAAATTATTGATGTTTCCCCATTGGGTCCAATTAATCACATACTCCAAATGTAACTGGTCAGGCTTCAACAGTTTGAAAACTACACTTATTTCTGATTGATTGTAGAAAGGAATTTAATTTTTTTTTTTGTAATATTAAATTGTTAATCACCTTAAAGCTCTAAGTCGAATATTAATTGGAAATTCCTTCACATCAAATTATTACTCCACCCATCTAATCATCTTAAATTTTTTTGAATAGAGTAATCAAATTATTTCATCACAACAACTAAGCACTGCTAGCAGACAAGAGCCAAAGAATATGATGTTACTGAAGCACAGCCAAAGATAGAACACTTATCCGAGTTTGAAAGATAGCTAGGAGTACTAGACATCATTTCTATACAAAAGAATAATGTTCAATAAATTAATTTTGCAAAGGGACAAACTAGCTTTACATAAAACTTGGAAAATTATCTTCTCAGTGTGAAAACCAACACATACCCAAGCTGTGTTATCTTGATTACCACGTGTTTGTTTTGTTTTGAAGATAAGTGTTACTAAATTGGGGAGACTTGCACAAATAAAATATTTCAATTAACTTGTGAGCTCATCTGAAAAGTTTCACAAAAATATATTTGAGATCAGCAGTACTATAGGCAGCAAAATTCTGACAAATCGTGTAAGATTTTAAATTGATTGGTAGAACTTATATTATCACAATTATCAAGATTTGTGGTATGATCTTGACGGAATATTAGAATTTGATCATAAATTATGACTAAGGTGTATATGACATCTCCTTTAATTATACACATCAATCTTAATCTTTCTTGTTACAAATCTTGGCAAATTATCAACATTTATGGCCAAATTCTAATAGATCTCCCAAATTTGGCCAAAAAAGCCTTGATGGATCACCATAATTTACTGAGTAAAATTTTTAGAAGAATTTTCATTAATAGTTTTTGTTTGGCAGTTTTCCTAATTACAATTCATAGTAACTATTTGAAAGAGGAGAGAGGCGACCGAGATTGAGAGAGAGACGAGCTAGAATTTGGAGAGAGGGGAGAGATGCTAGATACAGATTGTATCAATATGGAGGTGTAATGACATGTTCCATCATTATAGTAAAGTGAGGGCGTAAGTACCCGGCTAGAAAAGTCCCTACGTTGTGAGTTGTTAAAATCTTAGGCTAGGGTGAGCTTTGACGAAAATTGAGTGCTCTATACTCTAGAGATGGTTGGGTCTCATGGGTTCGTTGAATGTTAGTGAGAAGTCCTTTTATGGATAGTTGACTGTCGTAGGATCCCGTAGAAAGTTTCAGAACTGAATTTGGATTCATAAAACTCTGAATATGACAGTTGCCGCATCGGGATTAATTCTTGATGTCCCTAAAATAAAGTGTGTTGTGAAATGAGGGTCTGGGGCGAGAAATCGGCGTTCTGAAATTTGACATTCGTCGCGATGAAAGGACGCTTCATTGCGACGAGCCGATCCTCATCGCGACGAGAAATCATACGTCGCAACAAGGAAACAGGCAGAATACCTACACTTAGTCTGTTTTTCTGAGTTAATTCCTCACAACTCCAAATTCGTTTTAGAGCTCCAAGAAGTGGTTCCTTTAAGAAAATTAGGGTATTCTTCATTGTTTGAGGTAAGTAATTCGTAAACCTCTTCGTTTATTGATTGTTAATCTTCGTGAGACCTTTAAGGTGGGGATTGATGGTAGAATTCTTGTAATTGAGCCCTAGAAGCATGAACTTGGGGAAGAACCCTATGGGTAGGTGTAATTTCACCTAGAATTGATCATAGGATGTATATTTTTTACTCCTAGCATGAAATTAATTATTTTTAGCATGATTAAGGCTAATGGGGAACCTTGGGTTCCATAAAGATGTAACATTTAGGCATAAAAATGGCTAAAAGGGATGAACTTGGTTAGAACACCCTTTGGGTATTGATTCTATGAATGCTACGAGTAGGGATGTTCATGGTTTGGGTAAAAACCAATCCAAACCGATTAAATAAATCGATTTTTACTTGATTTGGTTTGGTTTGGTTTTACATTTTTGAAAACCGATAATATTTGGTTTGATTTTGATTTTGTTCCCAAAAAAATCAAAGAAATAACTGAATCGAACTGGTAAATTATATATATATATTTTATAATTATATATACATAATATATTATTTTTTATGAATATTTTTATATATCTTATATATTTTTTCATCAAAATTTATTTATAATTTAACTATCTTGTATTAGATGTACGTCATGTTATTATTTTATGTGGTAATCTCAAAATTTATTTTTTCCTTTTTGAATGAATTGTTGTCTTTTTTTCCTTTTGAATGAGTCATTTTGTTATTTTTGTGTATGGTTAATAACCGAACAATCGAACCAAATCGAACCCAAATCGATAACAATCAAACCGATGGATATGAAATTATATTTGGTTTGGTTTGATTTTAATAATTTAAAAATCGATTATATTAGTTTGGTTTTAATTTTGACCAATAACCGATCCAAACCGACCCGTGAACACCCCTAGCTACTAGCATAATTGTTGATTAGTTAATCCTTAGAAAATGCTAGGAATCTCGTTTAAGGGTAGAATTGATGGGTTAAATTCTCAAGTCCTAAAATAAAGAGTAAATAACTAATTACTCCTGTATAATTATTTTTTATAGACCTTGAGCATTCTGAAGAGTTAGGAAAAGAAAAGGTTATTGTAAGTTAGCTTGCGGGTGGTATTCTTCACTCGAGGTAGGTTATGATTTAATTAGAGTTGAGACTCATCTATTATAGCTATGTGATAAAACTGTGTAACTTTTGATTGATTTTTGGACGTGATTGGATTGTATGTTTTTCTCCTGTTATGCTTGAATGAATAGGCTAGAGGAACAGGAAGTATTAAGTGAGTTGAAATGGTTAAGTGTAAGTGTGCTTCAGGCACTATGTATATTCACGAGGAATAGGTGCGAGAGTCTGGTTATGCAGATACTGATGTTGATACAATAGTTATGGATCGGATACCACGTGGGTATGGTACATGAACACCTAGGGTCCCCTGCATGTCATGGTTAGTTGGGCAGAAATAAGTCCCTATAGCATGTGTGTACACTTTTTTGCTTAGTATTGCATAGTTATATGTTTATTCATAGTAAGTTGATGAGATGAGTTGAATGAGACTAAAGAGAATAGACTTATTGATGAGAGATAGATGGGCAGAAGTCCATGTGATATGACTTGAGAATGGATTCTCATATTTCGTGATGGTATTTAGTGAATTATATGAACTTGATATTGTTGTTGATTTGACTTGAGATGACTATCTGTTGACTGAATTACATGCTAAGTGTTGAATTTCTTTTTACTTGTTATATGATTTTATTATATTTATGTTTTAGTTTGAGTCAACCTATGATACCTATCGGTACATAGTATTTTGTACTAATTCTACCATGTGCTCTTCTTTTGTAGAGTACAGATCGTATTTCATAGGCTGAGACGCGACTTCGGCTAGAGTAGAGAAGTTGACTTCAAATTCAAGGGTGAGCACTACTTCTTAGGGTGCCATGGATCCTTTGCGATTTTTGTCCATCTTTCGAACAATGGGACTCCTATCATTTACTGCTTTTAGTACCTTTTTGAATAACTTAGACGATGTTTTGGTTAGAGTTCTTGTACAATGATTTTCAATTCCTTAGAGGATGTTAAACTGCTTTTGCATTTTATTATTCATTTATATTAGACGACTTCTTATGATTTAATTCTTGGTTTTTCTAAAATTTGTTAAGTTCAAAATTTGAGTTCGAGTTAGTTGGTTCTCCCACCAGAGGATTGTGTGGGTGCCACTCTTGATCCAGTTGGACCGTGACAGGAGGCTGTATCAATATGTATTAATATAAAAGTTATATCTCACATACAAGTTGTGTCATATGCACGAATACATGTTTTATCAATATGCGTCAATACATGTTGTATTAATATGAAGACTATGTCAATATATATATATCAATATGAAGGTTGTATTTCAGATACATGTTGTATTAATATGGAGGTTGTATTAATATGTATCAATATGAAGGTTGTATCTCAAATACAGGTTGTATCAATATGCACGGATACAATTTGTATGAATATGGTTATATCAATATGCATGAATACATGTTATATCAATATGTATCAATATGGAGGTTATATCTCATATACAAGTTATACAAATATGTACGAATACAAATTGTATCAATATGCACGAATACATGTTGCATCAATATGTACAAATACAAGTTGTATCAATATAAAGATTGTATCAATATGAAGGCTATATCTCAAATACAACCGCTGGGATGTATCAAATTTTATCAGATGAAAATCACGCTGGAGAGATATATCAAATACAATCTCAATCATCAGATTCCACCAAAAAAACTCTAAAAACCATTTTAGGCAAAATCTTTCCCATTTCAAAATTGAAGAAGATGTTGCTGCCTGCAGCCCATGTTTCCTTGTTCTTGTTCGTCTTTCCACCGGCCTCTGTTTCTATGTCGTCCGCCCCTATGACCTCCAAATCTCCTTGGCTGCTAACAAAAACCTCACCCATTTCTTCGATTACTTATGTTTTACAATAAAAAATCCTTGTACTTTATGAAAGACGGGGAGAAACAAAAAGAATAGTGAAAATATCATATAGAGCACTCTTCATTGAAGAGGGAGAGAGAGACGAGACAGAGAGAGGGAGAGAGAGGAGAAAGGGACAAAAGGCAGGACAGCGAGAGGGAGAGAGGAGAGAGGGACAGAGGGAGGGAGGGGAACGAGAGAGGAGTGAGGGACAAAGAGGCGGGACAGAGAGAGGGAGCGGAGCGAGAGAGGAGAGAGGCGAGCAAGAGAAGAAAAAGAAGAGAGATTTGTTATAAAACATATAACTATATTAGATAATATATCAAAGCTATAGCTATATATAGTAATTATATTTGCTTAGGTAGAAAAAAAATTCAAAATTTTACTACCATGTTTTTGTTTTGAAATTGATTCGAATCAGTTCCAATTTTGATATCCTACCTCTAATATCAATTACAATAATTTTCAGTTGTTAAATTTAAGAAAAAAAATTAGGCCACTTTGTTTTTCTCAACAGGCTTTTTCCAAACTCAACAAACAATAATGATGTTTTTCAATTTTCTTGGATCAAACCAATCCAATTTGTTAAAAACAGAGAATATAAGCTCAACATTATTAATTCACGTCCAATTACAAATAAGTAATGAATCATAAATTTTATACGACATACTTTTTCAATTTTAATTATATACTCATAATTTATTGAAAAGATTTTTTTTAAAACAAGGGGAGAGAAGTTCAATGATAATCTATATTTGCACAACCTTACTCACCTTTTCAACATGTCAAAAGTTAAACAAAGTCCATAAAGATGAGAAATTTTACTATGTGAGTCGCATAACAAACTCTAGTTATGCAAGGTAATTTATTGATTGACATGTGGACTCAAAGGTCCCACAAGCCTATTTAAAAATCAAATTATAAAAAAGATAACATTATAAATATATTTTGTTCCTAATTAGGATCTCTAACTATAAGGAAACTTAAAAGTAAAAAAAAATCTTTAAATAAAAAAAGAAAGTAAAAGAAGATCTCCAGCAACGGTACTAATAAGAAAAAAAATTCAATAGCTACTAGATTAAAAAATTGCTTTAAATTTTTAATATGTGAAATATAATAGAAGATATATAAGACTTAATACCTCACAAAAATATAAAAGCAATTTTTTAATCTAGTGGAAGATATTTCAAATATAATGAAAAAAATATATCTTCCATTATATTTCACATATTAAAAATTTAAAGCAATTTTTTAATCTAGTGGAAGATATTTCACATATAATGGGAAAAAAAATAAATCTTCCATTATATATCTTCCATTATATTTCACATATTAAAAATTTAAAGCAATTTTTTAATCTAGTAGCTATTGAAAATTTCTTCTTATTAGTACCGTTGCTGGAGATCTTCTTTTAAGTTTCCTTATAAGATCCTAATTAGGAACAAAATATATTTATAATGTTACCTTTTTTATACTCTGATTTTTAAATGGGTTTGTGAGATCCTTGAGTTCACATGTCAATCAATAAATTGTCTCGCATAATTAAGGTTGGTTATGCAACTCACTTAGTAAAATTTCTCCTTGAAGATATCGTCTAGTGAAGATATCCTCCGAATTATCGAAGATTTTTCTTTTCTCTTTTCGCTTAGTACGTAATATGTTCGTTTGATTGAGAACAAGTTATTTCGAGATAATTAATCTCGAGATTATCTATCTCAAAATTAGTTATCACACCATGTATATGAGATAACTTATCTCATTACTATGATCTAAATGGTGTGATAAATAATCTCGGGACTACCTAATACCTCCAATCAGACGCAGGATAAAATAATCCTACATTTTATCCCGAAACTATTATACCTTAAACCTCACACCAAACAACCCCTTAAAAGTCCATTAAACTTATCACTAAATTTCATTTAGACACTTAATTATCATTGTTTCAATTGACCATTTGAGCACATGATATAATATTTCTATTAAACACTTTTAATTTAAACTTTTTGAAAAACTTTTGTGTGTTCCCAAGCATCTATTAGGTAGTTAAATTAATCAAATAAAATATGATATTTTCTTTAATTATAGGCATCAGTCTTAACTAGAACATACATTAGATTTTATGATTTATAGAGGACAATGTGTATAATTAAATGAAGTCATATTTTAAGTGATAAATTAATCTACATAATGAACACCTGAGAACATACTTAAAAAGTTTTTAAAAATTTTGAATAAAAAGTTTTTTCAAAATTTCACAATGTGGTGGTAATTCAAATTTCTAAATGAAAAATTTAAGGTGTTGTCAATCCCTCAATGTATTAAGCCGTTTCTTTTATTCTTTTGCAGTATTTTATGATTTTTTGTCTTCTCCCATTTTGGTTAAGATCTAATATGGAATACTATTAGCATATTTGCATAGAATATTCACACAGCAAGTAATTTGGCCTTTCTTTTATTTATTTATTTATTGGGAAGGAAGTATATGCCTTTTACTACTAGGTGGGAAAAGCGTGCCGTGAAGTTAACCTAAGCAAGAAAGGGATTCCTTGTTCAATATCTGTTCCTCGTTCAATTCCCCCGATAATGGGATTTGCTTTTGAATAATATTTTCCACTCTATTCATTGTCATTTGTTGAAAACAAGAAGCAATACCGAATTGAAAAATGTACACACTTTCTAAACAGCCAAGCAAAATGCTTTTTATTGCAAACCAAACACACTAATACATCATTAGACTCCATACTCCATATCGAGTAGAAGGGTCTCCCAATCATCATCATAATTGGTCCCTTCTTTAACTTAAATCACAACAACGATAATAGAAAAACACACGAATTCCAAATTTAAAATAAAAATAGTAGCCAAGCCAAACCAAACACAGTGAAAGAATCCCAAGATAGCCGTTGAAATCTCACATCCTAGCAGACACAAGATGCAACGCCAGCACGAATCGGGTCGTTTTACAGAGCGAGTACAAGACCCGGAACAGATTTTCCGACCCGATTAGGTAGACTGCTCTCCCAAACAGAAGGGCAATGCAGGGGCGTTATAGACGAGATATCCGATTGGGCTTTCTTCCCAAAACGGGTCACAGTAAGCGAGGTGTTGAAATACTCCCTGACTTGGGTAATTACCCCATCAGTTACTGTCCAGGCGTGAACCCAAGTAATGGATCGGGTCGGGTCGCAGCCTTCGACAAGGACGATGGAGCCGAAGACGTCAATAGTCTTGGGAAGGAATTGAAAAGAGGCGTTATCAAATTTAGCAGTGCCAGTGAGTATGCGCATCAAGAACTGGTGAGAAGGAGGACCATGGAACCACCACTCGAGGTCGGAGGCCAGGAGGTTCTGGACCTGAACGACGTCGTGTGAGCTCAAGGCTTCATATAGGGCGAGCACCACCCCTTTGTTTTTGGTTTCCTCCAGAGCTTCCTGAGAGTTAGCCAGTTCACTAAAACAAGGAAGAAGAAGAAGAAAAAAAAAGGCTATGGATATTATGGAAAGGATGAGAGAAGGAGGCAGGTAGGTAGGTAAGGAAGAAGAAGGTGCGATGCTGGGGAATATATATATAGGGGGAGTCTGAAGGGTAAATTGGAAATTATACGTGAACAGTAGGGTTAATTTAGGAAATGTAAAGAGACATGCTATTTACGCGCCATTCCAGTGCTCGGGGATTACGTGATGGGTATATTTGTTTGGGCTCAGAACAGGCGTTTTCTTTAGGTGGGGCCCCACACAGATGACGTTAAATGTGAAGTTTCAAGCATACTTTTCTTGACCTTACACAAATGCACAATCAGAGAGAGTTGCGACTTACAAACAGCATGTGACAGAACAACTCTTTTAACTTCATTCATACTCGACTAACTTTTCACCACTTGCCTCATAATCTTACCAATTAGAATCTTAGTAGTAATTAATTCTCTTTTAATCAAATTTTCCTCTATATTGTTAATTAACTACGAAAAAAAACATAAACAAAGTTTGACAATATCATTTAACTTTTTCCGTGCCACAAGAAAATAAATTATTCAAAATGCACCAACCTCTTTTTGTTACTTTCTTAACTCCTATGTGAAAAATGACCAATTTTAGTTTTGTACAATGAAATGGAGAAAATGATCACTGTGTCCTAAATGTATACTAGGGGTAATATCTCAAAAGGTCACTCAATTTTAAAAATTTATCTACTAAAGTTATTGAACTTTTTTTCTGTATCAATAAAATCACTCAACTAATTTATCATTAAAAAAATCTCTCATGAAAAAATAAATTATTTTTATACCATATAAACATGTACCCCACAAATAAATAAAATTTTAAAGAACTCATCAAGAAATTTTTACGGATAAACTTAATTGGTGAAATAAATATTATGATATTAGTGTGTATTTAAAACTTATAATGTGAGTGTTTTCTTGAAGAAAAAAAAGAGAGAAAAAGGAGTTGTCATCCATAAAATATGTGCTTAGATCAAGAACACAAAATAGACAAATAAGAAAAGAAGATGATTTTTAAAGTGGGTAAGATTTGGGAATGAAATAGTTGTAATTAGAAACAAAATAGTTCATCCCTGTGTTTGAGGTTGCCAAGAGTAACGTTTTTTCTCCTTTAGTAAAATAAAATAGGTTAGTTTTTACGTTTTTTTTCAAAATATTTGTAAGTAGAGTAATTAGTTTTAAAAAAGAGTATTTAAGTAAATTAATTTTTCAATTTAGGACTTATCACTTTTCTAATAATATTAATATAAATATAAATTATTATGACGAGATTGTGGTAGACATGTCAAGTATTACTCTTTTCTAATTATTGGTATTAATATACAAGTTTTTTGTTTTAAAAACGTCAACCTTAGGATATGAAATATAAAGTAATACCATAATATTTGTTTCACTAATAAGGGTTTTCTTTTTATTTACTAAATCAAAACATAATATTATATAGTAATATCATAATATTTATTTAACTAATTAAGTTCTCCCGTAAAAATTCGTAAATGAGTTTTCTTTAATTTTATTTATTTGTAGGATTCATGTTTACATGACATAAAAAATAATTTATTTTATCATATTAGATTTTTTTAATGATAAATTTAGTTGAGTGATCTTATTGATATAAAGGCCTAATTTGAGTAATTTTATTGATACAAAAAAAAGTTTAATGACTTTATTAAATAAATTCTCAAAGTTGAGTGACCTTTGAGATATTAACTCAGGTATACTACTCCTATTTAATGAAAATAGTTTTGAACATATGGGGATTAGAATATTCTAATTCTTCATATAACAAAAACAAAATGCAAAATAATTTGCAACTTTAACAAGATTATACGACTTGTCATTGTCTTTTAATTCACTCTTGCAAACAAATAAAAAACGTGAACTGGCCAGATTGATATCAACTATCAAATCAGTGTTCAACTATAATATTATCTTCTTTATTGCTCCCCGGTTGGCATCTAGCTAGACTATATAACTCGTAAATATCCACCAAACTCTTTAAGGGTATGTTTGGAAAGTCACCTGATAATTGAAATTGGTTTAATTATTAGGGTAGTAATTATCAGTTTAGTAATTATCAGTCTAGTAATTACACAGCTTAGTAATTACATCAATCTGTTTGGTTGCCACAATATAATTACAGTGTAATTACAAGTGTACTATTTGGTTGCACAAGAATAATCACATGGGTATATTAAAATTTAATAAAAGCTAATTATCAAAAATTAAAAATTTATACTAAACAAATAAGGGCCTTTATAAATAATATTAAATTAAATATTTAAGATATATATATATATTGTCTTTTGAAATATATTAATTAATAAATATATATTCTTAACTAATAATATTATAAAAAAATAATTGATTTATATATTTTAAATTAGTATATTTTAATTAAATTAATCATATAAACTTAAAGTACATGATTTTTAAGAAAATCATGAAATGCACGTTTAGCAAAAAGATTAATATTATAAATAAATATCATACAATTATTAAAACATTTGACAAAAAGATAATCTATCAATTCTAACTAAAAAATGAATGGCTTGCAATGTGAAATATCAAGTCAATACTAGTAAAACAAATAAATTGGAACTGAAATATGACATAAGTTCAAAATTCAAAACAAAAAAAGTTAACATAATACTCTTATGTCAAATTTCAATATAACGTATCTAAATATGATTCATAAGAAAAAGAAAACATAAGTATATAACTTTATTCAACAATGAATTCTACTTTAATTAAAAAATTAGAATACTAACTAAATTATGCTAAATGAAAAAATAAAGATAAAATAAATATAAAATAGATAATACGAACATTTACATGGAATCACAAGAAGTAAAGATTTGAAAATGAGAAGAAAATGAAATATAAATAATATAAAATAAAAATTATATTTTTTAAAATTATTAGAATAATAAAAATAAAAAAGAATTTAAAATAATAGAAATAAAAATGAATTAAAAGGAAAAAATAAAAATAGAAATAAAAGGACGAAATTAGAAAGTAATCAGCTTGTAATTACACCATGTAATTACCAGCAATTCACAGCTCCCCCCTGTGAATTGGAGAGTGTAATTACTCTCTGTCAATTACACCCAATTACCTGCTAATCAAGTAATTACTTGGCTAACCAAACATGCCAAACTGTGTAATTACACTCAATTACACCAAATCCAATTACCAGAATGGCTTTCCAAACATGCCCTAAGTGTTAATACTCCCTCCATTTCATATTAGTTATCCACCTTATTAAAAATACTTATTTCATATTAATTGTTTACCTTACTTAATTAAGAGAGAATTAATTGAATTTAAAAATACCTTCTTATTTATGATTTTTTGAAATGCGTATAAAAAGAAAAGTGATCAACTAATATAAAACAGGAGAGTATCTTGTCCAGGAACACACCATCAATTTAATCATCCTAGACCTAATAAGGGAAAAATACAACATCTAATTTCATAGTTACTTTCATGTTTGAAATAAATCACACTCCACGAATATAATAGTAATAGTATCATGTAAATGAAACAATGGATTATTACGTATAAACCACTGTTAATAGAAAGTTAAACGAAGAAAGAAAAACATCAGTTTATTGCAAAGTCCCGGTATTTATTACCGATCAGAATTGGACCATAACGGAATTTCGGTCTATACCTGCTTTTCTTTTCTTAAAAAATTGCGAATTACACCGAATTTTGCCTTCAACCAAGCCTTTCCGTTCCGAAATCGAGAAAGATCACTCCGAAAAGTCAGCCTTTTCTTATTATACGATATCTTCGCCATGGATGATAGAATTCCTCCTGGAAGCGAAGGCAGGAGCAAAGCCTATTGATTCACCAGTTTGCTAACCTACTTGTCGGCTACTCGCACTCTGTAACCAGAATAGGGCTCTGGACTTAAAACCACCCGCTTTTAGAATTCTGGAAGGCGGCGCCTAAACTAGTCGGACTTGCTTGAATCGATAGGCTTACCGGACTTCTCTGTCTATTCAATTTATTTTGTTGCAGACTCTTCCCCACGCCTATTTCTTCCCCCGGCCCTGTAGTGGAGCTTGCCCCCCGCCCTAGGCCTATTGCGATCTTTCCCTGTGCAGGTAAATTTGGGCTCAGGAGGGGAATACCCGGTTCATCGGAACTTCAACCAGAAGAGGTAGGCTCGGGTTCCTGGTATAGGTATAAGAAAGCCAGTAGAGCTAAATAGAGGTAGACTGTACTTCTATGCGTACTGAGCTGAGGTCCTCCCCGCAGGGATAAACTATCTTTGCCATACTTCCTTGATAGGTGAGACTTCGCCCCTTCTTCTTCTTCCCACGAAAGCGAGAGAAATAATAATACTAAGAGTTGTTGGTTTGACAACAAGACGTGAAGGTATCAGAAAAGTAAATACCTGCCTGCTGATGGAAGCCTTTCTCCTCTTTCTATTTCTAACCATCGGGGAGATTCATCCTAGATTATTCCAGCAAATAGCAGAATCGTGGCTAGGGAACTATACTAGTGACCTGCTTCAAAATTATTATTCTATCCTCAATCACACCATAGCGTTATAAATAGCAACTTAAGCGCTTGTCGAAAATCATCTTCAATCTTCGATTAAAGTAAGTAGCTCGCAAGGAGGGATGTAATTCTTAGCAATTGTTGGTGATGAAAACCATTAATTTAAACGAACCTGGACCTCCTCGATCTATCCCAATTTATATAAGGGTAACTTACATAAAACACACATCTTTGGGAGCTAATTACTCTTTTTTTCACTTCACTTCGCTCTGATACATCGCCTCAAGACGTGATACATCGCCTCACCTCTGGATAATTACCTTTGATACATCGGGGCGATGTATCACGAGGTGAGGCGATATATTACGACCTGGAGCGATGTATCAAGGTGTTTACATGTGGTATATTAAGTAATTAAAATAAAGTAGTGGGAGAGTTAGTAAATATGGTAAGGAGGTATGTCTCTTTTGGTAGTTTAACCTTTATATAATGGTATTTAGTTAGACACATAGTTTCAAAAATGAAAAAAATGACTTTTAAACTTTGTGGTCTAATTAAAATAAGTCGTAGATATTAATGTGGTTATAAATTATTTTATTAAAAGTTAAAAGAGAAATTTAAAGTTAACTTATCGCTAAATATATAAATATATTATTCCTTTTAGAATTGACTAAGAATAAAAGAATGTCACATAAAATGAAACATCAGACATGAATAGACAAAAAAATTTACTTATTTTTTTAAACGTATTTTTTGTTAGAAGAATTGTTTGAAAGAGTATTTTTAGAGAGCAACAATTTATTTTTGACTAATCAATTTGACAAACAGTATTACTGATGATTTTAAAGCAACAATTTGCTTTGATAAGCTTTCAAAAAGTGCTTCCAGAAAGCAGTGATGCAGTCAAAAATTTTATTAAGAGGAGTCAAAATATAAGAAAGTAAACAAAGAAAGAATTTAAGAGGAATATTTAACATATATAATATAATATACAATAAAAAAAAAATATTTTTACATGCATATGTAGTGGAATCTTTTGATAAAGAATGTCAAATGGACACGCCTTAGACAAGATAGTTTCTCCATCACTGCTTTTTTTAACTTACAAAAAGTAGCTTTTAATATTAACCAAGAATATTTTTTTTTTTTTAAAGTTTGGCGAAGTACATTAATTTTTAAATACTTTTTACTTGCCAAAAGCTTGATTTTAAAGCTCTAGGTTGGCCAATATATTACCAACTGTGAACTAATTAATCCTAATTAACTCGTTAAGTTCTTAGAGAAAGTTCAAAGTTGCGAACCAAACTGCTAATTAAGTTTGTCAAAATATATGTGGACACCTACTAGTAGCAATAGGTAAGTTTGGCCTTGCTAGAACTGATAATTAAATTTAAAGCTTGGAGTCTGGAATTGGACGCAAGTCATGTTTTGGGAATTAAAGAGATGCATTTGAGCCATTTCTTTTGCTTTTAGTTATTATCGTGTCCAATATTAGACTGACACTAATATATGAATCAAAACGGATTTCATTTTGTAGCTTTTTATAAAATTGTTTTTAGTTTTATATCCTTTTTATAAGAAATTTTTATTTTTACATGTAGATATCTGAAAAAAAAAATCATTTTCTCTATTCAATTAGTAAGTGTCGATAAGAGATCATTTTCACTTGAAAGAATGTATTATGTGTCCAATCGGGCTAAACTTAAATAGGTTGAATAACTTATTCGGAGATAGAGATTTTAACATATCAATATCGCTTGGAAATAGTACTGACAGGACAGGAATGGTCTATAGGCTATACATCTTATAGAGTAATTTTTTGGGTAACTTACCTAAAACACACATCTTTGGGAGCTAATTATTCTTTTTTCCTCCTTCTTACCGCTTGGATACATCGCCTCTACTCGGATACATCGCCTCACCTCGGGATACATCACCTCACCTCTGGAGACATCCCCCAACTACTCGAATACATCGAAATTCCATTGGATACATCCCAAAGCCACTAGGATACATCGGTATTCTTTTGGTTTTACCTTTGATACATCGGGTGGGATGTATCCGAGGTGAGGCGATGTATCAGGAGGTGAGGCGATGTATCATGACCTAGGGCGATGTATCCGAGTGGTACATCCGTACATGTGGTATATTAAGTAACTAAAATAAAATTGTGAAAGAGTTAATAAATATGGTAAGGGGTATGTCTATTTAGACAGTTGTTCCTAAAAAAAATCAATGTAATTAAATGAACGTGCATCTATTTATTTTTTATAAAGAGATTTATATAGGTTTGTTTTAGCCTAAATTCAACTCATAAGAGTGACAGACACGAAAACCACACAGGCGAATAGTTTTGGATATGTATTATTTTTCTTTATTGTACAATAAAATAGATACTTTTATTCTTAACAGTCAAATGTATAGCTAGATATTGAGGGGGAAAAAGAATAAACAACACAAAGCTTTGTCTTACTATTCAACTCATCTTAATCGAAACGAACTTTGTGTGTATATGGACCATACATCATTGAATAAACCCCATTTCAATCAATCCAAGTTGGCAGTAGAATTGATATTCTATATCCGTCGCACTCTAAGTAACCTTTTTCTTTTTTATCATTATTGTTTTTATGTTAATGCTTGAACAAAACGAAAAAAAACTTCTATTAGATTGTGACATTATAATTTGATCGCGCGCGAGGAGGGACATTTCTATGTTATGTTAAGTATCAGAGGTGGAATATTTAAGAATAATAATTAAAGAGATACCCCTAGCTATTACATAAGTGCTGGCCACGTTTTCATTAGTGTCCCAAATACAATTAATTAAATACAGTATAAAAGTCCAAATGGTGGAAAGCTGAACAATATATCACTTTCTTATAGTAATGTTCAATGATGGGTTACAAAAATGTCGTTTCCTATATATATTCAAATATTTAGATAGATATGTAACAACAGAATCCGATGGCTCGTAAAATGAAGAGATGATTTGACAAAATGTGTAAGAATAATATTGATATTAAATTTTAATATAATATTTGGTTGCAAATTTAAGTATAATATAATTAGTATATGTATAAGTTACACATTTTATTTAATGTTATTTTTATACATAGTAAATCATGATATTAATCATACAAATATTGTATATTCTTATTCTAATACACTCTATTCATTTAACATAACAGACTTTACATTAATAGATAAAAGAAATAATGCCAACATGACTAATCTCAACATGACTAATTTCAATATTATTAATATTTCACCATTATTAATACATCTGAACGCATCATTAATTGAACCCCAAAAATCCTAATCTTCCTATTTACCTCAGTAGGTGATTTGAAAATTAATTTGGGTAGAGAATTGATTTGAAGTTAAAAATTTATTTCGATATGCGAATTGAGTTTCAAAATTATACCTTTTCTTTTAAGTTATAAATATGAGAATCCCATAATTTTTGAAAATCATCAAAATTAAATTTTTCCAACTCTTGTACAATTTTATCAAATAAGCAAATCATAATTTATAGGTTAAATTATCAAAAGAGACATACCTCCTTACCATATTTACTAATTCTCCCACTACTTTATTTTAATTACTTAATATACCACATGTAAACACTCTGATACATCGCTCCAGGTCGTGATACATCGCCTCACTTCGTGATACATCGCCCCGATGTATCAAAGGTAATTATCCAGAGGTGAGGCGATATATTACGCCTTAGGGCGATGTATCCGAGCGAAGTGAGGTGGGAAAAAGAGTAATTAGCTCCCAAAGATGTGTGTAATTTTATTTAAGTTACCTTTATTTATAAACAAGATATCTGAATATCATAAGTTGTCGCATCAATAAATCGTGTATTTCTATGTCCCTTTCACAAATAAATGATTACAATTATATACTATTACAAATTTTCAAATACACATAACTTTACAAAAAAAATCACTAGTCTAATAGTAGAAACAAACTATTCCTTAATATAATCTTTCTACATGATAAAGACAACCTCTTCATCTAGAGCATGAATCATTTTTCATAAAATTTAAAATTACAAGCCATTTTTACAAATATTAACTTATGGATTAAGTTTTAAATTTTAAAAAGTTGAGATCACAAGCTTGCAATTGAAATTCTATCTTTCAAGTAAATTTGAGACTTGAAATTAAAATTTTCGAAATGTCAAACAAAAACGAATTTCTAATTTGAAATTCTGATTGCATGGTTAAACAAGCCCTTAATTTTGGCAAAGAAAGTTACCATATCTTATACCAGTAAGTAGATAATCAATAAAATAGTCATAGGGATATGCCAATTATCTCAAAAGAATAGTCATAGCATCATCGCAGTAAAGCTCGTGCATTATCTTATTAAAAGTTTGTCTGTTTGTATTTGTTTTAAGTGCATCAGTCGGTGTACTAATATCTGGAACTCTTCACTTAGCATACGTCTTCAGAATATTATTATAGAATAACAATGGTATTAGCTTAGCTTGCGACAAAAATGTAAAATTCCCTGGATGGAAAAACAAATTATATTAAAGTCTCTGAAAAGGTAAGTTCCATGTATAATGCCTACTCCCTAAATTAATAATGGACACAAAAAGAAAAATGGAGTTTCATATACAAACAAACAAGCAGAAAAGCCAATGATCCTTAAAACCTACAATAATACTTTGAAATAAAAAAGGTTAGATTGCTGTGAAAGTGGAATCCTGAAGGTTCCTTTTCGACATATGTGGCCAGTATTGAACCTTTCATTAACTTCAGAAGCCAATCAGTGAAGTTCTAGTCTTCCAAAGAGGCAATTAACAGGCCATGAGCCACAATTACTGGATGGTGCAGGTGGTGTAAAAAGCGCACTATGATATCTTACAAGTGCTCAATACAAAGCGATGTCATTATACATCAAAGGGTGTGGTGTGATGGGTTGGTAAAAGTTCCTCCACCCTTAACGAGAGATTTGGGTTCAAGCTTTGTGAATGGAAAACCATATACTGGAGAGCGCTTTACCCCTAATTAGGTCCCAGGATGAATTCGGACTTTGATCGAATAAGTAGACTTCAGACACAGGATGCTTAAAGCAACAAAAAGACATCAGTCTCTCCATTTTTTCATTTCATTGTTTCCTTGAAAAACATTGTGGCCACTAAAGTGAAATGCATTTGGCAGAGGTTCTCTTTGTGTCACAATGTACTGCATGCTGTACTAGAATTGGATGATGCATGACAAACAGAACTGTATGTTTTTTATTCTTTATTTTTTTTCTAGGGTCAAGCAGTGGAGCAGTTGGAAGCTTTATTCTAGTGCAATATACATGCAAGTCTCATTGAGGTCAAATTTCAAGCTGCCTTTTAAGATTGCGATGAGGCATCTAGAGCTTGATCTAGGGACAGTGGTAGAGATACTTTATCTATATAGAGACAAAAGGAACCCTAAAGACTAATCAATTTAGAGATCACCTGATTAATTGTAGAAGAAACTGCTTTGCTTTGACAACTTCAGTAGTAATATCAAGTGCAGCCACCATTTTTCTCCATCCTTGCTCTATACCCAATCTACCTCCCTGGATTTGTTTCATCCTTTTTTTCTTGCAACGTGCCAGCCTCAAGTTTACGACTATTCATTACCATGGTGTTACCTAGGAGTAAAATTATCAAAGTGCATGTTTGCTTGTAGACCAGAAATAGTCATTGCAATCACCGGAATATTTGAAACTTACGAAGATCGGCATATACCATAAACAGACTAAAGAAGCTGCTCTTGATTCCGAACACACATCCCCCCCCCCCCCCCCCCCCCCCCCACACACACAAAAACACACACAAAGATTTTTCTAGAGAAACGTGTTATTACCTTTCTTTTTTGTGTTTCCACAGATCCATTGTTGACCATAAATCTTCACAAAAGAATATAATATATCTAACAGTTAACTCCTCTATCAATGGAGGGCTCAGTTTCAGCTTTGCTAAACACAATGCTGGTCATAATTTCAGTTGTTGCCAAGAAGTGTGTACACACTAGGCGCTTGTTCATATCTTTAGTGCCATTTTAGAGTTTCATTACAAACAACAAACTATAAGCAAAATTTTCCAGATACAACCCACTTTCTAAGAGAAAAAAACTAAAGATTAACCTTTGCTATCATGAGCGTGTATAATGTGTATTCTTAAAACTTTTCTCCATCTTCATCCTGGCATAGGTTACTACTTTATCCCTTAACAAGTAAAAGAAAAAATAACATGTTATTCCTGCAAGACAATAGATTCAAACAAACTGCTTTGTAGCACCAACTTTTAAGGCAAGGAAGAAATTTAAGCCACATACACAAGTAGCTTTTGTATCAGCTATATGACATTTTCACCAACCACCTATATGCCATATTATATGAACAAGAACATACAGTAAAACAACGATTTGGCATAGAGCATCGGCAAATACCCGGCAACAAAGTAAATATGGATGTCTGCAATTAATATAAAGGCAATAAGTATACATGGTTAATCCATGTGCTTTATTGCGAAATGCAGCCAGATTAGTAACATGATCTACTAGTTCTGCATTTTTATAAAAGATGCACCTAATACAATACCAACTTGAGGAGTGATGTTGAAAGTCAAGAGAATCATTAATAAAATTGCATAGAATATGTTAATCAAGTTGATTAAGTTATGCTATCAAGCAGAATTTTCCTATGGCATCAGATATCTACAATCTTAGAAGAGACTTAAATCACTTGGGTCCAGCAGCAGGCGACCTTATGCTGCTTGTCTGACCAAAGTGTTCCATTCTTTTTTTTTTATGACCAAAGTGTTCCATTCTTTTCATAAGTTCATAATTAACTATTTTTATTTCTTTTGGGTCACCATTTAAAGCAGCACCGATCTTATTTCTGGTGATTATTTTGATGACACCGCACATCTTTTTTAGTGATTATTCCTCGTCACCATCTCTTTCAACTACTATTCTGACCATTTTCCAATGACTTTCCAAGAAAATATTCCTAAAACTTCTTAATCTCTTCTTTTTTCGTCATGGTGTCAGGGTCTAGGTATTGAGTGTTCCCTCTGAACATTTGAATTCTAACTCGGCAACTTTTTAGTTACTTGTCATTCAATGTTGATGATCTTAACATTTGCTTCACCACACCTATTTCAGCTGATGAGAATAGATTCTTGCTACTAAACGAAACACTTCCTTATGCTGTGCAATTACCAGCGACTTTCCAGATAAAAGAGCTCTGACACAGCTTTTCTTTTCAGTGATAGTTCACTATTCTGGTGACACAATTCAAACAATTGTTTACTCTTCCAATGATCTTTTAGTATTTCTTGTTTCCAAAATACATAAAAAGCTATTTCACATCTTGAGCTTTAATGATAGATTGAATTTTAAGAGAATTACTAACGAGTAATGTATAAAATATTCTTAATGGTTATGTAATTAAGCTAAATATTCTCAAGAACCTCCTGTTCTTTCAAATAAATATATTTTGATCATGATGAATGAGAAAAAAATTCCCAACTTATAAGGAACGACCAATCATTTAACCATGACAATCAACCAACAATGCCTCAATCCTAACTAGTTGAGATCAGTTATATATAATAAGTGTATCCATTCTGATCTATTCAGGTCCATATTGTTCCAAACTTACATACAAGGAACATCCTAGATAATTATATTTCCAAAAAGAAGTTGAGAAAAGATATGAATGAATTAAAATTGGTAGCAGATTGGGTAATGAAATTTTCCATCTATCGATGGAATCCCCGCAAATTTTAATTCCGATGAATTTTCTCAATCATAAAAGATACAAATCAGAAAGAAATACATTGACTGACGAATGGTGGAAAATGATCAATGGACGATGGTGAGTTAGCAGAGGAGCAGGGTCTGATCTACTTGAAGCAAGAGATTTCCCCTAGTTATTCAGATACCTATTTCTGATTACATATGATTTTATCATATATTTAACATTTGTTCGAATAGAGCATTGTACAAAATCTTCTCAAAGTTCATCTCCTTAAAATTAGATCAAGTTTAATCTGTTCAGACAACTCAGTTGGAATCTCAAGATCGAGCAGGGTTCTAAAAGTAAAAAAGATCCAGCCGGACTAAATAACAGATCTAAATCTCGAAAAAATTCAGTATGCTACAATTTAGATATGACATCGAAAGCTTGACACTTTGACAATTTTCAATGAAGAAATTATTTAAGTCCAACTAAACTCATTACAGCCCAATAAGTCTCTAAAGAAGTCACTCGTACTTCCTTATCCAAAAAAAGAAGTAAAGTAACCAATACAAAAAACAAGACAATACAGCACAAATTCAAGTGATAGTTAAAAGCCATAGGAAAATATGAGTCCTTGGGTCATTACCGGTCAGAACCTCAGAGTAGAAGAATGAAAGCTGCCGTGGCAAATCAGCAACATTATGCATATCAGAGAACTAACATATAAGATAGGAAAAAAAGATATTAATTGACTTATGTTGTAGTCCCTTTGTTCTAAATTAGTTGTCATGCCTTGCCTTTTTGTTTGTCCCAGTATTACTGGACCGTTCCTTTAAGCACCAAGTTTTTCCTTCTCTAACAACTCTTAACAATTTTTATGCTAATACTCCCTCTACTCTGATCTACATGACGTTCTTTCCATTTGGGATATTGCGTAATATTGGATGTCATTCAACTAATTAATACTCCATCCGTTTCAATTTGTTTTTCTTACTTTCCTTTTTAGTCCGTTTCAAAAAGAATGTCTCTTTCCCCTTTTTGGCAACTCTTTAATTCCAACTTTCAAATGGCATGTTTAAGACCACAAGATTAAAGGGCATTTTGGTACATTCAACATATCTTTAATTTAAGACCACAAGATTCAGAAGTCTTCTTTACTTTCGTAAACTCCGTGTCAAGTCAAAACCACAAACAAATTGAAGCGGAGGGAGTATTATCTATAGAACTTTTAAGAATTCAACTTATTTGACTATCCAAATATTAACTTCAATATGACACTTTCTATTTAAACTAACTTTCCGCCTATTACTTCAAATTGACATTTATAACTTTGTATTCGCTCAAACATTGGCAGAATAAAACGGGAGTACTATATAATATCTTACTGTTACGAGAAATCTTCTTCACTAATTCAACATATCAAGTATTATTTAAACACTCTTTATACTTGACCTATTAAAATATTCAAATTAGCTTCTTAATTTGTGCTAGTAAAAGTAGGTACGTCACTTTAGAAAGTAATTAGACTTATCCCATCAAAGGTAAAAGTCAAGCCACAATCTTCTCAAGCAAGTATTTTCAAAAACTCCTCACATTCATTATTGCTCTTCACCTTCACTAAACCAAGGTCCTTCTTATAAGGATTGAGAAAAGAAAGGGGACAATTATCTTCCCAGCAACTCTAATAAGGTGGAACCATAAGGGGGATCAGGAAGTAAATCTTGTATAGCAGATTCGAGAGTAACAACAACTCCGACTCAGTCCCAAACAAGAGTAAATCGAAAGAATTTTTGTAGAATGGGATTTCTCTTTATCGCAATGCCTTATTAAGTGAAAAGATCATTCACTTGAGTGACCAATTAAGAGTGGGCCTCACTGATCAAAGTAAGTTATACGAGGCGCCTAGAAGCATAAAAACACTGGCTAAATATGTCAAAGAATCAGAGTACGGCAGCAATATTACAGAGAATAATATATCTAAACATGATGATCACAACCAGCACTTGTACAACATATTTAAAATGTAAAAATACAACATACCTATAGCCAAAATGAAAATTGGGCAGGTAAGCTTACAATATATGGTTCAAGTTGTCATAACATGGCAAAACTGTTGTGCTACACGTCTTCTCTTTGTATAACTGAAGGAGTAGGTGGTATCATTATCTCATTTTGACCTCTTGTATGAGACTTTCCTTCCACGAAGGGTTGCTGTCTATCAGGACTATGAACTTCATCTGCAAATCTGCTGGGGCTTGGGGTGCTGCTTTTTATTATTGGAGGTGGAGAGGAGTTGTTCGCGAGACGAGAACCAGGAGTATACTTATATAGCCCATCCTCACGAGGCAATGGAGATATACTTTCATCTTGTTTCCTACAAAATTTATCCTCCACAATGTCATAGGAATTTCCAGTCCTTACTTCCTGAGCAAGAGAGCACCAACAGCAGAAAAGCCATAGTGCACAGTCAGCAACAGAAGGTTTACCACAACAAGTATTATAAGGAGGTAAATTGTATCTTTTTCTCATCTGAATCCTCCAAAAGCCACCATACAGTAACCCAAACAGACAAAGAAAAATCCCAGTAAGTCCTAATACCCCCCTGACAGTATCGTTGTCAATATTAACAGCAGCCAAATTGAAGATCCAGAAAGGAGCCATACAGAAGAGAAGAAAAGTTGCAATATGAACATACATGTTTCCAAACCCAAGTCTCTCCATATTCCAACCAAAAACACAAAAACTGCAGAACAAAGAGAGATATGCCAAAGAAATATCATCCCAAAAATCAAGAATGCCTCCACTCCATTGTGGTCTAGTTTCAACAAGTCTCCCTTCATCTGATGCAAAAGAAAATCTCTTTTCCAGTGATTTTCTTCTCAGTTGGCTAGATCTGCTGCTCTCGGCAGCTGTGGTTCGAAGTTGTGCTTCCTCGTCTAACTCAGTGTCATAATCTTTTCCTAGAGGGCTGAGCATAGAGTAAACTCCAGCAACGGCAGGTGCACCAATTGCAACTGAGATACATAGTCCTACCCCGATAGCTGGTCTTTCTGACCTCCTGTAACCCAAATTAAGCCCACACAGAGCATATTGAGCAAAACAGTTGAGATTAAGTAATGCAACAACCACCATCATGTGTGTCCATTCATGGGGCTTATAAGTTCCATGTTTGCAGTAAGCCTTTCTCAACCTGGAAATATCTTCTGGCCTCCATCGCATTAAAAGAACAAAGTGATATAGCCTTTGAGGGTGCTGGTAAAGACACATGAGAGTAAATAACGCATTAAGGATTTGGTTATTAACTTCAAACCATGTATCTCTCTGAGATTTCTTAGGGATGGCATGGTTCAACATTCCGGTCATTACAAGAAACAAAATTGCACCAGAAACAGCTACACATACAATCCAGATAAAAAGTACAATATTCAGAGGATTTTTGAACCACTCTTTGCACATTTTGCTAAGAGATGGCCAATCCAATTTCCGTGAAAGTAGCCTAGTAAGGCGTTGACGTAGATGAAGGCTGCTAGAAGAAGGTACAGTTCGAGAAAAGTCATCTCTTTGATCAGCTATCTGTTGAAACTTTGCGGATGGAGAACCCAAATTACCAAAGTTGAGGAACCTTAGCCTTTTGGGAATAGCAAGAGTGCTACCCTGGAAACGGCTCTGAGAATTTTCATTACTTACAAGTCCCCTTTGAGATGTTGAAACATGCAAAGGTACATGAGTCTTAACTTGACTAACCTTAGGTTCCTCAACAATACCATGATGTTCACCATTGCCAGCAGATGTCATTCTTGCTTCCCTTGAATGTTATTGGGTTCACAGTCTTTAACAGATCATTATCTACAGCTTTTCCTCTTCAATGGGGGCAAAATAAGCATCTAAATCTGTAAATTAAGACAGCTACATCAACATTTCTAGTACCAAAAGGAAATATGTCCTCCGCAAAGGTCTACAAAACTAAAATACATAAAACCCCTACAAGCATGTGATAAAATAAGCTAAATGAATTTCCTAAAAGCTCACCCAAGACATACTAACAAAAGAAAACATGAACAAGTAAGTATGAATCAGGGAATTGGCCACAATTTTTTTATTAACAAGAGCTTGAAATCACAGCGGAAAGTTCAAGGTGACCTTTTCTTAAGACATGTGAAGAACAAAGAAGGCGTATTACCAACAACTGTCAAAAAAATATATTATTTCATGAAACAGCAGGTAGACAAGAAGCAGACAAATAAGACCAAGAAGTCAACATACCATCAAGACAGCATACAGATGATTTTCTGGGTTGTGCTCCATTAACCTTGCTTCAATTCAAAACAGAAGCATCTTTAGAATATTTTATTTTTCTGGGTTTACTTCATATGAAGGAACAAGGATGCCAAAAGCGACCCAAAGGGAAGATAAAGAATACAAAAGCCAAATGGGTAACTACACAAGTAGAAAAATCAAAAGCATCTCCGCCACTTACAGATCAGAAAAGGAAAAGAAAAAAGCGCCCGCCTTGTACAAATCTCTCTCTCTCATTACACAAAGCTACACGATATGTAGGTTATTTTTGTAAACAAACAATATTTTTCTTTTATATGTTATTTTTGTAAACAAACAATATTTTTCTTTTATATGTTATTTTAATACATTAAATTAAGAGAAAAGTACATACATGCCTTATAGGAGTAAACTATTTATTACTAAATATCCCTTTACAAAAAATACCCCTTAATTAATTATTGAAAATGTCTTCTTTCTTTATAGCTTTTGTAGTTATTTAGCTCCCCTTTTACTCCTTTTTTTTAAAATTTTTCTACTTCTTTTTTCTTCTTTTCTCCTTTTCTTTTCTGATTTTTTTTCTTTATTTTTCTAATGTTTCTTTGTTTAGTTTTTTATTCAAATTATATTATTTTTTAATTTTTTTACACCATAGTCTGATTCACCCTCATTCTTCACTCCCTTTTGTTCTCCTTTTTAGCTATTTGTTTTTTATTTCTCTACGTCTTCTTATTTTTTTCTTTTTCATCCCCTTTTTTTTTCTTATTTTTTCTTCTTATTTTTTTTCACCTTTATTGTTCATTTATTTTGTTCACTAATCATGTTAACTTTTTATTTTTTTCTTTCACCATAATTAATTTTGGTTCCTTTTTTATTTTTTTCCTATTTTCTCTTTGTTTTTAATTTTTTTATTTCTTGTTCCTATTCTAATTTTTATTTTTTTCTTCTATAATATATTTTTATTCATGATTTTTTTACTCTTTTTCTTTATTCTTTTCTCTATATAACAACAAAAGATAACTAATATAGTAAATATTCGTTCATATTTTTTATTTTTTCTAAAAATAATTTTATTTATTTTTTTATTCTTTAATTTTTCTTCTCCTTTTTCATTCATTTATCTCTTTTTCTCAAATCATATTATACTTCTTTTTTTAATAATTTTATACTCAATTTTAGCTCTTTTTTTATTTATTTTTTTTTATTTTATTTTTAAAAAAATCAAAATCTAATTTCATTCACACTAATTGAGATCTGCTCAGTCCTTCAGTCTGACACTTTTCAGTTTTCCATGATGGTATCATGGAGAACTGTTTCAGTCCGAGACACTCCTCCTTAGTATACCACCACAGTATATATATATATCGTAATGGTATCATCTATCAATGAGACAATCCTCAGTCCCCTATGATACCATCATAATATATATATATATATATATATATATATATATATATATATATATTGGCATGGTATCATGGATAATTATTTTAGTCCTTCAATGAGACACTAATCAGTATACTATCATAGTATATCTATGCACTGACATGGTATCGCAGAGGACTATCTCAATCCTTCAATAAGACACTTTACAATTCTTCATGATATCATCACAGTATATTCATATACTATCATGGTATCATTGAGGTTTGCTTCAGGCCTCAATGATACCATCACAGTATATCTATATATTGTCATGGTATTATTGATGCCTGCTTCAATCCTTAGTGAGACCTCTATGATACCATCATAGTATATCTATATACTGACATGGTATTATGGAGGACTGGTCATGTTCTTCAATGAGACACTCTTTAGTATACCACCACAATATATCTATATACTAAAATGGTACTGTCCATCAATGAGACAATCCTCAGTCCTTTATGATACCATTACAATATATTTATATATTGGCATGGTATCATGGATAATTATTTTAGTCCTTCAATAAAATGTTATTCAATACATTATCACAATATATCTATATACTGGCATGGTATCTTGGAGACTACTTCAGTCCTTCAATAAGACACTTCTTAATCCTTCATGATACCATCACAGTATATTCATATACTATCATGGTATCATTGAGGTTTAGTTCAGGCCTCAATGATACCAACACAGTATATCTATATACTGTTGTGGTATCATTGATGTCTGCTTCAGTCTTTAGTGAGATATCTATGATACCATCATAGTATATCTATATGCTGACATCACTACTAAAAAAACTGTGAATACCGACCTCAAAATTACCGACCTCCTATGGAAGTCGGTAATTTCCGACTTCCGGAAGTCGGTATTGTTAAAAACAAAAAATTATTTTATTTTCTTAAGAAAACCGACTTCAAGATGTCGGTTTATTTGGAAAAAAAATGCGGGAAAACCAAATACCGACCTCCGATGGTCGGAAAAAAATAAAATTAAGAAAAACCGACCTCTTGTAGTCGGTATCGAATTAGTAAATAAAAAATAAAATTTAAATTTATCTCAATTAAATATAAAAAAATAAAAAAAATAAATATTTTTAATAACTTTTAAATAAACCGTCCTCCTGATGTCGGTAATAAACAAATTAATACCGACTTCCTGATGTCGGTAATATTAAATTTACATAATTGATTTTATTTACCTTAAATTATTCTTATAGTGACTTCACGAAGTCGGTATTTATTTTTTATTTTTTATTTAATTATTTTATTTATATTATAAAATAAAAATAATATTAATACCGACATTCAGAGGTCGGTATTATTTATTTAACATAATTAATTTTATTTTCATTAAAATTAAAGGTAATACCGACCTCCGGAGGTCGGTAGTTTACTTTTATTTAATTATTTTGAATAAAATCGACATCCGGATGTCGGTATTACCTTTAAAATATTTGTAATAATCACTATTTTTCTATTGTTTATAACACTAAGGGGTCGTTTGGTAGCTAGTTAAAGTTATATAGGTATTAGTAATGTAGATATTAGTTATGAGGGAATCTATTTATTATTTATACATATATTAGTTATGCAAGGATTAGTTATTCATGTATTAATTATACAAGTATTACTTATTCCACATTCTATATCCTGTATAAGATAACACATAGATTCCCTCATAACTTATACATCGTCTTGAATATACATATGTCTCATCTAGTGATGTATATACATATACATAATTAATTTTATTTTCATTAAAATTAAAGGTAATACCGACCTCCGGAGGTCGGTAGTTTACTTTTATTTAATTATTTTGAATAAAATCGACCTCCGGATGGAATACATTGTATTACGTACATAAATGAGGTAATATACGATCGTTGAGTAATATAATTAATCAAGTCCTGTATATTAAATGGTCCATCTTGAATATATATGTCTCGTCTTTAGTGATGTATGTTTATATATATAGTACATATTCAAAAGCTAATTAACTAATCGACAATTAATCCAAGTAGCTAGTGGAATACGTTGTATTACGTACATATGAGGTACTATACGATGACGATCATTGAGTAATATAATTAACCAAGTCCTATATATTACTGGTCCGTGGTCTTAAATATATGTATCGTCTAGTCATGATGTACATATATAGTACGTATTCAAAAGCTAATTAATTAATCGATTGATAATCCATTCAAGTAGTATGAAATACATTGTATAGTAGCATAATCATTGAGTAATGTAACGAATCAATAATGTATCCGAGTTTATGAAATATGTTGATGATTAAATAATTTCTATTCATTACTTTTATTTTTTTTTTAAAACCGACCTCAAGTGGTCGATTTTATCAAAAAATACATTATTAAAAAAATATTTTTTAGTAAAACCGACCTCAATTGGTCGGTTTTTTTAAATTTTTTTATAACTTTATTTTATTATCTAAAAACCCTAACACCCTAACACTCACACTCACACACACACTCTCTCTCCCAGCCAGCTTCCCTCCGGCGCCCCTCCCTCCGAAAACCTTCACTCCGGCGTCCCCCCCTCCTCCGCCTTCCACCGCTGCCGCTGCTGATGCCGCTGCTGCTGGAGGCTGCTGCCGCTGGAGGCTGCTGCCGCTGCTGCCGCTGCTGCCGCTGGAGGCTGCTGCCGCTGGAGGCCGCTGCCGCCTGTCGCCGTTGCTGCTCCGGTGGGGTCTATCAAGGTAAGTAATTTTAATTTTCTTGTTAATTAATTATAGTTATTAAATTAGGGTTTATCATTGTTAATTTTAGTTACTAAACTAGGATTTATCATTTACCTAGGGCATGTCATTGTTAATTTTAGTTACTAAATTAGGATTTATCATTTAATTAGGGTTTATTATTGTTAATTAGTTTGTCTTATATGGTGGATGTGAACTAGTGAATTTGAATAGTGAAGTAGTGAATTGAAAATGTGAACTAGTGACTTAGAATAGTGAAGTATAATGACTTGAAATTATGAACAAGTTACTTAAAATAGTGAAGTATAGTGAGTTCAAATAGTGAGATAGTGACTTGTAATGAATTGGAATAGGAAACTTAGTCTTTAATTTAGTTTATTTAATTATTAGCGTGATAATGTATTTGTTTAGCATAAGTGTCAACACTAGTTGATCCTATTGATGACAAAATTAATTTTCTTGCAAGATCAATTTATGGATTCTTGTAAATTTATGGATCAAAATTGACTTCAATAGTTCTGTTTCAGGATCAAATAAATATGGATGAAGTCAAGTATCCATTGGAGCAATTTAAGGTATGCCAAGACGTTCAGGCAACATGGGCTTTCATTTGAGAGTGTATAGTTTATTCTTTCTTTCTTCACTTCAATTTGGTATGCTACTTGTATATGGAAGCTTCCCATTATCATTGAAATAACACTTGATCTCAAAAAAGAAGAAGTTCCAACTAGGTCTTTGGACTGATTGCAAGAGAATGAACTGATATTGGCAGTGCTATGAATTACGAAAAGAATGAATATACTTCAGTCTGTTCCTCTCATATGCTTCAATTTGGTATTACATATAGAAGAAGTGAGTAGATGAACTGAAGCAATCTTTCCTCATGTCATATTATTGTTTCTGCTAGTGAGTAGCTATAGCTTTGAGATGGCAACTTGAAATAAAGCACAATACTGGCATACCTTAAGTCAAAGATGAAATGTGCTAAATGTTTGTGGTATATTACTTGTCTCAGTTGACTGTTGGTGAAATTTGGACATGGATCTACAATCGACTGATGAGTGCATACGACAAAATAATCTATAAGTATAGTGTAGTTAGTTGTTAGTTGAAATTTTGAACAGTGACTTGAAATTGTGAAGTGTAGTAAGTTAAAATTTTAAACTAGTGACTTAAAATTATTAAAGTGTAGTTAGTTGTTAGTTGGAATTGTGAACTAGTGACTTAAAATTGTGAAGTTTAGTAATTTGAAATTTTGAACTAGTGACTTAAAATAGTGAAGTGTATTAAGTTAAAATTTTGAACTAGTGACTTAAAATAAGTATAGTGTAGTTAGTTGTTAGTTGAAATTTTGAACTAGTGACTTGAAATTGTGAAGTGTAGTAAGTTAAAATTTTAAACTAGGGACTTAAAATAATTAAAGTGTAGTTAGTTGTTAGTTGAAATTTTGAACTAGTGACTTAAAATAGTGAAGTGTAGTAAGTTAATTTTTTGAACTAGTGACTTAAAATAAGTAAAGTGTAATTAGTTGTTAGTTGGAATTGTGAACTAGTGACTTAAAATTGTGAAGTTTAGTAAGTTGAAATTTTGAACTAGTGACTTTAAATAGTGAAGTGTATTAAGTTAAAATTTTGAACTAGTGACTTAAAATAAGTATAGTGTAGTTAGTTGTTAGTTGAAATTTTGAACTAGTGACTTGAAATTGTGAAGTGTAGTAAGTTAAAATTTTAAACTAGTGACTTAAAATAATTAAAGTGTAGTTAGTTGTTAGTTGAAATTTTGAACTAGTGACTTAAAATAGTGAAGTGTAGTAAGTTAAAATTTTGAACTAGTGACTTAAAATAAGTAAAGTGTAGTTAGTTGTTAGTTGGAATTGTGAACTAGTGATTTAAAATTGTGAAGTTTAGTAAGTTGAAATTTTGAACTAGTGACTTAAAATAGTGAAGTGTATTAAGTTAAAATTTTGAACTAGTGACTTAAAATAAGTATAGTGTAGTTAGTTGTTAGTTGAAATTTTGAACTAGTGACTTGAAATTGTGAAGTGTAGTTAGTTGTTAGTTGAAATTTTGAACTAGTGACTTGAAATTGTGAAGTGTAGTAAGTTAAAATTTTAAACTAGTGACTTAAAATAATTAAAGTGTAGTTTGTATTAAGTTAAAATTGTGAACTAGTGACTTAAAATAAGTAAAGTGTAGTTAGTTGTTAGTTGAAATTTTGAACTAGTGACTTAAAATTGTGAAGTGTATTAAGTTAAAAGTTTGAACTAGTTGTTAAAATAAGTAAAGTGTAAAGGGTGAGGAGGGTGAGGAGGGTGAAGAGGATGAGGATGAGGATGATGATGCTAATGATGAGTAGTTGTGTTGTACCTAACTACGAGACATTTTGAACTTAGTATATATAGTTTGTACACTTTTTAGATTGTTTGATCGTATTTTAAGTTTAATTTGAAGTAGTGAAACGTAAATATAGAAAAATATCGTCTTGACAGCTATTTGAGCTGGTTTTGGTTGAATATATGCATTATCAAATATGCAGGTGGGCAATTCAAATTACAGCAATTTACTGCCAATTTTATGGCAAAATATCGACAACAAACCGACCTCCTGAGGTCGGTATTTTTGGTAAATTTTCCAGAAAACCGACTTCCTGATGTCGGTATTTTTGGTAAATTTTTCAGAAAACCGACATCAGGAAGTCGGTTTTTTGAATAAAATTTTCCAAAAAACCGACCTCAATTAGTCGGAATCAAGTGAAATAGGAAAATAAAATTTAAATAATACCGACCTCAAGAGGTCGGAATATCAGAAAAATAATAAATTAAAATTTCATTAATACCGACTTCCGGAGGTCGGAAAATCAAAAAAATAATAAATTAAAAATTCAGTAATACCGACTTCCGGAGGTCGGAAAACCAAAAAAATAATAAATTAAAAATTCAGTAATACCGACTTTCGGAGGTCGGAACACCAAAAAGATAATAAATTAGAAATTAAACAATACCGACCTCCGGAGGTCAGTATATTATATTTTTAATAATATTTTTTTAAAAAGAAACCGACTTCAGGAAGTCGGAAATAAAAGAAACTAAAATATATATTAAATTCTTAATTTTTGGATTTAAAATTAAAATCGACATCCGGAGGTCGGTAAATTAGGTCTTGTGAGTCGGTTTTGAGTCGGTATTTCAGGGAAAACCGACCTCCGGATGTCGGTTTTTTGAGGTCGGTTTTTCCTGTTTTTCTAGTAGTGCATGGTATCATGAAAGACTGCTTCGATCCTTCAATGAGACTGCTTCGATCCTTCAATGAGACACTCTTCAGTATACTATCACAGTATATTTATATGCTGATATGGTATCATCCTTCAACGAAATATTTCTAAGTTCTCTATGATACCATCATCGTATATCTATATATTGGTATAGTGTCACGGAGGACTGCTTCAAATATTTAATGAGACACTCCTCAATCCTCCATAATACCATTATAATATATCTATATACTATGATGGTATCATGGAGAACTGCTCTAGTCCTTCAATGAGACACTCTTAAGTTTTTTTTAATTATTTATTGTTATGATTTAACAATGAAATATAATTTTTTTTATTTTTATATCATTCGCAAAAACTACAAAATATATATTCAAATTTTAGATATAATTTTTGTTTTTATTTCCTAAAGAGATTCTTTTTATAACATATATTTTATTATTAGTTTAGGTTTAAATAATAAATGAGTGATTTTAATATTTTTATTACTTTATGTTATAAATTAATTATTTAATTATTTTATATTTTTGTTAGTATGAAAATAATTAGTTAATCATTTTATTTTTTAAGAATTTGGGTTACAAGGGAGAGGGAGTGAGAAAATACACAAAAGGATAAAATATTAATAAATAATAGTTTCAAAGTGGTGAATGCATTAATTACATGCACATGGAGAAATAAGGAGTATTTATCTAAAATGCTGGCATGCTAAGTTAATTTGAACATACCCAAATTCTATTGTTACTTTCGTATGAGGTATTACGGGTAATTATTTTGGCTTTTGTGGGTATTTGAGTAGTTAACTTATAGGGGCAAGTACGGGTAAATATTTTGTCCAAAGTGAATATTTTATGTGCTTTTTTCTTAAATTAAATACTGAATAAGAAATAAGTCCGATATTATTAATTCTAATATTACTAATACATATATTAAATACAATATTATTAATACATATATTAAATATTCCTTAAATTTCATTCTTAGAGAATGCACATTCTCTCGTCACATGGCAATTCAAAAAGCATAAGTCTATTATGTATAAGGTGTATAATAATACAAAAATATGTACAAATACCTTATACATATTTTTATACACGTTTATATTTATACTATATCAATATAAAAAGTGTGTATAAACATCTCTTATATATATATATATATATATATTGATAAAGTAGTAGAAACTTATATAAAGTTATATATTGTGTAAAAATGAGTTATGCAGGTATAATTATTTTTATGGACTATATAAATGTAATTATTTATCTTAAACTACATATTTTTGAAATTATTCCAAAAATTAATGGCTTGGATTATTATATTTGGTCCTCTTCAAAAAAAATTATTTATTTATTTAAATCACCACTTAATAATATTTTTAAAACTCAAGGTATTTATACGAGTTGGTACTTATTTAATATTTTTTAGTTATTTATTTTATATACTAAAAATTCTTAAAATGTAAAAGAACTAAAAATGATGGATTTCTGATTTTAGAAATTAAGTTTGTCATTTTTATGAGAGCATAAAAATAAAATTAACTTTTTGAAGGAAAGAAAAAATTATTTAGTTTTGACTCTTGACACAAATTAATTTTTTTAAGAATATTAAAAAAATGATCCTATCTTTACTATTACAAATGCATCTTTGAAATATTACTCAATCAATTATTATTTGCTTTTCGTGATATTTAGGATGAGGCAAGAATATAAATTGGTGTTTAATTGTATAATAAGATAAAATATAATATAATGGTCAAAAAAAATGAAGAAACTAAATTAAATATGATAAGTTTCTCTTTTCTAATTTTTTTGGTCTATGTTAATCTTACGTATTTACTTGATTTGTTTATGGATAATTACTTGATAAAAATTTGCAAGAAATCCATCTTTTCACTATCTTTTTATAAAACATATCTTGCATAAAAATTTGCAGGTAATCTACATGTCAATTAAATTTTTTAGGTAATAATTACATGTTAAGATTTTTCCATCGAATTTTGTTTGGCAATTGTTTTTTGTAGGTTTTCTCCATCAAAATTTTATTTGGTAGAAAAAATCGTAGGTTTTTTATCGAATTTTATTTGGTAGAAAAATTTGTAGGAAATTAAATTAGCTGCAAATTCTTTTTCATAATTCCCAAATAAATTTTCACGTAATTTATATTTTTCTTGTAGTTTGTAAGACATGAATTTGAAGAGTTAAATAGGTCTATTATTAAGAAAATGAGATTTTAATAATATGACAGGTTAACTAGGAGAAAAAAGGGGTTTTGAGAAAAATAGGAATAGTTGGAGGTGATATTAGAAATAAAAGTGATATTTATAGACAATTCCCAAAATATGAGTGATTATCCATGGAAATAACTCCATTACAAGAGGAATCCTTTTCTCTTTAATTTATGTGATTATGTTACAGTTTATCATGTGATGTAATAATTTTTATCGTACTTTGTTATATATTGAATAAAAATATAAATATTATTTATTTTCTATTTTTTTAAGAAAGATACAATAAGTATGAAATCTAAAATACATAACTAATTATTCTTCAATGTTTAATATCATGTGTATTTTTTTTTTAAAAAGAATTAGAATTAAGTTTTAGTTAAATAAGTTAAATAGATCTATTTATTAAAAAAAAGTAATGATATGACATGTCAATTAAGAGAGAAGGAGACTTTTAAGATGTTAAGTATATTCTAAGGAAAATAGTGATAATTGAGTAATATTCTTGTGTTAAGCGAAACAAAGTAATTTTAAAAGGCAATTGACGAAACTTGAATGACTATTTAGGTAATTAACTACACACCTTATATGTCAATTTGTTTTTTGAGAAAAGACATTAAAATCACCCTAAACTATACCCGAAAAGTCGAACACACACTCAAACTATTATGACGACCTATTACACACCTGAACTATTTATCCACCCTAACGCACATACAACCAGTCACATGATGGAGAGTGTTTTACACTCGCGTCACGTCTGCACCATGTCACTGCCACATCAGCTATTATGTCAGATTTTCAAAAAAAAAGTTCAATGTCACCTCCATTATTTCTTCTTCACTATACACTACCAAACTCACCATTGAACCACCATTGAACCACCATTTCTGCCGCCATCATTACCAAACCCACATCTTCACCACCATAGATTGCACTACCCACAATCAAATTTATCAACGAAATCATCCCATAATCAATGTCCATCATAAATTATAAACAACCACCATAAATTCAACTAAATTCACCTTTGAAATCACATCGCCACCATTGTCGCCACAAAAATTATAAAAAACCATTATAAAATTCAACACCCATACCCAAATTCATCATCGGGATCACATCACCATCACTGCCTCCGTCAAAATTTACAAAGAACCACCACAAATTCAAGACCCATTACTAAACCCACATCAAGATCATACCACCACCAATAGATTTTAATGTTCATAAAAATTAAACCGCCACCACCATCACTATTGAAATTCACAACAATAACCATTACAAATTTTATTTCACTATCAAATTTACATTATTAAATCGTTCACCATTAGATCCACCATTGTTATCACCATCGAAATTCATCACAATCATAATCACAAATTTTAACATTTTCCATCAAAATTACACCAGTTTCATTGCCAATTATCAAGAATAAAAGACATACCACCATTAATTTTATCACCCATCACCAACCCGTCACCAAATATTATCACCATTACAAATTTCGTTCAAGTTCAAGGTGGAGAATAATGAAGAATAAGAAGTTGATTAGTGAAAGAAAATAAAATGGTTTTGTTGAGAAAAAAGAAGGAGAAGAGAAGATTAATGGGAAGAAGAAGAAGTGGGCAGGGTTGTCTATGGAGAATGATTGTATTTTTATCTTTTTTTGTTTTAATTTGATTGTTTTATGCGCTTTTTTCTTTTTCTTTTAATTTTTTTGCCACATCAACTTCTGAAGTGAAAATAAATTCACTCTTGAGTATTATAGGTATGTAATAGGTCGTCACAATAGTTTGAGTGTGTCTTTGATTTTTTGAGTATAGTTTAAAATAATTTTGATGTCTTTTCCAGTTGAACACAATCAGATAGAATACCTAGATGAGCATAGACTCAAAACATTTGGAAGTGACATACCCGATATCGAACATTTAGATAATTTGAACAATGGGCGGGTGCCAATGAGGTCTTGACATTTTGATCTCAATTCCCATCACAAAGTGTGTTATTATTCTCAACTTTTTTATGTTACTAAAAGGTGTTAGTTTGTCGTGATCTATTACTTTTTTAATTTGGTATCCCATATTTATATTAGGTGATCTCTTGCTATGCTATTTTTTTCTTTGTTTCTTACCAAATGTTGAATATTTATTTAAGCTGGACTAATGCAAATTTATATGTATCGGGAAATCTCACCTCGAGAGTAAAGTGCTTTCCGTCAAAGTGATTTAAATATCTAAACTTGAACTCGTGATTTTATTGAGAATGAAAAGACTATATTTTTATACATGATCATATTATGTCACGTCGTCTTATCCCGATGTATCGAGAAATACCTATACAATATGATAGAGTAGTTGTTTTAATCTAACAACACTTTGGTGGTATCGTGCTTTGTAAATCCTAATACTATCATTGTCGCTCTATCATTTAAAAACAATTATAAAGGGCGGTTAGTTGTGGCTTTGCTGACATTGTTGACCGGGGTTAGAAAGGTAGCCGATTATGGATAGTGAATATTCGTCATGGAATCAAGTCACCAACAGGACATATAATATAAGATTTATCGTTGATAAGTTTTGCATCCACCAATGACTAATTTAATTCTATCAATAGGATAATTAGGCATAAACTGTTTAAGGACAATAAAATCTTGAATTTTTTTGGTTATCCAATCTGTATACGAATAATAAAACAGAAAGCAAAATAATAAAACAGTATGCTAAACAGCAAAACAGTAAGCAAAATTATTTACAGAAAAATTCAGAAAAACGATGAAGAATTTAAATCGAGTCCACTATATGCACAATGTGTCTTAAGGAAATTATTCCCCTTTATGTACTTGAGGTAATGGAATATATCTTCCCAAGATAAAGTAATTTGCTTACCAGAGTAGCGGTACCTCAAACGCTGGTGATAGCAAACTCACTCGACAACAGTAAACCACACAAAAAATTTATGAAGTGCAAAAAAAAGAAGAGTAGAAGATCAGAAAATCCGTAAGAAATATTAGAGGGATCAACAAGTATTTATAGCCAACAAGCGGTGAAGAGAAGGAATGATTCAGAAAAGATGCAATTCTTCAAAAGAGATGCAAAAGATGCAATTACAATGGTTTAAAAAGGTGCAACTCTTCAACTGAAAAGTTACATCCTTTCAAATGGAGGAAAGTGACTATCCATTCAAAACGGGTGTCCAAAAAGAATAATCTCTCAATTATTTTTCAAATTCAAATTTAAATCCGAGCGAGCAGCGACAACAGTGGGTGGGGCATGCCTTCTTCTTAACCCTTTAATAACATGAATGAGGACTTTTATATTTAAGCACACGAAATACTTTTTCTACCACCAATGTGGGAGAAATGCTTCTACCAAAAGCAAAAAGGAATTTTCTTCTCTATTTTACTGATGATCTGCTCATCTTCTCTAGAGGTGATTTGAGTTCTATTAAGGCTATCCAACATGCGTTTAATCATTTCTCCCAGACTTTTGCCTCCAAGCTAATTTGAGTAAGAGTTCCATTTATTTGGGAGGGGTGGCATTGGAGGAGAAACAGTTGATCATTCAGCAGCTTGGCTATTCAGTTGGAGACCTTCCTTTTAAATACCTTTGTCTACAAAAAAGTCGAATGTGATGCAGTGGTATCCTCTCATTGAAAAAATCATGGCTCGGATAAACTCTTAGACCTAAAAAAAAACTCTCCTATGCAGGAAGAACTCAGCTGGTGCAAACTATCTTATTTGGAGTCCAATCTAATTGGACTCAGCTGTTTCTCATCCCTGCATAGATTATGAAGCTGATTGAGGGACTTTATCGAAGCTATCTATGATCGGGGGAAGGTCATATTACTAAAAATGCTCTTATTTCATGGGATAAACTTTGTTGCCCTAAGTCTGCTGGGGGGAAAGGATTGATCAATTTGTAGTTATGGAACAAGGCAGCAGTAGCTAAAGTTTGCTGGGACCTTGCTAACAAAGCTGACAAGCTGTGGATCAAGTGGATCCATAGCTTCTATATAAAAGGGACAACAAGTGTGGTTAATACATAATCAAGCGAGTTGGATGACTAGGAGGATTATGGCTGCTCAGACAGTATTGGAGCAAATTCAGCAGCCTAGCAATACTAGAGGAAGCATGATCAGACATATATATTTGCATATGCTAGGGGACCAACCAAGAGCAAGGTGAAAATGCTTACTGTTAAAAAATGTTGCCAGACCTAAAGCCTATTTTATTATGTGGCTGTTGCTGCACAGACGACTGGCTACAACAGATAAATTGACAAAATAGGGCCTGAAGGTGAATACAACTTGTGTGATGTGCCAGAATGCGAATGAATCTGCTGAACATCTGTTTGTGCAATGTTCGTATGCTGTTAGCCTATGGAACAGATTATTGACATGGATAGAAAGATCACCTTTCTCACGTGGCACCTGGGATCAGTTTCTACAATGGTGTACTCAGCATGGCAAATGAAAGTCTACTCAAGCTCAACTATTTAAAATTATCATGGCAGAGTGTGCTTATGGGCTGTGGATTGAGTGCAACACTAGAGTATTTGCGAAGAAGAGCCGTACTGTGGAGAGGGTAGCTAAGGAGATAGCCTGCATAGCCATTGTTAGAGCTAAAGTTGATGTAAAGAATAGGTTGAGCACGTATCAGTACTAAGCTATAGGTTATGTTAGAGCTGTAGTTGTTGTGTCTTTTTTCTTTCAAGAGACAAAGCATGCTGAGGTAGCTGCTTGTTGTATTGATTGCTACTGGTAATTAAATAAAACCGTTAGTTACCAAAAAAAAAAAAAGAATCTTTCATTCAAATTTTATTTTCCCTCCATATTTCTTTCTTCTATTTCCCTTTCATTTCTTTTATAGAACCCAATATTTTTTACCTTGTTTCTTATAATATCTTCGCCGCTCAGTTACAAGCAAATCATTAGATATTACAAATGATTTTTTTTTGCAGCGACTTTATGTATGTTTCTGGCCTAATCAGTGGCGGAGGCAAGAATAGAGATGTGAAAATTTTCTTCTCAGTTGTGTTAAGAAAGTGTAAAATTAAATATACACTCATAATAGCTAACATTAAAATTCTGTACATTACATTATTTTTCAAAGAAGGGTGTGCACCGAACCACCCTTCGCTTAAGGTGGGCCTATATGATCTTTTAGGAAATAAAAGAATAGCTAAGTTAATTTATTATTATTATAAAATAAAAGTACTTTATTAATAAATAAATTCATTAACTCAAGTGATTGCTTAAGAAATTACTCTTAAATAGGACGTAAAACCTTCTAATAACGACAATTTATTACTATCTTTTTCAACGTTAATAAGGTATAGGTCGATAGATTTCAAACTTCATATGTAACTCCATTCCTACTTCCTTTTTTTTTTGGGTTCAACCATTTCTACTTTTTGGACAAACAATAATGCCACTTGTCAATTTTCTTTTCAGTCAAAACAATACTGTAGTAGTGATATTGATGGAAAAAGTAACAGTGATATTTATTTATATATTAAAAATACAAATATGAAGAGGATGGGATGACAACCAACATGTATAGGACTCACCTTACTAGCCGCTTGGTAATAAAATTTGGAATCTTAATTTGAAGTTTTGATTTAAAATCAATGTTTATTTATAAAATTTGCTTCAAATTTTCCAAAAGGTAAGATTTTAGATTTCAAGTTGTGATTTTTATTTTTTAAAATGTAAAACTTGATTCATAAGTTTATATTTTTATAAAAAAGATTCATTATTTTAAATTTTGTAAAAAAAGACTCATGCTTGACATGAATAGATTGTCCATACAATGTGAAATGATTATATTAAAGAATTTATAGAATAGCTAGTTACTATTATTATTAATTTTTTGGACTAGTGAATCTTTGTTAAATTATGTACATTTGAAATTTTGTAACAATGTTTGGCAAGAATTTATTTATAAAAGAAATACGGAGATATGTGATTTATTAATGTGACACCTTATGATATTTCAATACCTTATTTATGAACTATGGTTTGCTTATTTAATAAGATGGAGAAATTTTGATGATTTTCAAAAAATTGTGGGATTTTCATGTTTATGAAAAAAAGAAGAAGAGAAAATACATAAAGTCCTCTCTAAAGTTGGATGTGATTTGAAGGTAGACACCTAAACTTTACAAGAGTCCTATTACCCCACTCAATAATTTTAAAATAATACAAATACCACATTTTTAGTTCAATCCCAGTTATAAGAAAAAGAGAAAAATCACGCACCAATCATTGTTTGCCACATGTCAAATTTATTTAATTTACATTTTACTTATATTTTTATACTTTATTTCTTTTTCTTTTTTGATTTTTTCTCCCTCTCCTCTTTTATTCCTTTCCCCAAACTTCATCCCCTTCCAATTTCGCAGCAGAACACATCTCCCCCGCTGATCAACCTCCTTCTCTGTCGCCGTTTAACCTCCGATGAAATCATCACTATTTCACTTAATTTTATCTTTTAATAAGCTCGTAACTTTTTATTAATGTAGTTAAAATTAAATTATCATCAGATTCAAATTTGAAAACCAAAATCACTATACTAATGATAGAATTGAAACTCCATTAAAATTGAGCTTTATAATTCATTTTAACCACAAAGATAAATAATAACTCCAAAAAAATAGAGAAACAATAAACCTATTAGGGAATAGAATCAAGGAGGAAAGAGTTTTAAGAAATAGAGGAGAAAATTTTTTTACAGGGAAAAAAGAAGCAACAGATAACAAAGAAAAAGAAGAAAAAGAATGGTGAGGAGTACGATTGAAGAAGATAAAAGGTGGGAAGTGGATATAATTGAAAAGGTAAATTAAAATAAATAAAGTTAAAAAAGAGAAATGTATAAAATAAAATTTTAATTTTTTTTTGGTTCCTCACTCTCCTTAAGAGAGTGCAGACACTCTCTATGACAGTTGTCCAAAAAAGAATACAATAATATCAGTTTAAAATTATTGAGTGGGGTAATAGGACCCCCGTAAAATTTAGGTGTCTACTTTCAAATTACGTCCAACTTTATGGAGGACTTTATGCATTTTCTCAAAAAAAATTTACAAACTTAAAAATATTGAAATTGCATGTCCAAAAAAAATTTCAACTTCAAATCAACCAGATTTCAAATCACAAACAACCCTTAGACTGTGATGATAATTTAATCTAGGAACTCTCCATTTAATGTTTTTAAAGGCTTCCAATTGAAGGGATTGTTTGGTTCACATACTAAGTATATGAGAATTACAATATAAAATTACTATACAGTTAATGATAATAGGTTTAATTAGTACATTGAGAGTCTCCTAAATTTGTTAGTAAATTTCATTTGACCATTCGAAATACGATTTATTTTAATTGGACATTTGAATACACGATAAAGTATTTTTGCTAGACACTTTTGGTTTAAATTTTGATTAAAGAAATTGCGCTTATTTTCAAGTGGTCATTACATAGATAAGTTAACTACTTAAAATATGTTATCTCATTTAGTTACATGGATTAGTCTCAATAAATTGTAGAACCTCAAATTTATTTTAATTGAGGCTGGTGTGTATAATTAAAGTAGATCGACATATTTCATGTGGTTAACATAACTATCAATAGAATACGCGCAATTTTTTTTAAAAAAGTTTGAATCGAAAGTATCTAATATGAATACTTCATCATGTGTTCAGATGCAAACAAGTCGTAGTTCAAATATCTAAGAAAAATTTACTTGTAATTTTAACATGTTATCGATATTAAACCATAATAACAATAGGGACATGTCACGACTCAAAATTTGGGGTTGTGATGGAACCTACCCCAGCTCAACCTTGGTAGATAAGCCAACTCTCTAATATAATATTTAAAATAAAAATAAAATAAATGACACATTAATTGTCACGACCTAAACCGCTGTGAGTGACACCAACACTAAACCCCCGGTGGGAGAACCAATTATCCAAGCCAACACTTAACCAAAACTAAGCAACTAAAAGACAGTTTGCATTAAACAAAGCCAAGATTCACATCTAAATTAATTGGCAAAAAAACTTGTAGAAATAATCCCTCTAGAATCTAAAAGTCATGTTTCAAAACTCTAAAACATGTCTAAAAGATGGGGATGCAACCCCAAAATAAAAGAAGTCTAAGTCTGAACAAGAAACTAGAACAAGTAGAGGAATCAAAAGATGTAACTCACCCTTGAATTCAGATGTCACCCGGATCACAATTAGGGTCTCGAAACAGTCGCTGGAATATGCCTTGTACTCAACAAAAAAAGAGCAAGTGTAGTATCAGTACACAAAAATAACAGTGTACTTGTAGGATCATCGACCAGTTCTAAGATACGAAATATGAATAATTAATCATAACTTAGTAAAACAGGATAACATGTATAAATAAAGTCAAGTACATATAAGCAAGACTCTCATTCATCAACCTGATTTAACCATCATATAAGACATGTTCAAAAACCAGTAAATAACAACAACCCAGACTACCCAAGGATCCCTAGGACATCATCTATGACATTTTACATGCAATCTCGGTTTACCCAAGAAATCACCTTAGCACTTTAAACATACCAACCCGGCCACTCATGGACTATCATGAAATAATAACATCACAATAAATAAATCCTGTTCACTCATGGAACCAACACACATAACAACAATCAAACTCGTAGCAGGTGTGGTATCCGAGCCAACCATAAGTGAAACTGTACCAGACATGGTACCCGAGCCAATCGATGAGTAACCTGTACCAGGCTTGGAATAGGAGCTAACCAATAATCTGTACAAGGCATGGTACCTGAGCCAACCAAAGAATCACATATATCACAACAATCACAACCACAATAAAATACATACCACACTTGTACAACCAACAAGCATTTAAAATAAGTTCATTGCATGAGATTGACACTTAAGATATCACTAACACTTATTCCCTTTTTCCGGAACATGGTGCAAGTAATACTAATGAAATAGTTATAATTCACACATCACGAATTTGGATTACAACAATCATCACCTACTTCAATTCAAGCCTGAATGCTCTACTAGATCAAAGCTTTCCTGTTTCTTGAAACTTTAGCTTGATCGTGGTCCAAAAATAAGAACACAAACACATAATCAACCAAATGACCTATATCATTGCGGATTACAACTTAATCTCGAACTCCAAGGCCAATTCCATGATTATTCCAGCCATCCCAGGATCTTCTCACCTTAAATTCACCTAATTACTACCAATTCTATGGTTATACCAGTAAATTATGGTAAGGAATCTTAAATAAATAATTTAAACTAAGAACCCAAGATTTTTCATCCCAACATTCCCTTTTACACCAGAAAATTCAACCTAGGTTAAGTTAAACCCTTCCCTAAGCCTGTAACTGATGATTCTAAGCCATAAGAATTGAATTACTAGTTTACAGGGACAAAATACTTACCTTAGCAAAGAATTATGAAGAAAAAGTGCTGAGAATCGTCCAAAATCGCCACAGTCCTCCCTAAAACGTTCTTAAAAAATAATGAATATTTTTGGGGAAGTTTCTGCATTTACAATGACTAATTACGCTATAGAGGCTCAATCCCTCTACAAAAGCATCGCCATAGCTGAGGCCTCCCACTCTAGCGGAGTTGACCGCCTCCGACTCCCGCTATAGTGGGAATTTCTCTGCTATAACATCATTGCGATAGTGGCATGTCACCCGCTATAGCGGGTGCTCAGGACAGAAACTCAAAAATCCTTTCAGTTCTACCTTTTTCATAACACACCCTCAAACCTTGATATTTCAGACCGACCCCTTTACGTCAAGTTCGATATCGGGAGTTTTACTCACTCGAATTTATTTTCGAAAATTCCTATGGGCTCCTTAACGCCTTAGCTAATAGAAAAAGAAGCTCAAACTTAATCATTTCACATAATACTTCCCCGGATTGCCCTAGACTTTACCTCACCCAGATTTCATTCGAGACTAGCCTAGCCAAAATTTTCAACTTCCCAACCCAGAAATTTTCTAACCCGATTTCTTACACGATTAGATCACCCATAATGATAGGAAGGATCGTTAAAACAGATACCAATTTACCAATTGTTCATCCCCGAATGATCAAACAAGAAAAATGAGCTAAATTAAGAAGAAGGTAGTATCTGAATTCTCAAACAAGTGAGGGTACTAGTCCCGCATGTCCTTCTTGATTTTCCAAGTGGCTTCTTTAACTGGACGATACTTCTATTAAACCTTTACTGATCTGATCTCCTTTGTCCTCAACTTCTGGACATCCCGATCAAGAATAACAGGCTCCTCCTCATACTGAAGGTCCTTATCTAGCAAGATCGAATCCTATTTTATGATGTGATACCCATTCCCATGGTATCTTTTCAGCATGGATACATGAAAAATAGGATGGACCCCAGATAAACTGGGCGGCAATGTCAACCTGTAAGCTACTGGCCCTATACCTTCAAGAACCTTGATTGGACCAATGTACCGTGGGCTAAGCTTACCCTTCTTACCAAACCTCATGATTTCTTTCATAGGTGATACCTTTAATAGAACTTGTTTACCAACCTGAAAAGACATGTCCTTTACCTTTCGGTCTGCATATTCCTTTTGTCTACTCTGGGCTACCAACAACTTGGTCTGAATACCCCTCACCTTTTCCTGGGCTTCTTTCACTAAATCAACACCCAAAGGATTCACATCACCTTCCTTGAACCATCCTATGGGCGATCCACATCCCCTCCCATAAAGTGCCTCGAAGGGATGCCATGTCAATACTAGAGTGATAACTGTTATTCTGCTGGATCAATCACATTTGAGACCTAAGGAAGGAGAATTGGCGGCATCTCCTTCGAAAAGAGCCCATATTCTATCCCGTCACGAGCAATCGAATTTTTTGAAATGTGAAAGAAATTTTCGGTTAGAGAGCTCATTCAAGCTTGAGGCTATGAGAATTCACACAACGGTAAGAACTGGTCCCAATGACCCCCAAAGTCAATCACACATGCTCTCAGCATATCCTCAAGCACCTGAATCATTCGCTCCAACTGACCATCATTCTGAAGGTGAAAACCTGTGCTAAAAGTGAACTGGGTGCCCAACTCTTCATGCAACTTGCCCCAAAATTTAGAAGTAAACTGCGTAGCTCTGTCTGAAATAATAGAAAGTGGCACCCTATGCAGCCTCACTATCTTCTTGACGTAGATCTTGGCCAATTGCTGAGAGTTGTAATCCATCCTAGTCAAAATCTGACTTAGTCATCCTATCCACAACAACTCAAATTGAATCATACTTTCCCACGGTCTTAAGAAGACCCACCACGAAGTCCATGGCTATCCTTTCTCACTTCTACTCATGAATGAACATCCTTTGAAGCAATCCTGCAGGCCTTCGGTGCTCATACTTCACCTGCTAATAATTTTGACACTTGGACACATATTCAGCTATATCCCTCTTCATCCCAGGCCACCAGTAAAACTACCTTAAGTCCCGGTATATTTTGGTCACACCCGGATGAATAGAGTACCATGAACCATGAGCTTCAGCCAATACATTTTGAACCAAGTCATCAACTCGAGGGACACATATTTGCCCTCTAAAACACAACACCCCACACGCTCCCATAGGAACTTGTCGATTAAATATTTTACTAAATTAAACTAGTTCTAATTATTTATTCAAGCGTAAAAACCCAAAGATATATTTATTAATTAAAGTAAAAAAAAAGTTAACTAATGAACAATTAACCAGCCAAAGAGCAGATTCTTACGCAATCTATATGGTGAAATCGATCTAGGATTATTGATTCGCTAACAATTATGTTGAGTAATTAATTTAATCGACTTGCTTGATTATCTAGCTGTTGATTCCGGGTTTAATTATATGATTCAAGAATGGTCATCCTCTAATCTATCACGATCCAACTACCGGGCCGTGCGGGCACCTACTCTAATTCACCTAGATAGGAGAATCCTTACCACCCGATCCAACATGCAATGCGGAAAAAGAAGTAAAACATGAAATAAACCTTTTTGATACAAGAGAATCATTTACAGTATAATGCAGAAAAACCTCTTTTTAAAATACACATACCCTCCTTAAGTTCTAGTCTAAGCCGGTACAAGAGCTACTACAAGAGTATTCCAAGAAAATGTAAAAGGATACAACTCCACCGAAGAAACAAGAAATATGAGTTGCTAAAGATTGCCATCATCGTGTACCTATGAAACATCACCAACCCTGCAACCAGACTATACCTAAAAAGGTATAGCAAGAGTAGAATCAGTACAAACACACGTACTGGTAGGCATCATCGATCGACCCGAATGCACTCGTACCATCATATAATAAATCAAGGGGAAATACACATTTAAACTATAATACTTCGGTCCTTTATCATCCACCTTTACCCAATCCGCTTTGACCCCAAACCTTCCTAACCCTTCCGCTGCCAACTCCCCCCTCCAGCTCTACACTCAACACCTAGAACTTCCTAAGTCGCCCTAATCATTAGACTTCCCAAGATACCTTAATCCTTAGACTTCCAAAGTCACCTTGCACTAGCCCAACCCCTAAGTCCAGACCCAGACTACCACTCCATTTACTCGACGAATACCTATGGCTAAGCACCCAAAAATAACCCTTAGCTGCCAACCCAGACCACCACACACATGATGCCACTATAAAGTATTTCGGACCTCTCAGGGTTCCTAAGACAAATCCCCAACATGATAAAACTAACAAAGAATACAATCCCGGACTCTCGGTCTTTCTCCTAGCTTATCAACCACATGTAACAGTCAACACCCATTGATGATACCCAATGCCTATAACACCTCGACATATCCCCTTACATAGTCCGAACCCACCTCGGGATCCCCCTAACAACACCTTCAACCTGGTCTACACCAAGACCAAACTCACAATCAAATAATAATGGCCTGGTGTCACGACCCAGACCATCGTGAGTGGCACCCACCCAACCCCCAGATAAGCAAACCAGTAGTGTTCAACCCTTAGCCTAGACTAACAGCCTAAAACCAGCAAACAGAAAATAAACTAGCAATTCAAGTAATGCAAAAGGCCTTCATTGAAATAAAACCTGCGGAAATTCCCCTAGAATCTGAAAGTCATCGTACCAAACACTACCAATACTAGAGTATAGGGATGCAACCCCAAAACTTAAAACAATAAAGAGATAGTCTAAGTCCGAAATAATTGGGCTACAACTAAAAGATAAACACAAAGGCGGCTTGGTCGAACAACTCACCCTTGATATCTGGAATAGTCCGGCCTACAAGTGAGGTCGTGCGTCAACCGCCGAAAGATTTCCTGTACTCACAAGAAAATAAGCAAGTGCAGTATCAGTATACAACTACCATGTACTGGTAGGATCATCAGTCAGTTCCAAATAAAACAATGTATAATCAGTACAACAAATCAAGTATAAGTAAGAAAAATATGCAAAAAGTTAATAGGATCCCCTAGACTACAAGTCTCTACCTAGCTTGTTCCTACATGAAATCCACTTTTTATAACTCTAAACAACAATCACAGAATTCAATAAATCATCCTTTTTGCCTAGCCCGGACCCACCCTGGGATCCCTTCTAAACAACACCTAAGTGTTAAAAAGACAACCCGGCCTAATCCAAGACCAACTCAACAGGTATAACAGGATTCCTGGTCACTCAAGGACCACCAACGAATATCATAATTCAATAAAATAGCTCGGTCCACTCACGAAACCAATAATAGTCAATGCAATGCAACAATATCAATGCAATGCAGCAATATCAATGCGATGATGCAGTAAAATAAACCCGTACTAGGCGTGGTGCCCGAGCCAACCGTTAGTATTTTGTACCAGGCATGGTTACCGAACCAACCATTTGTTATACCCTTACCAGATGTGGTACCCGTGCCAACCGTTAGTATACCCATACCAGGTGTGGTACCCAAGCCAACCGAGTGTCAACAATCCACAATCAAATAATGAACAAACAACTTGTAAACCAACAAGCAACACACCGTTCAATTCACAGAGTATAAAATTAAACAGGACCCTTAGACATTCTACACAATTCCTCTAAGCCATGCAATTCATACAAACACTTAGATAAGAGTACAAAATATACAACATTCACAGGAATCGTAAGCCATCACCTACTTCAAAATGATCCAAGCTCTACTCAACCCGAGCTTTCCCGTGTTCTGGATTCCCTTCTCGTTCTTGGTCTAAAATAATATACAAGTACTCAAATTTACAAACAAGGCCTGCACATTACCCGGATTACACTAAATCCCTGATCCGCAGGCCACCCATTATCATCCTACCCTTTTTCCCGGGATTCCTGCCATTAATTTCCCTAGTTCTATCATTTTCATGGATAAAAATAGAGAATTTAACAACATACGATCATAATACCTTACTTTTAACAATATTCAAGAACTTTCATGCCTAGAATCCCCTTTCTTTTCCGGATTCTACTATCCCTAGGTTATTCCAACCCTTCCCCAAGTTCCCTCCTAGCAATTCTACCACATAGGAAAAGTGAGTAGAATCCTTACCTTTAGGATGAAAAATAGTGAAAAATTGGTAGAAATCGCCCAAAATCGCCCCATTCTTCTCCCAAAATATTTCAAGAAAAATTAAACTATTTTGGGGAAGTTTTTGCATTAAATCCCATCAGCTCCGCTATAGCGTTCCGCTCCGCTATAAAGGTACCGCCGTAGCAGAGTCGTCCACTATGGCGGAGGCTGACCGATGTTGACTTTCACTGTAGCGATAATTTCTTTGCTATAGCAGAGGTCGCTATGGCGGAGTGTCAATCGCTACACGGGACATAAAGTCGTAAAACCTCCAAAACTAGTCCATTTTACAACACACTTATTTTCCCGATATCCCAAAATAATCCCTTCACGTCAACCTCAATTTTGGGAGTTCTACTTACCCAAATTCAATTCCGAAAAGTCCCCTGTACTCCTTTATGTGTTAGATACAAGGAAAACTAGCTCACCACAAGACATCCAATCGAATACTTACCCGGATTTCCCTAGAATTTCAAACTTCCAAACCCAGAGTTTTCTAACTCTAAAACTTGGCATGATTGGACTACCTATAACGATGGAACCGGTCATTACAACAGATACCAATTTACCCATCGTTCATCCCCAAACAATCAAACCCAAATTTACAGAAATAAAAGAAAGTGTAGTACCTGAATCCTCAAGCAAATGAGGGTACTTGTCCTGCATGTCCTTATCGATTTACCAAGTGGCTTCCTCAGCCGGACGATGCTTTCACTGAACCTTCACCATATCAATTACCTTTGTCCTCAACCTTCGGACATCTCGAGTAAGAATCAAGACTGGTTCCTCTTCATAACGAAGATCCTTATCGAAAAGCACCTGATCCCACTTGATGATGTAGTCTCCATCCCCATGGTATCGCTTAATCATGGATACATGGAATACCAGATGGATACCCAATAAACTGGGCGGCAGTGCTAACTTATAAGCCACTGGCCCCATAATATCAAGAACCTCAAACGGACTGATAAACCGAGGGCTATGCTTGCCCTTCTTACAAAACTGCATAACTCCCTTCATTGGTGACACTTTCAACAATAACTGTTCACCAACCTGAAATTCCATGTTCCGGACTTTGCGATCTGCATATTCCTTCAGCCTGCCTTGGGTAGCCAACAATTTGGCCTGAATACCCCTTACCTTTTACTGTGCTTCCTTCACCAATTCCACTCCCAAAGGCTTTACGTCGCCTTCCTCAAACCACCCAACCAGTGATCTGTAGCTCCTACTATACAACGCCTCGAATAGTGCCATGTCAATACTGGACTAATAACTATTGTTGTATGAGAACTCACACAATAGTAGAAACTGGTCCTAATGACCCCCGAAGTCTATCACACATGCTCTCAGTATGTCCTCCAATACATGGATCATCCTCTCTGACTGACCATCAGTCTTAGGATGGAAGGCTGTGCTAAAAGTGAGTTGTGTACCCAACTCTTCATGTAGCTTGCCCCAAAATTTAGAGGTGAACTGCGTACCACTATCTGAAATGATGGACAGTGGCACCCCATGCAATCTAACAATCTCCTTCACGTAGATCTTAGCCAATTGCTGTGAATTGTAATCTACCCTGACCAGAATAAAATGAGCGGACTTGGTCAACCTATCAACAATGACCCAAATTGAGTCATACTTCCCCAATGTCATGGGAAGACCCACCACAAAGTCCATGGCTATCCTTTCCCACTTACACTCTAGAATTGACATTCTTTGGAGTAGTCCTGTAGGTCTCTGATGCTCATACTTTACCTACTGGCAGTTCTGATATTTGGACACAAAGTCAACTATGTGTCTTTTCATTCTGGGCTTCCAGTAACGCTGCCTTAAGTTCCTGTACATTTTGGTCACACCCGGATGAATTGAGTATCGTGAACCATGGGCTTCCGCCAAGATTTTCTGAATTATATCATCAACTCGAGGAATACAAATCCTCTCTCTGGAATTTAGTACTCCACCAAAGTCTAACGTGACGTCTCTGGATTCCCCGGATATTACCTTACCTCGAAGCTTACTCAATTTCAGATCCTGAAACTGTTTGGCCTTTATTTCCTCTATGAAGGTAGCTTTGACCTCAATGCTGGCCAACAACCCACCCTGTTCTGAAACACCCAAGTGCATGAACTTGGCCTCTAAAGCCCAAATTTCCCTTGCTAGTGGTCGTTTGGACACCCCCAAACAAGCCAAACTACCCATGCTAACTGTTTTCTGGCTCAATGCGTCTGCCACCACATTAGCCTTACTCGGATGGTACTGAATAGTCACATCATAGTCCTTCAATAACTCCATCCACCTTCTCTGCCTCAAATTCAAATCCTTCTGAGTGAAGACATGCTGCAGACAGCGATGATCAGTGAACACTTCACACTTGACACCATAGAGATATTGTCTCCAAATCTTGAGTGCAAAGACCACTGCTGCCAATTCTAAGTCATGAGTATGATAGTTCCTCTCATGCACCTTCAACTGCCTAGATGCATAGTCTATCACATTCCTATCCTGCATCAACACAACATCCAAACCAGAATGTGAAGCATCACAATAAACAATAAAGTCTTTACCTTCAACCGACACGGACAATATAGGAGCCGTGGTCAGAAGTGCCTTGAGCTCTTGGAAGCTATCCTCGCACTTGTTGGACCACACGAATGGTACATCTTTTTGTTCCAGCCTGGTCAGGTGAGTAGCAATAGATGCAAAATCCTTAACAAACCTCCGGTAGTACCCTGCGAGCCCAACAAAACTTCTCACCTCGGTCACAGAACTAGGCTGGACCCAACTCTTGACTGCCTCAATCTTCTGGGGATCCACCATCACCCCTTGTTCTGATACTACATGCCCCAAGAACACAACTAAAGTCAACCAAAACTCACACTTAGTGAACTTCGCATAAAGCTTCTGGCATCTCAAGATGTCCAACATAATACGAAGATGATTACTATGCTCCTTCCTACTCTTGGAGTAGATCAAAATATCATCGATAAACACAATCATAAAGGAATCCAAATACGACTTAAATACCCTATTCATCAAACTCATGAATGCTGCTGGCGCATTGGTCAAACCAAATAACATTACTAGGAACTCATAATTCCCATACCGAGTCTGAAAAGCAGTCTTAGGAATGTCCTCAGGCCTAATTCTCAACTGATGGTACCCCAACCTCAAGTCGATTTTTGAAAACACCAATGCTCCATGAAGCTGGTCAAACAAATCATCAATGCAGGGTAGAGGGTACTTATTCCGGATGGTCACCTTGTTGAACTGCCTATAATCTATGCACATCCGTATACTACCATCCTTTTTCTTTACAAACAAAATAGGAGCACCCCAAGACGACGCACTGGGATGGATAAATCCCTTATCTAGGAGTTTCTGTAGCTGAGTCTTAAGTTTCCTTAACTCTGCCGGAGCCATACGATACGTAGGAATAGAAATGGGATGAGTGTATGGATCCAGATCAATACAGAAGTTGATATCCCTGTCCGGAGGCATACCAGACAAATTCGCTGGAAACACCTCTAGAAACTCAGAAACCACCAAATTTGACTCAATAGATGGGGACTCCACACTATCATCTCGGAGATGAGCCAAGAAGGCTAGAAACCCTCTCCCCACTAGCTTCTTAGCCCGAATGAACGATATGACCTTAACTGGCTTAGGCCTGTACACACCTTCCCACTCTAGTCTATCCTTACCCAGAATCTCTAGATCCACAGTCTTGGTGTTACAATTCAACACAACATGATAAGGGGACAACCAGGTCATGCCCAAGATAATATCAAAATCAGCCATATCCAGAATTACCAAGTCTACCCAAGTATGCAACCCCACAAACACAACAGAACAATCACGATAAACAAGAGTCACAATCACAGACTCTCCAACCGGGGTAGAAACATGGATAGGGTAATCAAGGGTATCAAAAATCAATTCCAGACCCAACGCAAAACTTACAGATACATAAAAATATGTAGAACCTGGGTCAAATAATATCGAAGCCATTTTATCACAGACAAGAATAGTACCTGTGATCACCGCATCTGATGCTTCCGCCTCAGTTCTCCTTGGAAATACATAGCAATGAGCCCAATCATCAATCCGGGCAACTTCCTAGGCCGGCTGCGCTGTACCCCTGCCCACGTCACCGTTCCCTCTGTCGCCCTGGCCTCCCTAAAAGTTTCCTCGCCTACCCTGTGGACGACTTCTAGCATTACCACCTCTACCTGCTGGGACCACCGCTCTAGACTGCTGCTGACCCTGATTACCTGTCTGCCTGAGTGTCCACTCCCTCTTAAAGTGGCCCAGATCACCACAATGGAAGCAACCACAGTCAAGTGTAGGCCTGCTAGCTGATGTATAAGATGCTCCCTGGCCTTTAGGAGCTGCAGACTGATTATGAGCTCCTTGACGACCACCTGTAGCAGCTGACAGAGCTGATTGAATAGGACGAGCTGAGTATACCTGCTGATAATGACCCCTGGAATATGAACCACCATAATTTCCCTTATTTCAGGGCTATTTGGCTGACGCCTTAGCCTGCCCTGTCTGCCTGACTCCCTCAAGTTGCTTCACATAATCCACCACATCATTAAAGCCCTTACCTGAAGAAGTCATATGCATTGACAATACCTGTAGCTCAGTATTCAAACCTTTCACAAACAAACGGACCAGTTCCTCCTCGGAACCCAACATCTGTGTGGTAAAATGAGACAAGGCGTGGAACTTAGCCTCGTAAGCAGAGACTGACATGCTACCCTGCTCCAAGTTCAAGAACTCATCCTTCTTCTGGTCCCTCAAAGTACGAGGTACGTACTTCTCTAAAAACAAAGCGTGGAACTGTTCCCAAGTCAATGGTGGTAGAACAAAGGACTGGCACTCCACATGAGACCTCCACCACTGCTTAGCATCACCCTCTAGCTGAAAGGTGACAAACTTAACCCCATGCTGACGTACAATACCCAACTTGTGCAACCTCTCATAGCAATCCAAGATGAACTCATAAGCATCCTCCCTATCAGTACCCTGAAATGTAAGAGGTTTCAGCTTGAGAAACTTGGTCAGCATCTCATGCTCATTCCTTGTCATCACTGGGCCTAGCATTAGCCTGAAGAAGTCATTCGTGCCTGAAGCTGCATCCATCCTAGACGTTGTGGTAACCGCTGGCTGAGTATCCAAGGCCTGGTTTGCAAAGGTTTTGGGTATGGCTCCAGTACCAACCAACCCACTCAAAATATTCCAAGCCTGCTGAAAGGCTTCTGGTGTCATAGTAGGGAGACCTGCACCCCCAATCGGCGCCTCCTCCTCCTGCGCCTCACCATCTTCAGCCATAACTTCTATATCTTCAGCAACATGTTACTGAGGTGGGGTAGGGGTCGCTTCACGCTCTCCAGCAGCTGCTCGAGCTCCACCCCTGACGGGTGTGGCTCTACCTCATCCTCTGCCCCTTTCCCTATCTCTACCACGAATAGCCGGGCCCGCTGCTAGAACCGCTGCTCTAGCTCCGTTGTTCCTTGTGTTAACCATCTGCGGATAGAAGATTGAATGAGATTAGATACCAATTTGTATCACCAGATACCAACTGGAATCAAGTTATAGCACGAAGGAAAGAAGGAAGAGATAGTTTTCCTAAAGCCCCATAGCCTCTCGAAGAAAAGTACAGACGTCTCACCACCGTTCCGCAAGTCTCCACTAGACCTGTTTGGTACGAGAGATCAACAAACCTAGGGCTCTGATACCATCTTTGTCATGACCCAGACTGTCGTGAGTGGCACCCACCCAACCCCTGGATGAGTGAACTAGTAGAGTTCAACCTTTAGCCTAGACTAACAGCCTAAAACCAGCAAACAGAAAATAAACTAGCAATTCAAGTAATGCAAAAGGCCTTCATTGAAATAAAACCTGCGGAAATTCTCCTAGAATCTGAAAGTCATCGTACCAAACACTACCAATACTAGAGTACGAGGATGCAACCCCAAAACTTAAAATAATAAAGAGATAGTCTAAGCCCAAAACAATTGGGCTACAACTCAAAGATAAACACCAAGACGGCTTGGTCGAACAGCTCACCCTTGATATCTGGAAAAGTCCAGCCTACAAGTGAGGTCGTGCGTCAACCGCAAATAGATTTATTGTACTCACAAGAAAATAAGCAAGTGCAGTATCAGTATACAACCACCGTATACTAGTAGGATCATCAGCCAGTTCCAAATAAAATAGTGTATAATCAGTACAACAAATCAAGTATAAGTACGAAAAACATGCAACAAGTCAATAGGCTCTCCTAGACTACAAGTATCTACCTAGCTTGTTCTCACATGAAATCCACTTTTTATAACTCTAAACAACAATCACAGAATTCAATAAATCATCCTTTTTGCCTAGCCCGAACCCACCCTGGAATCCCTTCTAAACAACACCTAAGCGTTAAACAGACAACCCGGCCTAATCCAAGACCAACTCAACAGGTATAACAGGATTCCCGGTCACTCAAGGACCACCAACGAGTATCACAATTCAATAAAACAGCCAAGTCCACTCACGAAACCAATAACAGTCAATGTAATGCAACAATATCAATGTAATGCAGAAATATCAATGCGATGATGAAGTAAAATAAACCCGTACCAGGCGTGGTACCCGAGCCAACCGTTAGTATTCCGTACCAGGCGTGGTACCCAAGCCAACCATTTGTTATACCCATACCAGGCATGGTACCCATGCCAACCGTTAGTATACCCATACCAGGCGTGGTACCCGAGCTAATCGAATGTCAATAATCCACAGTCAAATAATGAACAAACAACTTGTAAACCAACAAGCAACACACCATTCAATTCACAGGCTGTAAAACAGGACCCTTAGACATTCTACACAATTCCTCTAAGCCATGCAATTCATACAAACACTTAGATAAGAGTACAAAATATACAACATTCACAGGAATCGTAAGCCATCACCTACCTCGAAGTGATCCAAGTTCTACTCAACCCGAGCTTTCCCATGTTCTGGATTCCCTTCTCGTTCTTGGTCTAAAACAATATACATGTACTCAAATTAACAAACAAGGCCTGCACATTACCCGAATTACACCAAATCCTTGACCCCCAGGCCACCCATTATCATCCTACCCTTTTTCCCAGTCTTCCCGCCATTAATTTCCCTAGTTCTATCATTTTCACGGATAAAAACAGAGAATTTAACAACATACTATCATAATACCTTAATTTTAACAATACCCAAGAACTTTCATGCCTAGAATCCCCCTTCTTCCCCGGATTCTACCATCCCTAGGTTATTCCAACCCTTCCCCAAGTTCCTTCCTAGCAATTCTACCACATAGAAAAAGTAGTACGAAGTTTGGGGAGTAGAATCCTTACCTTTAGGATGAAAAATAGTGGAAAACTGGTAGAAATCGCCCAAAATCGCCCCCTTCTTCTCCTAGAACGTTTCAAGATAAACTGAACTATTTTGGGGAAGTTTTTGCATTAAATCCCGTCACTCTCCGCTATAGCGGTCCGCTCCGCTATAGCGGTACCGCCGTAGTGGAGTCGTCCGTTATGGCGGAGGCTGACCGACGTTGACTTCCGCTGTAGCGGTAATTTCTTCGCTACAGCGGAGGTCGCTATGGCGGAGTGTCACGGGATAGAAAGTCGTAAAACCTCCAAAACTAGTTCATTTTACAACACACTTATTTTTTCGATGTCCCGGAACAATCCCTTCACGTCAACCTCGATTCCGGGAGTTCTACTTACCCGAATTCGATTCCGAAAAGTCCCCTGGACTCCTTTATGTGTTAGCTATGAGGAAAAATATCTCACCACAAGACATCCAACCCAATCCTTACCCAGATTTCCCTAGACTCCACCTCGCTCCAAATCCGGTCGAGGCTAGCCTAGCCCAGAATTTCAAACTCACAAACCTGGAGTTTTCTAACTCTAGAACTTAGCACGATTGGACTACCCATAATGACGGACCCAATCGTTACACCTGGCCTCTCAAGGACCATATGCAATAATCACAATTTTAGAAACACAACTTGGTCCACTTATGGAACCATCGACAGAATGCAATAATTTAATAAAATAAACATTTACCAGGCGTTGTACCTGAGCCAACCATTTAGTATCCTGTATCAGGCGTGGTACCTGAGTCAACTGTTTAGTATCCCATACCAGGCGTGGTACCTGAGCCAACCATTTATTATCCCATATCAGGCGTGGTACTCGAGCCAACCGAAACTCACACAAAAATCCAACAGTCACAAACAATGAACAAATCAACACTTGTAGACCAACAAACAATAACACCTAGTTTATTTCACAAGACTGATAACCGAACACTTAGACATTCATAAAACACTCTCTAAGCATGCAACTCATACAATACTTAAGCAAAAGTACACGAACATACAATGCATAAGGGAATAAATAACCATCACCTACCCCCCATTCTGGGTATATAAACTCAACCTTAAATCCCGTCCGAAGACTAGACCCAATTCACCCCTTAACGCATACTATTAGATACACCCACTCCCAAACCTTCTCCTAGGACCGAGAAGTACATAGGGAAGACTTACCCTAACCTTGGTAACTCATCCATTCACATTCTAATTAGTCTGCCCTTTCCTACCAATTCATTTTCAGAATTCCCCTTCACTTTTCTAGTCATTTACTTTTCCAAAGCCCTTTCGGTTCCCCCGAACCTTCTCGATATTCTAGTCCCTGAAACTCTGTCATCGTCCATCATAATTATATACACAAATAACATACACAACTATATACACAACTACATACACAACCCAAAACATGTCAACCCAATATTCCAACTCAACCATATTCCTAGTTCAACCAGTTCAACCACAACAAACCTCCAGACTCCGTGCCCAAAGGCCTAGGCATGGATTCTCCATTTCAGTCTATATAATGAATATGAAAATGGAAACGAGTCAATCTACTCAATAAGGAAAACCTAGTCTACCTTGACGCCAAGAAGCTGCGCAATATAATTTCTGGCTTCGTGAAGGCATTCACAGCTGGATAATAATCCTGAAATCCATTGTTCCGCGTCCTTTCAGCCCTAATCCCTCCTCCTCAGGGCTCCCAAGCCTTAGAGCAGCCTAGGAGGGTTTTTGAAGTAACCCTCGTACCTTTTCCAACTGAGAAGGAGAAGTCTTTTATTAAAATCCCGTTCTGAGTCTACTGCCTCCCGACCTTCCGCTATAGCGGATGACCTTCCACTACAGCGGTAGCACTATAGCGGAATAAATACCGCTTTAGCAGAGTGACATCAACTCGGATAATTTCCAAAAAAATCTGAATTTTTCTGTCTCGTCAAACCCACTTAGTTGAAAACATATTTAATCATTTCCCAAAATTTTGTGATGACGTGATTTCTAAAATAATGACGGATCCAGTCATTACATAATTGCTTATTCAAACTAGCCTCACAACTACATCATTGAGTGGGGATATGAGGATCTAATTCAGATGCATTAACATTGTCGTCCCGTTTGCAACCAGATAAGGCATACTAGGTATATTGCTATCCTGACCACAAATCAACCCTAACATCAAGCCAAAGATGATCTTATCTCCCATGTTCTTCGTCCTACTCTTATGTTTCCTTGGTTCATTCACGTGAGAATTACCCATTTATTCTAATGTTGGCCAAACATTAAAATAGTATGCACAAGAATATAAGAATGACTAATATGATAAATAAACTTAATCGAATCAATTGCCTACTAAATAATCATGTAGTTAACTATCATAATCCTAGAATGAGAAGTTTAACTCCACATACACATGGAGAAATTATAGAAAATCCTCCAAAAAAGAACGTAAAAATAAATAAAGGAGAATAAACGATAAAACTAATTTTCTCTAGCCTCCACGGCGGCTCCTAGCTCTTCGTAGGTCAACAGTTGTGTAAAAATTATTTTTATGAGATATTTATAGGTGTAAAAAAAATGTCAAAAAAATAACTGAGTCCAAAATAAATTGAGAAAAATTAATCCCAAATCAAATAGACTTGCCGCGACGCAGCAATCAGTGCGCCAAAACTAGTCTGCGGTGCTGCCTTCCCCATTTAGCACGGGTCTTTATTTTGTGCCACGCATCCATATTTCAATTGCAATTTCAATTTTCAAGGTTCATTGCATATATATTATTATATTAAAATTAATACATTAAGCTGCATGCTTGATTTTCTTATATGATTTTTTGTTTTTAATTTGTTCTTCTCCAAATTTCTTCCTCTTCACAACACTTTAATCCTACAAATACAAATACCCAATATAAGAATAATTCACAAAATTAATACTCAAAAATAATAATGAAAAGACTAAATATGAGGTAAATAATGATTAAATATATATATACTTTTGGCCTTACATCAGCGTTCGCAGTCTCACCGCACACCACCTTGTTCCGGAGCTTGTTCAATTGTATATCTTGAAACTGCTTGGCCTTGATTTCCTCCAGAAATATAGACTTAACCTCAATACTGGCCAACACTCCACCCTTTTCCGAGATGCCCAATGCATGAACTTGGATGCTAGAGTTTGATTCTCTCTAGCCAGGGGTCGCTTTGACACCCCCAAACAAGTCAAACTGTCCATGCTAACCGCTTTCTGGCTCAATACGTCTGTCACCATATTGGCCTTATCCGAATGATACTGAATGGTCACGTCATAGTCTTTCAACAACTCCATCCAGCTTTTCTGTCTCAAGTTCAGATACCTTTGTGTAAACACATGCTGCAGGATGCAACGGTCCGTGAACACCTCACACTTGACACCATAAAGATAGTGTCTCTAGATCTTAAGCGCATATACCAACGCTGCCAACTCTAAATCATGGGTCAAGTAGTTCTTCTCGTGAGGCTTTAACTACCTTGAAGAATAAGCTATGATGTTCCTGTCCTGCATCAACACAACACCCAAACCCAAAATGTGAAGCATCACAAAATACAACAAAATCTTTACCTTTAATCGACAGTGATAGAATAGGAGTTGTAGTCAAAAGTATTTTGAGCTTTTGAAAGCTCTCCTCACACTTGTCAGATCAAACAAATGGTACCTCTTTCTGGGTCAACCTTGTCAAGTGAGTAGCAATAGAGGTAAAATTCTTGACAAACCTGCGGTAATAGCTAACAAGACCCACAAAACTCCTAACCTCAGTCACAAAGCTAGTCCGGTTCCAACTCTTAACCGCCTCAATTGTTTGGGAATCTACCATCACCCCCTTTTTCGAAACCACATGCCCTAAGAAGACAACCGAAGATAACAAAAAATCATATTTTGAAAATTTAGCATACAATTTCTTTTCTTTCAGAATTCCCAAAACAATAGAAAGATGCTCTGCATGCTCCTCCTTACTCTTGGAGTAAATTAAAATGTCATCAACAAAAACAATCACGAAAAAAAAATCAAAGAATGACTTGAAAATACCATTCATCAAGTTCATAAAGGCTGTCGGCGGATTGGTCAACCCAAATAACATTAATAGCAACTCATAATGCCCATATCGAGTCCTGAAAACCGTCTTAGGTATATCCTCATGCCTAATCTTCAGCTGATGATACACTGACCTCAAGTCAATTTTGAAAAATACCAAAGCACCCTACAACTAGTCAAAAGTCATCTATGCGGGGATACTTATTTCGGATGGTAACCTTGTTCAATTGCTTGTAATATATACATATCCTCATGCTACCATCCTCTTTTTAACAAACAAGACCGGAGCACCCCAAGGCGAAGCACTGTGACGTATAAATTCCTTATCAAGAAGTTCCTATAGCTGAGTTTTAAGTTCCCTCAACTCTGCCGGAGCCATCCAGTAAGGAGGAATAGATATTAGGCGAGTGCCCAGCTCCAAATCTATACTGAAGTCAATGTCCTTGTACGGAGGCATACCAGGCAAGTCCATAGGAAATACCTCCTGAAATTCAGAAACCACAGGGACCGACTCAATAGAGGGGAACTCTGCACTAACATCTCGAAGATGATCTAGGAAGGCTGAACACCCCTTGCCAACTAAATTTCTAGCTTGAACAAAGGATATGATCTTCACTGGCTTAGGCTTATACACACCCTCCCACTCTAGTCTATCCATACCCGGCATCTATAGAGTTACTGTCTTGATATTACAGTTCAACACAATGTGATAAGGAGAGAGCCAAGTCATACCCAAAATAATATCAAAATCCAGTATATCTAATATGACCAAATCTACCCAAGTCTGAAAACCCATAAACACCACAGAGCATAAACAATACACATGGGTCACTACCAGAGGCTCCCCCACCGGAGTAGAAATATGAATAGGAGAATCAAGAACATCACAAATCAAGTCCAGACCCAAGGTAAATCTAATAGATACATAAGGATAGGTAGAACCCAGATCAAATAAAATAGAAGCCATCCAATCACAGACTAGAATAGTACCTCTTATCATAGCATCGGATGCCTCAACCTCGAACTTGCCTAGGAAGGCATAATAATGAGCCTATTATCAATTCGGGTGACCTCTCTAGCGGGATGCGCTCCACCTTTCCATGTGTTACCATTACCTCTGTTATCACCATGGCCTCCCTGATTATTACCTTACCCACCCTGTGGATGACTCCTGCCATTGCCACTCCACCTGCTGGAACCACAACCTTAGTCTGCTACTGCACCTGATTCCCTGCCTTTCTTAGAGCATATTCTCTCTTGAAATGACCCAGATCACCACAATGGAAACATCCTCTCTCAAGAGAGGGTCTGCTGGCAGACGAATAGGAAGCCCCCTGGCCGCTAGTATCTGGAGATTACTGAATGGCCCCTGACTGACCACCGAGAGAAGCTAGCAAGGCTAACTGAATATAACGAGCCTAATGAACCTGCTGGCTGGGACCTCTGGAATAAGAACCACTAAAATTACCTTTACACCGGGACTTCTTAGCTAACACTTTAGCCTTCCCAACCTGCTTAACTCCCTCAAGTTTCTTCACATAGTCGGTCATCTCATTGAAGCTCCTCCCTGCCAAAGTCATGTGAACAGACAGAACTTATAAATTAGTATTCAAGCCCTTAACATACAAGTGAATCCTCTCCTCTTCAGTGCTCAACAGTTGAGTAGCATAGCGAGACAAAGCATGCAACTTGGCCTCATAAGCTGCAATAGACATATTTCCCTGTTCAAGGGCCAGAAATTCACCCTTCTTGTGATCGCTGAGAGTACGGGGCACATATTTATCTAGAAAGAAAGCATAAAATTGGGCCCAAGTCATTGGAGGCAAAGCTGACGAACAACAATCCACATGGGCCCTCCACCACTACTTGGCATCACCCTAAAGATGGAAAGACACAAACTCCACCCCATGTTGCTGTATAATCCCCAAATTGTGCAATCTCTCATAACAATCCAAAATGAACTCAAATGCATCCTAATCTTCTATACCATGGAATGACGGAGATTTCAGCTTTAGGAACTTAGTCAATAACTCATGCTCGATCTTGATCATGATAGGGCCTAATACCAGATGGAAAAATACATCTATACCTGAAGCTTCATCCATCCTGGGAGCTATGGCAACAACATGATGGGCACCCAAAATCTAAACTGCTGACATCGTGGGGGTGGCTCCAGTATCTCCCAGCCCACTCAGAAATTCCAACACCTACTGAATGACCTCAGAAGACATAGGAGGAAGGATTGCACCTCCATCTAGTGCTGCCACCTCTGGTTCCGTTCCATTCTCATGTACCACCTCAGTATTCTCAATATGATCGTAGGGTGGGATAGGGGTCACCGACCTTGGCTCAACCATCGCCTGAGCTCCACCCCTGGCGGTGTCTCTCTCCTTCTACCCCTGCCCCTACCTCTCTCTCGAACTGCCAGTCTCGCAGCTAGAACTGCTGCCCTTGCTCCATTCCATCTAGTATTCACCGTCTATGGACAAAAGAGTAAATGAGGTCAGATACCAATTTAGATCGCCAAATACCAATTGGAATAAAGTTATAGCACGAAGGAAAAAAGAAGAGATAGTTTTCTAAAGTCCTGTAGCCTCTCAAAAAAAAAGTACAGATGTCTCTGTACCATTCTGCAAGACTCTACTAGACTCATTTTGGTATGACAAGATTAACGAACCTAGGGCTCTGATACCATATTTGTCACGACCTAAACTGCTGTGAGTGGTACCCACACTAAATCTCCGGTGGGAGAACCAGTTAGACAAGCCAACACTTAACTTAAACTAAGCACCTAAAAACAAGTTTGCATTAAACAAAACCAAGATTCACACCTAAATTAATTAGCAGAAAAACTTGCAGAAATAATCCTCCTAAAATCTAAAAGTCGTGTACCAAAACTCTAAAATGTGTCTAAAAGATAGGGATGCAACCCCAAAGCAAAAGAAGTTTAAGTCCTAACAAGGGACTAGAACAAGTTGAGAAATCTATGGTAGCCTGAAAGATGTAGCTCACCCTTGAATTTAGATATCACCCGAATCACAATTGAGGTCTCGAACTAGCCGTCGGAATATGCCCTGTACTCAACAAAAAAAGAGCAAGTGCAATATCATTACACAAGAATAACAATGTACTGGTTGGATCATCGGCCAGTTCTAAAATATGAAATATGAATAATTAACCATAACTTAGTAAAATAGGACAACATGTATAAATAAAGCCAAGTACAAATAAGCAAAACTCTCAACCATCAACCTAACTTAACCACCATATAAGACATGTTCATAAACCAGTAAATAATAATAACCCGGATCACCCAAGGATCCCTAGGACAACATTTATGGCATTTAACATGAAATCTCCGTTTACCCAAGAAATCAGCTTAGCACTTTAAACATACCATCTCGGCCACTCATGGACCGACATAAAGTAGTAACATCACAACAGATAAATTCGGTTCACTCATGGAACCAATACATTAACAATAATCAAACCCATACCAGGCGTGGTACCCGAGCCAACCATAAGTGAAACTATACCATATGTGGTACCCGAGCCAATCGATGAGTAACCTGTACCAAGCGTGGTACTCGAGCCAACCAATAATCTATACCAGGTGTAGTACCCGAGCCAGTTGAAGAATTACAGATATCACATCAATCACTACCACAATAAAATACATACCACACTTGTACAACCAACAAGAATTTAAAACAAGTTCATTGCATGAGATTGACACTTACGATATCACTAACACTTATTATTCCCTTTCTCCAGAACACACATGGTGCAAGTAATACTAAAGAAACAATTATAATGCACACATCACAAATTTGGATTACAACAACCATCACCTACCTCAATTCAAGCCTAAATGCTCTACAGGACCAGAGCTTTCCTGTTTCTTGAAACTTTACCTTGACCGTAGTCTAAAAACAAGAATACAAACACATAATCAACCAAATGACCTATATCATTGCAGATTACAACTTAATCCCAAACCCCAAGGTCAATTCCATCGTCATTCCACCCATTCCAGGGTCTTCCTACCTAAATTCACCTAATTACTATCAATTCCATGGTTATAATAGTAAATTACAGTAAAGAATCTTAAATAAACAACTTAAACCAAGAACCCAAGGTTTTTCATCCAGAAAATTCAACCTAGGTTAAGTTAAACCCTTCCCCAAGCCTGTAACAAATGTTCTAGGCCATAAGAATCGAAGTACTAGTTTATGGAGATAAAATACTTACCTTAGCAAAATATTATGGTGGAGAAGTGCTGAGAATCGCCCAAAATTGCCACAGCCCTCCCAAAAACGTTCTTGGAAAATAATGAATATATTTGGGGAAATTTCTGTATTTACAATGACTAATTCCACTATAGCAGCCCAATCCCGCTATAGCGACACTGCCATAGCAGAAGCCTCTCGCTATAGTGGAGTTGACCGCCTCTAACTCCCGCTATAGTGGAAATTTCTCCTCTATTGCGGTATCGCGGTAGCAACATATCACCCGCTATAGCAGGTTCATCGCGATAAAAACTTGGAAATCCTTCCAGTTTTGCCTATTTTGCAACACACCCAACATTCTAGACCAACCCCTTTACGTCAAGTTCGATATTGGGAGTTCGACTCACCCGAATTTATTTTCAAAAAGTCCTACAGACTCCTTAATTCCTTAGCTAATAGAAAATAATCTCAAACTTAATCATTTCACCCAATCCTTCCCCAGATTTTCCTAGACTTCACCTCGCTCAAATTTCATCCGAGACTAGCCTAGCCCAAATTTTTTAACTCTCCAACTTGAAAGTTTTCTAACCCAATTTCTTGCATGATTAGCTCACCCATAATGACAGAAAGGATCGTTATATTAATTAATTCAAGATTTGCATATTACTCCTTTTCATAAATAAAAATGCAATACACAACATAATCTCTAAGACTCAGTGTCACATACGCAAGAGTAGACAAGGAAAGAAAACTGACAAAATCTGATACATTATTGTCCAAACCATAAAGAGCAAAAAATAAAGATAGAGAGGGAAGGAAATAAAATTGACAAAATCTGATACATTATTGTCCAAACCATAAAGAGCAGAAAATAAAGATAGAGAGGGACACGTGTCAAGTCTCAAGAAATTGGATCTCACCACAATTACAAATCACGAATAAAATTAGGGACGATGATGGAAACTCATACTAGGATCTACATCAGAAAGATGCAGAAAACACATGATGAGTACAAATCACTAGTATTCAGTAGGCATCATAGTCCAATCGAGGTTAAGCAGTTACTATATCGAATAAAGAATACTAAAATAATCTTGCATGCAGAAAAGTCCCAGCAATTCAATAATGACAGTCAATAAAGAACACTTTAAAGTATAACAAGGATAAATGAATGATGCAATGTAATGCTATGCAATGAAATACAATGGCCAATGCCTACTGATATACACCCCTCTACAGTAATATAATGTGAGGTAGGACTCATAGGGGACTCGCGAGGTGCCATATATACCCTCAGAACCTTTTCCTATCGGTGAGCATTATTTTTCTCAATATAACCACATGAACTCATACCATGGCCAGAATAAGTGTTTTCCTTCATTAAAAAGAGTTTTCTTTTCATAACTCTATGCTAGTGATCTATGAGTATGAATGTGTATGTATGATCACAGTAATAAAATGAATTCAAATGCAATAAATATAGATATATGTATTTATCAACTCATGTCATAGACTACGAGCCTCAATATCAATCATGCACATAGGTCACTTTTTCTCTTTCATTTTATTTACTTCCTATATCATACCCATCATAGAAAATTTAATCCTCATATATAAAATAAAGCATGAAACAACCCAAAATATAATATACAGATCAATCTTTTCAAGTCTCAAGCCATTCATCGGCATAAATTCCAATTTGAAAAATAACAATATGAATTCATTTCATTAATTACTTCAACCCAATAACTCACCATCCAATAACATGTTTTATACAATAAGTCCCCATCCAAGCTAAATTTTCAGAAGAGTAAGATATAACCCGCCTCGAAGTCAAATTATAAGCCAACAATGATCATATATAGCCTTCCCCTTTTGAATGACCTTAGAATATTCTCAATCTATCAAAATCATACTCTACACATAAAAATGAGATAATTGATATTCATATCTTAGAATAAAAGTTTGGGCTTAAATTAAATAAGAAAATCAATCCTAAAAATCCGGTGATGAAATAGGAACATTTTTTTGAAATTATTTTACCCATAAGATAGAAAATTCAGATACGAAATTTTGCTAAAAATGGAGCTCAAATAGGATCTCAAATCATTAATTTAAACTCTCTTAAGTTTTGGGGAAGATGACTCAAAAATCCATTTCTAATATGCAATAATTTGATAAAATAAATAGAGAATCATTGAAAATTTACCAAAAAGAAGGTTAGAAACTTACCCTCACAGTAAATCTTTGAAAACCCCGCAAAATCACCTTAATCTGAGCTCTAAAACTCTCCCAAAAATGAAAAATAAAACATTTTTTTAAAATTAAATTTTTGTTGAGGCCTCGTGGGCTTATTTTATTAATATAAAGGATCTGTAAAAACAAAGGCTAGGCCCAGAAAAGGACCCGACCAAAGGAGCTAAAATATCTACAAGCGAAAATAAAGAAAACAAAAACAAAAATAAATTGAAAAAAAAAGAAATTCAGGATCTTGTCTCGAAGCTTCCACCTCCGGTGTGAGCTTTACCTACAGCCACAACACTCCGCCAGATCTAAGAAACTCCGTATCATGGAGTTACAATAGTATGGCATAACTTGTATGCCAAGGAGATGGGATCGAAACAAGTTAGTCTTAACTCTGTCAAGAACAACTGAAATGTTGACTCTACTTTCTCGATCTGATTCTAAGCTGCTTCATTCTATACTTTTGTGTAGATTCCATCTCAAGACATCCCATAGCTTTCACCAGATGCTATGATATCTTATCTCAGAAGCAGAAGACTTCTTCATGTTTAGATTACAAGAAATAGAGGAAATAATCACGAGTAAGTAGTCCAAACTTTGTTCTAGAAGCTGGTTCGTGAGCAGAGGAGAAGAAAGATGAGGTTTTGAATTGACTCTTTTCCATGTATTTTCTTCTCAATAGATTGAACCCCGCAAGGAGGTTGATACTGTAATGCCCCAAACTTAAGATACGCGTGCAACTCGTAAACGCGAAGGAATCATTATAAACCAAGAGGATAAGATTGTAAATGGATAATTATATAAAGGGATACTTATATTAAGCCATTTGAAGTGCTAGAACAAAGTTGGAGACCAAAGGGAGACTTGAAACAAAATTTCAAATTGAAGGGTTCATTACGGTAGAGTATTTCAAATAAGCTCGCATATGGTCTGACTTGTAACAGGTATATCTCTCAATATACAAGGATTTAGAGGTCCTATAAAATACTAAATTAAAGATATTTGAGTCTAGTTTCCAACACAAAAAATTTCTTTTCCATACGTGTTTGGAGTAAAATGTTATGTGCATTTTACTACAAATACGTATACTGCTTAATCACTGTGGGATATGTGGCAGTTTTGGGTAAGTCAGCCAAAAGTTGTGTTTTTATATTGAAATTATGGGATTTCATTACTCATATCTATCATAACATAAATAAACTCTTTCCTACTAGTTTTATTCAGTTCTTCTTCATCTCAATCTCTCCCTAGCCTAAGGTAAGTGGATTCCTTCAAGAATCAAGTGTATTTTTCATCATAGGTCATGTAAACATACTTAGACAAGTGTTTTATTGAAGGAAAATGTGTTGTTCTTGAAGATAAAAAAGGTGCAGATATTGGATTCTTATTGATAAAGGTATGACTGCTCTTCTATCCTCATAAATATGACTCTAAGAGTTGTTCTAAGTATAGTTTACGGGTAGGACTCACGGGACGGTGATAGGAAGTCGTGAGTCCATGTTTTACCCATTATAATTGATATACTTGGTGAGGAGGGAGTATGTAGAGGGCTGTATTGATTGTATTTTTGACTAAATGAGGTGTGTATGGTTGTGTATTGAGGCATCAAGCTTGCTGCGATAAGGAGAGAGGTTAGATATAGCAAACACAACTTTTATGGATCTTGCAAGCTTGTCACTCGTTAAGTGTTTGATAAAATGATTAAATAGATTGAGAATATTATTTACATGTTATTAGGCTTCCTATCACTATATGAAATATTATAATTCTCTCCCAACTTAATCTATGAGCTTAAAGGGGTATTTAACGCCACTAGATAAAGAACTCCGAGGTGGTGTATAGAAGCCGAGGAGTCAAGTTTATGACCCTGTTTGGGATATGAAACGAGCTGTATATTGTAAGGCAAGGATGGAGGGAGTAATATTGACTCCATAGGTGGTCATAGTTCAATTGATAAGGGGAAAAGAGAGAGGTGTGGTGATACACTATTTATTCATCTTATTTTGCTAAGCTTGTCGCTCATAAGCTATTATCGTCTTTCTGACCTAATCATGTTTCTTTGTTAGATGCTTATACTATTGCATATGTTGTTTTGTCATATATAAGAAGTGTTTTGAAGGGAACTAATGACACGACATAAGGGAGAAGGAGTCTCGAAGTAAGGTATGTAAAACTAAAATCTCTTTTGCCATCAAGGCACAACCTAGAGTCACATGTTCCTCCTATAAAGGTCGTCATTGATTATATAATACTTGAATGCAAAGATTATTACTATTATAGGTCTCTTTTGTGTGGAGTTTAAATCTATAGAGTTATTATTGCGTTCTAACGCACACGCAAGTGTACGCAGTCGTACAAGTAATATAGGATTGTAAGTCCAGATATCGTACCCACAGAGACTTGTCGATTAACTATTTTATTAAATTCAACTAGTTTTAATTATTTATTCAAGCGGTAAATCTCAAAAGAATATTTATTAATCAAAGTAAAAAGAAGAAGTTAACTAATGAACAACTAACCAAACAAAGAGAAGGTTTTTACGTAATCAATATGATGAAATCAATCTAGGATTATGGATTCGCTAACAATCATGTTAAGTATGCAATTTCATTGACTTGTTTATTTATCTAGTTATTGATTTTGGAGTTGATTTTACAACTATGGTCTTCCGAGCCTCTAATTGCCTATCCAAAATAGCATCACAACTACATTGTTGAGCGGGAATGTGACATCTTATTCCGAATGATTTTATATATCTTCTCGTATAAATCAAATAAGGCATTCTAGGTATATTCCTATCCTAGTCGCGAACCTACCCTTTACGTTACAAAAAAGAGGCCTTGCTCTCTATATTCTTTGTTCTATCCCAATGATTCTTTTTCTAAATTCACAAAGAGATTATAGATTTATTTTAATGGTCGCGAAGCATTAAAATAGTAAGCACAAGAATATAAGAACAACTAATATGATGAACAAATAATCAAATCAATCGTCTACTAAACAATTATGTACTTAGCTACCATAACCCTAGAATGAGAAGTTTAACTCCACATAGACATGGAGCAATTACAATAAATTATCCAAGGAAAAATGTAAATAAATAATAAAGGAGAAGAAAAGATGAAACCAATACTGTCCGGCCTCCACGACGGCTTCTAGCTCTTCGTAGGTCAAAAGTTATCTAAAATTCATGATTGGGGATGTATATAGAGTATGAGGAAAATAACCACTTTTCCTACTTGGATTCGGAATAGGAGAAGCTGGAAATTCCATCAGTTTGGTGCCTGGCGCGCCGCCCCAGCTTCACTCTGCGGTAGTTTTGGGCCTGGCGCGCCGCCCCAGCTTCACTCTGTGGTAGCTTTGGGCCTGGGGAAGCACCCCACCATAGCCCCAACTTCACTTTGCTGAAGTTTTTGGCCTGGGAAAGTGCCCCAATATAGCCCCACTGCCCAAAATTTCTTCTTTTGCTCTCTTTTTCTCCCGGAACATTGCTAACTACTTTCCAATGCTTTTATGCTTTCATTTTAGCTCTCATGGGTTATTTTTTTCCACATTCTTCCTGCAAAGCATCTAATCACATATATTGGCTCATAATCAAGAATATGCAAATAATCATAGGGATATACATCACTTTTGCCCTCAAAACAAGGCTAATATATGGGTAAATGAGGCAAGCAGGCGTATAAATATGCCCAAGATTACCACCCCACACTTAAACCTTTGTTCGTCCTTGAACAAATCATTACACACCCTATAAAATTTCACACCTTAAGATACCAATTGAACAGGTCTACTCACACCCAAGTTAACTAGATAGTTCAATCATGACCCATACTCCACTCAACATGCATACATCAATCATATTTTCACAGACCCTTCATTGAAACCACACAACCTCTAAAACTGACTCTTCATGAAAAATAAGGCCAACATGATCATGTGTGAATATAGCCATCATTGGTACACTAAATTATCACCATTTTGTTCCCTCCCATTTAAGAGAGATGCCCCTTGCTCACATCATACATACATATTCAAATTGGGGCATATTGATAAGAATTTGCTCCTCTGTCAAAGAAAGTTTCATGCATACAAGACATACCATAGGCTTGCCCTTAGTGTAATACTCTATTAACAAAGCATCAAAATTGTAGGATCAAAAGGACTTTTACAGGTTGTAATGTCGGCTAAGGGACGGGCAGGAACACTTTGGCCAATAGTGACTACTTTTCCTATGCACTTTAAGACACTCACTTTAAATTTTTTCACTCTTTTCCTTATATCACCTCAACTTCAACTTATGTTCATGTTTCCCTTCAAACTCCTCCTTTTTTTTTCTTTTGGTTTATTTCCCTTAACCTTCTTTCACTTATTGGTATCAAGGAGATTTTTCTAAACTTTTTTTTTATTTGTTTTTCCTCTCCTTACTACCAACATACAAATTATTTTTCACAAGGGCACCACATCTAATTCTTATTCTTACCACAACAACCTCCCTCTATCTTTTTACCTTTTCTCTTTTGTTCCCTTCTTCCTTTAAGTCTTTCAACTATAAAGTGCATTAGGGAATCTTTGGATCAAATTAATAGAGGGTGATCAAATAAAGGGGAAAGGCTAAACATGCGGCTAGTCAAAGAAATAGGCTTAAGTCTCAAAGGGGCTTATCTAAGAATAATATAAAGGGTGGCACAAATAATAGTAAAAAAGAAGTGGCTTACAAAGAAATGCCTTGATCATATCCCACAAGTCAATACTATATTTCATTTCATACACACACGGGGCAAGTTCTAGATATCAGGATATGCAAGAAACATAACAAACACTCAGCACACATAGCACAATGGTTCGAAAATGGCTTCCTAAGACTTCATATTCACAACACAATCAAATTGAATGAATCAACCTTAGTAAGCCCATCTTTAGGTTTTTTTTTAGTCAAGTTAAAGAGCCTATGCGTATCTAAATGAAGTTTCCTATTTTTTATACTTCTTTTGAGTGAATTACCCATGACATCTAGTGTATTATTAGGCAAAGTACCTAGCATTCAAAAGGCTATGGTTTCTAATCTTTCTCCTTCCTATGACTAATTTTTCCTCAAGATGGTCGTCATCCATCCATCGTTGAGAAAAGTTCTCTACCTATGACTAAAAGAAATAAAATAAAATAACTCCTAAAAAAAAAACTACCCGTTTCAAAGGGCACCCCCTCGAAAAAGAACCAAAAAGAAAAACCAAGGGGTGAATGAGATATGCCTCTAAATAAACTAAAAAATCTTTTTATATTTTTTTTTCAAATAAAATAATCTCCTATGGCATACTCACCCTAAAAATCACAATTATCGGAAGATTCTCCACCCCACACTTAAAATCATACTTTATCCCTAAAGCAATTTAAAGTAAAAGATGAAGAACAAGGGTATGAAATACTCCCTGAGGCCCTCTAGGGCCTAACTGACAACATGTTTCTTCAATTTTGTCAAGGGGAGAATGACCCTACTTAAGCTTAAACCATGCTCCTTAGCTATCAAATTTGGGTAATCAGACTTCCCCAAACATGTAAAATCAAAACAAAAACAAAAATGTGACACTATAAAAAAAATAAGAAGCTACACTACCAATTGGGTTGCCTTCCAACAAGCGTCTGATTTAACATCGCGGCACGATGCCATCACTTCACCACTTTTATTTCCACTTAGAACTTAGAATTGCACCCCTAACTTTGCATCAAATTTTCTGGTCTTCTCAAGGGGTGGTGGTATAAAGATGAATGGACCAAGCAAAGGATACCGCATCTTGCACTTCTTGGCCCTTAAGTGAGGAATATCATTTTGTCTCTTTGGTCTGGCATATTTTTTTTAATGTAAGGACCTTGTTCCTCATCTACACACTTCTCCACTTGTTCAGACAAATTAATTTTCATGTCCTCATCCAAACATAATGTAGAAAAGTGATTAGAATGCGGTTCAACACATCCCAACTCAAAACTTGCATTATTTACGACATGCTCACTTTTGTGTACCTCCTCAACATCCATACTAATGAATGAAATATAGTTGAATGGTTTGAATTCCTCTTTATGCTCCACTAATTGGCCAGTATCTAAAATAATTGGTGATTGGGCATTAGCTGCATCAACCATTTTCTTCAAGTGATCCCCCAAGTCATAAATATCTGAGCCAAATTGGTCTATCTCTTGTATGATCTCAACTCTTCCTTCTATCAGCCGTGTCATCGTGTATGTAAGATTATCACGGAGAAACTCATGAAATTTAACTTTTTCCTCTTGTTCCCTTAGCCAAGATTGACTCACTATGTCTGCTTCCTCACAGCTTTCTCCTAGTAGGGACTCACTTTCTTCTTCTACTAGGGGTTCATCTTGGATATTGTCTAGGACCGTAACTTGCTGATCAATACAAGTTTCATCCATAGCCTGTATCTCTGTGAGTTGGGAACCTATCCTCTCCGTGTCTTTCCTCAATTTGATTGTGTCTTTCTTCAATTCTTCTTGCTTATCCAGTATTTGCTTCAGCATATCAATGAGATGAGCCTCATGATTTGCATCCTCCAATTTATTACCCCTACCAACATCACAAACAACAGAAGAATCATAATAGGGGCTCTGGGAAGGGAAATAAGAGTGAGGATAACCATTCGAATGACCATCCTGACCACCACATTTAAGACATACAATAAATTCAAAAGATTGGGTAGGTGCACACCACCTGCCCTCTTGATTATAATGGTAATTGATATCCAGGTGGGGTCCTTCACAGTACTGATAAGGATTACCAATATATGGATAGTACTCATTATTCAACCAATATTTATCCCTAGATTTCATGTTAAGAAGAGTAGTATAAAAAAAACTATCTATAAAAGAAAATAAAATATATACAAAAACTTAAATAAATAAATAAAAAAGTCTAATATAGATAAACAATTAATTTCTAAGTTCCCGACAACGGCGCCAAAAACTTGTTGCGTTCTAACGCACACGCAAGTGTACGCGATCGTATAAGTAATATAGGATTGTATGTCCAGATATCGTACCCACAGGGACTTGTCGATTAACTATTTTATTAAATTAAACTAGTTCTAATTATTTATTCAAGCGGTAAATCTCAAAGAAATATTTATCAACCAAAATAAAAAGAAGAAGTTAACTAATGAACAACTAATCAAACAAGGAGTTGGTTTTTACGTAATCAATATGATGAAATCGATCTAGGATTATGGATTCACTAACAATCATATTAAGTAAGCAATTTCATTGACTTATTTTTTTATCTAGATGTTGATTTCAGAGTTGATTTTACAATATGGTCTTCCGAGCCTCTAATTGCCTATCCAGGAAAGCATCACAACTACATCGTTGAGCGGGGATGTGACATCTTATTCCAAATGCTTTTATATATCTTTCCGTAAAAATCAAACAAGGAGTTCTAGGTATATTCCTATCCTAGTCGCGAACCTACCCTTTACGTTACAAAAGAGAGTCCTTGCTCCCTATATTCTTCGTTCTATCCCAATGATTCTTCTTCCATGTTCACAAAGAGATTATAGATTCATTTTAATGGTCGCGAAGCATTAAAATAGTAAGCACAAGAATATAAGAATAACTAATATGATGAACAAATAATCAAATCAATCGTCTACTAAGCAATTATGTAGTTAGATACCATAACCCTAGAATGAGAAGTTTAATTCCACATAGACATGGAGCAATTACAATAAATAATCCATAGAAAAACGTAAAATAAGTAATAAAGGAGAAGAAAAGATGAAACCAATATTCTCCGGCCTCCACGGTAGCTTCTAGCTCTTCGTAGGTCAAAAGTTGTCCAAAATTTGTGATTGGAGATTTATTTATAGAGTATAAGGAAAATAACCCCTTTTCCTACTTGGATTTGGAATAGGAGAAGGTAGTAATTCCATCAGTTTGGTGCCTGGCGCGCTACTCCAACTTCACTCTGCGGCGGTTTTGGGCCTGGCGCGCCGCCCCAACTTCACTCTGTGGTAGTTTTGGGCCTGGGGCAGCGCCCCACCATAGCCCCAGCTTCACTCTGCTGAAGTTTTTGGCCTGAGGCAGCGCCCCAACATATCCCCACTGCCCATATTTTCTTCTCTTGCTCTCTTTTTCTCCCGGAACGTTGCTAATTCCTTTCCAATGCTTTTATGCTTTCATTTTTAGCTCTCATGGGTTATTTTTCTCTACATTCTCCCTGCAAAGCATCTAATCACATATATTAGCTCATAATCAAGAATATGCAAATAATCATAGGGATATACATCACTTTTGCCCTCAAAACAAGGCTAAAACATGAGTAAATAAGGCAAGCGGGCGTATAAATACGCCCAAGATCAGTTATAATACTCATTTCTAGTAAAAGAAGTCATATGTATCACATGACTGTACGTGTCTTCAGTTGAAACTTCTAGAAGTTACTTAGCATATATGTTATGAAATATAGATAAAGTAATTGGCCATAGATTAGCCATGAGTATATAGATCATATAGATATATGATTCTTCAACTAAAAGAAAGTAATCAATATTCAGATAACGAGTTGTATGATTCATGAGTTGCTTGCTATAGGCCTTTACAAGCAAGATGAGATTATAGACTACTTTGCAACGTGGGTGGGTTTCTTTAGTGCCACTACGTACGATGCTATTCTGTGCAAAGAATTTAGACAGAGTCAGCTAGAACTTCCTGTCATGGATCTCTTTGACTACACAAGCCTGCGGGCAGACAAAGGACCGCATACATGACCGCAGGGTAGAGAGGTCAGAAACGGAGCAGGGTAAGAGGGTCAGGGCAGCTGGAAGATATCAAGAAAGTCAGAGGGCTTCCTCTAGCAGAGGGCCACCCAGGCAGGCTCAGTCGGCATCCTACTTCACAGCTAGTGCTCCAGCTCAGTTATCGAGGTCCATACAGGATCAGAGTCAGACTTCTAGGGCACCAGACCCTCACTATTAGAGAGATACTGGTTGGGGATTACCACCTCGGCCTACTTGAAGACAGTGTAGACAATATCATTTTAGAGAGTGCTTATATGGCTTGACAACTTGTTATGGGTGTGGAGTCGAGGGTCACAAGATGCATGATTATCCTAGACATAGAGCTGAGGGAAGGGGTGATAGATCACCTTCCACAGGCTCCACAAGTGCATCCTCTTCCTCAGTACCACCTTTGTCTCGTGATCCTCAGGCACAAACATGAAGAGGTACAATTAGAGGTAGAGGCAGAGGTTCTGGTTTGGGAGCTGGCCCAAATCAAATGTATGCATTAGCAGGCCGGCCGGATTCAGAGGCTCTCCTAGATGTGGTTATAGGTACCTTATCCATCTTCTCTTATGATGTTTATGCATTAATAGATCAAGGGAAGACCCTGTCATATGTTACTCCATTTGTTGCTAAGAAGTTCGGAATAGAGCCAGAGTTATTACGTGAGCCATTTGCAGTATTGACTCCAGTAGGAGAGTCAATTATAACTAAAAGGATCTACTATGGGTGCCTAGTAACAGTATGTGGCCATGATACATTGGCTAACTTGATAGAGCTGGACATGGTTGATTTTGATGTCATTATGGGAATGGATTGGTTGTCCTCTTGTTATGCTACAGTTGATTGCTGAGCTAAGATTGCTCGATTCCATTTCTCGGGGGAGCCAGTGGAAAGGGAATGCTGTGATGGCTAGAGAAAGGTTTATTTCCTACCTTAAGGCACAAAAGCTTATAGCAAAAGGGTGTTTATATCACCTAGTCCATGTCAGAGACCTTGAAGCTGAGAAACAGGTGTTAACTCTTCAGTCCGTACCCGTTGTGAACGAATATCCAGATGTGTTTCCTGATGAACTTCCTGGATTATCTATAGTTAGAGATATTGACTTCGGTATCGACCTAGATCCCGATACCCAGCTTATATCCGTTCTGCCTTATAGAATGGCTCTAATAGAGTTGAAAAAGATAAAGGAGCAGTTGAAAGATCTACTTGACAAAGGTTTTATTTGACCCAGCATATCGCCTTGGGGTGCTCCAGTACTATTTTTATGGGATACTATGTCCCTCACGTATCATGATATCACCTTAATTTTCTCAAATACTATACCTCGAGACACCAAATATATCTAAACCACACAACACAGAAATTTCATTGGAACCCATCCTAGCCTGAGATTTTTGTCAACTCTCATCCTATGGAGAAATCTACCCGAGCAGATACACCCTAACCAATGCTATAATGAGCACATCACCACCACTCAATAAGCAGTAACCACAAGGTATTATCGTGATCAACAAGAGGCTTATGAATGTTCAAGAATACATTTAATAATCCCACTCCCTCAACCGACCATACTACTAAGGATCATCAATCATAAACAAGCTAACTTATTTCAAAATCTCCACAATTCAATTATACCCTTTTTAAGAGCTACTATTAGCTAATAATCATTATCATAAAATAAGCCTATGAGCAATGTCAAACAATAATCAGCCAATTACAGGTCATTTTTTCAAATACTATATGGGTGACTATTGCCATCAATAGGCAACCATAATTTCACAAATACCCGGGAAATTGGCCCCACCATGATCTCATAATTTCCTCATCAACTACACATTATCATCATAATGCAAGTAGTTACTCAATCAACAGTAAAAACTACTAAGTCAAATAAAACCTGATGTTCAAATATACAGGTCACCTTAAACAGGCAACATCATCCACATCAAATAAATAACCTTTATGCCAAGGGCTACCTATCCATCCCTTTTTTTATCGCACATGGATGCTAGTTTTTATAATCCTTATTTTAATGCATGTTTTACCTTCCTATAGGCAAATTTTTATATTTCATGCGGTAGTTCGTAGCTTAACTAATAATTTAAAATAAACCAGGAATGAAAAGCAAAGTAGGCGAAAATAGGACAGGGATTCTATCTCGCCCTTCCCGCTATAATGGCTTACACACCGCTACAACGACCCCCAACAACGCAACAGCCCAAAAATTTACCATTTCTGTAAAATTTCCTCATTCCCCTTCCCTATTTTCAACAGTAACACATGAAATCGCATTATGGCATTTAACATAATCTCAAGACCGAACCCAATAATGCATAAACAAGAATTTAGCATCACAATAAAACCAGTAATGAATCAGACCAATGAACTATTCATAACAACAATATTCTGCTATTATACAACAATATCCCTTATCCCCAATGGTTCTCAACCAAGTCCCGACTATCCTGAAATCGAAGTTTTCTCACAATCGCAAGTCAGTTTTTATCCCCTTATAATTTTTTACCAATAATAAGTCCATGCATAACAATTAGCACATGGTTCAAGTTAACCCACATAGAAAATAATTCCCTTAACCATCAACACATAATCAAGTTATGACCTTTCACTAACCATGAATTTCACAGTAGTTCAAGCAATCACATTTCACAGATTTGCAGTCATTCAAGAAATACAAATACATATAAGCATCAATCTCATGTTCATTACTGAATCAAGCCCCGTTTATTATCTTTATTCGCCTCATGGATGATTATTAGTTGATCATCTATGTATTTACATAGCCTCTAAGGCCAGATATCAATTGGAACCTTCCCGGTTCTAATTTCCCTTGCTTGTGTTATTTCACCTGGAGTCATACGACATATTTTTACCTCGTTAAGATACTAATTGGAATCGAGAGATACCAATTGGACTCAACCCATAGAAGAAATCATAAAGACCGCATGAAAGGAGAAAAAAAGTAGAATAATTTCCTAGAATGACTCATAGCTCCCAAAAGATTAGATGTGGACGTTAACACACTCATCCGCGGGACTCTATTCGATATTTGCTCTTGTACTGAGAGACCGGTAACCTAGACTCTGATACCAAATTGTCACGATCCAACTACCAAATCATGCAGGCACCTACTCTAAATCACCTAGATAGGAGAATCTTTACCACCCGATTAAAACATGTATGTGAAAGTCAATAAAAACATAAAATTTGCCTTTATAAATATAAAACCAGCCTCAGATCTTTTGAATACAATGAAATCCTTTCCTAGGAACTAGTCTAAGCAGGTACAAGAGCTACTAAGAGAATAAAAAAAAATAAGACACAACTTTCACCATAGGAAAAGATGAGTAGAAGTTGCTGGAGATTGCCATCCTCATAATCTGAGAAACATTAACTGATCCCGCAACCAGACTATACCCAAAAAGGCATAGCAAGAGTAGTATCAGTATAAACAACATTTACTGGTAGGCATCATCGGTTGACCCGAATCAAATTATATAAACATCACATAAATATCCAGGAGGAAACATACAACTTAAGAGTTATTTAGCCAGAGGTCTTTTATTAAACAATTCCTTAACACCTTGACATACTACCAGTCTTATCATAAAAAGAAAAGCCTTCCTCGTACCAAGCCAAACCTTATTATGTGACTACCTATGAGTTCTACATACTCAACCCCAAGGTTCCTTACCTTTGACGTTCTGCCGATTCAGGCACTCACAAAATACTAGCCTTGTTCCACTAACCCAGTCATACTTTGACACCTTCACATCTTGAGTTGACCTAAGTCTATATGCCACAATTAACAAAATAGTGTCACCCTGCCTTTCTGGCCCAAAATGTGACGACTACTAGATCATCGAACTTACCCACATTATAAGTGCAACACGAATATTACCGGGTAACCTTATCTTACATTTATAACACTTGGCCCTTGTTAGTCCCGCTACTAAGATAGCCCATACATCGTGCCAAGTCGACATGCCTCTCCCAATAAGACTCTAAGTCAACAATCCTGACTACCAATCATTAACCAAGTCAACAACCATTACTCTACAATAATGACCTAACACCTTATACCAATTGCACAGGTAATAGACAACATAGACTCGTTCCATATCATGCAATTAACCCAGACCTCTTAAGAATCCCTAAAGACAATAACTATGATAACTTTAGGTGTTCCCGATGTAAAACGTACCCACCCTTAGAAGATAAACACATAGTCAGGTAAACAGTCAACCCGATTCACTCAAGGAACCAACATAATATAGACCATAAGACCGATAAACCCGGTTCACTCAGGGAACCAACATGTTAGAATATTAGGTAACAAATAAGCCCAGTTCACTCAAGGAACTAACATGTAAGAGTATCAGGTAACAAATAAGCGAGGTTCACTCCAGGAACTAACATGTAAGAATATCAGGTAATAGATAAGTTCGGTTCACTCAAGAAACCAACATGTAAGAATATCAGGTAACAGATAAGCATGGTTTATTCAAGGAACCAACATGTAAGAATATCAGGTAACAGATAAGCCCAGTTCACTGAAGAAACCAACACATAATGCATAACAAGTAAACCTGTACTAGGCGTGGTACCCAAGCCAATCATGAATGAACCTGTACCAGATGTGGTACTCGAGCTAACCATCAAATAAATCTGTACCAGGCGTGGTATCTGAGCCAACTAATGAATCATAGAACCTGTACCAGGCGTGGTACCCGAGCTAACCAATAAATCATAGAACCTGTACCAGACGTGGTACCCGAGCCAACTAATGAATAACATCAATCAATCCCGTGAAGATGTCCAAATATCGATACATCCCACAATAATAACAGATATCACAACAATCACAACCACAATAAGAATAAGCAATCATACTTGTACAATCAACATGCCTTTAACATAACCTCATTATATGTAATTAACACTTACGATATCATTTATCCATTACCTTTCTTAAGCATGTATTTACAACAATAGATATACACCAAACACTTGGTCAACTTGACCTATTCATTTAATGTAAACAACAATCATTCTTTAACACACCAAATCACAAGCAAATATGATTCATTGAGTTCATCAATTACAACATGTCCGAAGACAAACCCTTGGCTAAATCAAGTAAGCATATCAAAGACCTATTCGTTAGATTTAAATACTCATTTAGGGGTGCACATTCAGCCCAATGGAATCTAAACTTTAATTCAATAACATAATTTCATTCATTTCTCCCGTCCCCTTATTATTTAAATCAAGACCGGGGATTCCACTATTATCTAGCAACCCCTACATTCAAGTCATTCCTAGGTTCAAAACCCTGTCCCATTAGCTAATTATCCAGGGATGAACAATCATAGGGTAACACATAATTGGGAAGATTTCATCATTACAACAAACAACAATTGCCCACCCAATTTACCAGGTTTTCATACATTTTAGCCACCCAAACACCATGCTTGAAGGCCTAAACATACAATCTCCCATTAATCTATATTATGTTCATATTTTTCAACCCAGGTCTAAATTACTCATTAAAACCTAGCCTATCTGAACTCCAAGCAACTGCTATAGAGGTCTGGATGCAAACTTTGGCTCCGTGAAGGTGAATCTTGGCGTGAAATCAACATAAACTTCATGAATTTTACCCTATTAATGCATAATTCCTCCTCTCCATTGCTCCCAATCCATGAGGTAACCCTAGGAAGGTTTTTAGAGAAAACCTCGTCCTTTTTACAACTGAAGAGGAGAAAAGAGAATATAAAAAGTCGCTCTCTGATTTCTGGTCCCGTCACCTTGCTATAGCGACTTATCGATCGCTATGGCGATGGCGCTATAGCGAAAAGTTTTTTGCTATAGTGAGATGATGTCAGCCCGACTCAAAATTTCAAATTCCAAATTTTTTCGTTGAGTCCCCCTATATTAATTTGAGATCACATTCTCAAAAGTCCTCGTAACCTGTACCCATAAGGAGGTGTCTTTTAATAATGACAGTACATGTGGTTACCATGATCCCCGCAAATTGTACAAAAATTAGAGGGGTTATTCAAATTTTCATAATTTGATATAATTTACGGGGGTTATATTGACCTCCATAGTATAAACTCTCACAAACTGAACATTTTTTTACAGTGAACTATGACGCACCACTAACAATTTATGCTTACGTGTATTAACAAAGTGGGATCTAATTCTTACATATGGAAAAGATAGTATTCACTTAAAAAATCACGTGTGTCCTGACATAAAATCTCTGAGGCACAAAAGAATATCATATCTACCCAATAATCTCTAACGCATTGTCACTTAAAATAATATTACCATTATGAAGCTAACAAATATCAACATTAAGAAGATGTCCTTTTAACTCCATACTTCAGTAAGTTATTTTTAATTGAGCTTCGTGCTATTTTCTCACATATATCAATTGCTCTTTGATGTTTCATCGAGTATTATGTCAAACAGTCAATTTTTTTCCTCAAAAATAATAGATTTTCAAACATCCCAGAAAAAGATTAATAGTGCTCCAATCAAAAATAGAAAAATTATGTATGGCCTTTAATGAGAAAAATATTTGGCGAGAGGTCTATAAGACGGCCACCTATAGGTGAGGGTAAGGTGGGTGATATCGCTCCTTGATCAATTTTTTTAACCGCACAAGAATCGAACTTAGAGCGTGTAAAATATAGAGTAATTATAAGTTATAATAGAAAGATTAGTTTATCAACATAAGTAAAGCTAAAGCACTTTTAACATTTATTTATTTATTTTATCACTGAAAATTTTCTTTTAATATATTATGAACTTTTTTCGTTTCCTTAGTAAATTTTTTTTCATCCAACCATGAGACTAGCAACACAAGAAAAATATGGATCAAGTTCAATGATTTCACAGAGAAATTCACAAGATTAAAGAGAAGCTTAGTACTAACTTCATATCTGGAGGATTACCTAAAATATGTTATGCAAGGAATTTTCTTTTGTATATTCTAATTCACATTTTTTCTTTTATCTTACTTATCAATTTTTTGACGTTTGACATAGAATATTTCAATAGCAAATATTTGTATTCTTTCTGTTAAGCAAAATTACTCTAGATCATAAATATATACTTTTTTATTTGAGCGGAGAACAATGTATTTTTTATTTGCACTGTTTTGCTATTGTTGTTACATTTTCACTCTGAAAGAGATCAATTGCTTTTTCATAGAAAAAGATAGCCTACTCCAAATTTTGCTCTTGGTCATACAAATCAGCAACTTCATGAATGCAAAACATTATCTAAAATTATTTACTGAGCGAAAGGGCCAAATACCACTTAAATAAATAAATAAAAATTTAAATACAAGACGAGCGCACTAGTCACTTTTTTGATGCATAATGACATAAACTCTTTAAAGTGTTAAGCAACCTAAAGAAAGAAGGTTAGAACTGAATAAAAACATCAATGACTTGATCTTCTGTACCAATGTTATCAAAGTCAAAAAGCACAAAAAGTAATAAAATTTGTTACCTAAATAGAAATATATCACTTTGTTGATTATATATTATTTTTATATTACTGACATCCTCTTCAATAGAGAGCACTGGTGACCAGGTCTTTGCGATGCTGCCTAATCAATATGAAGTAGTGCATATAGCTTTAGAACTTAAACTGCCTCAATGAATTTCTTAACAATATTATTTGCCACTTAAAAATTTAATTAAACACATAGTGTCGGTATTGAAAATATATATTAAAAAATACATCCAGCTCAACAGAGCTATTTATACCTTGTAATGTCTTGCAGACATACTTAGCCATTTAATATCCAGAAATAAATTACTGCCTGATTTAGATAAGAAGCCATATGCTAGATATACATTGTGAAAATTTTCTTAGTCAAAAGAGGCGAGAAAGAACGAAATGCATAAATATAACGTACAATAATTTCACAGATAATGATCGCAGAAATAAATCGACGAGTTAAAAGCTTGGATGATCACTCAACTTTGGGTAAATGGCCAAAATAGTCACTCAACTTTATTTTGTCTTTCAAAAGTCACTCAACTTTGAGTAATTGACTTTCATACTCATTCAACTTTGTTTTGTCTTCCAAAAGTCACTCAACTTTACTTAATTAGCTTCTATAATCATTTTTGGAGTAAATATAATTTTCATTAATTATTTAATGACATGACATCTATAATTTTTTTTAAAAATATTTTAAAACATTAAAATCAATATTAACACTTTTAATTAATTTCCACTCAATTTTTTTTCTTTTTTAAGCAAGAAGTCAATTTTATTTTGAACTTTTAAAAATGTATGATATTTTTTATTCTTTTATTTTTTTGGTCACATGCACTGCACACTGAACTCACAATATTGGTAACTTGAATCCATTTTTTTATTTTTTTGACTACTTAACCTTAGTAACTCAAACCCATAATGTTAAAGTTAAAGATGGAAGGTTTCTCGTGTAGTCAGTGTGTTTATCCTAATTTTCGTATGCAGTATTAGTTAAACATATTCTCAAATGGAATTCTCTGTTTCATTCAGAAAAGATTTGAGATTATATTTATTGTTGTACTACTATTTTTGCTTTTCTCCTGGGGTTGTGGGGTGTCGTAGAGTTTTTTTTTGTTTTTTGTTTTCGGGGGCAGTGGAGTATTTCTTTGAGGCAGATATACTACATTATTTAGAAGTAAATTCGGTTAGTGTACAATTTGCTTGCTAAAGAAGAATATAATATTTTAGAAGTCATTATAATCTTGAATAAGTTGTCGGGTTTATGATGGATTGGGTCCTAAATAAATTTTAATATTGTTTTTAGTATTTTAAAATATTTTAATTTTTTTTTCAAATGTCATGTCATTTAAATAATTATTGGAAATTATAGTTATCACAAAAATGACTATGGAAGCTAATTAGATAAAGTTGAGTGACTTTTAAAAGACAAAACAAAGTTGAGTGACTATGGAAGCCAATTACCCAAAGTTGAGTGACTTTTGGAAGACAAAAGAAAGTTGAGTGACTATTTTGGCCATTTACCCAAAGTTGAGTGATCATCCAAGCTTCTAACTTTAAATCGACAGATGTGATATAGTTACAAGGAGAATACACATCATATGATTTTTTTAATCAGTTAAGTAATGATGTATGAACCAAGAGATCTCAACTAGTGATTAAGATAATATATTTCAATCTATGATTTTATTAGAAATTCACCAAATTGCAAGTAATATTTTGTAGCAAAAAGCACAAGCTCACCCATAAAGGAGGAAGCTTAAAGACAATTGAAAAAACATGTAGATATACAGTGCAATCAACTATGACACTAACAACTACTCAAAAATAAAACTAACTTCTCACATGAGTTACTGGCTTTAAGCCTATAAAGTTTATTAGCTAAAAGAAATATAAAAATGCTTCTATCCAAAGAGTAGCAAAATATGTCAAGTCAAATACGAATCTAAAGCACATAAAATATTTCACAAATTCGTAACGCGCATAAATATTGCTTCCAAGTGGAGGAGGTTGTCTATAATTATTAACCTTTAGTATTAATCTTCTTGTATCAACATAAGCATTAGCAACCTCATGTCTATTATCCAACTGTGGACATAGGGTAAAATGAATTTCAAGAAGTAAGAATTTTGTAGAAAAGTTAGCTAGAAAAAATATTACATATAAGATTTGTCAATTTCACATATACAAGTTCAACTAGATCCCCTGAAAGAAAAATATGGATGAATTATTACACTAGTGTCCCAAAATGGTTATCTAACTTACAAATTATAAACCTTTCTCATTAAATTATCCACAAGTCAAAGAATCCTCAATAGCAATTTGAAGTAATAGTAGAGTACTTTTTTAGTTTTCTTCAAGAATTATCTTTTTCAATCTTTATTCTCAACTCATGTAAGCATAAGCAAGAGTTGATCCAGATAAATTAATAGAGACGTCTAAAATATGCTCATAAATAATTTGCAAGCATAATAAAAAAAATAGAATAATAATAGAATGAAAAAATTATATTCTTTTCAGTTATTTTACACCTCCAATAATACAGGTTTTTCATAATCTAATGAATCGTACAATTACCTTGACCAAGCAATCATCCACGTGAAAAGAATTTTTAATAAAAAATAATTATTACAGTCTATAACATAACCAATTGAAACAAATTCTTATTACATCATAACAAAGAAAACAATCAATTAATATAATCGATCAAATAATGAACAACCACTACTACAAAATAGTCTTTTAGTGGCAATTAATTGGGGGCATTAAAACAAATGCCACTAATTTGGTTAATAAATTTAAATATTAAGGGGCAATTGACAAATGTCGGTAATAAATTGTATTCTCCCATTTTTTTCAAACTTAGGTAAATTTACTCAGTTAGTCCTCTCTTCTCCGATAACTATTAGCCGTCCCATCTCAATCTACGATGAACTCGCCGATTTAGGTCAATTTACTCGGTTAGTCCTCTCTTCACTAACAACTCTTCGTCGCCATCTCCATCTCCGATGAGCTCGCTGATTTAGGTCAATTTACTCGATTTTGCTCTAATTTTGATATTGAAAGCTTCGAAGATTTGACCTGTAAGTTCTCTTTTTCTCATTCTCTTGCCTTGTTGATTGGTTTTGAGATTTGTATTCTACTTTTTCTTTTTTGAGAGAAGTTTCGAAGAAGAAGCCTATGGTAATTTTGGAGCAGAAGAAGTCGATAGGCTCGTTGCTCATGGAGAAGCTCCAGCTCTTCCGTGGAGATACAATTTTCATCAAGGTTTTTAATTATCGCACTTTTTTGGAGTTTTCCCTAAATTTCGAGTTTTTAGGATTTCTATGTGGATAATCTAACTGAATAAGGTTTACATGAAAGATAACTTGGTTTGTTGTTTCTTCTGTTGTGTCAATTTGGACAATAGTTTGTTGTTTCTTCTGTTGCCCTTTCTAGTTTTTGGTTGGATGAAACTACGATTTTATGGTCTACACCATACTATTTTTCCTTGAACTATACTAGATCACAAGGAAGTCCTATGTGTTTGACTTTGTTGTCTGTGACATTCATATTTTAGAAGCTTGAATCTTACTTGTTGATATATTAGTGAGTTGTGAATTTGGAAAATCTGATCTGTTGATTCATCAGTTAGTTTTGTGTTGGATTCTAAATATGTATTGTGGAATTCTCAATAGGGGTCTTTTTGGTAAGAACTCAATTTGATTAACAATAATCTGATTCATTCCTTCTAAGATATTTGAATTCATAAAAAATGGATTCCACAATATGAGTAATTCTCTGGATTTATCATTTGAAGATAATGTTGTAGAATATAAGAAGATGTCTTTCCTAGCTTATCTTACTAGCGTACTTAAGGAGAACTCTGTTTTTCCATATGAATCACCTACTGAAAGTAGATGGTTCCATAATCAGATTGCTGGCTTTATGAAAAAGTATTACCATTTTCCTCTTATGGAAAACGTAAGATTGTTTAACTTTGTTATTATTGTTTTTGCAAGATTCTTTTGCTGAAATATTGGAGATAAAGAAGGGTCCGTTTCTTCCAGAGATGGCCCTGTAGAGAATGCCATGTGTGGGTATGGAGCTTGTTTTGTGAATGTTAGCATATAGCTTCTACTTAAAAGGTCATAGACTTACAGTGTACATCCATAATTGTCATATTCTTCTCTGAAGTAATCTAGAAAATCAACTTCTTTTAGTTTTCCTGCTCAATATTTTCATCAACATGAGTCAGCCTTACAAGGTTGCAATGGTCGGTATGAAATGCAAGTTAGGATGCATTGAACATTGTAGTTTTCATGGTAAGGCATCAACAGGAACAGTAAATTCTACGGAAAATGTAATGCAATTAATTCTTTCAATGATTTGGGTCGTTATCCTGTTCAATAGGCTCGCTCTGTCTCTTATTATGTTGGTTTTTCATGAGTCGATCTTTAATTAAATTTTGTTATCATACATCCACTTTTGGTGTGGAGGTTCATCCACTAGACTTCTTCACAAATTGTGGGAAAATTCGCTCTTATTGCTGGAATACAACTGGACAAGAGAAGTTTAAAGGATGGTTACTAGTAAGTGATTCTAGGCAGTTAAAACCTTTAGTTTCTGCAAGTCTGCTACTCGATGGATGTTATTTCCGATTAAATTTTTTTACTATCAAATGCCACTATTGATATTTCTACAATGTGGTCTTGTATCTCAGGTTATCATATCTGAGGTGACAGTAGTTGCACTCACACTTGCGCCTCTTTAAAGCTCAGATATAATATTTGAACCATGTACCATGCTATTCCTTTTTTATGTCAATCACATGGATGTATGCCTTACCATAGCTTTACCATTAATTGTCTTGCTTGAAGCATTTGTTGAGTGTCTTTTGGCTTCTCATATTTGTCTATGTCGATCGTGCAACATTCATGGGCAATGTGCAATTATCATGTTTGATGATGCTGTTGGACGCAAAATATTGGCATTTGCACCGCTGAAGGAGGTGTTATTTCCATGGCTGCTCCTATAGTTTGTTAATGGTGGTGCTTCTGTTGCTCATGTCACAGTTGAATCCAAGAGATGAAAAGTTGGAGGAGAAATAGGAATGAGATGATAAGGGCTTCACAAGAGTTTATAGTCAATTTCTTTGGCTATAGAGAGGCATTTTGTTGTGTTTGATTAGTAGATGAAATGTAGAAAAAAGCTAAAGTTGCTACTGTCAGACTAAATTTTTTAGAGCATAAGTTTTGTTCTCCTGGGAAGAAAAAAGATGTTATAAAATAGTGTTTGGTTAAATACATGGATTAAGGTGAATTTATGCTATTATAATTGCTTTAAAATATATTTTAATGGCCAATAGTTATTACATTTTCACCGGCAATAACAAAAGTCGCAAACTATATTGGATTAGCACATTTCTAAGGTAACTTTAGTGGCTATAGTAAATGCCGCTAAAGAAATTATTTTTAGCGGCAATAAATAGGTCTTTATCGGCATTCAAAATAAATGCCACTAGAGGATTTAGCGACATTGGAAGCAATGGCATTTAATCAATTGCCGGTAAATATTTTTGCGACAATAAATATTGCAGCTAAGAGAAATATCTATTACCACTAAAAGCCTCTTTTGGTGTAGTGAACGTTCACATAACAATTATGAACTCCTAAATTGGAATTACAGTTCAATCAATACACGATTTAATGAGTTAAAGACATATAAATAAACAAGAATTTTTTTTTTCGATTCAGTTTCCTCCACCAATGCGAACCTTAGTTAGATTCAGACATGCTATATTTTTTTAGTTATTGGGAGAGCTCAAGTTCTCTCTTTCGAATTCATAAAATAACTGACAATTTTTTTTTTCTTTTAAAAATATATAGGAGTGAAACAATCAACGTATTGATCTTGAAACACCCAATGAATTTTTCTAATGTATCATTTCTTGGTCCAATGGAATTCATAGGCATAGGAAAAACCCTATCAAATGGATATTTTTTCTTTCGATTTTGTTGGGTTCTTGTATGTTTTGATGATTGACAAAACAGTGGAACACATACATTAACCTGTTCTTATTACTTGTTCTATCACGCAGAGTCCAACTTGCATCAAGATTCTTTGAAATGAAGGAGTCTCAAGTAGAAATGACCTCAAAGTCTGCACAAAGTACGAACTAGATAAGAGTCTACACATGATAATGAGTATACATATGAATAGACCAAGGAAATCCAAGTAAGAAGATAGTTCTTGTGGAGTTAGAAGTCTACTTGCATGAAAAGAGAGTCCAAGAAAGAAGAGACATCTTGTGGAGCTAGAAGTCTACTTGCATGAGAACTCAAACTCTGCACAAAGCAAGAATCAGAGTTATTGTTTGACTAGAACACTCAAGAAGAGAGTCCAAGAAGCATGAGAGTCCTTATAGAGTTAAAAGTCTACTTGGTTGAGAAGATCAATTAGTTATAAATACTCAAGGACTTCCAAAACAAAATTCATGCACTTATACTGAGAGAAAAAAGGTAGAACACGAGCAAATAAGCAAGAACAATATTTGAGAGAGTTCTGCGTAGCTTTCCAAGTGCTGCCAGTTCGAAGAACCAGATTAAAGAACCAGATCGAAGAACCTGTTCCACATGAATAAACTTTACAGTTCTTGAGTCTAGTTTTGAGTATTGATTAAATTGAGTTGTAATCTTCATGCTTTCTTAGTACCAGTGTGTTATAAGTTGGTTTAGGATTTTAGTCTTCAAGTTGGGATAACTCGAAGACTTGGAAATACAAGCCTTGGGAGACTTGTATGTTTTTAGGAATTAGAGTTAGTTCCTAGGGTTGCAAGAGTTCTGTAATCTAATTTTCAAGTTGGAGAACTTGAAGTGGGGTTCAATAGTCTGGGGAGATTGTTGAAAAATAGGAATTAGAGTTTATAATTACTTAGGTTACAGAGTTTGTAATCATTTGTTGAGAGACTCATTATGTTTAGTGAAGTTGGGTTAAATCCTGTAGAGGTACATGTCGTAATTTTTTACACCTTTTGTGAGTCGGGTGTTTTTTCCACATAAAACTATTGTTTTTATTACTTACTGCCTTTACAACTTCTGTTGGACCTCGTCAGGCAACCCGTTTCACTCATGTGTAACTCGTAAGTAAAAATCATTAAAATATCAGATCGTGTAGAATAACAATTGGTATCAGAGCGAGTATCTTATTTAAAGGCTAACACCTTAAGATTAGATCCAGAAAATGAATTCTGCACCATCAATTGGACATTGTGAAGGACAATCCACCACTAGGCCTCCTCTTTTCAATGGATCTCACTTCATCTGGTGGAAGGCTCCTATGGAGGACTTCATTCAGGCTGAAGACCATGAGCTATGAGATAGAATCACTGAGGGTCCCAAAATCCCTATGAAAACAGTTGAAGGTGAGAAGGTGAAAAAAGTGAGAAGTGAATTTACTCCAGAGGATCTCATCTCCCTCAAGAAAAATGCAAAGGCCAGAAATATTTTTGTTTGTGGAATAGGTCCTGATGAATATAACAGGGTCTCAAGTTGTACCACTGCCAAGTAAATCTGGGATGCACTAGTGAATGCTCATGAAGGAATAAGTCAAGTAAGAAAGTTCAAGATTGCAATGCTATTCACTGAATATGAGACATTCAAAATGGAGAATGATGAGACATTGCAGAAAATGATTACTCGACTGGCTACTTTGATAAATAAATTATCATCATTAGGAAAGGTACTAATAACTGAAGAACAAGTTGATAAGGTCTTAAGGATCTTACCAAAAGTAATCTGGGATATAAAAGTTACTGCTATAAGAGAAGCAAAAGACATTACCATGATGACTCTTGACGAATTAGTGGGAAATCTGAAGACTTAAGAGATGAACATGGACAACTTTAAAAGGGTTGAAAGTGGATACAAATCACTGGCCTTTAAGGCTTCTAATGGTGAGTACTCTGATTTAGATGAAGAACAGGTTGCATTCATCATCAAAAATTTCAAAAAGTTCTTCAAGAAGGAAAATGACTACGAGAGGAAAGGAACAGGTAACAAAACCCGGCCCAATGAGAAACCTCAGCTTGAATGCTTCAAGTGTGGAAAGATGGATCACATGATCAAGGAGTATCCATTATGGGAAATTGAGTGGAAAAGGGAAAGGGCTGAAAAAGAGGCAAAAATGAAGGAGAAGGCTAACTCTAAGAAAAAGGAAAAGGAAGATTATGTAGTGGTAGCTGCTTGGGGTTCAGACTCTGAAGAATATGAGGATGAAGAAGTAGTTGAAACTACATTCATGGCAATTGGAGATTCAGACTTAGAAGAAGAGGAGACAGATTCTGAGGTGAGTATTCTTGAGCTAAAAGATAAATTACATATCTTCTCTAAAAAGAAACTTATTTCTTTGATGAATGCTCTAATTGATGATTTTCATGAACAAACCTTTGATAGGAATCAATTGTTCAGTGCTCTTGCAAGTCTAAAATTTGAATACATTGATCTGGAGACTTGTAAGATTGCAATTGACAAAGAAAAATGTACCCTAAAGGAACTGGTCAGCCAACTTGATTCAACCAACTTGGATATAAAATTGAAAGTCTTAAAATTGGTACTGTCTAAAAAGAATAAAGAGACAATGAGTGAAAGTCAGAAGACTACTGAGTCAGAACTGAAGTAGCATAAAGAGAGTCTTCATTGTGAAAGAGAAAAAGTGAGAAAACTTAATCTAGAGATGTCTAGATTAAAACTGGATCTTGAAAGAGCAAATAGGTGGACTAACTCTTCTAGAATTGTAAATCAGCTAGGAAATAGGAATCAAAATGAAAGGGTTGGTATATGTTTTCACAAAGAAATAATCTCCACTGAGGATCTATGTTATATTTGTGAAAAACTTGGACATCCTACCACTGAGTGTCCAGTTGCAGTTGGAGTTAGGAATAGAAATATAAAAAAGGCTGAAAAGAAAACTCTCAAAACTGATAAAAGGAACATGTGCACTAACATGTTGCCATCATGGGCAAAAAAATGCTTAATTCATCCTTTTACTCAAAGAAAAGGACCCAAGCTAGTCTGGGTTCCTAAAACTAACCTCTGATTGTTTGGTAGGATCGAGTGAAAGTAAGCAAGAGGATATGATGCATGATTAGTGCTTGCTCAAGGCATATGAATAGGGACGAATTAAATTTCTTTTACTCGCAGCTATGAAAAGAGGAAATGTAGGCTTCGAATATGGTATAAAATAGAGGATAAGTGACATTGAAAAGAATGAAAACTTTGTGATAGGGGAAACTATAGATGAAACATGTAGATGAACCCGGTCCATTACATGAATCTAACTAGGGATAATTAAGATTACATGAGTATCCCTCAATGATTGTGTAAAGAACACCGTATAAAATACACATTAAGTTAAATTTTATGCTCAGTCTTGTACATTTAGTTGTGTGTCTCTATACCATTTTCAAGTTCAAATAACTCATGCAATATAAAATTATATTTGCCTATGTCATAGGAAAATGACTTGAAAAATAGAAATAAGATCAAGCATTGAAATATTGATCGAGGTATGTGCACTAATTTTTTTTAAATATTAAAAATAATTATAAAGCATTTGTACCCATTCCTTCCAAAATGCCCAAAAAGGATTGACCTCTAAAAGAACTCCATAACCATCACTCTTTCAAAAGTAAGAAGTCCAAGGTAATAATGACTCTTTTTGGATAAAGTTGACAGTCTCATCTCATCACACCTAAACCAAATTTGATTGATGATTGAAAGTTGATCATGTGAATAGTGATTCTGAGAGAGTAAATACTACTAGAATTATTGTTGATAAAGGTGCTCTTGTTGTGTATGATCAACAGAAAATTGAGGTACTAAGTAACAGAGAATCATCTGGTGGTGTGAATCATAGAGAATCTGTCTATATGAGGTTGTTAATGTTATTGAGGGAGTTAAGAAGGATGTATCTTATGAGGGGGAATATTTGGGTGACCTCATGTTGAACCAGATTCATCTGATGGGCTCAATTTTATTGATGTATCTATTTAGGGAGAAATATTTGGGGACCCCTCAGTAGAACCTAATTCTCTTGTTGGTCTCACTGTAGAAAGGGATTTAGGATTGGTAAACAAGAATGGACAATTAAGGGTTGGATCTGAAATATCCGCACCTATGAAACAGGTTAAGGCAACTGGTCCTTCAAGAAGGTCCAATGCTCTTTTGCAGCACCTAAGGGCTGCTTTGATTGCTAAGAATGATGAGATTGTAGCACTTCGTGCTTCTCACCTTGAGACTTTGAATATGCTTCATGTGCAGTATGATATTAAGAAGGATGTTCTTAGAGAGAGAAATGCATATCTTAAGGCTGAACAAAAAAAAAGGGGTGGGGGAAAGGCTACAAACTCAGTCAACATACAAGGCTTGTTTGATTTGCTTAAGAAAGATCCTCCTTCATCATCTCATGCTCCAACTTCACCAAAAGCCTAGACTTCCTATCCTTAGACTCTCCCAAACCTTTCCTACTCTCATCACAAGTGTTTTAATATTATTTTTAATTTTTTTAAAAATATGTGGTGTATCTTATAAATGATCAATGGAAATGTTTGGTTTTAGTCTCTTGCTTCTGGCTATTTCCTTGTATTTTCAAATACTTTGTTATATCTAACTGAGTTTTTGACTTTTAAGTGTTTATATAGATGATAGCCCTAGTGGCCATGAGTGTTTAACTTATTCATCTTAATGTGCTCTTTGTGTCAATGTTTTATGATGCCAAAAGAAGGAAGTAAGTATACTATGTAATGTTTATAACCTAGTGTTCTAACCTGGTTCTTCTAACGTGTTTCTCCTAATGTTTATCTATCCATATGGTTGAAGCTTTTTTATGATGTCAAAAGTGGGAAGCGTGTATACTGTGGAAAATAACTCTGAGCTAGTTCATCTAACGTGTATTCTAATACTTTGTTTAGACTCTGAATTGATTAAAATAGGTTGAGCAAAGTACACAAGGAGCGTGAGTTTGTCATCATCAAAAGGGGGAATTTGTTGGGTTCTTATATGTTTTGATGATTGACAAAACAGTGGAACACATATATTAACCTATTCCTATTACCTGTTCCATCACGCAAAGTCCAACTTGCATTAGAATTCCTTAAAATGAAGGAGTCTCAAGTAGAAAAGACCTCAAAGTCTGCACAAAGTATGAACTAGATAAGAGTCTACACATTATAAGGAGTATACATATGAATATACCAAGGGAATCCAAGAAAGAAGAGAGTTCTTGTGGAGTTAGAAGTCTACTTGCATGAAAAGAGAGTCCAAGAAAGAAGAGACGTCTTGTGGAGTTAGAAGTCTATTTGCATGAGAACTCAAAGTCTGCACAAAGTAAGAATCAGAGTTAGTGTTTGACTACAACACTCAAGAAGAGAGTCCAAGAAGCATGGGAGTCCTTATGGAGTTAAAAGTCTACTTGGTTGGGAAGATCAATTAGTTATAAATACTCAAGGACTTCCAAAATGAAATTCATGCACTTATACTGAGAGAAAAAAGGTAGAACACGATCAAATAAGAAAGAACAATATTTGAGAGAGTTCTGCCTAGCTTTCCAAGTGCTGCCAGTACAAAGAACCAGATTAAAGAACCTGTTCCACATGAATAAACTTTATAGTTCTTGAGTCTAGTTTTGAGTATTGATTAAATTGAGTTGTAATCTTCATGCTTTCTTAGTACCAGTGTGTTATAAGCTGGTTTACGATTTTAGTCTTCAAGTTGGGATAACTCGAAGACTTGGAAACACAAGCCTTGGGAGACTTGTATGTTTTTAGGAATTAGAGTTAGTTCCTAGGGTTGCAAGAGTTTTGTAATCTAATTTTCAAGTTGGAGAACTTGAAGTGGGATTCAATAGTCTGAGGAGATTGTTGAAAAATAGGAATTAGAGTTTATAATTCCTTAGGTTACAGAGTTTGTAATCATTTGTTGAGCGGCTCATTGTGTTTAGTGAAGTTGGGGTTAAATCCTGTAGAGGTACATGTCGTGATTTTTTACACCTTTTATGAGCCGGGTGTTTTCTATGTAAAACTAACATGTTCATTACTTACTGTCTTTACTGCTTCTGTTGGACCACGTCAAGCAACCCATTTCACTCATATGTAACTCGTAAGTAAAATTCATTAAAACATCAGGTCGTGTAGAATAAAATATTATGTTTTGATTGTTAATATGATATATATGGATCGCTACTCCAAAGAGTATTAAACCCTTGATCGTGAAATATCGATTTCTTATTGAACCATGCAAATTGTGTGAAAGTAGGATACTCCAAATCGGGGGTCAAAGAGTTTTAGAAAATATTTTTGGTGAAAAAATGTGAATGAAGGATCCCACTAAATTTAATTGGATCCATAAATCGAAACAATGATGAGAACTCTCGATCTCTCTCAATTCAAAAATTTAGGATTGAAATTAATATCCTCTCATTGATTTCTCCTAAATTGCATTTATTTATCATACAGATTTCATTGCAATTGAAATTTGACTATTCACCATATACAAGAATACTCACTAAGCATCCATGATTTTCGTTAGCTCTGAAACATAGAGTTTGATCTAGTTGGATCTTTAGTCGAGGCTTGAGAATTTTAGATGTGAGTTTTGTGTTGCTTTTTCTATTTTCAATCCTTTTGGAGTTGGAAGTGTGACTTGGGTCAGCTTTCGATGATCAGAGCATCCGATTCAAAATCTGACGATTCTATCAGCTTCGAAATGTTGAGTTTGAGTTAGGTAGGTGGTTGGTTCGGGTCCCGGGTGAGCCGGGCTCATTTCGAGTGTTTGGTTGGTTTTTGGTAGTGTTGACTTGGGTCAACATTCCTCCAAAATGACCTCGTATGGAAGTTTAATCTATTCCATTGAGTCCGGAATGTCGTTTCAACTCTAATAGCATTTTTGGTTTTTGAGTATCGAGTTATGATTGTTCCTGGTATACCCCGTAGAAGTCCTTAGCATTGCTGGTTTTTCTGTTGTAGACAGCCTTCAGCGCGATCGCGCCAAGGCCAGCGTGATAGTGCCTAAGCGCCTGTCACGCGCCTGTGCGATTGCGCCATGCCTGCACAATGGTGCCTTAGAGCCTGGTCGCCTGCTCCTTCAGTGCGATGGCACTTATTTGACGCGATGGCGCCTCAGTGCCTTGCCTCCTCCAGATCCATAGCGCTCCTCTAGCACCGATGTTGCTGGCCTGCGTCCAACCCCTATAAAACCCCTCTTCTTCATTTTTTAGCTTCCATTTCTTAAATTTTCGAACTCCAAACTCATCATTCTCTCTACCAAATTGCTACCATCAATTCAAATCTTGGGGAATCCTTCAGATTGTCGGGTAGTCTTGCTTCCTCGTCATTTGGTAAGTCTCCATCTTCCCCAAAGTTCTTCTCCTTAAAGTTCAAGACCCCCATTGTTGTGTGGTCTTTAAGGTTGAGTTTCTTGGTTTGTAGCTGCTCCTGTTGGCTTGATTGTTCGTAATTGCAGAGATTTTAGTCCGTTAGCTTGTTTTTCTCATCGTGATAAGTATTTCTTGCTTTAATTTTTGGTTCCATTCTTGAATTTTCCTTCTTTAATTCGTTAATTGAGCGGGCTATTTTGTTCCCTTTTCTTGGCCAAATTCGCTCAAATTTGGAGCATGCGCTCACGGGAGTAGTGTGTTTATCGTGCGACTTTCCATTTCTGATTTTGGGTTGAGGGCCCCGTAGGCATGCTTTTGACCCAGATTTCGACCCGACTATAACTATAGCATGATGGGTATCGTTAGACTCATTTTTACGTGTAGTTCATCCTCTTGATAGTTTGATTTTTGTTTGGATCTTCTCAGAGCGGTTCAGGCTCAGATATCGTCATTCCTGCAACTTGTCATTGGATGACAGGTAGGTTACGATTTAACTCTTTTAGACTTTGCATATATAGGATATAATTGTACTAATTAGCATCCTTGGGTTGGGTTTATTATCTTGGTACCCCAGACCTTGCCCGTTCTTTCATGTACGTATAATTTCACTCATTTGGTTGTAGAATTTGGTTTAATTGCTTATATCACCCTTGTGGTCCTGTGTGGCATTGTATTTGACTCTAGACCATAGATGATGGGTTATTTGGGAATGTCCATGAGTCTCGGATATCGATATTGTGATCTTAGGCTGGTTATCTGTGCTGTAGAGCGATTGGAGCCTGTAGAGGGTCGATAGGTTGATTGTGAGCCATTGGTCTACTGTTTGTTATTGAGCATTCCATTTTCATACATATCAAGAGTTTTTTCATATGTTTTATTATGGTTTTGGTGTCGAGCCTACTATTGATGGTTTTCTAAACCTTGCATGGCCTCGAGGGCCCATTTTCGATAAAAATAGTTGTAAAAAGGGTTTGGAATTATTTTTATGGATCTTCTTGGGGTAAGAAAGTTAAAAGGATGATTTTATCATTGTTTTCATACTTATACTAGACTCGGCTGGGTCATAGTGCTAGATTTGATTTCCTATTGATTAAGATGGTACTAGACTCGGTCAGATCGAGCCACAGATCAATTTTCACTACTGTTTTAGACCTGGTTACCCCTAGGCACCCTTGATGGGGTTTTGAGACCTGATTTACTGATTTAGACTCGGGTAGAACCCTGGGCATGCATTTTTGAGATCTGATGACTTATTTGGATCCGACTATGCTCCAGACAATTAGATTGAGGTTATGAGATTTAGTATGTGGTCTACGAGTAGACCTCCATGAACCCTGACATAACGAACCAAGAACTACGGGCCGAAGGTGACCGGAGGAGAGGTGTATGTTGGAGTTGAGGTACTCAGGGGAATCCCTTCCATGGATCCTGCCTCTATTGGGTCTTTTAGGTACTGGAACGGATAACATATGACACTACTTTCACTTGGTTTCAGCATATCATATCATATCATTTATTTGTGTGAGATTCCACCTTTATTTTCTGTTTGCTGAGTGTACGCTCCGGTAGTATAGGATGCTAGAGGGTTTGTCTTCACTTGTTTGTGTTCCTTGGGTGTATGGGCACCCGATGGGACTGTAGGTAGACTTATTGTTACTCTATCAAGATATTGATCCTTATTGTGATTCATATGATGTTTGGATATTGAGGGTTGTATTATATACTTTTGGTTAACTTGATAAATTGTATTTGGGCTCCCGGTTGATTCTTTCCTGACTTGTGAGTAGTATTATTAGCATGGTTTGGTTATTAATCTTGTTTTCAAGCACATTATCGTTATTCTTCTTTCCTTCTTCCCTTTTTACTTGAGGTTACTAATATACCACCTATTTCTAAAACTCTCTCTATATATTATTATTGCAAGGATCCCAGGTGCATCATTTCTTTCTTTTACCTGTGTATGTGTGATATATATATTCTAGTAGCTAGCCAAGTATGTTATTTTCTTCTTGTATCCTTCTGTACTAGCTTCCGTGTACGTATTCATTTTTTCTGTGACTACTTGCTTCTCTTCTGCTATATTATTGCCTTTATATCTTATATGCGCTCAGTCGGCCTATGATACCTACTGGGTACCCGTTGCTTAGCAATTGGTGCTCATACTACACTCTGTATCTTCTGGTGTAGATCCTAGTGTGGGCCATCACTATTGATCCGTTGGAGACTCGTGCAGGCTGACTTTTGGACCATTCGAGACTGAGGGTAAGCTCTTGGCAACCGGAGCTTAGCTTTTAGTTTATCTTTTGTATCATGTACTCTTTTACTATCAGAGACATATGTATATATTGTTTTGGATCTTTTGTACTCTGTTGATATAGTTTCGGCTTTTATACTATCATACCAGGTTTTGGGTTTGGTTTAGCTTTCGCTTATGCATTCTTATTGCCTATTTCTTATCTTGTTCCTTGCTTCTATATATTTTTCTGTTCTTTTGCTTATTTGTTAGATAGTATCCCATTACTAACTGTACTAAGCTATGAGGATTGGTTCACCTACTGAGGGGTTGTATGTGCCATCATGACCAAAAAATTTGGTTGTGACAACTTCGTATCAGAGCCTAGGTTTCACCGGTGTCATCGATATAGGAGCCAATGTCTAGTAGAGTCCTATGGATCCAGGCAAAGACATCCTTACTCAATCTTTGGGAGGCTATGGTGGCATCTTAGGATGGACCTTGCTTCTATCTCGTGCGTAGTATCCTTAAAAGTTTCTTGAAATCTCACTTGTTCTAGTTCATTCTCCCAGAGATGGTTCGTACGAGATCATTGACATCAGGTGAGGGCGAGCCTTCGACACCAGTACCTCCAACTTTAGCTAGCGGCCAAGGAGGTCGTAGAAGTAGAGCTACTAGACGTGCCCAAGCAGCAGCACCAGTTAGAGCTCCTAGGGTCGAGGTTGAGCCCAAGTATGAGCTCGAGTTTTTTCCCGAGTAGCAGCATGTGGACCAGGGGATAACCCAGGTACCACCAGCTCCAGTACCAGCTCGAGCACCAACTTCTGTGCAAGCTTCATCCCCAGCTCAGTCTTCAGGTATTCGAGGTTTATTTCTACAGTTATTGGGTATGATCGGGGATCAGCCTGCTGAGGTAACATAGACATCCGCTCAGGGCGCAAACCTGGGTGCACAGAGTTCAGGAGCACAACCTGCTAGTACGGCTCATTGTGCTGAGACTATTTTGGTCCCATCTATTGCATAACCTCTTGCTCCTTGCCCAGCTATGACAGAGACAGAGCAGAAGGCGTTGGGTAGGTTTCTGAGATTGGCACCTATGAGGTTCGCTAGTACTTTTGGTCAGGATCCACATGACTTCATTACTACTAGTGTGGAGATGCTACACTATTTGGGTTTATTAGAGACACAGAGTTGGGTATACTACTTATCAGCTGGAGGGCCCAACTAAGTTATGGTGGAGGGTCCAGGTTGCTTGCACACTGTCTTCGTCTCCTCCATTATCTTGGTCAGAGTTTATGAGGCCTTTATGGCCAAGTTCTTGCCACAGAGTGATAGAACGCGTCTTAGGCATTAGGCCATGGTGTCCATACAAGTTCAGTTGGTTCATCTTGACAGTTTAGACCATCAGGGGATTGCTTTGAGTGCAGAGTTATTGGGCACTTTGCTAGAGATTGCCCTCAGCGGGGTACAGTTCAGGCAACTTTTGCTTTATTTGATCCTCGATATACTTTCTCGTATGTTTTTGCCTACTTTTTGCCTTGTTTGGGGTTGGCTAGTGAGCCGTTATCTATGCCTGTATCCGTTTTGACCCCAGTATGAGATTCTTTAGTAGTGGATCAGATTGTGAGATCCTGTATGATTTCTGTTGGAGATATTGAGACTTGGGGAGATTTGATGATTCTTGATATGTTAGACTTTGATGTGATTTTGGGCATGGACTGGTTATCCTCTCACTGTGCGGTTTTAGATTATTATGCCAAGACCATTACTATAGTCATGCCCGGTGTATCCCCAGTTGTGTGGCAGGGTTCTGTCAGTCGCGCACCGTCTGGGATCATCTTTTATCTTTGAGCTAGGAAGTTTATTTCCCGCGGGTGTTTGGATTATGTAGCATATGTATGAGATGCTAGTGCCGACCCTTCTTACCCTGAGTCAGTTCCTGTGGTTAGAGATTTCATAGATGTGTTCCCTACCGACCTGCCAGTCCTTCCACCTGAGAGAGACATTGATTTCGCTATTGAGTTAGAGCCAGGCACCAGGCCCATCTCTATTTCTCCTTACCATATGGCTCCAACTGAGTTGAATGAGCTTAAGGAGCAGCTTTAGGACTTGTTAGCTAAGGGATTTATTAGGCCGAGTGTGTTTTCTTGGGGTTCTCCAGTTCTATTTGTGAAGAAGAAAGATGGGTCAATGCGGATGTGTATTGATTATAGGAAACTGAATAAGGTGACTGTGAAGAATAGGTATCCGATGCCATGGATTGATGACTTGTTTAATCAACTTTAGGGTTAGCCATGTGTTCGAAGATCGATTTGAGGTCAGGCTACCACCAGTTGAGGATTAGGGTGGAGGATTAGCCATCGTGGTAGCAGATTCCTTGATTCAGGAGATGGTAAGTATGGGCCAACCTAGCTTCACTTTCAGTTTTAGAGCGACCATTGGCCTTGGACATTCAGTTCTTGGCTAACCATTTGGTCAGGCTTGATTTGTCGGATCCTAGTAGAGTTCTTGCTAGTATTGAGGTTCATTCTACTCTAGTTGACTAGATTTAGAGCAGACAGTTTAAGGATCAGCAATTGTGTGACCTTTATGATTAGGTGGTTTGAGGTGAGGCCAACCGAGCTACATTGGGTTCTGATGGTATTTTGAGGTTTGACAATCATCTTTGTGTTCCGAGAGTTAGGGATTTGATTCAGTTGATACTCCGTGAGGCACATTGTTTTAGATACTCCATTCATCCTGGCGCAACAAAGATATATAGAGATTTGAGACAACTTTACTAGTGGAGTGGTATGAAGCAGGACATAGCAGAGTTTGCATCTCAATTCTTGAACTGTCAGCAGGTTAAGTTTGAGCACATGAGACCTGGTGGATTGATGTAGTGACTTCCCATTCCTGAGTGGAAGTGGGAAGGAATTACTATAGATTTCATAGTTGGTTTATCTCGTACTTCTCGAGGGTTTGACTCCATTTGGGTGATTGTTGATCGGCTGACTAAGTCAGCGTACTTTTTGCCGATTCAGACTACTTACAGTACAGAGAGGTTAACTCAGATTTACCTTCGTGAGATTGTTTGGTTGTACGGGGTCCCAACTTTTATCATTTAAGACTGTGACACTTAGTTCACATCTCAGTTCTAGAGGTCTATTCAGTGAGACTTGGTTACAGAGGTTCATCTTAGTACTGCATTCCACCCTCAGAAAGATGTCCAATCCGAGAGGACTATTCAGGTCCTGGAGGAAATGTTTCGGGCCTGTGTTCTTGACTTTGGAGGTTCTTGGGATCCGTTTGTGCCATTGGTCGAATTTGCTTATAATAATAGTTTCTATTCGAGCATTATCATGACACCTTTTGAGGCTTTGTATGGTAGGCATTGTAGATCCCTGATTGGTTGGTTTAATGGGCTAGAGTCTAGGCCACAGAGTACCAACTTACATCATGATTCCTTAGATTAAGACAGTATGATTAAGGATAGACTTTGGGCAGCTCAAAGTAGGCAAAAAGGCTACGCTGATCATAGACTTTGTGCCTTAGAGTTTAGTGTTGGTGACTTGGTGTTCCTTTATGTATTGCCCATGAAGGGCGTGATAAGATTTGGTAGGCAGGGGAAGCTTAGCCCCAGGTACATTGGGCCGTTTGAGATTCTTCAGAGGGTTGGTAGTGTTGCCTATCAGTTAGCTTTGCCTCCAATATTTTCTGCTATGCACCTAGTTTTTTACATAACGATGTTGCGATGGTATATTTCAGGTGAGTCTCATGTGTTGTAGTGGGACACAGTTCAGTTGATTGAGAGTTTGGCCTTTGTTGAGGAACTGACAACTATTTTGGCCAGAGATGTCAGGATACTGAGATCTAAGGAGATTTCAGTTGTTAAGGTTTAGTGGAGGCACCATCCAGTTGAGGAGGCTACCTGGGAGACCGAGAGAGAGATGTGGGCTCAGTATTCACAACTGTTTAAGCCTTCAGGTACTTCTTTGTCCTTGACTTTCGAGGACGAAAGTCCTTTTCAGTAGTGGATGATGTAATGACCCTTCTAGTTATTCCTGCGTTTATGCTTCTCTTGTATTGTTAGAGCTTGCCTATAGCGGCTCCAAGTTATTTATGGCCTGGTGGGACTGGTGGTTCGGTGGCCTAGCCATTCGTTTGGTCATTATGGCCATTTTCCTATTTTAGAGTTTTAACTTAGGAATTCATTGACTTTAGTCAACATTCTTAGCTAACATGTTTGAAATCAAATTCTGACTGTTCTGTTATCTCTGGAATATGGAGTTTGGTCTATTTGGACCTTTAGTCGAGGACTGAGAACTTCTAGTGTGGGTTTTGTGTTGCATTTTCTTTTTTCAGGCCTTTTGGAGTTAGAAGTGTGACTTGGGTCAACTTTCGATGATCAGAGCATCAGATTTGAAATCTGACGATTCCATCAACTCTGGAATGTTGAGTTTGGGTTAGGTAGGTGGTTGGTTTGGGTCTCGGGTGAGCCGAGCTCATTTCAGGTGTTTGGTTGATTTTAGTTAGTGTTGGCTTGGGTCAAAATTCCTATAAAAGGACCTCGTATGGAAGTTTCATCGATTCCATTGAGTCTGGAATGTCATTTTCACTCTAATAGAATTATTGGTTTTTGAGTATCGAATTCCGATTATGCCCGGAACACCCCGTAGAAGTCCTTAGCATTGCTAGTTTTTCTATTGCAGACAACCTTCAGCGCGATTGCGCCAAGGCTAGCACGATATCCCCCAAGCGCCTGCTGCCCGCCTGCGCGATTGCATCGTGTCTACGCTATAGCGCCTTAGCATTTGGCTTCCTGATCCTTCAGTGTGATGGCACTCATTTGGCGTGATGGCGCCTCAGCGCCTGGCCTCCTCCAGCGCTGATGGCGCTGGCCTACGTCCAACCCATATAAAACCCCTTTTCTTCGTTTTTCAGCTTCCATTTCTTAAATTTCCCAACTCCAAACTCATAATTCTCTCAACCAAATTGGTCCCATCAGTTCCAAGCTTGGGTTATCCTTCAAATTGTCGGGTAGTCTTGCTTCCTCGTTGTTTGGTAAGTCTCCATCTTCCCCAAAGTTTTTCTCCTTAGAGTTCAAGACCTCCATTGTTCTATGGTCTTAAAGCTTGAGTTTCTTGGTTTGTAGCTGCTCCTATTGTCTTGATTGTTCATAATTGCGGGGATTTCAGACTACTATCTTGTTTTTATCATCGTGGTAAGTATTTATTGCTTTAATTTCCAGTTCCATTCTTGAATTTTTCTTCTTTAATTCGTTAATTGAGCGGGCTGTTTTGTGCACCTTTTCTTGGCCAAATTAGCTCAAATTTGAAGCATGCGCTCACGGGAGTAGTGTGTTCATCGTGCGACTTTCCATTTTTGATTTTGGGTTGTGGGCCTTGCGGGCTCGCTTTTGACCCGGATTTTGACCCGGCTATAACTATAGCATGATGGGTATCGTTAGACTCATTTTGACATATAGTTTATGATCTTGATAGTTTGATTTCCGTTTGGAGCTTCTCATAGTGGTTCGAGCTCTGACATCATCATTTCAGTAGCTTGTCGTCGGAGGACAAGTAGGTTACGATTTAACTCTTTTAGACTTTACATATATAGGATATAATTGTATTAATTAGCATCCTTGGGTTGGGTTATTAGCTTGGTACCTAGACCTTGCATGTTCTTTCATGTTCGTATTATTTAACTTGTTTGGTTGTAGAATTCGTTGTAGTTGCTTATATCACTCTTTTAGTCCTGTGTGGCCTTGTATTTGACTCTGTACCATAAATGGTGGGTTATTTGGGAATGTTCGCGAGTCCCAGACATCAATATTGCGATCTTAGGCTTGTTATCTGTATTCTAGAGCGATTGGAGCCTGTGCAGGGCTGATAGGTTGATTGTGAGCCGTTGGGCTACTGTTTGTGATTAAGCATGCCATTATCATGCATATCAAGAGGTTTTTTATATGTTTTACTACAGTTTTGGTATCGGGCCTACTATTGATGGTTTTCTAAACCATGCAGGGCCTCGAGGTCCCATTTTCGATAAAAATGGTTGTAAAAAGGGTTTGGAATTGTTTTCATGGATCTTCTTGGGGTAAGAAAGTTAAAAGGATGATTTTATCACTATTTTCATACTTATACTAGACTCGACTGGGACGTAGTGCTAGATTTGATTTCCTATTAATTGAGATGGTACTAGACTCGGTCAGACCGAGCCACAAATTGGTTTTTACTATTGTTTTAGACCCGATTACCCTGGGCACCCTTTTTCGAGGTATGTAGCTTTCTCCAAGGGTCAATTAATCATTAACTAGTCCCATAATAATCATATAATCAATTTCCAAAAGGTTTCTAGTCAAGTTAACTCCTTTTTAGCCATTTTTATGCTTAAAGATCTCATCTTATGGAACTCAAGGTTCCCCATTCGTCCTAATCATGTTTAGAACTATCATGTTCATGCAAGGAACATAAAAGAACATCTTATGTGAAATTTCATCTACCCATAGGGTTTTCTCCATTTTTTTATACTTCTAGGGATCTACACCTATAATTCCACCATTAATCTTCAATCCAATGATCTTACAAGGATTAATTATTGATAAACAAAGAGGTTTACAAAGTAACTTACCTCGAACAAAGGAAAATGTCCTATTTCTTGGGAAAATTGCCTGTTGGTGCTCTAGAATGCAACTTAGAGTTTGTGAGAAATAACTCTAAAAACTAACTTTAAGTTTAGAAAAACTGCCCCATCACTTGCCACGGTGGGCCGCATATTACTATGGCGAGTGTAAAAAATAGAACGTCAGAACTTGCCCCAAAACTCTCCATTTCACGAGTGTCAAAAATAAAATGCCGAAACTTGCCCCAAAGCTCTCCATTTCACAATACACTTCAAATTCTAGACATCCCAGATTAATCCCAACGCAGTAACCAATATAACCAGAGTTCTATGAACTTGATTACCGTCCCAAAACTTTCTATGGGATTCTACACCCCTTGATTATCCATAAATGGATTCCAAACTATCATATGATACATCACGAGACCCCAACTGTCTCTAAAGCACCCAATACTTTATTTTCATCAAAGATCACTCTAGCCTGAGATTTTATCAACTCTCATTTAAGAGACTTTTCTAGCTGGGTACTTACGCCCTAACTTTACTATAACTATGGAACAAGTCATTACATCAGATACCAATTAAACAATCGTTCATCCCCAAATGACAATAAGAAGAAAATAAGAGAAAATGAGGATTACCTAAATTGGTGAACAAGTGCAGATACTTGCTATAAATGTCTGCTTTGGTCTCCCAAGTGGCCTCCTCAACAAGACGGTTCTTCCACTGGACCTTTACGGATGTAATCTCCTTAGTCCTTAATTTTTGGACATCTCTATCAAGAATAGCGATAGATTTCTCTTTTTAATAAAGTTTTTTATCCAACAGGATCAAATCCCAGCAAATTTTGTAGTCACCATCTCCATGGTACTTCTTAAGCATGGACAAATGAACTATGGGATGAACTCCCGACAAATTTGGAGGCAACGCCAATCTATAGGCCTCCGGCCCCACACTCTGAAGAATCTCAAAATGTATAATATATCTTGGGCTTAACTTACCATTCTTCTTGAATCATATAACACCCTTCATGAGTGAAACCTTGAGCAACACTTGCTCACCTTCCATGAAATGTACATCTCTTACCTTCCTATCAGCATACTCCTTTTGCTGGCTTTGAGCCGCTAGGAGCTTCTCTTAGATGAACTTCATCCTTTTCATAGAATCCCTCAGAAGATCTGTACCCCAAGGCTTTACCTCAAATGAATCGAACCAACCAATGAGAGATCTATATCTCCTTCCATATAATGCTTCAAACTGAGCCATATCTATGCTTGAATGATAATTATTATTATAAGAAAATCCAGCCAACAATAGATATTGGTCCGAATGACCCCCAAAGTCCATCACACATGCATGGATCATGTCCTCCAACACCTAAATCATATGCTCAAACTACCCGTCAGTCTGAGGGTGAAAAGTTATGCTCAGGTCCAACCTAGTACCTAACTCCTCATGCAGTTTCTGCCATAAGTTGGAGGTAACTTGAGTTCCTCTATTACAAATTATAGAGATAGGCACCCCATGCAGCTTTGCAGCTTCCTTGAGGTAAATCTTGGCTAACTTAGCCACATTGTACATCATCTGAACATAAAACGAAGTGCACAAACTTTTTCAATCTATCCATAATAACCCATATCGAGTTATACTTTCCCAGAGTCTTGGGAAGGCCAACCACAAAATCTATGACTACTCTCTCACACTTTCATTCTGGAATGGGCATCCTATAAAGAGTACCACCAGGCTTCTGGTGCTCATATTTCATTGCTGACAGTTATGACACTTAGCCACAAAATTGACTCTCTCTCTTTTCATTCAACCCCACTAATAGTGTTGCTTTATATTGCGATACATCTTGATCATCTAGGATGTATAGAATACTTAGAACAGTGGGCTTTTTCTAGAATAGTAGGAATCAAGTCATCAACACGGGGTACCTACAAACTCACCCTTTAATTTGAAGAACACCCTTATCATCAATCACGACCTCCTTGGCCTCGCCCTGAAACACTTTATCATGGATCTTATTCAACTTAACATCATCAAATTTCTAACCCTTAATCTGATCAAGAAATGAGGACCTTGGCTTAATACATGCCAACAATCCACCCCTCTTAGACACTTCAGTCTCATGAAATTGTTAGCTAGAGTCTAAATGTCTCTAGCCAACGGATGCCTAGTAGCTTTCAAATAGGCTAACCTGCCCATACTCTTAGTCTTTCTACTCAACACATCATCTACTACATTATCCTTACCTGGATGGTACATTATCAAATTTAAGTCTTTATCAGTGAAAATATACTGTAAACTACGGTGATATATGAATATTTCACAATGCACCTCATACAAATAAAGTCTCCAAATCTTGAGAGCAAATACTACAACAACCAACTCTAAGTCATGAGTAAGATAATTCTTCGCATACACTTTCAATTGTCTCAAAGCATAGACGATCACATTCTTTTCCTGCATCAACATAATACCTAAACCAGATCGTGAGGCATTATAATATACATTGAAATCCTTACCTTTAACTGGCAAGGAAAGAATTGGTGTAGTAGTCAACAAAATCTTGAGCTTTTAGAAGATCTCCTCACATTCATCTAACCAAAGTAATGATACCTCTTTCTCAGTCAAGCGGGTCAGATGGGTAGAAATAGATGCAAACCCTTTCACATATATGTGGTAGTAGCTAGCTAACCCCACGAAGCTACGAATCTCAGTCATCAAAGTAGGTTAGCCCAATTCTTAACTACCTCAATTTTTTGTCGGTCTACCATCACCCCATCTTTCGAAACCACATGCCCCAAAAGGACACAGAAGACAACCAAAAGTCACACTTGAAGAATTTTGCATACAATTCTTTTTCCTTCAACAAACCTAACATAATCCTAAGATGCTTTTCATGCTCCTCCTCACTCATAGAATACACTAGGATATCATCAATGTACACAATAATGAATGAGTCTATATAGGTCTTAAATATCCTATTCATCAAATTCATAAAAGTAGCCGGTGCATTCGTCAACACAAAAGACATCACAAATAACTTGTAGTGTTTGTACTTGGTCCAAAAAGTAGTCTTAGGAATATCAGAAGGTTGAATTTTCAACAGATATTATTTGGACATTAGATCAATCTTAGAAAAGACTGATGCACCTGTAATTGGTTAAATAAGTCATCGATATGAGAAAGAGGATACTGGTTACGGATCATAACTTTATTCAAATACCGATAGTCTATGTCTATGCACATACATAGACTACCATTCTTTTTAATAAACAACACCGGAGCATCCCTTGCAGAGTCACTCGAATGAATGAATCCTTTACTCAACAACTCTTATAAATGAGCTTTAAGCTCTCTCAACTCAGCCGACACCACTCTATATGGGGGAATAGCAATAGGGCGCTTATTTGGCTCTAAGTTGATACAAAAGTCAATATCTCAATCTGGTGGCTTACCAGATAAATTCACAGGAAATACCTCTAAAAACTCATATACCATAGGATTGGCTTGATAGCTGGGACCTCTAAACTAGTATCCATAAAATAAGCTAAGAAAGCCAAACACCCCCTTCCTATCAGACTCTAAGCACAGAGGAAATCTACAAGCTTTATAGGAGAAGAACTATAGTTACCCTCCCACTCTAGTCTATCTAACCCAAGCATAGTCATGATTACTATCTTATCATGACAATCCAATATAGCATGGTGCAGAGAGAACAACCTCATCCCCAGGATGATGTTGAAATTGACCATGTCTAGTATTACAAAATTATAATGACCTGTTCCGTCATTATGGGTAAACCATTTGTACAAAGTTTTGGGTTAAAAAATTTCTGGGTTTGGGAGTTGGAAAATTTAGGCTAAGCTAGTTTTGGACAAATGTTGAGCGAGGTATGGTCTAGGGAAATCCAGGTGAGGATTGGGAGGAATATATTAGGTCAAGCTATTTCTGTTAGCCAAGACTTTAAGGAGTCTGGGGGACTTTTCAGAAGTGAATTCGAGTGAGTAAAACTCCCGGTATCAAATTTGATGTGAAGGCATGTAATTAGACACAACAGTAGTCAAAGGTTATGGTTCCAGCAAGTAGAGGTCTCTACGCTAGAGGTTGTCCACAGGGTGGGCGAGATAACTTTTAGGGAGTCCAGGGAGAAAGAGGAAATAGTGAAATGGGCAAAGAGGTGGCGCAGCCAGCAAGGAAAGTTTCTTAGATTGATGATTGGGCCCATTTTTATACATTCCCAGGTAAGTCTGAGGCTGAGGCGTCAGATGCTGCAATTATAGGTACAATTCTAGTCTGTGGGATGGCCTTTCTACTATTTAACCCAGGTTCTACTTTTTTGTATGTTTCTGTGAAATTTGCTTTGGGTCTGGATTTGGTTTGTGATGTCCTGGATTCCCCTATTCATGTTTCTACCCCGGTTGGAGAGTTTGAGATAGTAACCCATGTTTATCATACTTGTCCTGTGGTGTTTGTGGGTTGCAAACTTGGGTAGATTTGGTTATTTTGGACATGTTAGATTTTAATAATATTTTGGGTATGACCTAGCTGTCTCCATATTATGAGGTGTTGAATTGTAATACTAAGACCATGACTCTGGAGATTCCTGGTAAGGATAGGCTAGAGTGGGAAGGTGTGTATAGGCCTAAGTCGGCAAATATTATATCATTTGTTCAGGCTAGGAAGTTAGTGTGAAGAGGTTGTTTGGACTTCTTGGCTCATCTCTGGATGATAGTGTGGAGTCCCCTTCTATTGGGTCAGTTTCAATAGTTTTAGAGTTTCAAGAGGTGTTTTCGGTGGATTTGCCTGGCATGCCTCCAGATAGAGACATTGACTTTTGTATAGACTTGGAGCTGGTCACTTGCCCAATTTCTATTCCTCCTTATCGCATAGCTCTGGCAGAGTTGAGGGAACTTAAGACTCAGCTTCAGGAACTCTTAGATAAAGGCTTTATTTGTCCTAATGCTTCAGTTTGGGGTGCTCCAGTTTTATTTATGAAAAAGAAAGATGGTAGTATGAGGATGTGTATATACTACAGGAAACTGAACAAGGTCACCATTCAAAAATAGTATCCTTTACCTCGCATAGATGACCTCTTTGACCATTTACAAGATGCGTCTATATTTTCAAAGATTGACTTAAGGCCAGGGTACCATCAATTAAAGATTAGGCATGAGGACATCCCTAAGATGGCATTCCATACTCAGTATGGGAATTACGAGTTCCTGGTGATATCATTTGGGTTGACTCATATGCCGGCAATATTCATAAGTTTGATTAATGAGGTATTCAAATCGTATCTGGATTCTTTCATCATTGTGTTTATAGATGACATTTTGATCTACTCCAAGAGTAGGGAGGAGCATGTTGAGCATCTTCGCATTGTTTTGGATATTTTATGGCACCAGAAATTATATGCCAAGTTTTCCAAGTGTGAATTTTGGTTGACTTTAGTCACCTTCTTAGGACATGTGGTGCCAAAAAAAGGGGTGATGGTGGATCCCTAAAAGATTGAGACAGTTAAGAGTTGGATCCGGCCTAGCTCTGTGACTGAGGTTAGGAGTTTTATGGGGCTTGCAGGCTACTATCGCAGATTTGTAAGGATTTTGTGTGCATTGTTACTCACTTGACAATGTTAACTCAGAAGGAGGTACCATTTGTGTGGTCCGATAAGTGTGGGGAGAGCTTCCAAAAGCTCAAGACACTTTTTACCACAACTTTTATCCTATCCCTGCTGGTTGAAGGTAAGAATTTCATTGTGTATTGTGATGCTTCACATTCGTGTTTGGGTGTCGTGTTGATGCAGGACAATAATGTTATAAGTTACGCTTCAAGGAAGTTGACCCCATGAGAAGAATTACCTAACCCACATTTTGGAGTTGGAAGCGTGGTCTTTGCACTCAAGATTTTGAGGCACTACCTCTATGGTGTCAAGTGTGAAGTGTTCACGAACCATCATATCCTACAACATGTGTTTAAATAAAAAGACTTAAATCTGAGATAGAGGAGGTGGATGAAGTTGTTAAAGGATTATGATGTGACCATCCAGTATCATCCGGGCAAGGCTAATGTGGTGGCAGATGCATTGAGCCGAAAGACGATTAGCATGGGCAGTTTGGCTTGTTTGGGGGTGTCCAAACAACCATTGGATAAGGAGATTTGGGCTCTAGAATCTAAGTTCATGCAATTGAGCATCTCAGAACAGGGTGGGGTGTTGGTCAGTATTGAGGTCAAACCCACGTTTGTAGAAAAAATAAAAGCCAAGCAGTTCAAAGATGCACAGTTGAACAAGCTTTGGAGCAAGGTGGTGTCCGGAGAGTCTGGGGATGCCACATTAGATTTTGGCAGGATGATGAGTTTTTGAGGGAGGATTTGTGTCCCTCGAGTTGACGACTTGATTCAGAATATATTAGAAGAGGCTCATGGTTTGCGGTATTCCATTCATCTGGGCATAACCAAAATGTATCAGGACTTGAGGCGACTTCATTGGTGGCATGGGATGATTAGATACATAGATGAATATATGTCTAAGTGTCAGAATTGTCAGCAGGTCAAGTATGAGGACCAAAGGCTTGCAGGATTGCTTCATAGGATGCCCATCACCGATTGGAAGTGGGAAAGGATAGCCATGGATTTTTTGGTGGGTCTTCTTAAGACTTTGGAAAGGTATGAATCTATCTAGGTCATTGTGGATAGGCTGACCAAGTTAGTTCATTTTATTCTGGTCAGGGTGGATTATAACTCGCAATAATTGGACAAGATCTATATTAAGGAAGTTGTGAGGTTGTATGGAGTGCCACTCTCCATCATTTCAGATCGGGGTATGAAGTTTAGTTTCGAGTTCTGGGTAAGTTTCACGAAGATTTGGGCCCCCAACTCACCTTCAGTACGACATTTCATCCTCAGCTAAATGGTCAGTCAGAGAGGACGATTCAGGTATTGGAACATGCTGAGAGCATGTGTGATTGACTTTAGGGGTCATTGGGACCAGTTTCTATAGTTGTGTGAGTTCTCATAAAATAACAGCTACCATGCCAGTATTGACATGGCACCATTCGAGGCACTTTATGGAAGAGGATATAGATCACCCCTAGGGTGGTAAGAGGCAGGCGATGTGAAACCTTTTGGCGTAGACTTGGTGAGGAAAGCTTAGGAAAAATTAAGGGGAATTCAGACCAAGTTGCTAGCAGCCTAAAGCAGGCAGAAGGAGTATGAAGATCGCAAGGTAAGGGACATGGATTTTTAGGTTGGTAAATAGTTTTTGTTAAAAGTGTCACTAATGAAGGGGGTGATGTGATTCAGCAAGAAGGGCAAGCTCATCCTTTGGTATATTGGTCCATTCGAGGTTCTTGAGATTGTAGGGCCAGTGGCTTACAGATTAGCACTGCCGCCTAGTTTATCCAGAGTCCATCCAGAATTCCATGTATCCATGCTGAAGTGATACAAATGGGATGAAGAATATATTATCAAATGGGATTCTATTTTTCTAGACAAAGATCTTCAATATGAAGAGGAGTAGGCTGTGATATTTGATTGAGATGTCCAAAAATTAAGGACAAAGGAGAGCAGGTCGGTGAAGGTTAAATAGAAGCATCATCCAGTTGCGGAAGCCACTTGGGAAACCAAGAAGGACATGCGAGACAAGTACCCTCACTTATTTGAGGATTTAGGTACTACTCTTTCCCTCTTTTCATCATCCTTTTTCGGGTTGATCATTCAAGGATGAACTATGGGTAAATTGGTATTTGTTGTAACAATATGTTTTGTTGTAATGAGTAAACCATTCGTGTGAAATTTTGGGTTAGAGAACTTCCAGGTTTGGGAGTTGCAAAATTTGGTGTAGGCTAGTCTCAGATGAATTTTTAGCAAGGTATGATCTAGGATAATCCAGGTGAGAATTGGGTGGAATATCTTAGGTCAAACTACTTTTTATATTAGCCAAGACCTTAAGGAGTCCGGGGGACTTTTCGAAAATAAATTTGGGTGAGTAGAACTCTCGGTATCAAAGTTGATGTGATGGAGTTATTTTGGAACATCAGGATTTGACGTGTATTGTAAAATAGGCACTTTTAGGGTATTTTATGAGTTTCTATCATCAGCACCGCCGTAGCAGTCGGTTTTGCTATGGCGCCGCTGCTATAGCGGTGTATGGACCACTATAGCGGACTTAGTCAGGATTAATGCAGAAACTTCTCCAAAAATGTTTAGAATTTCTGAAGAACATTTTGGGGAAGGGCATAGACGAAGGGAGGCAATTTTCAATGAATTTCCACCAAATTCCATCGAAAAGGTAATGTTTTCATTCCCCATATCCGTATTTCGATTCCCATACCTTGGAAACTATAATCTCGGGCTTGGAGGAACGTTTAGAATAACCTAGGATGGTAGAATTCAGTGGAAAAGGGGGGAATTCTAGGTGTAGAATCCTTGGGTTATGCTTATTATCGCCTTTGCATGATTAAAACACTGTTATTCACTTACTTTAACCGTAAAAATGGTAGTTTAGGGAGAATTAGCAGTGGGAAAGCCCGAGAATGGGTGGAATGATTATGGTTTGGCCTGGGGATTAGGATTTTGCATAATCCGGGTAATTTTAGGTCATTGGACTAATTTTAGTATATTGTGTACTTGTTTTTAGAGCAAGAGAAAGCGAAAGCTTCTGGAAATGGGAAGGCTCCGGTCTAGTAAAGTTTTAGGCTATTCGAGGTAGGTGATGGTATTGTTTTCCAAATGCAATATGTATGCATGTAACCTTAACTTAGTAATGTATGTGTCCTGCATGTTTGGGGAATGAGTTTATGAATGTCTAAGTGTTGGGTTGTCAATTTTGTGAAATAAACTTGGTTTGTTGCTTGTTGGTGTTACTAGTGTGTTGTTGTTCATTTAATTATTGACTGTTGGATTTTTGTGTGACATTCGGTTGGCTTAGGTACTACGCCTGGTATATGTTATATACATTGGTTGGCTCGGGTACCACGCCTGGTATGGGTTTATTTATGCATTGTTGATTGTGTTTTATTGATGGTTCCATGAGTGGACTGGGTTGATTGTGAAACTGTGATTTTGTATGTTGGTCTTGAAAGGCCGGGGTGTTACACTTATTGGTGGGTTGGTCCTTGGGTGGGCTGGACATTGAATGTTAACACTTAGCTATTGGTATAGGGATCCTTAGTGGGTTCGGGTGATCTAAAAATGGTAAAGGGTTGTCGTATTGTCATTGTTTAAATGGTGGTTGAATCTGTTTCTATGATAGATAAGTTAGAAGGTAGACTGGGAGTCTGGAATTGTATTATTGGCTGTTATTACATGTGTGTACTTCTTTACTTGGTTATAGTCTATTGTTTGCAAAATGTTTGTTAGAGTTGGCCGATGATCCTACCAGTACACTATGGTTGTGTACTGATTCTGCACTTGCTTCCCTTTTGTGAGTACAAGACATATTCCAGTGGCTCCGACGTGACCTCAGATTTAGTCTCAGCAATTTCAGATTCCAAGGGTGAGCTGCTTTCTTCAGGCTACCATGGTTTCTCTCAATTTAGCATTAGTCCACTTGTTTTGGACTTAACTCTCTATTTTTGGGGTTGCATCCTGTTTCTAAACAATTGATAGATGTTTTGGTATGATGACTTTCAGTTCTAGGGGTATTTCTGCAGGATATTGTTATCCTTTTGGTTTAGACTCGAATGATAGTTTATTTTAATGCAAACTGGTTTTGAGCTGCTAGATTTACTAAGTGTTGGGGTGATAATGGGTTCACTCATCCGGGGGTTTCAGATGGGTGCCACTCCTGTTAGTTTGGGTCGTGACATAAATCAACCAAAGTTTTTTGCCCCACAAACATAATAGGACACGCAGAAAAAACTCTATCAATAATAATAGACTCGCCACTGGGGTAGACACATGAATATGAAAATAAAGTAGCTCACAAATCATGTCCAATCTCTCAGAAAAACGAGAAGACACATATGAGATAGTAGAACTAGGATAAAACAAAACTGGAGACATGCGGTCACAAATAAGAATAGTACCAATAATTACCATGTCCAATGCCTTAGCCTCAGACCTGCCTGGAAAAGCATAGAAGTGGTTCTTACCACATGCCTGTGCACTGCCCCTGTTGGAATGATTAGCTCCCGTGATATTACCACCTCCTTAGTTGGGTTGGGTGCCACCCCTGGCAGCTTTGTGACCACCCCGCCCGCCCTGCAAATAATCTCTGCCATTTCCATTACCCCCTCTACCTGCCAAAGCTCTAGGAATCTGCTGCTAACCTGTCTGTGGATAACGAGTATAATTCTTTTTAAAATGACATTTCGCTTTCTACCTGGGCAAACAAAGTTTCTAATAAAGTAATTATAATATTCAAGTTAACAATTAGAAAAACTGAATATATACAGTAATAACCTAGGTTTATGGTACATTACAAGTAAAATATCTCCGAATACTACTTTATTCACATCCTCTAGTGTAGGGTCTGGCTTTCGTGCTTTAGTGAATGACCCTGTGAATATTGATAAAGTCTTAACCGATGTAACTGGATTTAGGTGGTGTTATAGATCGTTCACGATCAACACTCCCAACCATTCGAGCATGCGACTAACCTCATCACACTCATAGTATGCACGGTCCAAGGTAGGTTGCTGCACTAGAGAAGATGAAGTGAGATAACCACAAAACTCTGACGTAGGTTGGCTGGCTCCTTACGGACCCCAATAGTGACCTATAACACAGACTGAATGGGGAAATATCATTGCGAACCCTAACCCTTAGAATACTAACCACTGAAACTGCCCCACATCAGGGCTTTTTCGAAGCACTCTTTGTGTAACCCTCTTTCTTTACACCTTCAACCTTCTTTGCAAACTCAATTACCTCCTGAAAAGAATTACCGAATGATGCTACCTATAAATCCAAAATCTGAAGCCCTATGTTCAAACCCTTTACAAAACGACAAATTCATTCTTCCTATGTACTGATAAACTATAAGGAATAACAATCCAATGCATGAAAATGAGCCTCGTAGGCTACCACTTAAGAATTTCACTGCTCAATATTAGCAAACTCATCCCTTCTTCTGTCCCTCATAGTATGCGGAAGGTATTTTTCTAGAAACACTTAGTAAGAAGACTCCAAGTCATAGGGAGTGTCCCAGTAGACCTGCACTCTACAAATGCCCTCCACCATATTTTGGCATTCCCTTGATACTGAAAAGCAACAAATTCAACATCATACCTTTCAATAATACCAATCATATGCATTCGCTCATGACAATCAACGATGAAGTCACAAGCATCCTCAAATTCCAACCCATGAAATACTAGAGATTTCATCTTCGCAAACTTGCAGAAAAGGTCATGCTGTCAATGGTCATCACCGGACCTGTCACTGGACACGGGAAGATGCCTATTTCTGAAGCCTTGTACATATGAGGAGCCACTTCTATAGCATGTTGGGTCACCGAATGCTATACGGTGGGCACTTCAGGAGAAGTCCCTTTCCCTACCAGTCCACTCAAAAACTCAGAACCTGCTGGATCATATCGGACGACATTGGAACCGACATTGCACCTCCCTGAAGGGGTACCGCTCATGTACCCTGAACTGGTACTGCTTCATCCTCTACAACCTCGATAAGATCCTCATGTCGGGGAAGAGATGCTAACCTATCTCAAGCTAGAGTTGCAGCTTGATTTCCACCCATGGCGGTGTGCCCCTCCTTCCCCTAGCTTTTCCTCTTACCCTGCCTCTACCACAAATCACAGCTTCAGCAACTGGTTCCGACACCTCTGCTCTAGCTTCTAAAGTGCGTCTTCTTACCATCTACAAGAATAAGAGTGAAAGAGTTAGATACCAATTTAGATCGACAGATACCAATTGGAATTAAGTAATAGCATGAAGGAAGAAGGAAGTTGAGTTTTCCTAATATCCTGTAACCTTCTGAAAAAATGTACAGACTTCTCCATACCATTCCGCAAGACTCTACTAGACATGTTCTTGAATGACAAGATCAACGAACCTAGGGCTCTGATACAACTTTGTTATGACCCAATTTGGCCATGAGTGGCACCCACACTTACCCTCCAGTGGGAGAACCAACTACCTGAAACTTAACCCTTGTACTTAGCAATTTTTAGAAGAATTAATGTAGAAACCAATTTAAAATATAAAACCATAGTCAAAAACTGATGAAATAAAGTGCGGAATAATTTTACTATCTATTACATCCCTAAGAACTGAAAGTTATTGTACAAGAATTCTAACAATGACCAATATCTATGATATCCAAAGTGACCAAAAATAAATAATAAAGAGTCCCATTGTTCGGAAGAAAGACAATAATCAAGGGAGGATCCATGGAAACCTGAGATATAGTGCTCATACTTGGATGTCAGCCGCCTAGTCTAGATTAGGTTGCATCTGAGCCTTTGGAACACGATTTGCACTCAACAAAAGAAGATAACAGGGTAGTACCAGTATAAAATACTATATATTGGTAGGTATCATAGGCCGACTCAGTTTAGAACAAGTATATAACAAATTAAATAACAAGTAAAAGGCACTTCATCACTTAGCATGTAATTCAGTCAACAGATAGTCATCTAAAGTCAAGTCATCAACATTAGTAACAACTTCACATAAATCACCAAATATTGCCATAACAAGGTAAGAGTAAACACATTCAATTAAACATATTACATGGAATCTATGTCCATCTAACTTTCATCAATGATATCAATACCTCTAGTCTCAACACGACTCACAATACCATCTCACCTTATTTGACAATGAAACAAAACAATATAAAAGAAAGTGTGTATACACATGCTAAATGGTCTTATTTCTGTCCGACTAGTCATGACCTGCAGAGGATGCACCAGGGTCCACGTACCTGTCAAAACTATTTCCCATCAGTGCAATATCAATCTGTACTGGCTCGTGATACTCGATCCATGATAAGTAATAATATCAATTTGCACCGGCTCGTGGTACCCGCTCTAACTATCAAATGAACCTATGGATCCCAGTCCTATCTCTCAGGATATAACACAGTGCACTTAGAATCATTTCACATTCAATATTTAGTTCATGTATACACAACTTATTCATTCAAACACAACATGAAAATAATTGTTATTTCAAACATGACCGAAGATCAATCACAAGTTAAATAATTCAATCACATCATGTACTAAGATAATTCTCAACTCTAGTTTAAATCGTAACCTACCTCGAGTGAAGAATTACTACCCGCAAGTTACTTCGCAAATTCCTTGCCCTTCCTTAATGCCTCAAACCATTCAAAGTCTATACATAACAAGTGCAAGAGTAATTAATCTTTTACTCCTCATTTCAGGTCTTGGAAATTTAACCCCCTAATTCTACCCTTATTCGAGGTCTGTAGTTTCTCCAAGGTTCAATTAATCATTAACTAGTCCATCAATAATCATATAATCAATACCCAAAAGGTTTCTAAATCAAGTTAACCCCCCCTCCCTTTTAACATTTTTATGCTTAAAGGTCTCATCTTTATGGAACTCAAGGTTCCCCATTAGTCTTAATCATGTTTAGAACTATCAATTTCGTGCTAGAAATCATAAAAGAATATCCTAGGATCAATTATAGGTGAAATTACACCTACTCATAGGGGTTTCCCCACTTTTCATACTTTCAAGGCTCTAAACCCATAATTCCACTATTAATCTTCAATCTAATGATCTTACAAGGATTGATGATTGATAAACAAAGAGGTTTACGGTGTGACTTACCTCGAATGAAGGAAAATTCCCTAATTCTTAGGAAAATCATCTCTCGGTGCTCTAGAATGCAACTTAGAGTTTGTGGGAAATAAATCTGAAAACTGACTTAAGTTAAGGAAAACTGCCCCATCTCTCACCAAGATAGTCCGCGTCTCATTACGACGAGTGTCAAAAATAGAATGCTAAAACTCTCCCCAAAACTCCAAATTTCACAACACACTTCAAATTTTAGACATCACAGATTTATCCCGACGCAGTAACCACCATAACATAGTTTTATGAACCCGATTACCATCTCAAAACTTCCTACAGGACCTTACACCCCTCGAAGATCCATAAATGGATTCCACACTATCATATAATACATCACGAGACTCCAACCGTCTCTAAATCACCCAACACCAGATTTTCATAAAAGCTCACCCTAACCTGAGATTTTATCAACTCTCATCTAGGGACTTTCTAGCTGGGTTCTTACACTCTAAATTTAATATAGCAACGGTATAGGTCATTACAAAGAATCATTGAGAAATGTATAAAAGTAGTAAAAAAAACTTACCCAATAAAGAAATCTAAAAAATCTCCTTTGAAATCTCCCAAAATCGAGTCCCCAACCTCCAAAAAAGAGTTATGGAAGAAATAGGATAGGCGCAGGGGCTCCATACTTGCGGGGGTTTGACCATAGGCGCTGTCTTGCTGAAATGAGAAAATGCCGCAACAACAAGCACTACGAGCCATGCGGTCCCTCACAGAAGCAGACCCATCCCACTGAAGCAGGCTCGCAGGCACAATTTAACACCACTCCTATAATGCTGCTGATATGGATGAGGTATCATAGCTGCAACCAGGCGCTACCTAACCCAGCGTAACAGATGTGGTCCCTTGACTACTGGTGTATCTCTGTTGAACCAGTACCTTGGCCACAAGTGTGACATTGCCGGTGTAGACCAAGGGCCGCTGGTGCGATGGACCAAACACCATCAATATCAACAACTCCTCCAAACTTGGAATCGACCCTCGAAACACACCTAAAACTCCACGAACACAAACCAAATATGCTACTAGACTAAAATTGACATTCCTGACTCAATAGAACCATCAAATTTAATAACGGTAGTCGTTATCAATAAATGCTAACCAAAGTCAACTCTAGGCCAATACTTTCAACTTTCTTACCAACGACTCAAAACGCATCTTAATACTTCAGAATTTGAGCCAAAAGTGCTACTAGCCCAAAAATAAAATTTTGGAGCTAATAGAATTGATAAAATTCTCATACGACATTTAAATCTCCAAATGTTGATCAAAGTCAACCATATCAACTTTAAAACCTTCTAAAATGAAAAACTCACATTAAACCTAAACGAACACCTCGAGAACCATATCACTCACTCTCGCAGACTATTAATACCATAATATAACTATAGAGAGGAGTAAAATGATCAAAACGCATAAAGATCCAATAATTACTATGAAGGTTATTACTTTAATAGTGATCAACAGTTCAACACTCAACACTAAAGCACACTCCATAAGCAACACATAAATCTTTTTAGATAAAATGCTTATCCTAGCACCTTTTGTTACTATCAAATGTCTGAGAATGAAAGACAAACCATCATCGGGAAGCTGACTAAAGTAATCCTTTTTTACATCAAGAACTTTATTACATTACAAGTCACATAACTTTTAAGGATAATCTAATTCATTACTCCATAAATAAAATGCAAGAAAGCTTTACTATTGATTCTATCTTATTCACCTTAAAAAAGGCTATGATAACTAATTTCAATTAATTAGATTCAAAGATTTTTTTTCATGTAGATTCAAAGATTTTTTATAATCTTGCCAATTGTTTATAAGACACGATCAAAATAAACTTTTGCACATACCTTTGATAAAACTCTCTCTTTTTCTTTGTAAAAAGGTACTACCAAATACTTTTTGATTAATCGGCTTACTCTTGAACAAAATAAAAGTTTGGTACTTTGATGCATTGAAGAATCGCGACCCTGGCACCGAATCGAAGAATCAAAATTTTGAAAAGAAACTGAAATCAAACCAAAATACCAAAGAATCAAATTAGTTTAATTTGATTTGGTTTTTTGGTATTTATTCTTATCCATAGTTAAAGCGCCCTTTCTTCTTCCAATTTTTTTATTTTTGTATTCATTTTTTGTGTTCCCTTCTTCCCCTAATTCTTTTCATTCTATCAACGAATTCTTTATAATAATACGTAAATCTAGATTAACTTATTATTTTTAGATAGTACCTACACCAGTAGAGATTTTTTGACAATGAAATATATCGAAATTCTTGGTAATAAAAAAAGTGGGATGATGTATATTCATGATTGAATTTCATACTTGAATAACCTCGTAATCATAAGAAAATGGGCTTTTTAATTAACGGACTAGCAAAAGAAAATTTGAGATAGGATTCTATAGGATCTCCCCTCCTTTAAAATCGGACGCGGAAGTTTTCTTTTATCTGGCTCAAGTAGGTATACCAAATAAGGAGAGAAGTTCTCGTTTTTAACCTTTAGAAAATCCCAAATCCTTACTCAAGTTCTAGTGAAGACAAAATAAGATTTCAGTGATTTCGTCTTCTATTAATTCTTTATGCGAATTCAATTTTAACAAATATAATAGAAAATTCTTGAGTAGTCTACTTCCTTTTTGAATGATAAATCTCTTAGTTCTTAACAATTAAAGGAATATCTTGGAACCCATAAGAGATTTACTTTTCTATATTGTTCTATTCGATCTTTTTAAGTCTCGACTTTACCTCGATGGTTAGGCTACTATGCTCTTAAAGTTTATACTCGATAGATAGACTCCTGAAACTATGACAAATTTGCTTACTTGAACATAATTTCTTTTCAGGAAAAGAAATGAAATTGTTCATTCCATAAAAGGGAAAAGGTATAATTATCCTCCTAAACTATAGGTGAAATCTCAGCGACACACCTTAACTATACGGGGGTCTTATTATCCCCCTAAACTTTTTTCCCTATATTTTCTTGCACCTAATATGCTGAAATGAAGCCACAACCCAATCCAATTAACTGCGGTGATATAAACGTGCCTCCACGTGTATATATGATTTTTTTGTTGTAAACAATTGTGTTACCACACAATGTTGTCATCTTGTATTGTGGATGTCCACACTATTATTCCATTAATGAATAGTAACCTCCACACCATAACTTCTCCTTGATGAGTAGTAACCTCCCCCTCCTCATTGATCATCCATAACTCCATTGTCTTCCCCACCTCCTCAAAGATTAATTCCATGTTTATTGCACCTTATTATGTTCCTCAAATGTAATACTATAAATAGAGGTTCTAAGCATGATGTTTGATACACTTGAAAGAAAGAAAGTTATTGTACCTCTTCTCTTATAATATTGTTCTTGTATTTTTATTTATATTGCTCTTCTTGTTCTAAGTTTTACAATACGTTATCAGCATGAGCCTATTCTTTTTCAAGTTTCCAATTCGTCAGGTATAATCTTTGATCTTGATATAAAAGTTGTGAAAACTGAAAAATGTGGCGGCAGTAAGTTAATTTTATTTTGATCTTTCCATGTGAATTTCTTTTTCCTTTCTAGAAGTACATTCTGTTGTTACACAAATTTTAGTAAATAATTTGGAACTAGTTTCTTTAAAAAGGTTACTGTTTGTAAGAAAAAAAGGAAAACCACACAATTCCTGAATATGTTGAGTCATCGATCTCAACCAAATACACTCCCGACTTGCTTCATGGATGGCTATTATTTCTGCGTGATTTGAAGAAGTGACAGCTAATGTTTGCTTCATTGAACGCCAAGATATAGCTGTGCCTCTATATGTAAACAAATAGCCCATCTGAGATCGAGCTTTGTGTGGATCAAACAGATATCCAGCATCTGCATAACTAATCATTTCTGACTTGGATTCATTTGTATAAAATAATCCCATGTCAATGGTTCCCCGAAGATATCTGAATATATGCTTCACACACCATTCCAGTGTCTTCTTGTTGGGGAGGAGCTGAATCTTGCCAATAAACTTACTGCAAAATAGATATCTGGTAGGGTATTATTGGCAAGATACATTAGTGCCCCAATGGCACTAAGATATGGACTTTCATCACCAAGAAACTCTTCATCATTTTCTTGAGGTCGAAATGGATCTTTATTTATCACTGAAAAATGTGGCGGCAGTAAGTTAATTTTATTTTGATCTTTCCATGTGAATTTCTTTTTCCTTTCTAGAAGTACATTCTGTTGTTACACAAATTTTAGTAAATAATTTGGAACTAGTTTCTTTAAAAAGGTTACTGTTTGTAAGAAAAAAAAAGAACATACTGTTTTTTTGTGAAAATAATAATAATTATTATTTTATGAAAATAAATTTATTGTTTTGGAATTATATCATTATTTTTATCTAATTTTATTGTTTTCTATTATAGTTTTCACCATGTCAAATTTATCAAAGCTTGAGTTTGTGGCACTTGATATCTCCGAAAACAATTACATGTCATGGGTGCTCGATGCTGAAATTCACCTTGACGCAAAAGGTCTTGGTGCCACCATACTGAGGGTAATGCAGCGTCGAGGTAGGACAAAGCCAAGACTATGATTTTCCTTCGTCATCATCTGGATGAAGGATTGAAGGTTGAATACCTGACAATGAAAGATCCACTTGAATTGTGGACTGATTTAAAGGGAAGGTATGACCACCTAAAGGCTACGATATTGCCAAGAGCTCGTTATGAGTGGTTGCACTTACGGTTTCAAGATTTTAAGACCCTAACTGAATACAATTCTGTTGTATTCAGGATAATTTCCCAATTGAAATTATGTGGGAAAACTGTAAAAGATAAGGATATGTTGAAAAAGACACTTACTACTTTTCATGCCTCAAATGTGATATTACAGCAATAATACCGTGAAAATTGGTTTCAAAAATATTCTGAATCGATCTCATGCCTTCTTGTGGCTGAGCAACATAATTCCCTTTTGATGAGAAATCATGAAGCCCATCCCACTGGAACTGCTCCATTACCGGAAGCAAATGTGATAGAAGCACATGGCTAGTCTGAAAGAAGACAAAATAAAAATTGGGGTCATAATAATGTGCGTGGGCGTGGTAATGGCAAGGGGCGATATAATAATCATCGTCGTGGTGGCAACCATAAAAGGGAGGACCATATGGGTTCTCAAAGTAATCCTTCAAGAGGCAACTGTCATCGTTGTGGCATGAAAGGTCACTGGAAAAGTGAATATCGGGCGCCTGAGCATTTTGCTAGGCTTTATCAAAATTCTTTCAAAAGAAAGGGAAATAAAGGTGGTTCCTCTTCTAATGCCCGCATGGAGTCACACTTGACTTTCAAAAATGATATTGAGGCAGGGCCTTCACAAAAATATGGTAATAATGTCGAGGTAAATTTGGTCCTGAAAAATGATGATTTTGATGGCTTTGATGATTTTGATGGCTTTGATGATTTTACTCATGTGAAAGTTGAAGACTTCTTTGGAGATCAAATTTAAAGTTTGATTATTTTATTGGGGAAATAATTATGTTGTTGCTTTCTTTATGTGTTTTAGTTTTTTTTAAAAGTTTTTCCTTATGTTGCTTTATTTTTCAGAAAAAAAAGTACTTAAATTTCCAAGCAATGTTATTTCGCATTTCTTATGATGTATTTTTATTTTTATGAAGATAAATAAAATTTCTCCAATCTTCAATTGGATCCAAGATGAGTAATGAAGATATGTGTCTTTTGGATATTAGTGTTACTACCCACATTATATTAAGAGAAAATAAATATTTCTCTGATTTGATTATGAAAAAGGCCTATGTTAATACAATATCTGGTAATACAAAGTTAATACAAAGTTAATTGAGGGCTCTGGAAGAGCGACCTTATTACTACCTGGAGGAACAATATTGACTATTAACAATGCACTATATTGTAGTAAGTCTCAAAGAAACTTGTTAAGTTTCAAGGTTGTTGGCCAAAATGGCTATCATGTTGAGACTTCCAATGAAGGAAAGGTTGAATACCTTTATATTACTACAATAAAAATGGGGAAAAGGTTTGTGCATGAAAAATTACCCGTACTTTATTCGGGGTTGTACCATACAAGTATTGGTATGGTTGAGTCACATGCCATAGTAAACAAAAGGTTTACTGATCATAATAATTTTATCATTTGGCATGACCGATTGGGCCATCCCGGTTTTAATATGATGCGCTGAATTATTGAGAATTCACATGGGAACACTTTGAAGAATCAAAAAATTCTTCAATGAAAGGAATTCTCTTGTGCTGCTTGTTCTCAAGGAAAGTTGGTTATTAAACCATCAGCAGTAAGTTTGGGATTGAATTCCCTACTTTTCTGGAACGTATACAGGGTGATATTTGTGGGCCAATTCACCCTCCATGTGGACCATTTAAGTATTATATGGTCTTGATAGATGCATCTACAAGATGGTCACATCTGTGCTTGTTATCAACTCGTAATATTGCTTTTCCAAGATTGTTGGCTCAAATAATAAGGTTAAAAGCACAACTTTCAGATTATGCAATAAAGATAATTCGTCTTGATAATGCTGGTGATTTTACATCTCAAGCTTTTAATGATCATTGCATATCCACTGGAATAGAAATTGAGCATCCGGTTGCTCATGCTCATACTCAAAATGGTCTAGCAGAATCATTGATTAAATACCTACAATTCATAGCTAGACCATTGCTAATGAGGACAAAGTTGCCTGTTTCGATATGGGGATATGCTATTTTGCATGCAGCAGCACTTGTGCGCATAAGGCCAACCAGTTATCATGAATTCTCCCCATTGCAATTGGCTTCTATTCAAGAGCCAAATATTTCCCATATTAAAATTTTTGGTTGTGCGGTATATGTTCCAATTGATCCACCACAACGCACAAAGATGGGTCCCCAAAGAAGGTTGGGAGTATATATTGGGTATGAATCTCCTTCCATTATAAAATATTTGGAACCTATGACTGGAGATTTATTTATGGTAAGATTTGCTGATTGTCATTTTGATGAATCAGTATACCCAACATTAGGGGGAGAACATAAGAAGTTGGAGAAAGAGATATATTGGAATTCATTATCCCTATCTCATTTAGATCCTCGAACAAATCAAAATCAATGTGAGCAAGAGGTTCAAAAGATGATTTATTTGCAAAATATTGCAAATCAACTGCCAGATGCATTTACTAACCTTCCAAGGGTTACTAAATCTTATATTCTAGCTGCAAATGCTCCAGTTCGAGTTGATGTCCCGGCAGGGCAAATTGTCAATGCAAATGAATCTAGGCCACGTCTGAAACGTGGTAGGCCAATTGGTTCTAAGAATAAAAATCCTCGAAAAAGAAAATAAATATATGATCAAAATGATCATGATATGGTGGTAATTTCTCAAAAAGAGCCTCGAGACATAACAAATGATAAGACCACCAAGGTTCAAATACCTGAAAATAATGAGAATGAAGAAATCTCAATAAGTTATGTCTCGACGAGAAAAAGGTGGAACCAAAATAATATTGTGATTGATAATAATTTTGCTTATAATGTTACTCTTGAAATAATGCAACAAAATGAGTATTTTGAACCAAAATCTGTCGATGAATGTAGACAGAGAAATGATTGGCCAAAGGATGCAATTCAAGTAGAATTGACTTCACTTGAAAAATGTGAAGTATTTAGACCAATAGTCCGAACACCTGAAGGTGTCAAGCCAGTGGGATACAAATGTATTTTTGTGTGAAAACAAAATGAAAAAGGTGAAGTCGTAATATATATGGCATGACTTATGGCACAAAGTTTTTCGCATAGGCCTGGCATTGATTATGTGGAGACATATTCTCCTGTGGTAGATGCAATTACCTTCAGATATATAATAAATTTGGAAGTGCATAAAAAGCTTGAAATGCGCCTAATGAATGTTGTCGCAGCCTATTTGTATGGCTCATTGGACAAAAATTTTATGAAAATCTCTGAAGCCTTCAAAGTGCCTGAAGCATATAAAAATTCGCAAGAAACTTGTTCAATAAAGCTTCAGAAATTCTTATACAGATTGAAACAATCAGGGCAGATGTGGTACAATGTCTTAGCGAATATTTGCTAAAGGAAGGGTACAAAAATGACCCTATTTGCCCTTGTATTTTTGTAAGAAGGTCTGGATCTGAATTTGCTATAATAGATGTGTATGTTGATGACTTGAACATCATTGGTACTACTAAAGAGCTTTCAAAAGCTGTTGAGTGTTTAAAGAAAGAATTTGAGATGAAAGATCTAGGTAAGATAAAATTTTGTCTTGGCCTACAGATTGAGCATTTGACAAATAAAATATTTGTCCATCAATCAACATACACCAAAAAGGTTTTGAAGTGATTTTACATGAATAAATTACATCCACTGAGTACCCCGATGGTTGTGAGATCGCTTGACATAAATAAAGATCCATTTCGACCTCAAGAAAATGATGAAGAGTTTCTTGGTGATGAAACTCCATATCTTAGTGCCATTGGGGCACTAATGTATCTTGCCAATAATACCCGACCAGATATCTATTTTGCAGTAAGTTTATTGGCAAGATTCAGCTCCTCCCCAACAAGAAGACACTGGAATGGTGTGAAGCATACATTCATATATCTTCGGGGAACCATTGACATGGGATTATTTTATACAAATGAATCCAAGTCAGAAATGATTGGTTATGCAGATGCTGGATATCCGTCTGATCCACACAAAGCTCGATATCAGATGGGCTATTTGTTTACATATGGAGGCACATCTATATCTTGGTGTTCAATGAAGCAAACAATAGCTGCCACTTCTTTAAATCACGCAGAAATAATAGCCATCCATGAAGCAAGTCGGTAGCGTATTTGGTTGAGATCGATGACTCAACATATTCAGGAATTGTGTGGTTTTCCTTTGAAAAAGGATATTCCAACTACATTGTATGAAGATAATGCTGCATGTATAGCTCAGTTGAAGAGAGGATACATTAAAGTAGGGGTGTGCATCGGTCGATTCGGTTCGGTTTTGTATATTATCGGTTTGGTTTATCGGTTATCGGTTTGTAAACATGCAAAACCGATAACCAAACCAATAAAATATTCGTTATCGGTTTTTGGTTAATCGGTTTTTGGTCCTTAACGGTTCGGTTATCGGTTTAACCGATAAGAAAATGCTCCTATAATATTTTTGATTTCTCTTATTTTCTTCTTCATATATAGACTACTTTCATGCATAAACATCTATACAAATTACAATCATAAGCAAATTCAAATACGTTATTACTAAAATAAACTTATTTTCTTTCTTATTAAGTTTTGTACAGTAGCAACGGTAGCAATTTCTCAAAAAGAAAAGCAACACTGATAGGTAAAATGCTATCAAACCAATGACTTTAGAAAGAAAACAACAACACTAAGACAACAACTATAAAATGCAAAAAATAATAGGGTATATATTTAAAATCTAAAGCCACTATTATACAATTATGAATAAAAATATAATCTAAATATAATCTTATTGGGTTATCGGTTTAACCATTAACTAAAACCTTAAAACCGATACCGAACCGATAGCCCAATAATTTTTTTTACAAAACCGTTTAAAAACCGTTAACCCAATAACCCAATACCAATAAACCAATAATATTTTTATCGGTTCGGTTTATCGGTTAAATCGATTTTTGCACACCCCTACATTAAAGGAGACAGAACAAAACACATTTTGCCAAAATTCATTTTCACTCATGATCTTGAGAAGAAAGGTGAAATAGATGTTCAACAAATTCGTTCGATTGATAATTTGGCGGATCTGTTCACTAAGGCATTACCAACATCAATATTTTAGAAGCTGGTAATCAAGATTGGGATGCTTCATCTCCAAGATATTAAATGATATTTGCATCAGGGGGAGAAAATACGTGTTGCACTCTTTTTTCCTTGGCTTAGGTTTTATCCCAATGGGTTTTACTGACAAAGTTTTTAACGAGACAACAAACAATGCATATTACAAGATATGTGCACTCTTTTTCCTTCACTAGGATTTTTTTCCACTAGGTTTTTTCCTAGTAAGGTTTTAACGAGGCACAATATCTATCAATAGACATCCAAGGGGGAGTGTTGTAAACAATTGTGTTACCACACAATATTGTCATCTTGTATTGTAGATGTCCACACTATTATTTCATTGATGAATAGTAACCTCCACACCATAACTTCTCCTTGATGAGTAGTAACCTCCCCCTCCTTATTGATCATCCATAACTCCATTGTCTTCCCCACCTCCTCAAAGATTAATGCCATGTTTATTGCACCTTATTATATTCCTCAAATGTAATACTATAAATAGAGGTTCTAAGCATGATGTTTGTTACACTTGAAAGAAAGAAAGTTATTGTTCCTCTTCTCTTATAATATTGTTTTGTATTCTTATTTATATTGCTCTTCTTGTTCTAAGTTTTATAATATTTTTATTTTTTTTCAAAACAATTTTCTTTGCCTTGTATTTAAAATAAGTCAATACACGTAATTTTTTTTATTTTTCTTGTATTTAAAATTTTCTCAAATACATATAATTTTTTTTTACCTTCTTTCATTTTTCTGTTCTTTTTATTTTATTTACATTTCCTTTGGATTTAATTTCAAATTCAATTCCAAATGCCTTGTATCTAAAATAAGTTAATTTTGAACGATTACCAAAAAAGTGAAGGAAATCAAATAAAAAAATTAAGACGTTAAAAATAAAAATACTTTTTTAAAATTAAACAAAAGTGGAACGATAAGAAATTAATGAAAGAGAAAAATATAAAAGTTAAAAGTGAGCAGGGAAGTGAATATTTCACAAAGAAAGAAAAAAAAATTTATATAAGTTTTAATGGTAATAATTATGTGTACTAACTAATTGTAAGATGTCAAATTAAAGAAGGATATGTGTCCAATATTGATCAGATTTGTTTTCATATTTTTTGCCTCTCACTTGCTTTCAGAGAGTGAACACACTCTCTATGCCACCTCAACATCAAATGGTGTATTTATTACACTTTAAAATAGTTTAGAAAGGTAATAGGACCCCATATAGTTAAGTTGTGTGGCTGAGATTTCACCTATAGCTTAGAGTGGTACTTATGCCTTTTCTCTTTCACAAAATAAAAACTTTTTTTATGAGGTACGAATAAAAATTTCTCTTGATTTGATTTGTTATGAAATCGACCATAGATTAATTTTCTATTTATTTAATAGTATTGACTACACCCCAGTTCTGACCTTCCTGTTACTCTTTTCAAGTGACATGTTAGGTCCATTGCATCCCAAGTGAATTGACTGGAATGACATTTTCTCCATTCAAAGTCTGTAAAATCAGAATTTCGATCAAATCATACATCACAATATTCTAGGACTTCTAACTCTGTAAGAGGTTTATCTAAAATATTCACGCTATAACTAGGAATTGATTCGATCAGAGCTTTTTTTTATTGAGAATGCTCATTTAGTGAGCATTCTCAATTATATTCCTTGATGAGGACTCGAACCTCCACTCTACTTAGCATTAGATTTTGAGTCTTTCTTGTCTACCATTTCACCACCAAGGAATTTTGCCATTCCTTTTATGAGGAATAAAAAGGAATATTGAAAATTTGAGTAGTTGATGCTGAAGCAACTACTTTCGAAGTAACTAAAAGAAAAGCAATGATTGGAGTGAGAGAGTTAGAGTCGAAAAGAGTAATTCTCATTTTCTTTTCTCATTCAAAACTAGAGACATCAATATATTGTTTTAGCTCAGTGTATTAACCAACTAGAATATTCATTTTTTTACCTTTTTACTCAATTTCAGAAAAAATAAAAGAATAAATGAAAAGAGAGGCGAAGTGCTACAAAAAACTCTTTTCAATTTCTTTAGTCTACTTGTAAGAGTAGAATCAAGAACGAAGTAATCTTTTACTTTGGTTATTAAATTTTTTGTAGGATTTGATCTATTTCATACATTTAACTAAGAATAAAAATAAAGGATTTCAGAATTTGAAAAACAAAATCAATTTATCAAATAAAAGAGAGGGATTTGAACCCTCGATACTAGAATTTAAAGAGAGAACAATAGGCATTGATCTAAATTTAAAATCAAATATTATTGGTTTTGTATTAGTGAATGATGGTTTGTTTTTGTGGGAGGAGCAGGGTTAGTCAAATCATCTACGAGTACATAAACTGCTTGAATAGAGGTTATGGACCTTTCTTTGGTAGAAGTAACTTTTTCTTGTAAATAACCCATTTCAGTACTTAGGGTCAGTTAATAACCTACACTGGAAAGCGTTCAACCCAAAAAAGTCTGATACTTCAGATCCTACTTGAACGAAAATGGAAGATTTAAAGTCATTTCTTCAAATTGCTCTCCGTTTCTATGTGTATAGACTTTGCGGTAGATTTATGAATTTCAAATAAAGGCTTGTTCAGGATTATAATAACTTATTCCGTCGTTACAGATAAACCATTCGTACAAAGTTTCGATTTAGAAAACTTCTGAGTTTGGGATTTGGAAAATTTGGGCTAGGGTCTCGGATAAATTCTGAGTGAGGTACGGTCTAGGGAAATCTGGGTGAGGATTGGGTAATATATCTTATGTTGAACTAGTTTTTCTGTTAGCTAAGACATTAGGGCGTCCAGGAGACTTTTCGAAAGTGAATTCGGGTGAGTAGAACTCCCGGTATCAAAGTTGACGTGAGAGGGTTGGTTCAGAACATCAGGATTTGAGGTGTGTTGTAAAATGGACAAGTTTGTGAGAAATTCCGAGATTCTATTCCGTGTCAACTGCTATAGTGGTTGACACTGTGCTACAATGACTACCACTATAGCAGAGAAATTCTTGCTATAGTGGAAGTCAACATCGGTCAGCACTGCCATAGCAGTCAATTCCGCTACAGTGGCACTGCTTTAGCAGTGTACGGACAGCTATAGCAGAATAAGTCGAGGTAAATGCAGAAACTCCCCCCAAAATATTCAAAAATTATCAAGAATATTTCGGGGAAGGGCAGAGGCGATTTTGGTAATTCAACATCAGTTTTCCCCAAATTTCATCTTGAAGGTAAATATTTCTCTCCCCCTAACTTAGTACTATGATTAATATACAGTAGAATAATTAACTACGGGCTTGGGGAAATATTTGGATTAACCTAAGAATGTAGAATCCGAGGAAAAAGGGGATTCTAGGGTGTAGAATTCTTGGACTGTGATAATTATTGTTCATTCATGCTTAAAACATCCTAATTCGCTTAATGTATCCGTTAAATGGTAGTTTTTAGGTGAATTAATGGTGGAAAATCCATGGGATGGGTGGAATAATCATGGGTTAGACTGGGGATTAGGATTTGAGTATAATTCGGGTAATTTTAGGCCATTGGACTGATTTTGGTGTGTTTTGTAATCATTGTTAGACCAAGAACAAGCAAAAGCTTTGGAAAATGGGAAGGCTCCGACCCAGTAGAGTTTTCAAGCTATTCGAGGTAGGTGATGGTTACTGTCTTTCCAAATTCAATGTGTGTACATGTAACTTTAGCTTAGTGATGTATGTGCTTGCATGCGTAGGGAATGAAGTTATAAATGTTTAAGTATACGGGTGTCAATTATGTAAAATGAACTTGGTTTTGTTGTTTAATGGTGTTGCAAGTGTGTTTCTTTTCATTTAATTATTGATTGTTGTATTTGTGTGATATCCGGTTGGCTCGGGTACCATGCCTGGTACATAATATATATATTGATTGGCTCACCTACCATGCCTGGTATGGGATACTAACGGTTGGCTTGGATACCACACCTGGTACAGGTTCTATATCAGTTGGCTCAGGTACCATGCCTGGTATGGGTTTAAATATACATTGTTGATTGTATTTTGTCGATGGTTTCATGAGTGGACCGGGTTGATTGTTAAAATTGTGATTGTGCATATTGGCCCTTGAGAGGCTGGGTTGTTACACTTAAATATGGGGTTGGTCCTTGGGTGGACCGGTCATTGCATGTTAACACTTAGGTGTTGGTCTAGGGATCCTTAGTTGGTCTTGGTGACGTAAAAAGGGTAAGTTTATGGTTATTGTTTATTGTTTAAATGGTTGTTGAACCTGTTTCACATGATTGATAAGTTAGAAGGTAGACTGAGAGTCTGAAAATATATTACTGGTTGTTTGACATGTTTGTACTGCTTTACTCAATTCTGGTTTATTATTCATATATTATTTGTTGGAGCTGGCCGATGATCCTACCAGTACACTGTGGTTGTGTACTGATTGTGCACTTGCTTTCTTTTTGTGAGTACAGGATATCTTCCGATGGCTGCTATGCGACCTCAGTTGTAGTCTCGATGATTTCAAATTTCAAGGGTGAGCTACTTCTTTTGGGATACCTTGGGTTCATCCAGTTTAGTTCTAGTCCATTTGTTTCGGACTTAAACTCCTATTTTGGGGTTGCATCCCCGTTCTTTAGACATTGGTAGATGTTTTGGTACCGCGACTTTTCAGATTCTAGGGGTATTTCCGTAGGATCTTGTTTTATTAGTATTTTGGTTGTGAATATTAGTTATTTTAATTCAACTGATTTTGAGCTGTTAGATTCACTAAGTGTTGGGTTAACAATTGGTTCGCTCATCCGGGTGTTCGGTGGTGCCACTCGCGGCGGGTTAGGTCGTGACAAAGATGATATCAGAGATCTAGGTTCATTGATCTCATCATACCAAAACGAGTCTAGTAGAGTCTTGAAGAATGGTATGGAGACGTCTATACTTTTCTTCGAGAGGCTATGGGACTTTAGGAAACTATCTCTTCTTTCTTCCTTCGTGCTATAACTTGATTTCAATTGGTATTTGGTGATACAATTTGGTATATAACTTCTTTTACTCTTTTGTCTGCTGATGATTAACACCAGGTGCAATGGAGCGAGGGCGGCGATTCCAGTAGCAGAACCCACAGTCAAAGTGTGAAGAAGGGGTAGGGGCAGGGGCAGAGGCAGAGGATGAGCAACACCCAACATGGGTGGAGCTCAGGCAGCAGCGAGACCAAGGGCAGCGACCCCTCTGCCACCCCTGGATCCTGTTAAGGAGGAAGTTGAGGTTGTTCTTGAGGAGGGTGAGGAATAGGAGGAGGCGGTTGTTAATGTGTAAATTTTAATGTATGACAATATTGTGTATGCAGGAAAATAAGGAAATCAATAAAGGATCCTCTCACTATGGAAAGAATCTGCAAATTGAATTGAAGGAGTAGAATCAACAAACGGCTCTAATGTTGGTTCACATATCAAGCAATCAATTAAGGTCCCATATATGGAAAGAAGATATTCAGCCATGTTCCAAGGGAATAATTCAAGGTTGTACTCATCCCATTAAGGAAGAAGTTCCGCAAATCAATAGAGTCAGATTTTGACTCAACCTTATTCTTGGAAAATAGATATTTCACATCTTTTTTCCAAGGATCAAATCTCTTGGGTTTCTCTCTCCAAATCCTTCTCCAACGGCTCCTCATCTCTCCTATTTAAAGACGTTCGAAGAAAGGAATATCTCATACACTTAGTCTAAACCTTCTCAAACTCTTTGTTCTACTTTTATCAAGCATTGTATTTCTTTGTGATTTACTGTGTACTCAAAAAAGAGAGGAGAGAAAAATATTGCTGGTGAGGCTACTATATCAAAAAGAAAAAGAATCGAGTGTAGTCGTAGGAATTACATTCATCTCTTGTAAGCAAATTCATCAAAAAGATCTAGTAAAGAATCCCTTGCAACCCAAGGGGACTGGAGTAAGATCCATTCTGGATCCGAACCAGTATAAAAACATCCCGTGTCAACTTTTACTTTTCAGTTATGTTTACTTCAACACTTATTACTTGCATGAGTCGACTGAGTAAACTTGACAGTCAACTGAAAAATAGAAAAAGTAGGCAAATCACCCCCCTCTTGCACTTTTAGCGGCACCAACTGGAGGTTCAGGCCTTCCCCTTATATTGCCTGAGGCATTTCAGCAAGTGTGGGATTTTCTGAGTGGGCTGGTAGGTGCTGGAGCCACCCCTATGGGTAGAGTGGATCATATTCCAGGCACCCAACCAGAGGTTGCAGCAGCTCCTAGAATGGATGCGGCGTCGGGTATTGATGACTTCTTCCGTCCGATGCTAGTTCCTATTATGACTGAAAATGAACATGAGATACTGACTAAGTTCTTGAAACTGAAACCTCCGACGTTTCAGGGTACAGAGAAGGAGGATGCTTTTGAGTTCATTCTGGACTATTATCAGAGGCTGCATAAGTTGGGCATTGTGCAGCAGCATGTGCTAGAGTTTTTCACTTTTCAACTTCATGGTGATGCCAAGCAGTGATGGAGAGCTCATGTAGAGTGACGTCCATCAGATTTACCTCCAATGACTTGGGCACAGTTCCATGCTCTTTTCTTGGCGAAATATGTGCCTCACACTTTGAGGGATCACAAGAAGGATAAGTTTGTAGCTCTTGAGCAGGGTAACATGTCTATTTCAGCATATGAGGCTAAATTTCATGCCTTATCACGTTATGATACTCAGCTTCTGGGTGCTGAGGAGGAGAGGATTCGTCTGTATGTGAAGGGCATGAATACTGAGTTACAGGTGTTGTCTGTGCATATGACCTCAGCAGGAAATAGTTTTAATGAGGTTATGGATTATGTGAAGAAACTGGAGGGGGTCAGGCAGATTGGACAGGCTAAGGTGTTAGCCAAAAAGTTCCAAAACGAAGGTAACTTCAGTGGATCATACTACAGGGGTAACAACCAACAAGTATATTCTGCTCGTTCTATTGAGTCAGCCCTGCCAGCTTCTGCAGGTGGTCATCCGGGATCCAGTCAGCAGTTTTTAGCTCCTAGAGGCCAGACGGCTTCTTATACTTCTACTACCAGGCCTTCTCTTGACTGTGGATGTTTCCATTGCAGTGATTCGTGTCACTTCAAGAGGGAGTGCCCTCACATGTGGACAGGAAATTAGACTTAGTAGCAGGTTAAGGTTGTGGTTCAAGCAGGTGGAGGTGGCTATGGAAGGGGTCGTCCACAAGGTGGGCGAGGTTGCTTTCAGGGAGGCAAGGGAAATAGAGGAAATGGTGGTGTAGGCAGGAGAGTAGCGCAACCAGCCAAAGAGGTTGCTAGGATTGATGAACAGGCTCATTGTTATGCATTCCTAGGAAAGTCTGAGGCTGAAGCATCATATGCGGTTATAACAGGTACAATTCTAGTCTGTGATCGGATGTCTTTTGTATTGTTTGACCCAGGTTCTACTTATTTGTATGTTTCTGTGAAATTTGCTTTGGGTTTGGATTTGGTTTGTGATGTCTTGGATTTCCCTATTCATGTTTCTACCCTAGGTGGCAAGTCTGTGATAGTAACCCATATATATCGTACTTGCCTTGTGGTTTTTATGGGTTTTCAAACTTGGATAGACTTGGTTATTCTGGACATGCTAGACTTTGATATTATTTTGGGTATGACCTGGTTGTCTCCATATCATGTTGTATTAAATTGTAATGCTAAGACCGTGACTTTAGAGATCTCGGGTAAGGATAGACTAGAGCGGACATGTGTGTACATGCCTCACCCAACAAAGATCATATCCTTTGTTCGGTCTAGAAAGTTAGTGAGAAAAGGTTGTTTGGCCTTCTTAGCACATTTATGGGATATTAGTGTGGATCCCCCTTCAATTGAGTCAGTTCCGGTGGTTTCTGAGTTTCAGGAGGTGTTTTTGGTGGATTTTCCCGGCATGCCTCCGGATGGAGACATTGATTTCTATATAGATTTGGAGCCGGACACTCGCCCAAACTCCATTCCTTCTTACCGTATGGCTCCGACAGAATTGAGGGAACTTAAGACTCACCTTCAGGAACTCTTAAATAAGGGATTTATTTATCCCCGTGCTTCACCTTGGGGTGCTCCTGTATTGTTTGTGAAGAAGAAGGATGGTAGTATGAGGATATGTATAGACTACATGCAACTGAATAAGGTCACCATCCGAAACAAGTATCCCTTACCCTATATATCCTCTTCGATCAGTTGCAGGGTGCTTCCGTATTTTCGAAAATTCACTTAAGGTCAGGGTACCATTATCTAAAGATTAGGCATGAGGATATACCTAAGACGAAATTCTGGACTTGATATGGGCATTTTGAGTTCCTGGTAATGTCATTTGTGTCATGACCTAATTTCTCAGGTCATGATGGCACCAACAACCCCCCAGTAGGAAAATCAATCTCCGTAGCCTAGAAATGTTAGTAACAGGTTACTACCTAATCGAACACGCACGATAAGCAGAAAATAAGCGCAAGCATATATAAGATAAAGACAACGCAAAAGAAATAACATGAATATATATATACAAGGAAACTACACCAACACAAAGACTTGGTATCGATAGTACATGAGCTTCTAATAGAATACAAGTGCTAAAAGTAACCAAAACAAAATATACAATTGTCTCTGAATAAATAAATAGTAACAGTGCCAAAAGATGAGATGTGGTCAAGCCCCGGTCGTCAGGATCTCACCTTAGTCTCGAATATCTAAAGCTGCACGAGTCCCCATGCGATCAATGGTGAAAGCTCACACTAATATCTGCACCAAAAAGATGCAGAAGTGTAGTATGAGCACCAATTGCTAAGCAACGGGTACCCGGCATCATCGGCCGACTGAGCGCATATAAGATATAAAAATAGTAACTAGCATATAGCAAAGAAGCAGTCACAGAGGCAATAGAGAAAGCACATGGAAACTAGCATGGATAAAAGTCAACAAGAATTACAAACATGCTATGCTACCCACAAAAGATATATATAACACAGAACACAGGTTAAGGAAAGAAGAACGCACCTGGAATCCTTGTAACAACAATATATATACAGAGAGTTTAGAAAAATAGTGGTATACCAGTAAACGTAAGTAGAAAAGGGATTGAAGGAAAATAATGTAATGATCGAGTCCATCGTTACGGGTAGACCAATAGTGCCAAGTTTTAGAGTTAGAAAACTCTGGGTTTGGGATTTTGAAATTCTGGGCTAGGCTAGCTTCGACCTCACTTAAGACCACTATAGCGGCAGATGACCGCTATAGCGGAGCGAGGACCGCTATAGCGGGACGATGGGTTTTTTAATGCAGAAACAGCTCTCAAAACATCAGATTTTCACAAGTTATTTTGGGAGAAGGGCTGGGCAAATTTCAGGCAATTTTCTTTATTCCTCCGCGAAAAATCATTCCTAAGGTAAGGTTTTCGTTCCCCACACTTTGTAATACATTTCTTATGTGGTAGAATTGCTAGGAGGAAAATTGGGGAAAGGTTGGAATGACCTAGGGATGATAGAATCTAGGAAAGAAGGGGTGTTCCAAACATGTATGTTCTTGGGTGTTGATTTAAGTACGTTAAAATGATCATAGGCTGTTTAATTTCCTGTTTTGTCCATAAAAAATGATAAGACTAGGAGAATTAATGGTGGAAAGCCTAGGAAAAAAGGTGGAATAATCATGGGTGGCATGAGGTTTGGGGATTTGGTATAATCCGGGTAATTTACAGGCCTGTATGTTAATTGTATGTATTATGTGTTATTTTTAGACCAAGAACGCGAGAGGAATTCGGAACACGGGAAAGCTCGGGTTGAATAGAGCTTGGAATATTTTGAGGTAGGTGATGGCTTTCGTATTTTTGTGAATATGTATATTCATTTTACTCGTTGTATAAGTAATGGTGTGCATTACATTGCTTAGGGGAATTGTGTGAAATGTCTAGGTTCTTATTTACAATCTATGTTTGAATGGTTTTACTTGTTGGCTTTACAAGGGGTGTGCATTCATCTATTGACTGTTGTTGTTGACATTTGGTTGGCTCGGGTACCATGCCTGGTACGGGTATAACACATTGTTAGCATGGGTACCATGCCTGGTATGGGTATAACATTCGGTTGGCATGGGTACCACGCCTGGTACGGGTTTACTTTATTGCATCTTGCACTGTTTTATTGACTATTGTATTGCATTGGTTGATATTGGTTCCGTGAGAGGACCAGATTGTTTTGTTAAATGTGATACTTGTTATTGGTTTTGTGAGTGGATCGGGTTGTTATTGAAAAGTGTTATTGATTGGTGGTCCTTGTGTGGCCGGGAACTGTTGTATGACTGTTGAGTTGGTCTTGGTTTAGGCCGGGTAAATCACTACTTATAGTATTGTCTAAAGGGGATTCTAGGGTGGGTCAGGGCTAGGCGGTAAGGTGTTGTTATGGTTTTTCTTGTTGGTGGAATAGAACTGTAAGAGATGGATTCATGCGGTAACAAGCTAGGTAGAGACCTGTAGTCTAGAGATGCTTGTGATATTTGTTGCATGTTTGCCATACTTGTTACTGGATTTTGCGTACTCTTTATATATTATTTTCTTGAATACTAGATGATGATTCTACTAGTACACAGTGGTGGTGTACTGATACTGCACTTGTCTTTCTTTTGGTCAGTACAGGAAATCTTCCAGCGACTGAGATGAGACCTCAGATTTAGCACCGATGTTATCGATCTTCAAGGGTGAGCTGCCGATTCGAACTACCTTGGGATTATCATTAGAGTTTTAGTCCATTTGTTCGGACTTAAAAACTATTTCTTATTTTGTTTGGGGTTGCATCCCCATACTCTAGATTTGGTATTGATGTTTGGAACGATGACTTTCAGTTCCTAGGTGGGATTTTCTGCATATTATTAATTATGATAAGTTTTGAGTAGTTGATCTTATTTTGATTGCTAGTTTACTTTGATGCTTTCTGGTTTTAGGTTGTTAGTCTAGGCAAGGGTGGAACTCTATTGGTTCGCTCATCCAGGGGTTGGGTGGGTGCTACTCACGATGGATTGGGTCATGACAAAGATGGTATCAGAGCCTAGGTTCATTGATCTCGTTGTACCAAATAGGTCTAGTAGAGTCTTGCGGAACGGTGCAGAGACGTCCATACTTTTCTTTGAGAGACTACAAGGCTTTAGGAAAAAACTATCTCTTCTTCTTTTCCTTCGTGCTATAACTCGATTCCAATTGGTATCTGGTGATACAAATTGGTATCTAACTTCATTCACTCTTATGTACGCAGATGGTTACTACAAGGAATAATGGAGCAAGGCCAGTGGTCCCAGCAGCGGGCCCAGCTATTCGCGGCAGAGGTAGGGGAAGGGGTTGGGGACGAGCTGGAGCCGCACCCGCCAGGGGTGGTCCTCGAGCTGCTACTCCTGCACGTAAGGTAACCCCTCCCCCACCTCAGGATCATGTGGCTGAGGATGTAGAAGAAGTAGTGGTAGAGGATGGAGGAGCTCAGGAGGAGGCGACACCATTTGGGGGTGCAGGCCTTCCCGCTATGACATCGAAAGCTTTCAGGAAGGCGTGGGATTTTCTGAGTGGGTTGGTTGGTGCTGGAGCCATACCCGCAACTTATGTAAATCAGGCCTTTGATACTCAGCCAACAGTTACTACAGAGCCAAGGATGGATACAGCTTCAGGCACAAATGATCTTCTCAGGCCAATGCTAGGCCCAGTGATGACAGGTAATGAGCATGAGATACTGACTAAGTTCCTTAAGTTGAAACCTCCAATGTTTCAGGGTACAGACAAGGAGGATGCCTATGAGTTCATCCTGGACTTCCATGAGAGGTTGAACAAGTTGGGTATTGTACGTGAGCATGGTGTGGAGTTTGTCAGTTTTCAGCTGCAGGGTGATGCCAAGCAGTGGTGGAGGTCTCATGTTGAGTGTCGGTCATCTATCCTACTTCCACTGACTTTTGAGCAGTTCCATGCATTATTTCTAGAGAAGTACGTTCCCCGTACTTTGAGGGACCGGAAGAAGGATGAGTTTCTAAACTTGGAGCAGGGTGGCATGTCGGTCTCAGCTTATGAGGCTAAGTTTCATGCATTGTCTCATTTTGCTACGTAGATGTTAGGTTCCAAGGAGGAACGGGTCCGATTATTCATCAAGGGTATGAATAGTGAACTGCAGGTACTGTCAGTGCATATGACTTCTTCAGGGAAGGGTTTTAATGATGTGGTGGACTATGTGAAAAAGATTGAGGGAGTTAGTCAAGAGGGGCAGGCTAAGGCTTTAGCCAAAAAATCCCGGATAAGGGAAATTTTGGTGGTTCATACTCCAGGGGCCAGTATCAACATGCTTACTTTGCACGTCCTATTCAGTCAGCTCTGCCAGCTACTTCAGGTGGTCATTAGGGAGCTCAGTCTTCAGCTTCTAGAGTCCAGGGGGCATCGTATACATTAGCTAGCAGGCCGACTTTGGACTGTGGTTGCTTCTATTGTGGTGAGTTAGGCCACTTTAAGAGGGAGTGTCCACATAGGCAGGCAGGAAATCAAGGTCAGCAGCAGACTAGAGCAGTGGTTCCGGAAGGCAGAGGTTGTAATACTAGGGGTCATCCACAGGGTGGGCGAGGTAATTTCTAGGGAGGCCGGGAAGACCGAGGGAATGGTGGCGCAGGTAGGGGTGCGGCACAGCCAGCTCGGAAAGTGGCCCGGATTGATGATCGGGCATATTTCTATGCTTTTCCAGGAAGGACTGAGGTGGAAGCCTCAGACGCGGTGATCACAGATACTATTCTTGTCTGTGATAAAATAGCCTCAGTATTATTTGACCCAGGATCTACATATTCTTATGTGTCTATTAGTTTTGCATTGGGTATGAATTTGAATTGCGATATCCTTGATTCCCCTATCCATGTATCTACCCCAGTTGGAGAGTCAGTGATTGTGACTCATGTTTATCATGACTATTCTGTGGTATTTGTGGGGTTACGTACTTGGGTAGATTTAGTAATTTTGGATATGGCTGATTTTTATATTATCTTGGATATGACCTGACTGTCTCCGTATAATGCTGTGTTAAACCGTAACACCAAAATGGTGATTCTAGAAATTTTGGGTAAGGATAGACTAGAGTGGGAATGTGTATACATGCTTAAGCCAGTTAAGATAATATCATTTGTTCGGGCTAGGAAGCTAGTGTGAAGGGGGTGTCTAGCCTTTTTGTCTCATCTCCGGGATAATAGTGTGGAGTCCCCTTATATTGAGTCCGTTCCGATGGTGTCTGAATTTGTAGAGGTGTTTCCAGCGGATTTGCCTGGTATGCCTCCGGACAAGGATATAGATTTTTTTATTGATTTGGAGCCAGGCATTTGTCCCATCTCTATTCCTCCATATAGAATGGCTTCGGCAGAGTTAAGGGAACTTAAAACTCAGCTGCAGGAACTCCTAGATAAAGGATTTATACATCCAGTGCTTCATCTTGGGGGGCTCTTGTTTTGTTTGTGAAAAAGAAGGATGGTAGTATGCGTATGTGCATAGACTACATAGAGTTGAACAAGGTGACCATCCAGAATAAGTATCCTTTACCCCGGATAGATGATTTGTTTGACCAGATTCAGGGCGCATCGGTGTTTTTGAAAATTGACTTGAGGTCGGGGTACCATCAGTTGAAAATTAGGCCTGAGGATATTCCAAAAAATGCTTTTCAGACTCGGTATGGACATTATGAGTCTAGTAATGTCATTTGGTTTGACCAATACACCGACAACATTCATGAGTTTGATGAATGGGGTGTTTAAGTCCTACTTGGATTCTTTTATTATCATGTTCATTGACGATATTTTGATCTACTCTAAGAGTAGAGAGGAGCATGCTAATCAACTTTGCATTGTGCTGGACATCTTGAAGCACCAAAAGCTTTATGCAAAATTCACTAACTGTAAGTTTTGGTTTACTTCTATGGCATTTTTGGGGCATGTGGTATCCGAAAAGGGGGTGATGGTGGATCCCTAGAATATTGAGGCAATTAAGAGTTGGGTCCAGCCTAGATCTATGACAGAGGTGAGAAGTTTTGTTGGGCTCGCGGGGTACTACCGGAGGTTTGTGAAGAACTTTGCTTCTATTGCTACTCACCTGACTAGGCTGACGCAGAAGGAGGTACCATTTGTGTGGTCCGACAAGTGAGGGGAGAGCTTCCAAAAGCTCAAGATACTTTTGACCACGACTCCTATATTGTCCTTGTCGGTTGAAGGTAAAGACTTTATTGTTTACTGTGATGCTTAACATTCTGGTTTGGGTGCCGTGTTGATGCAGGATAGGAATGTGATAGCCCATGCATCCAGGCAGTTGAAGGTGCATGAGAGTAATTACCCGACTCACGATTTAGAGTTGGCAGCGGTGGTTTTTGCTTTGAAAATATAGAGACACTACCTTTATGGTGTGAAGTGTGAAGTATTCACAGATCATCGCAGTCTGCAGCACATTTTCACTCAGAAGGATTTAAAAGTGAGGCAGAGAAGGTGGATGGAGTTATTGAAAGATTATGATGTGACCATTCAGTACCATCCGGGTAAGGCTAATGTGGTAGAAGACACATTGAGCCAGAAAACTATTAGCATGGGTAGCTTGGATTGTTTGGAGGTGTCTAAACGACCGCTAGCTAAGGAAATTCAGGCTCTGGAGGCTAAGTTCATGCACTTGGGTGTCTCAGACCAAGGCGGGTTGTTGGCCAGCATTGAGGTCAAGGCCACCTTCATAGAAAAAATAAAGGCAAAACAGTTTCAGGATTCAAAACTGGGCAAGTTGCGAAGTAAAGTGATATTCAGGGAGTCCAGAGATGTCATGTTAGACTCTGGTGGTGTATTGCATTTTAGGGAGAGGATTTGTGTTCCTCGGATTGATGATATGATTCCAAAAATTCTGACAGAAGCTCATAGTTTGCGGTACTCGATCCATCCGAGTGTAACCAAAATGTACAGAAACTTGAGGTAGCGTTACTGGTGGCTCGGGATGAAAAAGGACATAGTTGATTTTGTGTCCAAGTGTCAGAATTGCCAGTAGATAAAATATGAGCATCAGAGACCTGTAGGACTACTTTAGAGGATGCCAATTCAGGAGTGGAAGCTGGAGAGGATAGCCATGAATTTTGTGGTGGGTCTTCCCAAGACATTTGGGAAGTATGACTCAATTTGGGTCATTGTTGACAGGCTGACCAAGTCCACTCATTTCATTCCGGTCAGGGTAGATTATAATTCACAGCAGTTGGCCAAGATCTACGTGAATCAGATTGTAAGACTGCATGGGGTACCACTGTCCATCATTTCAGACAGGGGTACGTAGTTTACTTCTAAGTTCTGGGGTAAGTTACATGAAGAGTTGGGTACACAACTCACCTTTAGCACAGCCTTCCATCCTCAGACTAATGGTCAGTCGGAGAGGACGATTCAAATATTGGAGGACATACTGAGAGCATGTGTAATGGACTTCAGTGGTCATTGGGACCAGTTTCTATCATTGTGCGAATTCTCAAACAATAACAGCTACCACTCCAGTATCAATATGGCACCGTTTGAGGCCCTGTATGGGAGAAACTGTAGATCACCGGTTGGGTGGTTTGAGGAAGATGATGTGAAGCCTCTGGGCGTAGACTTAGTGAAGGAAGCACATGAAAAAGTAAGGGGCATACAGACCAAGTTATTGGCTGCTCAAAGCAGGCAGAATGAGTATGCAGATCGTAAGGTCCGGGACATGGACTTTCAGGTTGGTGAACAGGTATTGCTAAAAGTGTCACCAATGAAAGGGTTATGCGGTTTTGTAAGAAGGGCAAGCTTTGCCCTCGATTTATCGGTCCATTTGAGGTCCTTGAGATTTTGGGTCCAGTGGCTTACAAGTTAGCACTGCCACCTAGTTTGTCGGGCGTCCATTCCGTATTCAATGTATCCATGCTCAAGCGATACCATGGGGATGGGGACTACATCATCAAGTGGGATGAAGTACTTTTTGATAAAGATCTTCATTATGAGGATAAACCGATTGTGATTCTTACTCGGGAGGTCCGGAGGTTGAGGACAAAGGTGATTGACATGGTGAAGGTTAAGTGGAAGCATCGTCCAGTTGAGGAAGCCACTTGGGAAACCGAGAAGGACATGCGGGATAAGTACCCTCAACTGTTTGAGGATTCATGTACTACACTTCCTTCCTTTCATTTTCATAAATTCGGGTTTGATCGTTTGAGGATGAATGATGGGTAAATTGGAATCTGTTGTATCGACTAGGTCCATAATTATGGGTAGACCAATCGTGCCAAGTTTTAGAGTTAGAAAACTCCGGGTTTGGGAGTTTGAAATTCTGGGCTAGGCTAGCCTTGGCCAGTTTTAGAGCGAGGTAGAGTCTAGGGAAATCCGGGTAAAAATGGGTTTAGGTGTCTTGGATTGAGATAGTTTTCCATGTACCCAAGACATAAAGAAGTGCATGGGACTTTTCGGAATCGCAATTGGGTAAGTAGAACTTCCAGAATTGCGTTTGACGTAAACGGGTTATTTTGGGACGTCGGGGGAAATAAGTGTGTTGTGAAATGACCAAAACTGGAAAATTTATGAACTTTCTACCCTTGAAGAGTGCTATCACGGGCCAAGGGGCCACCGCTATAGCGGTAGAAATTACCGCTATAGCGGCGGTCAAGTGGCAGTCAACTCACTTACGACCGCTATAGTGACAGATGACCGCTATAGTGGGACCGCTATAGCGGAGCGAGGAATGCTATAGCGGGCCAAAGGTTTTTAAATGCAGAAACAGCTCTCAAAATATCAGATTTTTACAAGTTGTTTTGAGAGAAGGGCTGGGCAAATTTCAGGCGATTTTCTTCACTCCTCCACCAAAAATCATTCCTAAGGTAAGGTTTTCGTTCCCCCCACTTTGTAATATGTTTCCTATGTGGTAGAATTACTAGGAGTGAAATTGGAGAAAGGTTGGAATAACCTAGGGATGATGGAATCCGGGGAAGAAGGGGGGTTCCAAACATGTATGTTCTTCGGTGTTGATTTAAGTATGTTAAAATGATCATAGGCTGTTTAATTTCCTATTTTGTCCATAAAAAATGATAAGACTAGGAGAATTAATGATGGAAAACTCGGGAAAAAGGGTGGAATGATCATGGGTGGCCTGGGGTTTAGGGATTTAGTATAATTCGGGTAATGTACAGGCCTATATGTTAATTGTATGTATTTTGTGTTATTTTAAGACCAAGAACGCGAGAGGAATCGGGAACACGGGAATGCTCGGGTTGAATAGAGCTTGGAACATTTTAAGGTAGGTGATGGCTTTCGTATTTCTGTGAATGTGTATATTCATTGGACTCGTTTTCTAAGTAATGGTGTGCATTACATTGCTTAGGGGAATTGTGTGGAATGTCTAGGTTCCTGTTTACAGTCTATGTTTGAATGGTTTTACTTGTTGTCTTTACAAGGGGTGTGCATTCATCTATTGACCATTGTTGTTGACATTCGGTTGGCTCAGGTACCACGCCTAGTACGGGTATAACACATGGTTGGCACGGGTACCACGCCTGGAACGGGTATAACATTCGATTGGGAAGGGTACCACGCCTGGTACGAGTTTACTTTATTGCATCTTGCACTGTTTCATTGACTATTGTATTGTATTGGTTGATATTGGTTCCGTGAGAGGACCGGGTTGTTTTGTTGAATGTGATACTTGGTATTGGTTTCGTGAGTGGATCGAGATTTTATTGAAAAGTGTTATTGATTGGTGGTCCTTGAGTAGCCGGGAACTGTTGTATGACTGTTGAGTTAGTCTTAGTTTAGGCGGGGTAAATCACTACTTGTAGTATTGTCTAGAGGGGATTCCAGGGTGGGTCCGGTCTAGGCGGTAAGGTGTGGTTATGGTTTTTCTTGTTGTGGAATAGAACTGTAAGAGATGGATTCATGCAGTAACAAGCTAGGTAGAGACCTGTAGTCTAGAGATGCCTATGATATTTGTTGCATGTTTGTCATACTTGTTACTGGATTTTGCGTACTCTTTATATACTATTTTCTTGAATACAGGCTGATGATCCTACCAGTACACAGTTGTGGTGTACTGATACTGCACTTGTCTTTCTTTTGGTGAGTACATGAAATCTTCCAGCGGCTGAGACGAGACCTCAGATTTAGCACCGATGTTTCTGATCTTCAAGGGTGAGCTGCAGATTCGAGCTACCTTGGGATTATCATTAGAGTTTTAGTCCATTTGTTCGGGCTTAAAAACTATTTCTTATTTTGTTTGGGGTTGCATCCCCATACTCTAGATTTGGTATTGATATTTGGTACGATGACTTTCAGTTCTTAGGTGGGATTTTCCGCAAACTACTAATTATGATAAGTTTTGAGTAGTTGATCTTATTTTCATTTCTAGTTTACTTTGATGCTTGCTGGTTTTAGGCTATTAGTCTAGGCAAGAGTGAAACTCTATTGGTTTGCTCATTCGGGGGTTGGGTGGGTTCCACTCACGACGGGTTGGGTCGTGACTTATAAGTAAGCATAATCAGGCTAGAAACAATATAACTAACGGAATCATGCTTAAACACAAATTGAAGATCAGAGAATCAGACAACAATCTCACAATTACAACCTAGGATGGAATAAACTACGCCACACGAACCGAAACCACTAATCAGCACCAAGAAAAAGGGGTAGGATATGCTAACCCATAAATACTCATAAGTCCACATAAACAGTGCCTCGACAATATAGGAACCATTAGTCTATCAATAATCAAAAGTCTAATAATCGAATCCTCAACAAGCTAGAAACCACTAAACCACCAAGAATCGAAGGCCATAACAATATCTACAATACGGCAGGAGTAATAGAATCTACCTATAGTCCCAACAAACTCCCATACAATCGAGGAACACAATCAGGTGAAAGCACACCCTCTGATATCCCATACTACCGGAGCGTACACTAAGCAAATAGCAAACAAGGGTGGAATCCAATTATAATATGCATGATGATGGGATATGATAGGACCAATGTGATAGTAACCTTGTATGCACCTCTTTCGGCACCCGTAGGCCTAGTAGGAGGATCCATGGTGGGACGTACTCACTATACCTCAAATGCACTATATACCCCTCCTTTGGCACATTAGGCTCGTATCCTCTGGTCCTAGATTGGCAGGGCCCATGGAGGTCCTCGACCACATACAATAACAAATGTGAAATCTCAAAGAATCAGAACCTCGTAGTACATGCCCAGAATTGAACCGATTATAAATCAGTAGTAGTAATCTCAAAACCCCGTCAAAGGGTGCCCGATGTGTATCTGGGTCTAAATCAGTAATCAAAGTCTCAATAATCCTTATAAAGGGTACCTAGAGTGTGTCCCGGTCTAAATACACAGTAAAACATATCTAGCACTCCAGAACAGCCGAGTCTAGTATCAGTATGAAAACTGGTGATAAAATCATCGTAATACCCTCTCTACTCCAAGAGGTTTCATAAAAATCAGTTTCAAAACCCTTTCATAGTCATTTTACCAAAAGCGGGCCCTCGGGTCCATGCAAGGTTAGAAAACCAGTGATAGTAGGCTCGAAGCCAAAACAGTAGTAAAACATACAAAAAAAACCTTTGCATGAATGATATGCTCACAAACAATAGATTAACCCAACGGCTCACAAATAACCCTATCGTCCTTGCACAGTCACAGTCAGCTCTACAACATAGAATTCTAGCCTAAAGTAACATCTCAATGTCCGAGACTCGTGGATATTTCCAAATAATCCATTGTCTATGGTCCAGAGGAATATATAAAGGCCACATGGGGCCACAAGGGTAGTATTCAATACTACAATGAGTACTACAAAGAATGTAAACAATAAACGGACCGAAGAGACAGACATGGTCTGGGGGTACCAACCTCGAAAACCAACCCAAGGATACTAATTAATGTAGTTATAGCTGATATACATAGAGTCTAGATAGGGAAAATCCTAATCTACCTGTCGTCCGATGACTAGCTATTGGAACAGCATCGTCCAAGCTCGAACTGCTTTGAGAATCCAAGAATCGCAAACACACTATCAACAATATATTCTATGCATCAAGATGAAGTTAACGGTACCCATATTGCTAATATTTTAGCCAGGTTAAAATCGAGGTCAAAAGCAGGTTGTGGGCCCTACAACCCAAAACCAAAAATGAAAATTAGCACAATGTTCCCAACCTTGCTAGGAGCACATGCTCTAAAAATGAGCATAAATCATGAAGGAAAAAGGGGTAAAACAGCCCCTACAACTCAAGAATAAACTAGAATTAAAAAGAAGAATTTACTGAATTTAAAGGTTAGAACTTATGAATTGAAGGCGACAAATCTCTCATGGACCATAAAATAACCACCTCAATGCCTTATAATAAGGCCACACAAAAATTGGGAGCTCGGAGCTCAAGAACAATGGAGAAAATCAGATTTTAGGTGAAGAAAATGAAGGAGAAGGTATATATACAACCAAAGATTTCTTCATCGCTATCTTAAGAAAAATGCTTGAAATCACAATGAACAAGTTGGACAACTCATCATGATCTCGATGGTCAGCCTTCGAGATCGTGATGAACAAAGAAGCAGGACCTTCATTGCTATCGCGAGAAAACCCTTCGAGATCGCAATGAACAAAGGGGCTCTTCATCACTATTGTGAGAAAACCCTTCGAGATTGCAATGAACAAAAAGCCAGACCTTCAAGATCGTGATGGTCGGCCGTCTATATCATGATGAACAAATTTTGGCCATAATAGCAACTGAAAACCAGCAGTTCACCAAGGCTAAAATTTCACCGGATGGACCCTCGGGATGCATTCGAGGTCCTGTGAACGCAAATGAACTATGCTACTTGACTAGAAATGGCATTCTGAACTCAATGGAATTGACAAAATCCCAACGGAGGTCGATTTAATGAAAAGTGGGCCCCGTGCCCAAAATCAACCTTTAGGCAAATTAAACCAAAATAGAACCTAAGGTCCAAAATCAAATTTGGAAGCCTCGGGGCCCAAACTAATGGTCCCTCTAGCCTAAAATCAAAATTCAAGAGCTAACAATGCTGATAAAATTTCCATCCGAGGATGTCTTCTTTGAATGTTGACCAAAGTCAACCTTACAAGCCCAACTGGCCTGAAAACATAGAACGAGAGAGAATTCAAATACGAAAAGCTCTCGAATCCCGACCAAAGGTCCAACTAGACCAAAGTTCATGCTCCAGAGCTAACGGAACTATCAGAATTTAATTCCAAATCTGATTACCAAGAATGTTGACCAAAGTTAATGATTTCTAAAGTTAAGATTCTAAAACAGGGAAACAACCATAATGACCAAAACAAATAGCTCAGGCATCAAACTACCGGTCCCAGCAAGCCATAAATGACTTAAGGTCACTACAGGCAAGCTCTAACAGTACAAAGAAAGAAAAAATGTGAGAATGATCGGTAGGGTTATTATAGTTTAGGTTGACCAATGCGCTGGCGGCATTCATGAGCTTGATGAATGGGGTTTTAAAATCATACCTGGATTCGTTTATCATTGTTTTCATAGATGACATTCTGATTTACTCCAAGAGTAAGAAGGAGCTTGCTGAGCATCTTCGAATTGTGTTTGATATTTTGACGCACCAGAAATTATATGCCAAGTTTTCCAAGTGTGAATTTTGGTTGACTTTGGTTGCATTTTTAGGGCATGTGGTGTCAGAAAGGAGGATGATGGTATCCCCAAAAGATTGAGGCATTTAAGAATTGGGTTTGGCCTAGCTCTATGACAGAGATTAGGAGTTTTATGGGGCTTGCAGGCTACTATCGCAGATTCGTCAAGGACTTTGTATCCATTGCTACTCACTTGATAAGGTTGACTCAAAAGGAGGCCCCTTTTGTTTGGTTTGACAAGTGTGAGGAGAGCTTTCAAAAGCTCAAGACCTTCTACCTACAGCTCCCATTCTATCATTGCCAGTTGAAGGTAAGGATTTCATTGTATATTTTGATGCTTCACATTCGAGTTTGGGTGCTGTGTTGATACAGTACATAAATGTTATAGCTTACGCTTCAAGAAAGTTGAAGCCCCATGAGAATAATTATCCAACCCACGATTTGGAGTTGGTAGTGATAGTCTTTGCAATAAAGATTTAGAGACACTACCTTTATAGTGTCAAGTATGAAGTGTTCACAGACCATTGCAGCTTGCAACATGTATTTACTCAAAAATATTTGAATTTGAGACAAAAAAGGTGGATGGAATTGTTAAAGGACTACAATGTGACCATCCTGTATCATCGGGGCAAGGCTAATATAGTTGCAGATGCACTGAGTCTGAAGACAGTTAGCATGGGAAGTTTGGCTTGCTTGGGGGTGTCCAAACGACCCTTCGCTAGGAAGATTCAGGCACTAGAATGTAAGTTCATGCAGTTGGGCATCTCAAAATAGGGTGGGGTATTGGTCAGTATTGAGGTTAAGCCCACGTTCATAGAGGAAATTAAAGCCAAATAGTTTAAAGATGCACAGTTGAACAAGCTTCGAAGCAAGGTGGTATCTGAAGAGTCTGGGGATGCCACGTTGGACGCTGGCAGGGTGATGAGTTTTAAAGGGAAGATTTGTGTCCCTCAGGTTGATGACTTGATTCAGAATATGCTGGTAGAGTCTCATAGTTTGTGGTATTCCATTCATCCGAGCATAACTAAAATATACCGGGACTTGAAGCAACTTTATTGGTGGCTTGAGATGAAGAGGGACATAGCTGACTATGTGGATAAGTGTCAGAATTGTCATCATGTTAAATATGAGCACAACAGGCCTACAAAATTACTTTAGAGGATGCTCATTCCCGAGTGGAAGTGGGAAAGGATAGCCATGGATTTTTGGATGGGTCTTCCTAAGACCTTGGGGAAGTATGAATCCATTTGGGTTATCGTAGATAGGCTGACCAAGTCCGCTCATTTCATTATGGTCAGGATGGATTATAACTCACAGTAGTTGGCCAAGATCTATGTTAAGGAAATTATGAGGTGCCACTCTCCATCATTTCAGACAGCGGTACGCAGTTTAATTCCAAGTTTTGGGGCATATTGCATGAAGAGTTGGGCACCCAACTCACTTTCAGCATAATATTTCATCCTCAGATGGATGGTCAATCGGAAAGGACAATTCAGGTATTAGAGGACATGCTGAAAGCATGTGTTTTTGACTTTGGGGTTATTGAGACCAGTTTCTACCATTGTGTGAGTTCTCATACAATAACAGCTACCACTCCAATTTTGACATGACACCATTTGAGGCACTTTATGGGAGAGTATGTAGATCACCCATAGGGTGGTTTGAGGCAGGCGATGTGAAACCTGTGGGTGTGGACTTGGTGAGGGAAGCTCAGGAAAAAGTAAGGGGAATTCAGACCAAGTTGCTAGCAGCTTAAAGCAGGCAGAAGAAGTACGCAGATCGCAAGATAAGAGATATGACGTTTCAAATTGGTGAACAGGTATTGTTGAAGGTGTCACTAATGAAGGAGGTAATGTGATTTGGCAAGAAAGGCAAGCTCAGCCCTTGGTATATTAATCCATTTGAGGTTCTCGAGATTGTAAGGTCAGTGGCTTACAGGTTAGAACTGCTGCCACATTTATACAGAGTCCATCCAGTCTTCCATGTATCCATGTTGAAGCGATACCATAGGGATGAGGAATATATTATTAAGTCGGATTCTATTATGCTAGACAAGGATCTTTAGTAAGAAGAGGATTCAGTTGTGATCCTTGATCGGGATGTCCAAAAATTGAGAACAAAGAAAATCAGATATGTGAAAGTCCAATGGAAGGGTCGTCCAGTTGAAAAACCCACTTGGGAAATTGAGAAGGACATGCGGGATAAATACCCCCACTTATTTGAAGATTCAGGTACTACACATCTCTCTTTTAAATAATCATTTTTGGGGTTGATCGTTTGAGGATGAATGATGGGTAATTTAATATCTATTGTAATGACCTATTCCATCATTATGGGTAAACCATTCATGCAAAGTTTTGGGTTAGAAAACTTCCGGGTCTGGGAGTTAAAAAATTTGGGCTAGGCTAGTCTTGGACGAATTCTGAGTGAGGTACAGTCTAGAGAAATTCAAGTAAGTATTGGATAATATATCTTATCTCAAGCTAGTTTTTCTGTTAGCTAAGACATTAGGGAGTCTGGGGGACTTTTTGGAAGTGAATTTGGGTGAGTAGAACTCCCGGTGTCAAAGTTGACGTGAAAGGGTTGGTTCAGAATGTTAGGATTTGAGATGTGTTGTAAAATGAAAAAGTTTGTGGGAAATTTCGAGATTCTATTTGAGTATAATTCGAGTAATTTTAGGCCACTGGACTGATTTGGTTATGGTTTGTAATCATTGTTAGACCAAGAACAAGCGAAAATTTGGAAAACGAGAAGGCTCCGACCTAGTAGAGTTTTCAAGCTATTCGAGGTAGGTGATGGTTACTATCTTTCCAAATGCAATATGTGTACATGTAACTTTAGCATAGTGATGTATGTGCTTGCATGCTTAGGGAATGAAGTTATGGATGTCTAAGTATCCGGGTGTCAATTATGTGAAATGAACTTGATTTTATTCCTTGTTGGTGTTGCAAGTGTGTTTCTGTTCATTTAATTATTAACAGTTGGATTTGTGTGACATTCGGTTGGCTCAGGTACCACGCCTGGTATGGGTATATTGGTTGGCTCGGGTACCATGGCAGGTATGGTATACTAATGGTTGGCTTGGGTACCACGCCTGGTATAAGTTCTATATCAGTTGGCTCGGGTACCACGCCTGGTATGGGTTTAAATATATATTATTGATTGTATTTTATCGATGGTTCTATGAGTGGACCAGGTTGATTGTTGAAATTGTGATTGTGTATATTGGTCTTTGAGAGGCCGAGTTGTTACACTTAAATGTGAGGTTGGTCCTTGGGTGGGCTGGGCATTGTATGTTAACACTTAGGTATTGGTCAAGGGATCCTTAGTTGGTCCAGGTGACTTAAAAAGGGTAAGTGTAATGGTTATTGTTCATTGTTTAAATGGTTGTTGAACCTGTTTCATATGACTGATAAGTTAGAAGGTAGACTGAGAGTCTGGAAATATATTACTGGTTGTTTGACATGTTTGTACTACTTTACTCAGTTCTGGTTTATTGTTCATATATTATTTGTTGGAGCTGGCCGATGATCCTACCAGTACACTGTAGTTGTGTACTAATTCTGCACTTGCTTTCTTTTTGTAGTCCCAAAAATTCCAGATTTCAAGGGTGAACTGCTTCTTCTGGGCTACCTTGTCTTCATACAATTGAGTTCTAGTCAATTTTCAGACTTAAACTCCTGTTTTGGGGTTGCATCCCCGTTCTTTAGACATCGGTAAATTCTAGGGGTATTTCCGCAGGATCTTGTTTAACTAGTATTTTAGTTGTGAATATTAGTTATTTTAATGCAACTGATTTTGAGCTGTTAGATTCACTAATTGTTGGGTTGACAATTGGTTCGCTCATCCGGGGGTTTGGGTGGGTGCCACTCATGGCGGGTTGGATCGTGACAAAGAAGACCATCTAATTCTCAAAAAAGAATCAATTGAAATCCTCAAATTTTTTTGTTAAATCAACATATTTTATTATTTAAAAAATAAAATGATAAATTTCCAATAAGTGTAGATTAAAACTAACATGATTTTGCAAGTTTGAAGCAATTGCCAACTTTATCAATGAAATTGATGGTCTCTTTAAGTTTAGAGCTGAATAGGTGTAATAACTCTCACAGTGATTTTTGAATTTTTATATGTTTTGACTATATTACCCTTCACATAGTTGTATTATGGTATTTTTGGTCTGTGGGAGTGCTTCGCATGGTCTTCGAGGTATTTAGTTGGTTTAACGACCGGGTTCGTCATTACGGGTAAACTTTTCATGCCAAGTTCGAGTTAGAATACTTCCGGGTTGAGAGTTGAAAATTCTGGGCTAGGCAAGCCTCAGCCAAAATTGGAGCTAGGTATAGTCCAGGGTAATCCGGGTAAGGATTAGGTTTGATGTCTTGATTTGAGCTAGTTTTTTGTGTAGCTAAGATATAGAGGAGTCCGGGGGACTTTTCGAAATAGAATTCGGGTAAGAAGAGATCCTGAAATCTAGGTTGACATGAAGGGGTTATTTTGGAACGTCAGGGATTCAATGTGTGTTGTAAAAAGGGCTCCTTTCAAGAATTTTCCATGTTTCTATCCATGATAAGCACTACCGCTCCGCCACGGTGACCTCCGCTATAGCAGAATAATTACCGCTATAGCAGAATAATTACCACTATAGCGGAAGTCAAGACAGTCAACCTTCGCCATAGCGGTTGACTCCACTACGACGGTGTCGCTATAGCGGAGCAGGGACCGCTATAGCGGAGCGACGGGACCAGAAAACCCAGAAAATGGGTTTTTTATTTCATTCTTTTCCCTTCATCCTCAAAAACAAATGAGAGCTTTTCCAAGAACCCTCCTAGGCTGCTCCAAGGCTTAGGAGCCATAGTAAGGAGGGATTCCAGCGAAAGGGACGTGAAACCTTGGATTCGGGCGTGCAGAATCGTCAAGGAACGCCTTCACGGAGCCAGAAAGGGCATTGAACAGCTGCTCGGCATCCATGTAGGCTAGGTTTCTTCCCAAGAGTAGATTGACCATTTTTATTTCCTATTATTGTGTAGAATGAAAGGGAGAATCCATGATTAGGCCTTCGGGCACGGAGTTTGGTGGATTCAATACTGGTTATATGTGAATTAGGAATTGTATGGATTGAAGGGTTGGTCTTATGATACGTATAATATTGATATTTTATTATTTTGGTAGAATAAAATGATAGGCTTGGGGACTGGAATGTCAGGAAGGTTCGAGGAACCGGGAGAATGCTTAGGAACTACGGGTAATGGAAATGGAAAACTCCTAGATAAGGTTTTTGGAATGTAAATGGCATGAGATGTAGCTGTTGGTTTTACTAAGGCTAAGGGGAGGTGTTCCCACTCTGTGTTCGGTGTTGGGTAAAGTCTCGGTAATCATGTAGTTACTAAATTATGATTAGAAAGTAAATCATTCATTATATGTCAGTAAGGGGAAACGGGTTGATCCTCGGACCAAGGTTGGGCTAAGTCATCCACCCGGGGAGGGGTAGGTGATGGTTAACGATCCCTGTAAATATTGTATGTTGTGTACTCTTATCTAAGTATTTGTATAAGATACATTGCTTAGGGATTGTTAGGAATGTACAAGAGTCCTGTATTACAGTCTATGAATTGAACTATGTGTTGCTTGTGGTTTGACAAGTTGTTTATTCATTATTTGACTATGGATTAATTGACATTCAGTTGGCTCGGGTACCACGCCTGGTACGGGAATACTAACAGTTGGCTCGGTTACCATGCCTGGTATGGGTATAACAAATGGTTGGCTCTGGTACCATGCCTGGTACGAAATACTAACGGTTGGCTAGGGTACCACGCCTGGTACGGGAAAATACTAACAGTTGGCTCGGGTACCACACCTGGTACGGATTTACTTTACTGCATCATTTCATTGATATTGTTGCATTGTGTGATTGGTGTTGGTTCCATAAGTGGACCGGGTTGTTATATTATATTGTGCTTTTGTTCTTGGTGTAGGCCGGGTAATTATATTGTGAGTTTGGTCTTAGTGTAGGCCGGGTTGTTATATTTTATTGTGCTTTTGGTCTTGGTGTAGGTCAGGTAATTATATTGTGAGTTTGGTCTTGGTGTAGGCTGGGTGGTTATATTATGTTATCAGTTGGTCTTGGTGTAGACCGGGTTATGATGTTAACTATTAGTTGGTCTTGGTGTAGACCGGATTGTCATGTTAACACCTAGATGTGTTAGGGGGATCCAAGTGGGTTTGGACTATGTAAAAGAGGTTATAAGTTCAGAATTTATTATCGTTAAGTGTGTTAATGATGGTCAAGAATTTGTTGTGGTTAATAAGATAAGGATGGGTCTTGGTGTAGATCGGGTAGCCTATTGAACACTTAGGTGTGGTTAAAGGATCCTTGGAGGGTCTGGGTTTCAGGATTAGAAAAGGATTTAGATATAACTCTGTTGTTGTCATTGAATGTGTCAATGGTTGCTAGGTGATTTTCATGTGATTGGTCAATTGGGAGTACGCCAAAAGTCTGGGGCTATAGTTGTTGGTTGTTATAACCATGATGGAAAGTTATCTTAGAGGTCCAGGAAGGGTCAGACACTGGTAAGTGATACTACGGGTATAAGTGGTTTGGTTGGGCAGTTAGCCGGGTTAAGTCTGAATATCTAGTCAAAGCAGTTGGCTTGGGTAAGGGAAGGGTATTCTAGGTATGGATATTGTTATTGGTAAGGATTAGGTGAGACTTGGGAAGTCTAGGGATAAGGCAACTTGGTAAGTCTGAAGGTTAGGAAGGTCGGTTCTGAAAGGGGGAATTGATAAAGGTGATGTTGAAAGGGGTGGAGCATTTACAATGTGCATTTTATCTTGATTTTTATATAATGGTAGGAGTGAATTCGGGTCAGCCGATGATGCCTACCAGTACGTGCGTTTGTACTGATTCTATTCTTGCTATACCTTTTGGGGTATAGTCAGGTTGCAGGGTTGGTGATGTTTCACAGGTTCAGGATTGCAGTGATCTTCCAGCAGCTCCTACTTCCTTCTATGGTGGGAATGGTGTCCATTTTATGTTATAAGATCATCTTGTAGAAGCTCTTGTACCAGTTCAAACTAGGTTCTGGAGAGGGTGTTTATATTGTTAATAAATTTCCACAAGTTTTAATGGTTGTGTAATTTTTGAAAGCTGTTGTATAAAGATTTTCCAAAGATTTGTAAAGGGATTCCTCTTGTATTAAGGGAATTATTTAATGGTTTATTTTCTTTTCCACATTGCCTGTTGGTTCGGGTGGTAAGGGTTCTCATATCTAGGTGGATTAGAGTAGGTGCCCGCACGGCCATGTAGTTGGGTCGTGATAAATGGTATCAGATCCCAGGTTACCAGTCTCCCAGTACAAGAGCAAAATGTCGAATAGAGTCCCGCGGATTGGTGTGTAGACATCCACATCTAATCATAGGGAAGCTATGAAGCATTCTAGGAAACATCTCTCTTCTTTCATTCCTTTTCGTGCGGTTCTTTCACTTGCTTGTATGGGTTGAGTCCAATTGGTATCTCTCGATTCCAATTGGTATCTCAACGAAGTAAGGATGTCATTGGACTCTGGTTGCAGAAAGACAAGCAAGGAAAATTAGAGCCGAAAAGGTTCCAATTGGTATCTGGCCTGGGAGGCTATATAAAGGATGGATGAATCGGCTAACCGTCATCCATGAAGCGAATGAAAGGTGATGAAACTGGTTTGATTGAGTGTCAGAGCTTGAGACTCGTGACTGTATGTATTGCATTGTCTGAATGACTGCAATTTTGTGGTGTGTAATTGCTGAGTTGCCTTTAAATTTGTAGTTAGTGAAGAGTCTTAACTTGGTTATGTATTAATGATTGAAGGAATTCTTGTTTAGTAATTCAAGTGGAAAACAGTATGCTAAATGTTGGGCAGGGTCTTATCGTTGGTAAAAGTGATAAGGGAAAAGGATATATACACTTGTGGGAACTCAGGTTTCAAGTGGTTGGTATGTGAATAAGTACCAGAGACAGGGGCTATTATTGCTTAATAGTGGGAGTTATGGTAAGACATGGATGATCGACTAATGGTCATCCATGGGACGAATAGAGAGTAAATTGTGTGACTTGATTTGGTTGTGACTTGATTTGGTTGTAAATTGAAGTTGAAATGTTGTGTTGTACAACTCTCGTGTGACTTGCTTGAAATGTGTGTAAATTGTGTCTGTCGTGTATGTTGAGTCTGCATAGGGTCATTAAGTTGAAAATTCTGTGTACTTTAGGTTGTGGTAATCTGTTAAACGTTCTGATTTAAGAAGTGGTACTGCATTTTGAAAAGGGGCTTATCATTGGTTAAGATGATAAGGGATTGGAAATTGTGACTGTACGGAAGCTTCGGTTTCAGGACTGTTGACACCCAATTTTTACTGGCCACATTGCAAATTAATTTGGAGCTTTTTAAATTTTAAACAATTTTTGAAATAATTATTTTATCAAAAAGAACAAAATATTTTCAAATCAGCTTTACCAATAGTTCTAAGTAATGATTTATATTTTTCATATTTAAATATGTGAAATTTATATAAAATTACTTAAAGAATTATTTTTAAAATTTGATTTCATAAGAAAATCTCTTTAAAAGACTAAGCATGTAATTTTCCTCCAAAATTACTTCAAATAAGAGTTAATTGAAAATTGGTTTTATAATTAATTTTAGAGTTGATTATGTGTCGAATATAATAATTATTTTGGATTATTTCAGTTTATTAAAGCTCAAAATTAATTTAAATTAATTCATCTCTAAGCCTATTATTTTGATTTTAGCCGAATTCTAAATATTCTTTCCCAAATCGGCTATTTCCTAAACCTAAAGTGGCCACATTTTGCAAATGTGGCCACAATTTAAACCCACCCTTATAACCCCCCATTGTTTTCAGCCATTTGGTCCTGACCCGCCTCAGCCCAATGCCTATCAGCCGCCCCAGCCCAATCCAAACTCGCCCAACCCGACCCAACCGGCCCAAAACCCCTTATCCGCCCTTAACCATTTCTTTCTCTTCTTTTTCTCACGCAATTCAACCAAACGACCCCTTTACTTCTATCTTCTTCGTCTCCTCTCACTCAGAAACCCTAAGCCGCCTCCCTTCTCTCCCTCCTCTTCTCTCACGCGACCCCCAATCTCTCTCTTGTTGTACGAAGCAACGCGCCTCGTACAACACCTCAGCATACCAGTATATCTTCGTCGTTTCTCACAAATGACCGTCTCAACCCCAACGTCAACAACCTTCAACGTTAATAGCTTCACCATCCCTAAACCCCCGGTTAAAATTCCCAAAATCCGTCCAAATCTTTCGTTAAGGGTGTGCTGGCAAGGTCCAGAAGACTCTAGAATCGACTAGGTGTCACCCCCTCCGCGAAATCAGTGGATTTGTACATTTTTCATACAAATTCGTTGCTCCATTTGAGGAATTTGAAATTCCTCAGCAAAATCCCCAAACCCCCCTTATTTTCCCCCTTTTTTCACCCCGATTTCTCCTATAAATACCCCCTCCCCTAGGTGCATGTGGAGGCAGCTAATTTTGGGGAAAAATTAAGGGTTCTAGAGAATCGATTTCTCTAACCCTACGTAACCGGTCAGCTATTTTAGAGAAGAAACACTTAAAGTTAGATTCCGACGAGTTCTAACCATCAAATCCCAGCGATCGTAAGAGTTTCCGTCAAGCTCGAAGTCACAGGTCACTGCACCTAAAAAGGTATACCCCCCTCACTCTCTTCTCTCTTTACTCTTTTCTTTATTTTTACACTATGTGCAGTCTGAGTTTAGTAAATATGGATTTTTAGGCCTATTTATTGTTTTAATACTATTTCGTTATGATTTTGGACTATTGTTTGTTGTGATTTTTGAGTATTAGCTTCATTAGAATCCTCACTGATTCGTTTGATTTGAGTAACCATGTGAGTGTTATGAACATGAATATGAAGTCTGTTTTGTCAATTTAGTAAAATGCTCAACCCCCTTTTTGTTTTTCCCCAATCCCTTATTGTCATGATAATGTCCCTGCCTTGTCTTTCCTTTTGTTGATTCTGTCCATGCCATGTGTTGCACCATTTTGTGTATATGAATTGGTTGAACATTAGTGATGCTTCTCATGATTTTAAGTTAGTATAGTGCTGAGTTCTCTTTAGAAATCTCATGGCTTCACTAGTTTTTGTTCGACCTATGTGATATCCAAATGCTATGAATATGAGTGTGGAATATGTTATTAGGATTTAGGATAAGAAATGCTTGATAGATACTTGACTTTTTCATTTTTGTCCTTAATTTCTTTTGTCTTGCTTTTGTTCTGTTTTCTTTTTCTTCTTTTTCCTTCACTGTTTCATCTATGCTAAAATGACCATGTGATGACATTAACTTGTGTATATGAATTGGTCGAGTTCTGGTGTTGTTTTCTCATGTTTAAGTTGGTGTTTGTGATAATTTTTGAACACTGTTTCCTCTTAAAGACTTCATGATTTCCACTGGTTCCTGTTTGTCTTGAGTATAGATTCAGATTTGTTGTTATAACTAATTGACAAGATGATTAATGTTGATTCAGCCCTTTCCTGTTTCTCCCCTATTTTCTTTAGTCTTGATTAAAGCTCCTATCCTGCTTTTCTTTCTCTTTCTGGACTGTTTTTTTTATCATGTTAGATGACTAGGTGTGAGGTGCTAGTTATGATTTAGAGCCTGCCTTGATCTGGTTTAATAAATTTTAACCCTATGTTATTATATGCATATGAGCTTTTGTCGTGATTAGGAACTAGAGGTGAGTCATATCCTCTCATGATATGCTCCTCACCTTTGTAAGATCCTCTGTTTAATCCTTCAATAGATACTGACTCCATTGCCTATTTTTGTATGCTACATGCTTCATATGAACCTTGAACTGGTGTGATTGGGCTAATTGTTCTGGGCATGATATTGTTTTAAAACCAGTCTGTTTTGTCTAGGCTATGTTAGACTAATAGTTTTGGTTCTTGCCATGATGATATTTTTCCTAGAAACCCCCCTGATTCTCATATGATTTTCTACTGGTGATTGATGTCTAAAATCTGTCCAGCCTTCTTGTTTTCTTCTGATTTGTCTCTCTTTGGGTAATATGTGATATTAGGATTATGTTCTTTAGCTAAGCTTTTCCCATGTTCTAAGTGATTTTGTGTTAAATGTTCTCCTGAGTTTTGATTCAAAAAGTCCCTTTGTGACCAATATCTGCATTTTCTCATGATTAAACCTTTAAAGTTTGGATATTGAATATGACTTAGTGTGATAAATATCTGAGACTATTTTCATGCCTCTATGGTATCATGTCATATTTTTCTTCAAATTTGGGCATATGTGTATATATGATCTATTTGATATATCCTCTTTTATCCTCTTCGACTTCTAGAAAATGATAAGTTCAAATGAATAGTCTTTATTGATGTTTGAAAGTTTGGAATACTGTAAGCATGATAGTATGATCCTCGTATGAATTTCTGTGAATTATCTGTCAGGAAATATATTTTTCAAGCATAAAATCTGTATATTACTTGATTGTTCTTGCTTAAATTTATTTAAACATATGCTAATCTTTATTTTTACTTCTCTTTTTATGCATGATCATATGGTGGAGTCCAATTGGAATCCCAAACATCCTTTGCATTTCTCCGTTGGGCCTAGCCCAACATTGTCTGGATCAGATTGAGTAAGCCCAAAAAGGGCTGAGTCGTATAAAGCGAAGCAGCAGCAGAAGAAGAAGAAAATGGGCCAAAGCCCAAGCAGATTGCACCAGCTGAAAGTCCAAAAATGGACTAAATAAAAAATGAAGAAAATGGGCCAAAGCCCATAGTGTCCAGTAGCAGCAGCCCAAAAAGGGCAAAAAAATTAAAAGAATGGACCAAGTCCAAAGAACGGCGGTGGGCCTAAAGAGGGCCCACACAAACTAGATATTAGGACAGGATTAGTTTAATTATGTCTTTAATTTCTTATGTCTTTAATTATTTAGTTGTTGATTAGTTTTAATTGTATAACTTGGACTGACTTTGTAAACTTTAGTTGAATTATTCCTAAACTAAGTCAAAATTAATGTTTAAATATTTTTTAAGAATGATCACTTGTTTTATTTACTTCAACTGTTCGTAAAAGTCTTTTCAATCAAATATCAACTCTTTTTTCTTCGTGTATAAAAACAACTCTTTCATATATTATCTCCTTTAAAATCAACTCTTTATAAAAACAAGATGTTTTTTTTTCATACAAATCAATCCCGTTTTGAAAAGTTAGTCAACAAGTTAGTTTTTCAAACAAGCCCGGGCAACCGCGAGTTAGCGGATATTCTTGGTGCCTTAACACCCTTCCAAGAGTATTAACCTGAACCCTTACCCTTAATCTCTTAGTTTTTGAAACCTTTATCTGTTTTGGGGTTTTAAAAATCCTTATAAGTTTTTCTTGATTTTTACTTTATAAAAACTAAGTGGTGACTCTTGCTTTAAATTGAAGATGTTTTGGAAACTTTAATTAGATTTTCGAAATAATTTTCAATAAATAAGTCATTTTTTCCGTCCTTACCGAAAAAGGATCAAAACAAGGACAGTCGGGACTTAGTTGAGAACCATGGGAACAAGGGAGTCATTAGTGTGTAATGGCGGGAAGATATTGTTGGGAACAATTGTCTAGTGTTAACGCTTTGTAATTGATAGCATTTTATGCTGAATCGTGATGCATTTGATGCCAGGAATGGTTTTAAGGGTGGTTTAAGACCATGGCGAGATTTACAGGACTAAACAAAGGTAACTGGGAAAGGGAAAGGATACACTTACTGAAAATTTCAAGTTTCTGGGTTGTCACCGTCGGGACCGCGGTAGCGGTATGGTTATCACTACGGCGAAAGTGCTATAGCGGAGCGGCCACCGCTATAGCGAAAAAGTGCGATGCAGAAGCCTCACCCTATTTTTCCCCAATTTTTCATTCATTCCCGGGGCATCTAAAGGCAACGGTTGCATTACGGGCTTCCATGTGAAACAAGGAAATCGACTATAGAACTTATATAGCATGCATATAAGGTGATTTGCCTGCATACTTAGCATCCGTGCGCGACCAAAGGAAAGGATAGATATGGTAGCCTGGGGATTGGTAAAACTATGACTGACCATTTGTGGGAATAGTAACCTATGTAGAGTTTGGCAAAATGACCCGCGATTGATCGAGTAGTGTTGGACACTACTCATAGGCTATGTGATGAGATGATTATTGACTGGTTTAGTGTTGATGATCCTTAGTGGTAGGGTCAATTGAAGGAGCGGGGTTATTAAATGGGTTTCTTAGCATTATTGTGTTTCTTGTAACCATGATAATACCCAGTGTTACTACTCGTTAAGTGGTGAGCGTATTCTCGCTATAGCATTGGTTAGGGTGTAAGCGCCATGGTAGAAATTCCCCCCTAAGATGAGAATTGATGAAAATATCAAGGTAGGATGAGCCCAATGAAATCCTCATTGTTGCATGGTTTAGAGATACGTGGTGTCTCGGGGCATAGTGTTGATAGGAATAAGGTGACAGGATTATATGTGAGGGGAATAGTACCCCGTAGGAAGCTTCCGGAATGGAGTTCGAGCTAGTAGAACTCCGGCTATAGTAGGAAAGGGATCGCCATGGTGGGATCTAGTCCCCTTGGCAGCGAAAACCTGTGTCGTTCGTTAGTTGAGTTTCTTTGGCTCCGGTGTTTCAGCCAGGCCCCAGATTTCTTAGGCAGTCGAGGAGGGGTAATCTAGTTGCCTTGTGTAGCTCGAAGGAAGGGATTCCTTGACAGAGTGAAAGTGAATTAAATTTTGGGAATTTTCCTAGTTTCTATCTGTGATGAGCTCTACCGCTCCGCCACGGTGACCTCCGCTATAGTGGAATAATTACCGCTATACCGGAAGTCAAGATGGTCAACCTCCACCATAGCGGTTGACTCCGCTATGAAGGTACCGCTATAGCGGAGCAGGGAACCGCTATAGCGGAGCGACGGGACCAGAAAACCCAAAGAACGGTTTTTTTTATTTCATTCTCTTCCCTTCAGCCCCAAAAACAAAGGAGAGCTATTCTAAAAACCCTCCTAGGCTGCTCCAAGGCTTGGGAGCCATGAAGAAGAGGGATTCTAGCAAAAGGGACGCGAAACCATGGATTTGGGCCTGCAAAATTATCAGGGAACGCCTTCATGGAGCCAGAAAGAGCATTGAACAACTGGTCGGCATCCAGGTAGGCTAGGTTTCTTCCCAAGAGTAGATTGACCATTTTTATTTCCTATTATTGTGTAGAATGAAAGGGAGAATCCATGATTAGGCCTTTGCGCATGGAGTTTGGCAGATTCAATACTGGTTATGTGTGAATTAGGAATTGTATGGATTGAAGGGTTGGTCTTATGATACGTATAATGTGGATATTTTATTATTTTGGTAGAATAAAATTATAGGCTTAGGTACTGGAATGTCGGTAAAGTTCAAGGAACCAGGAGAATGCTTAGGAACTACGGGTAATGGAAATGAAAAACTCCTAGATAAGGTTTCAGGAATGTAAATGGCATGAGATGTAGCTGTTGGTTTTACTAAGGCTAAGGGGAGGTGTTCCCACTCTGTGTTCGGTGTTGGGTAAAGTCTCGAGAATCATGAAGTTGCTAAATTATGCTAAGAAAGAAAATCGTTCATTATATGTCAGTAAGGGAAAACATGTTGTTCCTCGGACCAAGGTTGGGCTAAGTCATCCACCCGGAGAGGGGTAGGTGATGGTTAACGATCCCTGTAAATGTTGTATGTTGTGTACTCTTATCTAAGTGTTTGTATGAGATACATTACTTAGGGATTGTTAGGAATGTCTAAAAGTCCTGTGTTACAGTCTGTGAATTGAACTGTGTGTTGCTTGTGGTTTTACAAGTTGTTTGTTCATTATTTGACTGTGGATTAATTGACATTCGGTTGGCTCGGGTACCACGCTTGGTATTGTAATGACCCTTCCGATCATTTCTACGTTTAAGTTTTGAAGTCAAGCAAATCGACAAAAGATATCGTAAGACCTTTAACAAATTTTCTGAACCTTGGGTCAAATGTCTCGGAGCTTTTCTCCCAATATATAGAGAGTTAGAAGTCTCCCGAACTACCAAATCAAAGGTCTACGAGTCTAGTTTTCAACGCACAAAACCTCACGTCCAACTGATCTCGGAGTAAAAAGTTATGACTGTTTTACCACGGACAGTCTGGCAGAAAACGGGGTTGAGAACCGGGTCGCGAATCGGGTCGGGTTAAACTCGATTTAAGCCTCGACTTCATGTTTTAAAATGCCATTTCAGTTCCGAAACAGTGATAAAATATAAGGGAGGATCCCGAGAGAATTCTAGAGTATCAAAATCGTGCGTTGGCGAATTACGAGCCTAAACTTAAGAATTTTATTAGCCTCGTGCGTGTATTTGAAAATATTTTATTTAAAAGTTGAATTTGGTAAAAACTATATTAGTATTGCCTTTTCAAAATATTTTAAAGATTTATGGGAAATATTTTTGAAACGTTATAATTGTATATGTATTTATTTTATAAAGTTTTTATACATTGTATTATTTTAACGGAGATAGTAAACTTAATTACGTTGAAATTTATTAATATAATATAGTAGGTTTTATTCGAAATAATTTTCTAATAATTATGGTATTCAAAATATTATATTTATTTTACCACGAATTTATGCAATACCCGAATATATATATAACGGGGTAAAGAAAGATATCCTTTCAATATTGCCACCTCCACTCCACGTGGGAGTGGAGGGGTTGGACAACGAATTGCTTAGCAACTTTGGGATACTGCCACCTAGTGATTGAGTAAGCAATTGTGGTAACTGTACTTAATAAACCCATTGACTAACTTTCTCACTTTTATCTTTATATGTTACATAACTTCTGCAAGCATTACATTTCCATTATTTACTTTTGCTCCACAATTCTATACGGCACATAGATATTAGGCGAACAGGGATTTTGGGTGGAGAAAGCATTTTATTCTTGGTTGTTCTTATATTTGATCACGGAAAATGGAAAATCAATTGTCTACGTCAAGTTATTCAAGCCCAAATCCGATTCCAATTTAGTTTTGGATTTTCTCAGAGTGGTTCGAGCTTGGACATCGTTGTTCTAGCAGCTTGTCGTCGGACGACGGGTAGGTTATGATTTATTTTCTCTAGACTCCGTATATATAAAATAAAATTGTATTAATGGGCATCCTTGGGTTGGTTTATTAGGTTGGTACCACAGACCTTGACCGCTTTATTCATGTCCGCCTACGTTTGTTCCTCCGTTGCTTGTAGTATTTGCCAGTATATTTTATTTACCCTTGTGGTCCTGTGAGGCCTTGTTGACTCTGGAACATAGAAGGTGGGATTTTGGGAATGTCCGCGAGTCCCGGGCATAGAAATATCCTTCTAGGCTGGTTATGCTTGTTGAGTAGCTGTGGGCCTGTGCAGGGTCGATAGGTTGATTGTGAGCTGCGGGGCAGCTATTGTGTGTGATCATACCATTTCCATGCATATAAAGAGGTTTTATCCATGTTTTACTGTGGTTTGGCTTCGGGCCTACTGGCACTGTTTTCTAAACCTTGCATGGCCCGGGGGCCCATTTTTGATGGAAATGATTTGGAAATGGTTGATTTCACTTGTGGAGATTTTTGGGCAAGAAAGTAAAATTATGTTTAAAATCATCAGTTTTATGATTATCGCTAGACTCGGCAGGGCCGGGGTGCTAGTTGAGTTTTCTGTTACTTGAGATGATTTTTAGCCTCGGTTGGACCGAGCACCTGAGATGACTTTTTACTGTTTAGACCCGGCTACGCCGGGCACCCTTGGAGGGGTTTTTGAGATATTTTCCTACTATTTTTAGTCCTGGACAGGGTCTGGGCATGCATGATTCGAGACTGGGTCTCTATCTTGATACATGTTCTGATACTGAGTTTTAGTATGGGGTCGGGGACCTCCATGGACCTTGCTATCCGGGCCAGGGGCTACGGGCTGCGTGTGCCGGAGGAGGGGTATACGGTGGAGTAGAGGTATACGGGCAGAGTCCTTCCATGGAACCTACCTGCTGGGCCGGATCGGCGCCGGAGGAGGTACATACAGAGATACCATGGCACTTGAGATCTTCATGCATCATATCATTCATTGTTTGAGGCGCCACCCTTGTTTGCTATTTGCTGATTGTACGCTCCGGTAGTATGGGATGCCGGAGGGTTTGTTTTCACTTGTTTGTGTTCCTCGGTTGTATGGGCGGCCGGGGGACTGTAGGTAGACTTTTGCTTTTTACTTAAAAAATCGTTCTCTATTATGGATAAGTATGAGATTGGTATGATTAGTTGATGTTGATTCTGTCTCTGAGCATGCCTATTATTACTCTTTCTCTCTTCTTCTTACACTTGAGGTTACCGGTATACCGTCCATTTCGTAAACTTATTTTGTATACACTGTTGTGCAAGGACCCCAGGTGCGTTATTTCTTACTTTCACCTGTGCCTATGGTGTGTATATTCTGCTTACTAGCCTCATATGTGTTCTGTTGATTTCCCTCTGGGCTAGTTCGTGTGTACCTTTCGTTGATTTCTGTGACTACTTGCTTCTATTCTGTCTATTACTACGCTTTATCTATATGTGCCCAGTCGGCCTATGAACCAACTGGGTACCTTATGCTTCGCATTTGGTGCTCACCCCTACCCCCTGCATATTTGGGTGCAGATCCTAGCGTGGGCTATCGCCGTTAGACCGCTGTGATTCGTGCTTGGAGATCTGTTGAAGACTACTTCAGGCTGAGGGTGAGCTCTTGGCGATCGAGGCTTAGCTTTAGTTTATCTTTTGCTTCATGTACTCTATTACCATTCAGAGACATCTGTATATATATAGTTTTAGTTTATTTGTACTCCATGTATGTAGTTTGGCTCTGTACTATGATACCAGGTCTTGGGGTTTGGTTTAGTTTCCGCATATGTATATATTTATATCCCTGTTATCTATTTTATTCGTCTTGTTCCCTGTTTGCTAGATAGTAGCCCATTACTAACTGTTCTGGGCTACGGGAATTGGTTCGCCTACTGAGGGGTTGTAGGCGCCATCATGACCGAGAAATCGGGTCGTGACAACTTGGTATCAGAGCTTTAGGTTCACCGGTGTCATCGGTATAGGAGCCAATGTCTAGTAGAGTCCTGCGGATCAGGGTGGAGACGTCCGTACTCAATCTTTGGGAGGCTACAGTGACATTTTAGGAAATTCGACTCTTTCATTGCTTCTGTGTCGTGCGTACCACCCTTGAAGTTTCTGGAGATCTCATTTATTCTACTTCATTCTTCCGCAGATGGTTCGTACGAGATCATCGGCAGCACGCGAGGATGAGCCTCCCACTCCGGCTAGGGGTCGAGGACGCCCTCGATCAGTGGCACCTGCTAGAGCTGCTAGCGTGGAGATAGAGCCCGAGCAGCATGTGGTTCAGGGGCCAGCCCAGGTACCACTAGATCCAGTGCCAGCTCCAGTACCAGCTCCAGTGCACATTTCTGTGCCAGCTTCAGCCGCAGCTCTGTCTCCAGATATTCGGGGGTTACTATTACAGCTTTTGGGTGTGATTGGAGAGCGGCCTTCTGAGGTAGCGCAGACATCCGCTCAGGGGGCAGCCCTGGGTGCACAGAGCTCAGGAGCGCAGCCGGCTACTATGGCTCCCCGTGCAGAGGTTATTCCGGTTCCATCTGTTGCACAGCCTCTTGCTCCTCGCCCAGCTATGACAGAGTCAGAGCAGAAGGCGTTGGGTAGGTTTTTGAGGTTAGCACCTCCGAGATTTGCAGGTACTTCTGGACAGGATCCACATGACTTCATTACCACCTGTGAGGAGATGTTGCATCATCTGGGTTTGTTGGAGGCTCACGGGGTTGGTTATACTACCTACCAGTTGGAGGGCCCAGCGAAATTATGGTGGAGGGCTCAGGTTGCTTGTAGACCACCGTCGTCACCTCCTTTGACCTGGTCTGAGTTTTATGAGGCCTTTATGGCCAAGATCCTACCCCAGAGTGATCGGGAGCATCGCAGGGAGCAGTTTACTCACCTTGTACAGGGGTCTACGACTATCTCGGAGTATGAGACCCGTTTCCATCAGCTAGCACCGTTCGGAGCTATGATCATTCCTACCGAGGCAGATAGGATTCGCAGATTTGTATGGGGTTTGGGGCCAGAGATCAGGCAGCCAGCTGAGGTATTGATTGCCAGTGGTCGGTCATTCCAGGCTATTGTAGACTATGCCCGCACTGTGGAGGACCTACAACGATATGATCAGGGGTCCAGAGATAAGAGGCCTCGACATCAGGGTGTCTATAGTGGCTCCAGATATGGTGGTAGAGGTCCTGGCCAATGGAGCCGGAGTTATCAGCCACAGCAGTACCAGGGTCAGTCCAGCCGACCGGTGCAGGCTTCCCTTCAGACTTTCGGTAGTACCCAGTTCGAGCAGGGTCAGGGCAGCCATCAGGGCTATAGCGGCCAATCTTTGAGGGGTACAGTTTCTGGGGCATCAGGCCGTGGTGGTCATATGGGATTTGCTGGTTCATCTCGACTGAGTAGGCCGTCAGGGGCTTGTTTTACTTGTGGTGCGATTGGTCATTTTGCGAGAGATTTCCCTCAGCAGGGTACAGTTCGGTTGGCCGAGCCTTTACGGGTAGTTCAGCCCCCGGTTAGAGGGGGTGGTCATCAGGGTAGAGGTGGTGCTCCGCGTGGCAGAGCAGGTGGTAGGGATGGCGGTCGGGCAGGTGGAGGTCGTCGTCAGTTTTACGCGGTCCCTAGGAGACCAGAGGCAGAGGCCTTAGATGCTGTGATTACAGGTACGATTTCTGTGTGCCATCAGTCTGCTATGGCTTTATTTGATCCTGGATCCACTTGTTCATATGTATCTGCCTACTTTGTGCCTTGTTTGGGGTTGGCTAGTGAGCCATTATCTGTTCCTGTTTCTGTTTTGACCCCAGTAGGAGATTCTTTAGTAGTGGATCGGATTGTGAGATCCTGTATGTTATCTATTGGTGATTCAGAGACTTGGGGTGATTTGATGATTCTTGATATGCTAGATTTTGATGTGATACTGGGCATGGACTGGTTATCCCCTCACCGTGTGGTTTTGGATTGTTATGCCAAGACCATTACCATAGCTGTGCCCGGTGTATCCCCGGTTGTGTGGCAGGGTTCTGTTAGCCATGCACCATCTGGGATCATCTCTTGTCTTCGAGCTAGGAAGTTGATTTCCCGTGGGTGTTTAGCTTATCTAGCATATGTCCGAGATGTTAGTGCTGACCCCACTTCTCCTGAGTCTGTTCCTGTGGTTAGAGACTTCCTCGATGTGTTTCCTACCGACCTGCCAGGCCTTCCACCTGAGAGAGATATTGATTTTGCTATTGAGCTAGAGCCGGGCACTAGGCCCATTTCTATTTCTCCTTACCGTATGGCTCCTGCTGAGTTGAGGGAGCTTAAGGAGCAGCTCCAGGATCTGTTAGCTAAGGGGTTTATTAGACCTAGTGTGTCACCGTAGGGTGCTCCTGTTCTCTTCGTGAAGAAGAAGGATGGGTCGATGCGCATGTGTATTGATTATCGGCAGCTGAATAGGGTGACAGTGAAGAATAGGTATCCGATGCCGAGGATTGATGATTTGTTTGACCAGCTTCAGGGTTCAGTCATGTTTTCGAAGATTGATCTGAGGTCTGGCTACCATCAGTTGAGGATTAGGGCGGAGGACATCCCTAAGACAGCATTCAGGACACGTTATGGCCATTATGAGTTCCTGGTGATGTCTTTTGGGTTGACTAATGCCCCCGCAGCCTTTATGAACTTGATGCACAAGGTTCTTGGCCCGTATTTGGACTCATTTGTGATAGTTTTTATAGACGACATCCTAGTATACTCACGTAGTAGAGATGAGCATGAGCAGCACTTGAGGGTTATACTCCAGACTTTGAGAGATCATCGGCTTAATGCCAAGTTCTCAAAGTGTGAGTTTTGGCTTGAGTCAGTTGCATTCCTAGGGCACGTGGTGTCTAAGGATGGGATTAGGGTTGATCCGGGAAAGATTTCAGCGGTTTGTGAGTAGCCTAGACCTACTACTATTACCGAGGTTCGCAGCTTTATTGGGCTAGCAGGTTACTACAGACGGTTCATTGAGGGATTTTCTTCCATAGCAGCACCCTTGACTATGCTGACTAGGAAGGATATCCCATTTCAGTGGTCGGATCAGTGTGAGAATAGCTTCCAGCGGCTTAAGGCCTTATTGACTTCAGCTCCAGTGTTGACTTTGCCAGTTGAGGGTCAGAGCTTCTCCGTGTATTGTGATGCTTCTGGGGTTGGTCTTGGTTGTGTGTTGATGCAGCAGGGTCGAGTAATAGCATATGCGTCGAGACAGCTGAAGGTTCACGAGCGCAACTACCCCACTCATGACTTAGAGTTGGCGGTAGTTTTCGCGCTCAAGATCTGGAGGAATTACTTATATGGAGTTCACTGTGATATCTTCACCGATCACCGTAGTCTTCAGTATATCACGAGTCAGCGGGAGTTAAACTCGAGACAGAGGAGATGGGTCGAGTTACTGAAGGACTATGACTTTACTATTCTGTATCATCCGGGCAAGGCAAACGTGGTAGCGGATGCCTTGAGTCAGAAGACAGTGAGTATGGGTAGCCTCACTTCTCTTTCAGTTTCAGAGCGGCCGTTGGCCTTGGACATCCAGTCCTTGGCTAACCGTCTGGTTAGGCTTGACTTGTCGGATCCTAGCAGAGTTCTCGCCAGTGTTGAGGTTCGTTCTACTTTGATTGATCAGATTCAGAGCTGTCAGTTTGAGGATCAGCAGTTGTGTGACCTTCGTGATCAGGTTGTTCAGGGTGAGACCAGTCGGGCTACTCTAGATTTAGATGGGGTTCTGAGGTTTGATAGTCGCCTTTGTGTTCCGAGGATTAGTGATTTGATTCAGTTGATACTTCATGAGGCACATTGTACTAGATACTCCATTCACCCTGGCACAACAAAGATGTATAGAGACTTAAGACATCTTTACTGGTGGAG